>OY978226.1:33783134-34511766 GCA_963854785.1 Vaccinium vitis-idaea | reverse complement strand
TCATTTTTTTTTTCCTTTGGCTCTCTTTCATTTTCTCTCACAAAGGAAAAAAAAAAAAAAAATCCTTTGGATTATATCTCCTCCACCATTGGTAAATTCCTCTCTTTTTCTCGCGGAGTATATTTTCTTTTACTCACGCGGATATTTAATTGCCTTTGTACAGATTTCTCCTCGAAGTTGTGATTTTTTCGATCCTACCGTTTCGTTAGCGTGCTAAGTTTGTCGGAGGAGAGGTAGGACACCTTTAACCTAACTTTTACTTTAGTATATTTTTTTTTGTATAGTTGTGTGTACGTGGAAATAAGTAATTTAAATTGTTGGAAGTCGGATCATTATCGTATGGGTAGTAGAAGTAAGCAAGTGATGATGTCGGAAAATAGAGATTTTGCGCACAGTTTCGTTTCTGCTATTTTTCGATTATTTCTGTTCAGTTTCAGAGAAAACTCAAAACAGTAAGGTTGTAGATCTCGAAAAATTAATTCGAGTCCATGTAGAACTCGTCTTAATCCGAGTTACGTAGAATTTAATATGATTTTTCGAAGTTTCTGCTGTAGTGGAAAAACGAGACAGAACACGATTTACTTTTAAAACCCGTTTTCAACATCTTAATGAAGGAATTGGAACTCGAGTAAAACACATTATCTGTTCGTATTGTGAAGTATAATATCCCTGTAAAAATTCGTGATGTTTAGAGTTAATTTACTATTTTTAACAAATCGAGGAAGTTGCCCGTTTTACATGCCGTATTAAGTTTTTCTTTAACCTTGTGATTATTTTATTGTTATGTGAGACTTATGTGAACAATGACCCATGCGATGCATGAACCCAAATGTTAAGTACTTATTGATCGAAATGTTAAAGTTTAAGAATGATTGGATTTAATCGCGATATTGGGGTTGGGACGTGTCCGGTATGGGTCTTGAGTAATGCGCAGTTTATACTTTTAGGTAGCTTTGCTGTGTAATCGGGCGCCGGAAGTATACTGTGGGTGGGAATCGATACCAGACAGAGATTGATCAATGGGTGATCAATCGTGAGCCTTGCACAGTATACCCCGAGGTGGCTTTGCTGTGTGATCGAGCACCTGAGGTATATTGTGAATGGAGGCCGGTGATGGAAAGTATTTGTCGGAAATGAGAATGAGAATAGTGGAATTTTGAGAATCGATGTGCTGAGTAATGATGATAAAAATCTGAGTATTTCATTCAAATAATTTCAGTTATGTGTGTATTTGTTGCATGAATATCTTTATTAAAGGGGTGGTTTAGGGCGCTCTACTGAGTGTAATTTTACCACTCACTGTGCTACTTTTTGTGGCTCTGGCGTCCCCAACGCCAGGTACAGAAGGAGATGGGGAGCCGTCTGCTGATTTCGAGGCGATGGAGCAGTTAGATGGGAATCAGGTGGCGGACCCGTGGCTTTATCAGTAGAATTTAGCTAGATGGCTCTGTCATTCATTTCAGTTGGATTTTAAATAGATGTTTAAGTTTTTCAGACAATGTCGAATACAATTTATTTCAGTTGTAATAAGTTAATTTACTTTTAGTTTTCGCAAAAAAATAATAATTTATTAAGTGTTCTTTGGAATTTTAATGAGGTTGGTAGTTTTATTTAAATAAATTATGAAATTTATTTATTAACGTATCCAATTTTCGGGGCGTTACACGTAAGCTGGCCCGAAAACCTGAATTATAAAAGGGAAAAAAGTGCTCCATGTTAAACGAAGTCACTTACTTTCTTACGATGTTAAGATAATAAATGTGAGGTGGGCTAAGAAAAAGTGAGTACACATGTTGCATAATTAGATGAAGTGAAGATGAGTCCCACAGAGATCAAAAAAACTAAAACATGAGCCCCACATGGACGATATCAAGATCAGGTTAAGCCAAAATTGGAAAAACACAACGGACGGTTGTCAAAAGCATTACCAAGAAAACACAAGTTAAAAAACATGCTTGGCTGTCCCCCCACCTCTTTTTGGTTCCAATATAGACTTCTGAAAGGCATGTGAAATACCCACCTCAACACATGCGCCACTTACTCGTACACAATCCCTATTCCTTATCTGCAAGGACTGAGCCCTGTTTCTTCTTTTTTATAAACAGGTGTCCGTGTTAGTTACTCTAGAGCCTGGTTTGGGTAAATTGAAAAAATTAGTTTTTTGGTTTTTTTGGTTTTGTCCTTATTAAAAAAAAATTGCATTTGTTAGTTTTCGGTCTATTTTTTGTGGTTTCTTAGCTTGTCTCGACGGTTTTTTGGATGTCACCTTTGTCTTTATTCACAAAACTTTAAGTTTGGCTAATAATTTTGTACTTTTTAGATTCTTCTCGTCGAGACAAGCCAAGAAACTACAAAAAATCGACCGAAAACTAACAAATGCAAAAAAAAATTGAATAAGGACAACCAAAAAAACCAAAAAATCAGTTTTTTTCAATTTACCCAAACCAAGAGTGCATCTCGAAACTAATACTGGAAAACTAATTTCACCGTCCACTAGTGGGGTCTTATTTAAGCCAAAGCATGATTCTATATGAATTGGGGTACGGGGACCCTGTAGTGAGGGGCTCACTACAGGGTTGTAGTAAAGCCCATTCGGCCGTCCATCTCAGTAATGAACGCTTGGATTTTAATCCAAACAAATGGCTCAGATAATTTGGAGTTTGGATTAAATCTGAGCCTTCGGTGCCGAGATGAACGGCCGGATGGGGCTCATTACAACCCTGTAGTGAGTTACACCCCCGCTTTAGTATGAATTGCCTCTTAAAAAGTTGATAGCACACGAGAGATTTCGAATTGAAGAACTTAGGAGAAAGCAAACCCGAGATTTGACCACTAGACTAGGCCAACCCCTTGCGGTGGCTCCGTTCCAACTTTTCTGATCTAGTCCCCTCTGGTTTTACATTCTTGTAAACTTTTTTTGGATTAAAATTGATCGTCACCATTCATTGTGGACCTCGTCATGTCAAGGAGATCATTAATGCCAAAATCAGTTTGATCAAACATCATTTGCTACACGAACAAGTCACTTTTATGCTAGCAAAAGAAAGATAAACAGTTGGAATTTCAACCCAAATTTGGCCCCTCATATAGTCATATGTCATATCTAGTACACATTGTCCCTATGCCCTTATCTACAAAGCCTTACAAAACCTCTTATAATGCCAGAGGAGGGGGGGCCACTCACCCTCCACTTTCTCCCTCAATTCTTTTGGCAAGTGACACCTGTCTACGATGTAAGGTCTCCTATGGAGTAGTCAATGGCAGGTCTGCAATTTAATTAATCAAACCCCATTAGTGAAACTTTGGTAAGGCCATAGGCCTAGACCCACCTCAGCTCCAGTCAAGGCATGGGACTTAGGAGTTTACTTCCTTTTTATAAGGTCTCAAATTCGAAACCTTCCCGTGCTATTGACTCCTTTGAAGCCCGTTCGTTTATACAGAGTTTTGCTTTAGGCTCATCGCAAGTGGGCGGTGAAATTCGACTCCCAAAATTAGTTGAGGTACGAGTAAGCTGACTTGAACACCTCAGTTATTAAAAAAACAAAAGAAGGCCTAGACCCACCTCCATCCTTATCTCTCAGTCTATCTTGTTTGATCAGTTTTGAAATTGAACAGTTGCCTTTTGCTTTCGAACCGACATTCTATTTTCTCTATTATAATTGTTGTAATCAATACAAGGGACTCCTACAAGATAGGTGGTTATCGTGCATTAGTCAAAGTACTTTTTTGAATTACTCCTACTTTATATATGAATGAAATTTCTTTTTAATGTCAAAAACAAATGAAAAAGAAAAAGTCATTGTCCTCCGGTTCATGGTCGATACTCAACCGTCACATGTCTATCGAGCTCCTCTATAACTTTATACGCCTTCTTCAACAATTACCGAAAGCCTACGCAATTTTGAATTCTTTGTCTTTCGATGGAGATAGTAGTATGTCAGCCGATACAAAATATCCTTTCACAGAAACATATTTCTTATACATGAACCAAATAGGTCGAGTCGAATACTTGTACATTGATTTCATACCAACATTAATGTAAGAAAAATACTATGTGAACAAGAAACCTGACATATGAGGGGAAAAATGAAATCACTAAGCCCTGTTTAGGCATGTCAGCTAGCTTCTGCTTCAAAATTCAGATGGAAAAAGGAACGGATTTTTCACATATTTTTGCCGGAATCAGTATCCAAGTCACATTGTACGCATCTCAATTAATTTATGATACGACGGAGTTGACGAACTTCAGTGGCGCAATTAGGGTTCTTTAGTCCACAGTAGAAGTAATTGCAGTGGAACGATCCAGTGGAGCTCTCATCTATGCGGTTGTATGTATTCTTTGATCAGAAACATTAGACAATTCGAGTATTGAGTCATCAACGGTTGAATTAGGTCAACGGGCTATGTCTGACTTGGTGGTATAACCAAGTTGTTGCTCCATCTCCCAGGTAAGCTTTGATGCGTGCTTCGGTACGTACTCCTACATACAAGTAAAATTGACAAAATAGACGGTTCAGATTATTTCATCACACCTAGGACGCAATTTTGATGGCACGTGTGGGGATGTGAATGGTGTACCTCAAGCTTGGAGATGAGTTCTTGGGCAGTTTGGGCAGAAACGATGATGTGTCGGGCAGCCGGGGCGATGAAGCCTTCATCGACGGCCGTGTCTATGAATGACAACAGTGAGTTGTAGTATCCATCAACGTTCAACAAACCCACCTACACAAAATTCATAAATTCTCAAACCCTAAAAATCTCCAATGGTTTTAACCAAAATTGAAGCAAAAAAAAAATTTCAATAAAATAATTTGTTACCGGTTTATCATGGATTCCAAGTTGAGCCCAAGTGATGACTTCCAAGAGCTCTTCCAATGTGCCATATCCACCTATGTAGATGAAATTATGTGCACAAAATCAGCATTCAAAAAACTACATACACCACTTGAATCATCTTTGTTTTGATATTGTGTACAAAAAGCCAATACCCTCTACTCTAAAGCGCGATCCGATTTAGGTCTTTTACAATAAATTTGAGCCCTATATTTAAATGAGTGATTTTTTACAAGATAAATCTTATACTACTCTAACCTTTGGAAGAGAGAACGAGAATAGTGAAGCTTAAATCCGCTACCTTGTGAACCGAGCAAAGAGTAGTGAACTAACAAGCGCTAAATTTTATATGTTCATGTATTTTTTTGATAGATTACGTTTCTCTATCAATACAACTTAAATTTTAGATGTTTAGGTGATTTTTTGGGATAGATTATACGTGTCTCCAACAATACAATTGATCATAAATCCTTACACAAAACACGTTTTCTCCTTCCTAAGTTAGGCTCGAAAATTGATTAGTAAATTGCCTAAGATGGAGGAGGACAATTTTTTTTGAAGAGAGATTCTCGTGCATGACGCATATTTTAAGTAAAAAGAATATTGGTAGCATCACTTAGCCATCTACAGGAGATTCCACCGCACCTAATCGCTATTGCCGTTCTAGACTTCTATTATTGCCGTTCTAGACGGTTGCGGATATGCTGTTCCGAAAATCCTGTCCCAACTCCGTGTTCTTTCCATCCGAGCCGTCCATGTGAGCAATCGACGACTCAGATTTGTAGATGAACATGTTTGGCTCAGATTTGTTTGGGGTGAGATGGAATCCAAGCCGTTGATTGCACGGATAGACAGCTCAGATGGACGGGACAGGGAATTGGGACAGGGAGTTTGGGACAGCGGATCCACTTCCGTTCTAGACTTCTATTAACAAAAATAGTAATAGATTTTGAGATTCTAATCTATTTAGGTTGTTTTATGCTCAAAGAGAAAGAAAGAGGGAGGGAGGGAATACCTGGCAAGGCTATGAAAGCATCAGCTTGGCGAGCCATTTCTGCCTTTCTTTGGTGCATTCCAGCCACAGGTCTCACTTCTCCAACAGTTTCACCAGTTATCTAAAACATAAAATAAAATAAAAATACCATAAATACTTAGAAAATAAGAAAAACAAGAAGAGGATATACTGTATTTTAGCAATTTCAACTTATAATATTTCCGACATACCCAAAAAAAAAAATTCAATTTATGTAATACTAGATGGGAAATTAGAAATTTTGAGGGAGCAAATACAATCAATTTAGTACCTCTCTTGGCATAAGAGTTCTGGGAATCACCCTGCCAAAGAAAATCCAATAAAGGATAAAATGAGTACAAGAGTGAAGAAGGAGAGATTGAAATTTGAAAGGGGAAAGGATTTTATGAAACAGTGACTCCCCACATCATCTGGTGTCACCTAACCATTCATGTTCGGTTGCGTGTGCTCCAAATGGAATCCAAGGCCGAGCTGATTGACCACTCGACGTTGCAGCTCGACTTCGGAGCCGGGCGCACGAAAACGAACATGAATGGATCGGTGACACCATGTTTCATAAAACAAAGGCAAGTGGGGTACCCTAACACGTGGCGGCCACCATCATAGACAGCTTGGGAGACCAAACCCATCAAGCCGATGCTTCCTCCTCCATATACCAAGTCTATCTTCCTCTCCACCTGCCCCAAATTTATTAGTATTTACAATATGCTCCCAATAAAATATAACACTCTTGACAATTGCCAAAAATAAAAATACACAACACGATAATCTTGCTTATCAATAAACAATTTGCACCATCAACATCATATTTTTTAATACACTTCAACACCATTTGATCCAAACCCAAAAGAAATACCAAGAACAGAGTCCTTTCGTTCCCCTGTTTTTCAACTCTGCTACATAGGTTAATCATCATCATAACAATTTTTTTCCCTACTGAAATAACGTGTGGCTGGCCCATTAAGCTATTTATTTCAGTGTTCTAAAAAAATCCAATTTTTTATCCGAAGTCTCAAAAAATATAGGGCTGTAAGTGCTCTTTGACCGGTACGAGCATGAGATTGTACTATATGATGAAGGGGTTGTACAGCCAGTATTCAATTAAAATTGTTACATACAAATATGAGTATAGATTTATAATCTCGCAAAATATGAAATATATGGCATTATTCACCTCAGCAGTAATATTACTTCGATGGAATTACGTATCTTATAAATACAAACTATTAGTACCGTCAAACAAACGAGACCTCTAAGTAAGGTTGGAGGATTAGAGAAATGGTACCAGTTCGTTTCCTAGCTGAATAGCAGCGAGCTTGTAGCTTGGACTTTTGCCTGGGCTGCTACCGCAGAATACACAAACCCTCTTGAATCTTGATTTCAACGGCTGAGATTGGTGGTGGGTTTCCATAAGAATGAAAATGGGTTTTTTTTTTCCTCCTCCTGTTGTAATTTGTTTGGATTGTGAGGATATTGATTTAGAGAGAGAGAGAGAGATTTAGAGAGAGAGAGATAGAGAGATTGGGTTGGTTGTGAGATTGTGGGTATAATGTAGGTGTGCGAAGAGAAAGGAGACAAAAGACAAAAGAGAGGGAATTGGGAAGGTCTGGGGGGAGAATTGTTGTCAATTGATGCCCTTTTTATATAGGTATCCAACCAAATTCCTCCCTCACGTGGGAATAAATATTTTAGGGCCCGTTGCTCGGATGACTGGATGAGGGGATGGGTATAGTGCGAAAAATGCACTGCACGGTGTAGTGAATCATTCGATCGTCCATTTCTATAATGTATGGTTCAAATTTAATTTGACCAATAAATTTAATCCGATCATCTATTGTTTTGATTAAATCCAAGTCGTTCATTGCCGAAATAGACGGCCGGATGTGATACACAATACTTAGTACTGTGTTTTACGCACCACATGTCCCCTGGTCCTCCTCGTTTCTCTCATCGACTTTTTTTTCTTTTTTTATTTTCTCCAATTTTTGCTCAAAAGTTTCGAAGTCTCTCCTCATATAAAAAGCTCCACAAGTCCAAAAAAACTACTATAATAAGATAAACAACTTTATTTTTGTCTACAGCTTAAAGACAAAAAAGCTAAAACAAATACACCCTTAGTGTTTTCAGACATCTTAGTCATGTGGTGACTTAGGTCCATCTATCACCGCGAAATCAAATCCTCTGTTCCAAAAATCCTCTATTCCTCTGTTCTAGTGCATTTCGGGCCACTGGATCACATAAAAAATTTTAAACAAAAATCAACACACAGACAATCCAATGATCCAAAACACTTCGGCACAGAGGAACACTATTTTTCTGGAACAGGGGATCTCAAACGCTATCACCGCCAAGCGTGGCGCTCAAGAGAAAATGATTTGAACTAACACGACTGAGCACAAATTTGAACGTAGATAATGTTTACAATTGTAGAATGTGGATGCAAAAACATAAGAGCATCTCCAACAAATCCCTCAAATATCAAATTCAAGAAAATTTGAGGGATCTACGTGAAATCTATGCTAAAGCAGATCCGTCAAACACCAAACAGTTTCAAGCCAATCCTCAAATTACCTTTCTCTCTCTTCAAAGTCGGGGGAATGTTATCTCTCAAATATCAAAATATTATCATTCTATTGCCTACTTTACCATTGCACCTCTTTTGCAATTTTACTACCACATTTTCCGCAACAACTTTAATTTATTGGACCATTAATTCTATTTTAATAGCCTTTTGTTGCATTTTATCCTCTCTCTTTTGCTGCAAAAGTTAATCACCCTTGAAACATGCCAAAAAAAAAACCTTTTGTGATTTTACTTTACTTGCCTTTTGTGAAATATGCACTCCTAACTTATTTTCACAACAAAACACAATCTTATCAACTTGTCTTTTTCTTTTATCAACTTCATGTGATTAAATACATGGGGAGTTGTGGTGGAATGTAAGAGATGTACCATCAAGCCAATCATCAAATTACCTTTCTCTCTCTTCGAAGTCGGGGGAATGTTATCTCTCAAATATCAAAATATTATCATTCTATTGCCTACTTTACCATTGCACCTCTTTTGCAATTTTACTACCACATTTTCCGCAACAACTTTAATTTATTGGACCATTAATTCTATTTTAATAGCCTTTTGTTGCATTTTATCCTCTCTCTTTTGCTGCAAAAGTTAATCACCCTTGAAACATGCCAAAAAAAACCTTTTGTGATTTTACTTTACTTGCCTTTTGTGAAATATGCACTCCTAACTTATTTTCACAACAAAACACAATCTTATCAACTTGTCTTTTTCTTTTATCAACTTCATGTGATTAAATACATGGGGAGTTGTGGTGGAATGTAAGAGATGTACCATTCTACATTTAGAATGATAAAACTAAAGATATATGAAAAACAATGAATTACTAAGATTTTTCGAATTTGAAGAATCTAATTATGGAGTGCACTACATAAAACGACCTTTCAAATTTTGAGGTGTGGTAGCAAAGTGCAGTTTTGAATACAACTTTTGAAGTATCTAGTTAGAGATGCTCTTAAGTGAAACAATACTAAAAATGAAGCTCGGGACTCGTATCTTTTAAAGTTATTGATAAGTGCCGAAATGTGTATATTTAGGCCTCTAAACTATACTTGTTAATAAAATTTATTGGACATGTGATGCTTGTTTAGTTTCTTTTCTGTTTTCAAGTCCTTCGTGCTCATTGTAAGATTTTGGATTAAAAAAAAAAATGAGAGTTAAAAAAAAGCTGGGATCAAAGTGCAAAGGGTTTCAAAGTTGAAAGGATGATTTATTATTACATGAAGTTCAAAGAGGTCCCTATGCAATCGATACATTAAAGTTAAATCCCTCCCCATATATAAAACAGTTGATGAGACGACCGGACTTGGGGAGGAGCTTTTGAACGTGATTACAGATTATCTTCTTTGTTTTTATATTGATTTTGGATTTCAATTATCATAATAATTGTATGATCGTGAGACTTTTTATGAAGTACTGATGTAGGACAATATATACACCCCTGTCATTTATGGAAGCATTATTTTGGTAACAATTTTTATTTAGGATTATTATTAGAAGATCTTATTTGTGCTGCCTGTTTAGCACGATTTTAGCTTCCTATTTTCTAGTTCTCTAGACTTTTATTTCCTTGTTTTTATTTCCTTGTTCTATTTTGCTTGGTCCCTACTCCAAGTTATATTCTTGGTAGCCAAGCATTACCTTATTAGCTAGGCCTACTACTAGTATAAATAAGGAAGTAAGCCTATGGCATGAATCATCTTCCAATTAATAAACAAACTTTGAGAATTGTCTCTCTTTTTCTTGTGGATTCAAGAACTCTCGTGGATTCGAGAACCTATCTTGTTTGGAATAGTATGCTAACTATTCTCTCGTGAATTCCGCTGCGTCAAGTACGGTTATTGTTTCAATCTTGCTTTATGTGTTTGTCTTCTGTGATTGCAAATACATGGGTCATACAATAGTTTTCTTTATGCATGAAATTGAGAATTGAGATAATCTATACTTAGCGAAGACACGCCTAGATTAATTAGTTAACAATCGAAGAGATTCATGCCTATCGAAGATAGGTTATTGCCTGATTCTCAATTACATGAATTCTCTTGGCAATGTCGATAGGGCTTGAAGCTTTTGGCGAATCATTATCGTTTTGGTAATTGGTTTTCTAAATTGGTATAATTCATTGGACCGTTAATTCTTTTGTTGCATTTTATCCTCTCTTTTTGTTGCAAAAATTAATTACCCATGAATATGCACACAAAAAAGCTTTTGTTATTTTACCCGTCTTGCCTATAAATATGTGCTTGTAACTCATTTTCACGACAAAACACAATCTTATTAACTTCTCTTTTTTCTTTTATTAACTTTATGTGATTAAAAATACATGGGGAGTTATGGTGGAATGTATGTACCATTTTACATTTAGAACAATAAAACTAAAAATATATGAAAAATGATAAAATATTAAAATTTGAAGAACCTATTGGAGTGCACCATTTAAAATGACCCTTCAAATTTTGAGGTATGGTAGCAAAGTATAGTTTTGAAGATAACTTTTGAAGTATCTGTTAGAGATGCTCTTAAGTGAAACAGTACTAAAAATGAAGCTCGGGAGTCGTATATTTTAAAGCTATCGATAAGTGCCGAAATATGCATATTTAGACCCTCTAAACTATACTTGTTAATGAAATTTGTTGAACATGTGATGTTTTTTTAGTTTCTTTTCTGTTTTCGGGTCCTTCGTGCTCAAAGTTCGAAGGGTTTCAGAGTTGAAAGGATGATTTATTATTACATGGAGTTCAAAGGGGTCCTTATGCAATTTATACATTAAAGTTAAAACCTTCCCTGTATAGAACAGATGATGATGAGACGACTGCCTTGGGGAGTTTTTGAACTGATTAATTGGCTTCTAGACGAGGAGGAGCTTTTGAACGTGATTACCGATTAGCTTCTAGACAACGAGGAGGAGCTTTTGAGCTTTATTACTGATTAGCTTCTAGACGAGGAACTGCACTACGGACGAGGCAGCGCATGGAGACTCAATCATCGTCTTCTACTTTTCTCCATCTCATCAGTAACTAATCATCTTCTTTGTTTTTATATTGATTTTGGATTTCGATTATCATAACAATTGAATGACCGTTAGACTTTTTATGAAGCGCTGTTACTATTATATACAGAATCAGTGGCGGAGCTAGGATTGAGAATCCGGGGGGGCCGAGTTCAAGGGCGGCTCTAAGATTTTCATCTAACGCTAACAAAAATGCACAACATATTTATGATGAAAGCTGTATGCAAAGAAGTCGTCTAATTCTCTTCAATTTTTCAGTATTTCCACATTAAACCTAATGTTAGATAACTATTATTCTTATATGTTTATTATATATGAGCTTTCATAAGTGGGTCATACTTGTTTTGTTAAGGCTATAACAATTTGGTTCAAATTTTGTTGGAAACATTTATTTTAATTTCAAACGAGTAACCCTGTGCTGAAAATAGCCAAAAAAAAAATAATTTATATCAAAATTTTAATTTTTTTTCCGTGCATTTTTCAAACTGCGGGGGGGGGCCAGGGCCCATCCCAGCCCATGGCTGGCTCCGCCCCTGTACAGAATTGAACAAAAACTATAAAAAAATCTAGACGCGAGTATATACACTTAGGGCCTCATTTGATTCGGGTACTATGCACTTGGGATAGGATTAAACGCGTCCAATCCCACCTAATCCCTTGTTTGGTTCCCACAAAAGTAGCTGGGATTAGTAATCCCGGTACAGAAATTATCTTATATGGTAGGTACTATGTAATCCCATCGGGGGGGGGGGACTAAGTTATCCGGGACTAAAAACACACGGAAGGGAAGAGCAGGTAATTGCAAAATTGCCACTGTTATAACCCAATTGCTTCATCTGCTTCTTCTTTTATCTTTTCCTTTCGTCCTTTGCACTCTCTCATCCATGGAAGGGGAAGAACAGCTCCATTGACGGTGGTTACTCACATCCATGGCGGCTCCATTGACGGAGGTTTCTCTCTCTCTCTCTCTCTCTCTCTCTCTCTCTCTCTCTCTCTCTCTCTCTCTCTCTCTCTCTCTCTCTCTCTCTCCGTCTTCTACATAAACCCACTCGGATTTTTCTATTTTTGCTCAAAAGAGTTCTAGATCTACACTCCTCCGGTGAGTTTCGAACCAATTTTATCACACCTACTCACATCCATGGCGGATCCGACTCCTACCGAGCCATCCATGGCCTCAACGAGTACAGAAAATGATTGTATCAAAAATAAGTTATTTGGTTTTGCTGGGTTTGTATAAAAATAAAATTGTCCACTAATCATCAGACCATGCGGGCTTGAATGTGCTATAAATTGTTGTCCCTTGCTTGGATTTGAACTTTAACTAAGGATGTAACAATAGCAATCTGAAGACTTGGTTGGCTGCTTAGGTGGGCTTAGTGGTTGCGGGAATATTGTTTATAGAGAAGGCTTGTTGATAGAAAAGGTCACATAATGTTTATAGAGACGGCTCATGTACTCTGTTTTTCTTTTTCTGAGACTAATTTAGTTTTTCAAGAATCATGTTATAATTTGAAATTTTTTAATTTGGTGGAATTGGTTTAAGAGATGGAGGGAGAGAGAAAGAGATAGTCCTAAAATTAATCCTGAAATGTAGTTTGGAGAACCAAACATGGGATTGGTTGAAACGTGGGATATCCTGATGTTAATCTTGCGTGAATCAAACATGGAATTGTGTGAGATTCAGCACTAAATTAGTCCCAGGGAAAATAATCCAGGACTATCAATCCCACCTGTTTTAGTCCGCGAATCAAACGAGGCCTAGTAGGCTCAGTGACACCCTTGTTAAAGGCAGACCAACAACTTGGTTGCTAGGCGAAGAACCAGTCATCGATCTGGTAGTAGAGATCCCAAAGGATAACAGTTCAAACCCTAACACTAAGCACAATTTGAAACCTCAGTGGGTAGTACAATCTGATAGCCAATCGCCGGCCAACTACGAAAGCAAACTAGAAAACCGATAAGCCTGCACAGCCAATGGGTGCTTACTCTGAGGCGAGTCCCCGCTAACACTCAGGACTCCGTGCCTAGGTTAGTAGTGATGACAAAGTCGACATTCCACGCAACTACGGTGATCAAAGGAGAGCACACCACACAGACAATCAAAGCAAACTACTAAAACAAACGAAAACTAAAAAACGAACTGATCAAAGCTGATACACTAAGTTAACCCGAGAAAACCATCGCTGAGTCACACCGAGTCGCTCGAGTTACACTAAGTGAAGATGAGTCGCTGCTCAGGAGACAAACCAAACTCTAGACTCCGTAGCTGTCGCCTTCGGGATCAGGAGCCTTTATTCGTCGGAGGTGTCCCAGGTCGCCCTAGCATCAGCACAGATCAGATTTGAACCAAATAGGTAGGGAAAAAAGGAAACATCGGTAGAAAGGGGCAGCTGCTGAATCAGCGGTGGGCGAAGGGCGGCGTTGTGGGAAAATGAGGTGGAAAGGTGACGGGCGGCGAGGATGAAGATATTCCATGCTGTGGGTAAAAAATGGCGAGGTGTTGAGGGTAGCGCAAGCAGCATGGAATGGGGGAGGTGGGGCCGAGAGGCAAAGCACGCGCACGCGCGCGCACACACAAAAAAACCCAAGGGGGAGAGAAGGGAGAAGGGCGGGTGGTCGAAGTGGGATAGCGGTGGGCGGCTATAGTTTTAGGGATAAAACCCTAGGAGATACTCTCTATTGAAAAGAGGGAAGCTCAAAAAAAGAGAGAGTGTATTTGTTTTATGTGTTTGTTTTTTGTGATTGCAAATACATGGGTCATACAATAGTTTTCTTTATGTATTTAAATTGAGAATTGAGATAATCTATACTTAGGGAAGACACGCCTAGATTAATTAGTTATAGAATCGAAGACGATTCATGCCTATTGAAGATAGGTTATGCCTGATTCTTAATTAAATGAATTCTCTTGGCGATGTCGGTAGGGCTTGAAGCTTTTGGCGAATCATTATCGTTTTGGTAGTTGATTTTCTAAACTGGTATACTTGTTTGGTTATGAAGTTAGGGTAGATTCGAAACCCTAGACCTTTTCCATATTATTTGCATCACCATCTTTTTATCTTTTAATCACTTGCATTAATTTAGATTAAGCAAAACTCTAATTACTTTTTCATGAATTAACTTAACAATCGATTTATAAAATAACGCAACTTAGCCTCTTGATCCCTGTGGTACAATACCTGAACTTAACCATTATTCTATTTGAATTGAGGTTTAACTAGTTTTAATTATTTATTTTTGGTGTAAATTAAAAACAACCTACCAGTTTTTCTTGACTCACAACCAAAAAGTATACACAACTTTGGAGAGCAAAATCTTTTTTTACTATAAACTGTGTTGTAACTTCAAGTCAGCAATCAACAACAATGTCGAACTGCTTTTCCACCATCTCTCCTATAACTAATTGGTGTTAGGGAGGGTTTTAATTAGGTCTTTTATGGCATTCGACATTGCACCTGCGAGTCTGTTTTTAGAGCTATCGTAGGGAGTAGCACTGTGTAACCAAATTCATGAGCGCAGTGGCAGAACCAGGATTCGGATGTGGTAGTGGCACCGTTCAATGGAAATCTAGTTTCATACTGTGCGGAAAATTTGAAGGAGAAAATTAAGTGAAAAGTCATGTAATTAGGCTTTGTCGTGGGCATGGTTTGTGAAAAAGAAATAAAGGCTTCAACTCTCTTATGGTATTCAAATATGAACATTACAGTATTAATTTTTCTTGATCCGAACCGACCATTCCATGAAATTTCAATTTTTACAGTATTTGTACAAAGTATTAGTAGTTTTTTTGGCATACCGCAAATACCTAGTCGAACCACGTTAGTCTATGAAGAAAATTACGTGTTCTACGTGGCTCCGCTTGTTCCTCTAGTTCCTTTTTTTTTTTTTTTTTGTTAAGTTTTCGACAAACCAAACGACAATCCCCTCTTATGTTTCGCCCTAATTAAAATGGAAGCACTCTAGGCCCAATAATCCCCCCTCACGATGATGCTCCTGCTATTCGAACCCATCATTTATTGACTCTGATATCATTTGTCAAACCGCTTTTCAACCATCCCTACTGAAACCAATTGTTGTTAAGAGAGGGTTCCAACTAAGCCTTTTATTGCTATCCTGATTGATGTACTAAGGGAAATTTCAACCCCAACCTCGTAATAGGCAAATTAAAGACAAAGAAAAGAAATGGAAAACAGTGAAATAAAATGGAAAAACCAAAAAATGGTAACATCACATTCAAAGGAATTTGAAATCTCATGAGCAATGCGACATATATGGACCTACTTTATTGACGATGTATCAATGCTGGACGGTGGTACAAGATGTGCTCCCCGGCCCCGCTTCCGCTTGGTTTAGGGATGACAATTTTCCTCTCGCATCCCCACCTTTGACATTTCATCCCGAGCTTAGCGCGTATTCCTCAAATCGATAAGCAAACGGGGTGGGGACAGCGTAATATATACTTCTCTTATCCGTTATTATTCAACCCATCCCGAATTATACTCGCAAATATTTTTGTATCTATGTAGATTCTATATATTTAGATATAATGAAATTAAAATACTATATGATAAATTAAAATTTAGTTTCTCTCCTCTTCATTTCTTATTTTTTATCATTTACAATTCAATAATCTTGTTTGTTCAGCCAAATCTCTCTCAAGAAAACATATTTAATGCAAATTACAACACAGAATGGAAACCTGAGATCCCACACCTTCTTAATTTTTCCCGCTCCATTCCCCCGCCCCAATGATAATTTATTATTAGCAGCCTATCAGACTCAAAAGTAATACTCCCTCCGTCCCAAATTGCTCGTCCCTTTTGGGAATCCAACTTTTTAAGGGGATAAAACTATTGTCTTAGATTTCCAAAACTATCCTTCCAAACTGTGAAGTTTATTAAGTGGTTTTAAATTGTTTATATCTTTCAATATGGATATCAAAAAATATGCAATATGGATCTTGTTTGATAGATCTCAATTAGTTGTTTTATACAAAGTTTTAAAAATCATGAAAAACATTATAAACTAAAAGATATAAACGATTTAGAAATGATACAAATTTCAAAAGCTGTGAAATAAATGGGGGGAGAGAGAGAGAGAGAGAGAGAGAGTACTTTTAAGGGTAATATTGGAAGTTTGACATATTTTTGTTGTTGTTTTTAGATATAGGACTAACATTTTGGGACATCCCAAAATAGAAAGAAGGACTAGCAATTTGGGACGGAGGGAGTAGTAGTACTATTAAATGCAAGTCTCTAGCACAGATGGATGATATTTTTTAAATCATGGAAAGCTTCCTTGGCAATATCCTATCTCAATTTTGAGTTCCCAACCTTTTTATTTATTATTATACTTTGACTGCTTTTATCTTTTATTCGAACAAAGGTTTCCACTAGGGAAAAAACGGAGACACAACTTTTTACTGCAACATCAACTCATTTTTGTCCGAATTGGTTTAATAAATTACTCGAGCCGTTTAATGTTTAAAATATTTTTTAAAGAGTCATTGAAAAAAATAAGCTCAATTGAATATCTGTAAGAGCTTAATAAAATTATTGAATTTTTGGTTCTTGAATTGCAGGGAACGAAAATCGAATGGATTGATCAAGCTGATACCGATATTCGATTGAGTTGATTTATTATAGGAATTAAAAAAATACTTTGAACAAATTAATGGCTTGAATCATGTTGGGGTCTGATCCCCCTTTTAAGGCGGCACCCACTTGTATATTGGGTTCAGGTGATGTGGTGTAGACTTCGTGAATACTTTCTAATTGATTGGGCCTACATTCACATGGGAAGAACCTCAGGCGAATTAGACTCCCAACAAGTGATATCAGAGCCGATGCCTGACGATCTTTGGGTAGGCTCTCCTGGAGCATCAATGTTGGCGAGCTTGCTCAAAAAACTCATCGTAGCGGATCCTAGTGACTCTCGATGGAGCAAGGTCCATGCGGCACGGTGGAGTGCAACACGGTGTCTCCGGATGGAGTAAGGTGGACTGCTCGGTTGAGTGGATACGCTAAACTCCGAGGTTAAAATTGATTTTGGAGAGTAAAAGATCATGGATTAAGGGGGGAGCTAGGCCCACTGATGATTCACACATGAGGGGGAGATCGTTATGAACATGTGTGAAATATTGTGTTTCACATTGGATAAAATATAAAAAGTGTTGAACCTCAATGTACAATTGAATTGAGTGACTCATCACTTACAAAGTTTAGTCTTTGGATATGGATCATTCAATATATGTTGGGTCTAAGCGAAGGAGTGCGGATTCAGTGAATACCCCCAACAGATTGGAGCTATGCGCATGAGAAGAACCTCGTGTGAATCAGATTCCGAACAAATTATTTATGTGGGAACCATCAGGGTCCCACCCAATCTTATGGGCTGCATAGAGTACATGTATATGTGATTCTGTGTCCCTATCTATCTATCTACATTCTACACTAAGCACCTGTACCACACACACACATACTCTTTCTTTCTTTCTTTTTTTGGAAAAAAATGGAAAATCAATACAAAAATTTCACCTTAGCACTAATATCCATCTCCACTCTCTGTTGGTTTTACCACTTAAAAAAAATACTGTATATAAACTTTTAGACCTTCCCTCGCTTTTCAAACTTTCCGTCTTAATAAAATTTTCAAACAAGACATGATATATGTGTCATCGATCGAGTCATAAGCATAACTCGTACGTGCACATCTTACCTAGCTTATTATTATTGAAAAGACCTCCATTACAAAATTGAATATTTGAATCCTGAAGTAACTTACACTGAAAAAAGGGCTTGAGGCTGTGGCTGAAGACTGAATAATTTATCAAACACTTAAGTATTTATAAATGAGCTTTAATTTTTTGTCATCTAATAATTAGAATTACACGCAGACTAAAATATATATTTTAGAATGCATTTATAAGGAAGACGAATGTACAAATTATTTTATAAGCACATAATATAAAGAAATTCCATATGACCGAATAATAATTATCTGGTGGACTTGAGTTAAAATTGTATGAGGCAGGGTGCACGTGGAGTCTCCATGTTCCACAAAGGTGTTGCTTCCTTTTAATCCAGCCGTGTTGATCAAGGATGATTCTCAACTGTTTTTGTCTCCCATATATATGCAAAAATAACTATACTTACAACTACATCTTTATATATCTATATACTCAATCCTCTTCATTTTTAATTGAACACCAAACCAACTATCCACACTGCTTTTATATATCAACCCAAAAAATGACAACCAATGCTACATATTTGCAAACGTTTAATATACGTGAGTCTTGTAAACATCGTGCATGATTTAGGTGTATCGAACAGTTCTAGACACATTTATCTCGGAATATCTTTGTACGTAGCAATGGTTACATTAATTCCACAATTCATTTCATTAATGGACCTTTACCAAGTCCGAGACAAATAGAGTCCGAAGCTAGGAGGAATTCGAAAAGCAACCGCTTAGGACTCCCAAATTTTTTTTTTTTTTTTTTTACAAATTAGGGCCCACTTTGATAACTGATAGTTATCTCACTTTTGCATATAAAAGTATTTAATTATTTGTTTTATGATGACTCTAGCTTGGGAATAGCCGAGCAGGGGAAGA
The DNA here is from genome assembly GCA_963854785.1 of Vaccinium vitis-idaea. Lineage (NCBI taxonomy): Eukaryota > Viridiplantae > Streptophyta > Magnoliopsida > Ericales > Ericaceae > Vaccinium > Vaccinium vitis-idaea. The sequence continues at coordinate 34,492,693 of OY978226.1, read as the reverse complement.
CTTCTTGTTCTCGTCACATCGAGGTTCGAATCCAGCGGATCTGCCTAATCATGATCAATCGATTTAATATATTACATCCGGTGACATTTGATTGTGATTGGAATTTTTAATAATAGCATTGGTGAAAGAATCAAATTTTTTATTGTCAAAGAATCAAGTTAGTGTTTTGGCACTTTATTCAAAAAAATAAAAATAGTTTGTGAATTATTGATTTGTCTCAATGATAGGAATCTAAAGAATACAAAATTATTAACCAAACTATTTTTTTTTTTTTTGATTCCTCTCGTCGAGACAAGCTGATAATTCACAAAAAAATAATCGATGCAAAACTAAAAAAAATTAATATAGAAAATTTGGATTATTTTTGCCAAAACACCTAGAGCTCAAGATTGTGCCCATATTTTATGGATTAAGAGCTCGATATCAATTCGTTATCTAAATATATAACCGAGATTGGATATTTTAAGCCTCAAAAAAAATTTCAAACGAAGTTTGAATACGTTACTGCCAGACTTGTTCAACTTTTTTTTTTGGTAAGTATTCAAATTAACTATCGTTTTCCCTTGCCAGCTATTCTTGGGGTCACCTTACCCTACGTGTAAGCGTGTGAAACGGTTGTGGGAGAGACTATTGGCCGGGATTATCATTATCAAAAAAAAAATTGCGTCATAAACTAATCAAACTTTGACAAATATTTAAACTCATCAAGATTTCAGATTAAAATAAATATAAAAAAAAAACATTCGATTGGCTCTTTGAACCCGTTGGACATGGGTTGGTGGTTTCCTCGTGTTCTACGCAAATCTTACTTAACTTAAAGTGTTATTAAATTATATATAAGAGGGGATTAAGCAATACTTAAATTAACAGTAATTCTCTCATTTACCTAAAAAATCTGATTAGCAGTCTGTGGCTTCAAGTCATGCACATGAGAATGACCAATATTATATCAATTTTCAACCAATGAAATGACTTGCCGACTAAAAATTAGGGAGGACATTATATTTTAAAAAAAACATTAAATGTCTTTGCCACAAAAAGAGGGCTTTCACTTTCCATATCTTTTTGACTAATCATGTATTTAATTTTCAAATCACAAACCCCATTTTCTTTAATGATGATTAAGAGGATCTTGAGATTGTGGTTGAGAAATGAACACATCTCCAATGGTGTTTTGGAAGGTAGAACAAGGAATTACCTAAGTATGATTATTCATGTGGGTTGTTAGGGGATGACTGATGAGGGAGGCAGTGCTGGTGAGGTTAGGGGAAAGTTATTGACAAAGTTTTGTTTGGAACATGCATGACCTTTTGGAGTCTAAATCTTGTGCCTGGCTTCTCCTTTTGGTTGGATGGTTATTTTTTTGTATTTTTTCCAAAAGCTATGCTAACAAAATTTTGTCAATCGCCGAATAGTATGACCTAGGTAAACAGAAGCCACACGTACTACGCTGAGTTCTAAATTTATATTAGTAGTAACTAGAAGCTAGGGCACACATAATATCTGTGCTTCTAAATACGTGGATTAATGTGGTAGTGGGGTAGTTGGCTCGATCAATTTTACCACTTTTGCCCTAGTGGAACCGTCGATGCCAAGTTGTAAGTGGCGCATTAGAAGTTGGGTGAGGGCATTATTCGAAAGAAAAAGTAAACACAAACTTGGAAAAAAAAAAGAAAAAAAAAGGGACACCAAAAGGAATAGCCCATTTAGTTATTAGAATAGAAGTAGCCTTAATTTAAAGTACGAACTCATGAATGCTATAATGCTGTCAGAATGTAAAAATGGAGGGAGAGATTCGAAAGCTAATTGCTTACTACATATTCAAAAATTAGGGTCTAAGTGGAGTCTATTTTAGAATGTATAATTAGCCTCATTTGTTCTCATAAAATCAACTTGCTAAAATGGAAATTTCATAAAATCTAATGGCAAACCCAGCCTTAAAAGATATTCGTTTGTTTGACGGGACTGAGAGTGAATGAATATATAATTTTACCAGTTTTCTAATCCAACCAAGCTAACAATGATGAGATTCATAATACTACACCCGTCACGATATTACATATTTACGTTTTGTAGATTATATGTCCAACGTTCATTCTGGTAAAAAATTTAACCACGCACACTGAATATATGATTCCGTTGGATAAAAAGTTCAATCTGATGCCCATCTCCGATCAAATAAACAGGTACTACGAGAATTAACATGATCGATTCTTGTTTCAGAGGATTAACACATTTGAGATAAATTTTATAGGAGGTGTGACTTTGCAACAGGGTGACATCAAGATGGCAAGAGCATGATACCAATTCATGTTGCACAAGATGATTTGTTAATTGGATGGGAAGTCTTTGCAATATTCTTTCTTATAATTAAGATAATATATGTACAGTCTCGTTTAGCTCACAGAAGCAGTTTCTTATCACATATGGTAGGAAGGAAACATGAATGATTAATTGGTTAGAGACTCCTGAATAACATACTATAATATAATATATAGATACATTTAGTTTTATATATATAAATATGTGTATACATATATATGCATGCATAACGCATACACATGAGTATAGATATATGTAGATATCAAAGCATATATACGTATGTCATCTATGTCTACATTTGGAAGTTTCATCATGGATGATGACATGATGAGCATATCAAAACATGATTGAAATTAACATTCCATTGGCAAGTGGTGGCTAGCTCATGCGGTAGAGCTCTTGGATGCCCCACACTGCATCCTGAGACCGAGTCTCATTCCCTCCTCCCCAAGATAATAGATTAGGAATTACGAATGACAAAAAAAAAAATTTGACATTCCATTGATGCCTTAAAGTCTTAAACTACTGATAAATAGCGGCGGTAAATTGAACACCCAAGGGAAAAAAACAAATTAGAATACATGTGATATTTTTTGTTTTTATTGTTGTTGAGCCCTTCTTGAACACCCAACCCAAAATTATTTGAACACTCTACCCTAAAATGTTTGACCACTCAACCCCAAAAAATTTGAAAACCCTAATTAAGGAAAAAATGAGTCCACAAATCAACCTAATATAAACAACTCAATTAGCCCATAACAATATCAGAATAGAAAAGAGAGGAGAAAGGAAAATGAAAATTTTAAAAAAAGAACAAAAAGAGGATCAAATGTTAACTTGATTTTGAAGTTTTCGTCCACAATTAATACTCGGTATGATTCAAGAGGATGACTCATCAACAGATCGCAAAGCTCAAGCTCATTCTACTAAGATCAATGCTATCTTTTGAACTTGCTTTAGCTTACACTTGGTAAAAATTGTCACGGGGATCACAAATGAGTTGTCAATTGCACTACAAAAGAAGATAGAAGATATCGTAATGCTATGTCACTTGTTGAAATGTCTAAGCAACGATTGCGAATGATGAGAGATGATGAGTGGGATTCTTAATTGACCGAGGTGACTTCGTTTTGCAACAAGCATAATATTGTTATCCCCAACATGAGTGAAATGTTTGTATCTAGTGATCGGCCACAACATAAAGCCCTAGAAATTACGATTTCCATCATTATCGCGTTGAGCTATTCTGTACAATCTTAGACATGCAACTTCAAGAGCTAAGCAATCGTTTCACGGAGGTGAACATAGAGTTGCTACTTTGTATGGCTTGCTACCTTGAATCCTAGAAACTCATTTTCTGCTTTTTGATACGAAAATGTTGATCCATCTTGCGGAACTCTACCCATCTAACTTTTCTGAGGTGGACTAAATGGCATTGGACTTCAAAATTTCATTGTAGACGTGAGATCCAATGAAAATTTTTCAGATCTCAATGGGATCGGTGATCTTGCTACAAAGTTAGTGGAGACAAATAAGCATGTTATATATTTATCAGTCTATTTGCTTGTGACATTGGCGTTTACTCTTCCTGTTGCCACTGCAACAGTTGAAAAAAGTTTTCCAGCAATGAAGTATATAAAGAGCAATCTGCGCAATTGAATAAGAGATCAGTGGATGAATGAATGATTGTTTGGTTAATTATATTGAGAGTGATGTATTTGATACCGTTGATAACGAGGCTATTATGCAACAGTTTCAAAATATGAAAACTCGTCAAGGGCAATTGTAAACGAGACTATTATGCTACAGTTTCAAAATATGAAAACTCGTCGAGGGAAATTGTAATATTCTATATACTTCGCAAAAACTATATATTTACGGTTTTGCAAAAAACTGCTTGGATCAAGCCCTTCCCGGTATTTTTTATTTTTTTTTGAAGATTTCCCACGAGGACCCTTGAAAACACCTTCTGAACACATTGGACGGTTCAAAAATTCAAGTTCCACCTCAATTATGGTTTTCTATGGCAGCAAGAACTGTCCCAAATCAAAAACCCAAAACGTTCGAAAATTCATTCGTTTAACAACCGAGATATTCGTTGTATGGCTGAGATAGAGAGAGAGAGATTACCACTTAAATCCCTGAATTTCTATAACACAGTGGAAATAGCACCTGGCTTAAAGTTTTTGAGCTTTGCATTATCAAATTAAGGGTAAGAATACAACCTTTTCTTTTCTCTAATTGACTAAACAACTAACACAAAAACAACAAAGGTAACATGATGGTAAAAGCTATTGGACACTAATGTACAACAATTTCATATGAATTATTGCCACTAACGGCTGTACCTGGGAGGTGGTGGATTTATGCTTGCTCCCTGATCTAATGCTGAAAACTGACCATGTACCTGTTGAGGATGAATATACCCCTCTCTCCCACTGCTCGGGTTCACCCGAGGGACCCAAGTAGCACTAGCACGGTAAGTATGATAATTGGGAGCTCCATACTGTTGGTAGCTCCCATAGTTATTGTATCCACCCTGTTGGTGAAATTGGGCTCTATTTGGAATGGGAGTTTGGACCCCACGAAGAGGCGGGCCTTGTCCAGGATAACTGTTTCCATCGTATTGTTGAAATCGCTGTGAATATCCACCTTGTTCTTGAAACTGGGGCCTACTCGGCACGGGATGTTGGACCCCAACATGCGGAGGGCCTTGCCTGGGGTACCTGTTTCTACCATATTGTTGGAATCCTGGTGAATAATCTCTATTTTGGTCAGTAGGTCTACGATTGTTCTTTTCGTGCCGAGAATGGTAGCCACTGTATGCATCATGAGAAACTAAGGAAGCACGCGGACTGTGGTAAGTCTGGTCGACCTGATTTTGGACTGGAGAGGGATTTGGTGGCCGGTGGTGACCATCGGAAGTTTGAGGATGATAGCCGGTCCTTGGTGGCACCACCCTGTTGCGTTCGTTATCATGGTATCTGTTATTTTGATGGGAGGATAAAGGTGGGCCACGGGGCTGATTGCTAAAACCGTTCCGATCGGTCCTCAATTGTAAGCTATTTACTACAAGTCGACGTGAAGCCTCACCAAGCTGCCAACCTGAAATAGTTCCATTGGGGAGGTGCCTGAAAGCAAAGAAACAAACGAAAACAGCAACATTTAATAGCATAACAAGCCACAATGTCAGTAACAAAGGAAAAGATAGCTTACTAGAATCGGGCACTAAAATTATAAAGGCAAAGTTTGGTTACCTTCCATTTTCCCACGGCCTCTTTCCAGAATCCTCATGCCATAAAGGAGGCCCAGCTTTTAGATCCCCCATCGTAACAGTCTAGAAAAAAATGAGAGAGAGAGAGAGTTTATTCAGCTCAAGGTAGAACCACATACTAATGATGTTCGGCCACACAATACCATTCCAATAGAACCCATATAATAGCTTAGAGTACACAAATTTACAAACCCACCCACCACAATGTCCGGAAACATGTGGGAACAAATGCGGGACAGTTCAAAGGTTCCCAGCAGCTCATGTGTTTCTACTGATGGGAACATCATAAGAACGTCCCTTTGTTTTGTCAACAGCCAAAAGCTTTTATCATGATTCACAAGAACCAACTCCAACATGCTAATGTAACATCCGGCGCCCCAGTCATAGCAGGCTACTATACTATGTATTACAGTAATGAATATGCCCATAAAAATGACTATGGATGATAGAAGAGGAAAGAAGTTGATAAGCAAACAACGATAGAGTTATTATTTTGAACACAACTCCTAGTTCATATTAAATGGCTTAAAATATTTGGCCTATCTGCCAAAATAAGCTAGAGTATGCACAAAATGTGAAACCATTTGGCAGATGGTGCTATTTGCTTCCTCCCGCTACGTAGGTTAAGATGGCCGAATCACGAAAACTGTCTCCCCCATCCCTACTTCCATTTCAAACATACCATTAGTTCTTATCTCATACTACAGCTCTAATATCGAACATTAGTGGGCATTTTTGTTCCTCTACATTGGTTGACTACGCATGATTTATAATGTGTGTGGTATCTCTTCTATTGATCAAACAATGTTACAGAAAATAAAAAGTCGACAGGCATAAGGGTTTTCAAAAGGGTACACTGCAAAAGCAAAAACTTATGCATCTACCCAATAGCTGCCCTATATAGGGTATATGTGCCAATGGAACTGAAAGGAATCTTGATGAAAGGAACATTATAACATACCTTCTCTGGATATATAACTCCTGCGGGTGGACGAGCAATATGTTTGTGAGCATCTGGATGTCTGTAAACAGCAGTTCTGGAATGGCAAAGGGGAAAGTGAAGTCATGGATACATGCTAAATTCAAGGAACCAATACAAGATCATATTGATAACATGTTAGCTTACATGACTTGATTGTTCATAACATCTTCCATTCCACCAACAGGTGACCTGAAGATTGTGGGGCAAGGATCTCCAGCACAAAGGGATATATAACCGTTCATCCCATCACTGCACGCACCGCAAAATAAAATCAGATAATAGTATTTAGGATGCATAGGCTTCCACATGAAAATGATTTAGGTGGCTACCCAAGAGGAAATACTTTCAAAGCAGAAGTGAGCAATAATGTTATGAGCTGGTTTGGGTATTATAGTATAATCACAAAAAAAGAATCAGGACTCGACATGACGAAATCGAATGAAATATAGGCCGAGGAATGACTTCGGGAGACACACGAGGAATAGAGAACTATATAAAACAAAAATAGTCATCCTACTTGGCAAAACAGCACTTGCCAGAGCTGGGGGTGGAGCCTTTTCTTTCCATAATGCTCAGCGTATTCGAGACTAGTTTGAGAATTTACTAATATGCTCGCCAAAGCTACTTCATAGTAGAAACTAATTTCATCAATAATATCCTGTTAACATCACTAATTGTTCACATGATCGGAGAGAAAAGCAGTCATTATGACATCATTGGCATGAACTAGCGAACCACATACCTGACCCTTGGATCAAGTTGCTCCTTGATTTCAGCTCGTTCCTCATTTGTCAACAGCTTGCAACGGTCATTCAGAGACATTATGTAAGGAGATAAAGGGTGAGACAATGCCACGTAAAGCATGTCGAACATCATGCTATTTCTTCGCACTTCTTCCTCCTGCAGAGAAAAATCGTGCTTAATAAGCAAAATTATCAAGCAAAAGCAATTGGTACGAGCACATATAAGAAGCTGACTTTAACCATACCGTCAAAGTATGTTCAACTTTTGCAACCTCTGCAAGTAGACGGGCTTCATCAATGAAAGGTAACTTGGCCACGCCCTTTACAACAATGAAAAGACAGGCAAAATGTCAAGTATAAGAAACAAACAATAATCTCCCAAAAGCAATAATTTCCACAAGCAAAACCAAGATGATAGAATGAAAACAAACCTGCCAAGCATACCGCTTTCCATTCATGTCGACTTCAAAATCTAATAAACATCATGGAAGTAAATAGCAATTGTATCATTTCTACTCAACTACAAAAATCCGTTCCATCAGGCAATATCCTTAGTAAATCTTACCAGTTGGATAAAAATCTATAATAGGTGAATTTGGATCAGTCATCAATCTCCTATAATGCTCTGGAAGAGCATGAGCGCTGCAAAAAATCCAGTTAGAACTATAACGAGAGAAACTTCCAACAGAACTAAAAGAAGAAAAAAGAGTGGCCAGTGAAACCTTGCAGCGGGGAAAACCCCCAACAGCTGATTGAATGGCTTGAATGGGGAACCCAGTTCAAAGCTTATGCTGAGCTCGCCCAGATCCTTGAGATCTGATGCAAATGGTGCATAATGATAAGGATAAAACCTGCCAATAAAACGATTAAAAGCTACACCCTTTTTCCTTTTCTTTTTTGCGAAGATGCAAAAGTACGAAAAAAAAATATCATGGAGAGCGAGAATGTGCGGGTACTAATACCCAAAGGAAATCTAAGCTACCGAAACGATGCGCCCTCACCATTGAGGGTGAAAGGAATAAAACAGGAAGGAAAAAGGAAAAAAGACTACAAAGAAACAAACATCCAATCTCATGAAGTAGCCACCCTATTCCACCAGAAAAGAACATTCAACTTAATATATAGCCTGAACTCATGCAATTGTAGACAGTGGGTGCACATCTATCTGAATCATAAGTGTGTCATTTACATGCAATCCAATGAAAGAAAAAAGCAACAAGCTAATAAGAGATAAGAGGAACGAGTCGAGCCCAGGGACCGTTTTTTGGCACTTCACCCAATTAGATGCGTCAATGCATAATATCTCTCAAAACAAACGTATCTCAGACCGATGAAGTACAAAGAATCACCTAGGTTAATATGTCAATTTTTCATGCAGCCACAGTGATGTACAGAGATCATGATACATAAGTACATGGAATTAGAGGTAGGGGAAGCAGGAGTGACAATGACAAGTTAAAAGAAAAAATATTGTCCAGAATAGAGGGGAAAAATTACCATTGCCAGGAACAAACCCCTTCATAGTAATAGTGCATCACCCAACACAGACCTTCGGTGTACCGCAAAACCTACGAAGGGAACGATGGGAACTTCTATTAGCCCCTTCAATACAAAGAACATTACTTTGACTAGCTTCACATAGATGAACTTGAATAAGAGCTGCACAAGTACATAACAAAGAGACACTACAAACAAATTGCATAATCTGCTGAGGCGTGTGGAACTGAAGTGCAATGTTGGTTCCATCTAAGTATGGTTATACAGAAGACGACGTACCTGGGGCGCGGATGGCTATGTCCAAAACATAAATATTACGTCGAACCCTAAGTCACATAGTTTGTGAGAGTGTGAGTGCACGAGTGCGAGAGTGGGAGCACGAAAGCGTCATTTCTTAGAAGACTTGGAATTGAGAGCGTCCTTGAGCGTTTATATATAATAACATAAATCTTTATTTTAGTAAATTTGTTAGTGATATAAATGTCTTTTTTTCATTTGCTTTTATTATGCTCTGTAAAGAAAATATACTCCTATATTTTAATGGATGTATGCATAGTCCTGTCATGAGCATCAAAACTTGGTAGACTTGAGTTGGATGTGAGAATAGAAGTCTTTGGATGAGGATTTCACTCTCTCCCTTTTACGATTAAGTGTTCTACACATGCACCAATGCCGCGTGATGTCTTCAGATACACTGGTACCAAGGTAGGCTTGTGTCAGTTCACGTGCTTGGCTCAGAAATTGGACCTATTCATGTCTATTAACTGTGGGAGTGCATGGAATCAGAAAAATCCGCTGGAGCATGATCTCAATCTGCAAACTATACAAAATCAATTCGCAAACTAACCTCAATTTTGCACTGGATTCGAGAATCCGCACACCAGATCGCAGTCCGCCACCCAATATAGGCGAACTGTGTGACTAAGGTTGAGCCATATTTTCAGACAAAATAATCATTTGATGCTTCCAAAAAAAACCAACAAAAAAAAGAGGACATTTTTCTTCTTTTTCATCTCCATCGTCGCTCTTCTTGCTTCGTCCACCTCCAAAACACTGCCTGAAATTCGCCGGGATACACAGTTTCCTGATGAGAATCAGGATGAGGCAATGGCGGTTGGAGCGAAAAAAAGGTAAGAGAGGAGGTTCAACAGAATATAAGGAAAGCTTGGGCACACCAAATTTGAGCTATTTGAACACAACTGAAGGGTCATTCTCCTAGTGTTCTATCGCCATAATCTTGTCCAATTATGCATCGGTTGTTGACTTACCCAGTTCTTTAACCACTTCAAATCATATTGACTCGCCAAATGATGATCCAGAACAAAATAGTTTTTTCAATGGAAGGAAATATTCTCAGATTTTCACAACTCGAGCATATATAGAGAAAAGAAAGTGAGACCCACTTTCTAGTTTCTAGAGAGTGAGAAGAGAGAATTAGCATAAAATGTTGCAACATGTTGGGAACAAAATGAGAGAAAGAGGTTCAGAAAGAGAAAGGAAATTGGAAGTTGTATAGAGAACGAGAAATCAGTGAAGACGTATTTCCAAGATGGTTATACAGTTATAATACTCACAAAGTGGGATAATGTTTGGAATCTTTGGATATATAAGATTGTTTTATAGTATATAACGGTTTAGTTCAGAAAAGAGGATAAAGCGGCATAGGAAAGTGTCTGAGCTGACTTTTAGTCCACAAAGCATAAGGGGGTTATGTGGCTATTCCAAATGGTAGGGAGGATAATATGCAAAAGGCTCAAACCATGAGGGGATAAAGTGAATGCATGTACATATACTAACTTAAACAACTTCAATATGAGGAGGCAGATGCCCATAGATATGACAGGATTAACCCTCTACAGGATAATAAGGTGACTAAAAGAGGAAGCCTTCAACCAGCCACTTCATCTTCCATTAAATGTTTCAATGATTTAAGGACCAAGGATGAAAGAGTCCCTTGCAGCCTCACAAACTAAAACATAATGAGGCATCATGTAGCTGAGGTGGTCGAAATATTGCACTTCCAAGGATTTAGGACCACTACTTCAAGCCACCATGCCCTAGGCCTACTGAGGAAAGCTCTTTCAAAGGTCCCGCTCAGCTTTAAGGTGAAAGTGATGCTAGATTTGTATTACAGTGCACAAAAATAACCAAACCAAGTAATGAAGGCTCCTAAGTAGGTGGTGTTGGGAAATATAAACATCAAACTGAGTTGACATCAATCCATTAATCTAACTCGAGTAAAAAAAAGCCATCAGCAAGCCCAATGACAACCATATCCATCAACATTTCTGACAGAATGCATCAAAAATATCGATTGAAATTTATTGTCCTCCTTGAATGGAATCAAGGGCAAAGAGTCCATCAGGAAGCAAGTTCCTTTACAAATTGAACTCGAAGGCATTAAGTTTGAAAAACTTACAACATCTTTGCGCATCCGTTCAAGTTCCTCAGGAGATTTTGCACTAAACTTTTCTTCATAGTACCTCTCTTTCCAGCCTGGGTCTCCCAATTTGATCTGAAGACAAAAAACGTTAAGATGATTCATTTGAAGCTACAGGAAATATAAACATCCTTTATTCATTCATCACAAATAATCTTCAAAGCAAAAGAACCAAAATAAATAGGGAAACAAAGATATGGAACCAATCAACAAGGATCTTGTTGATCAAACCTTGTCCTCATCTGGATTTTTGGAACTGAATACATCAGACTTCTCGCGAAGCAACTCCTTTAGCTTCGTTTTCAATTCTTCTTTGTTTTCATGTATCTGAGAACCAAAAAAGAGAATGAAAACTAGTAAGAAGCATTTCAACTAGGAATTCCAAACATAGTGACAATAAGAAGGGCGGTGGCTTTCTGTTATTTTGTCACACACATGGTCAACAGTAAAGACCAGGTGACAAACATACACTATTAAGTGGTCTCACACACTCAAAGCATAGCCCACAGACAATAAATACCAAAGAAGGGATAATGAATTTGAGTTGTACTGAAGGGCCTCTCCTAAAGCAGAAAAACGTACTTCTATTTCAAGACTATTCTCCGCCTCCACAACAGCAGCACCCACAGTAGCTCCAGATGACAAGCGTGCGCTTTTTCTAGCCCGGAAATAGGTTTGTTCATCATCAGATGTCTCGGGCTTCTTATTACGAATGTCGAGGACTGATACATCCATAGTGACCTGCCCAAGTAAGTTTTCATTTCTAACAGCCGACGTGCTTGCTGTACCATCACTGAATCCCTTCTGTTGATATGGTGAAGGTGACGAAGCTGAAGCAAGACGAGAACCATGATAACGAGCAACAGGCACAATAGACTCGGGTTTAACTTGAGGCTCTGTATCATCTCCTCTTTTTGTTTGCGCCTTTTCCCGCTTGATTCTTTCTGCTTGCTTCTGAACATTGAAAGTAACACACAGATATCACCTTGTGGGCTTGTTGCAGGAGGGTGTTGAACACACGTAACACACAGTCCCTACTTATGTCTCAAGAGGAAGACATGGTATATTTACTTGCAACTATCATGCAGTTTTTGTTTGTTTTTTTTTTTTTTTCATTTATCACAAACCATCATGCAGTTGTCTGCACTAAATATTTACAAAAAATAACTCGAAGACCTATCAAGACTATGACATAAAACTTGTTTAGAACATACAGACTTAAAGAGTCAAACTACTTCCGAGTTCAGAGTTAGTGGAAGAAAAAAACATAGTATCCCTTAGAGTACTAATTAAATCAAAGCAACCACCCCAAATCTGTTCATAGACTTTTGAACAGGAAGAAATAATTCCTGACTTGAAATACAAGTTTAGTGCCGCATTTTATAAGATCGAGTATAGATCCCAATCCCATTATCCCACGAAAGTTAGCAGGTAACTCAGATGTCAGACAGCATTGAAATAACCATGATAAAGGAACTTACCCACAAATTTAATAGGATATGCATGAACTAACCAACAAATGTAACAGAGTTGGGTATACACAAAATACATTTCTATTACCTATTAAGGATATTTCCAAACAGTAGAGAAGATCAAGGTATGTGCCTCCAAAACATGAATTAAGAAGTTAAATAACCATCACACAGAGACACAAAGTCACAATCATGTACGTTGTCCACCATAGAAAGATGATCATGACTTAGTAACTGTAACTGTACAAGTAGGTGTCAAAGGGAAGGACTCATCCTTTTTTATGTCAAATACACTGGGATACAACAAAATATTTAACCATTCCCTTCCATTGGCTAGCGTAAATATAGACCAATTCATCCATAATATTACATTTGATGCAGAATCCTGCAATAGGCTTGAAAAGTTAATCTGCTTACTCAGTGAGTGCCAGATAACAATGTTGGACACATATACACACGTTTACTTAAGTGTCAGAAATGGGTGCTTCATATATGTCAAAGAGTCCGGGTAACAACGACGTAAATCGAGCAGAAGAAGATGATCATGTGAGTGGAAGAATAACACTAACCTGATGCAGCCGAGCTCTTTTCTGGAATATCTTATCCTCATATGATCCCACAACCTGAATGAAGTGCTCCACCCTGCTCAGATTAGGCTGCAAAATAATGAGAGGGATTAAGAACAATCTGTTAAATGTGTATACAAGCAAAGCTAAGAACTCATTCGTCGTTATGCAATTCGACCACAGAAAATCAACTGGATACCTTGCTCGCATCAGTCAAATACCCACCCAATGCTCTAAATTCCTTCTTATACACAGCCAACAGCAAGTTAATCGCACCCTAAAGAAACCAACAAGAAGAGAGAATTTAGAGATCAAAAAACCATCGCACGTGCATTTCTTCCTCATTAAGTCATTTCTAAGTATGAGAAAAGAAGTTATGAATGGCAAACTTGGTTCACAGTTAAAGGCACTAAGAAATGTTTCCGCTGTCTATGGGATTGCTGGCATATCCATCCTCATACTAATGTCATGTGGTACCAGTCAATATTGGTCTGAGATTTTTTCAACACAACCAACACATTTATCGCCATATGTAATACATTAACCGAGATAACATATATCTCCATAAAATACGAACCCATTTGTAATGATAGTAACCGTAATGCACATCTTCAGATATTTATCAACTGCGTTCATACGAGGCACATACATCCAATTTAAAAATGTAAGATGCTGCATTACATGATGTTCCCAAACCTATATTGATTCTGACCACAAGTTCAATATATATTCAAATGATATTGACAATCTTTTGCCCTCTCAGTAATGAAATTACTTCATTTGCACGTTGCCCAAAGCCAATATTATATAGTTTGTCTACTTTAATGCAAGATTATCCAGAACAAACTTCAAATTCCACACTCCTATCTTTCAAATATTCCACACTTTTATCTATTATATACATTTCCTACTTCTATACTTAATATATTCTTTAATTCATTACCATGAAACTAAGAAACGACATCTATTTTCCGACATTGCTTTTCCTTTAAACTTTATGATTTAGTAGTTAGTTACATAAGATCAAATCGAAATCTCAATATGTAAAAAAGAAACTTCTCCTTTAAATACTATACACGCATGAGTACCTGAGTGGAAACTATCAATACATAGATGAGCCTACAATTAAAGGTCTGAAGCCTTCATCCATTTTTTCTTTTTTCATCTTTCTTTCTTGGCTTCAAAAGAAGCATCAACCTACTTAAATTCTGTTCAACCGAATCATTGGGTAAGAAGCCACCTATTCAACAAAGTTGGCTGTATTCTATAGTACAGAAAGTACAAGGTGGATAGCTCTACTTTTGAACTTCACGATGAAATGTAAAACATTCCACAGAATAAGGAGCTGGAGAGAAAAAAAACTATGAAACCTACCTCACGAATCTCTAGTGTGGGCATATGAGGTAAAAAGTCATTGCCAACAAAGAAACACATGAAGATGAAGTCATCAACAATGCACTCGAGATCAATCTCAAAAGGAGGATTTGGTATTCTCATTTCATATTCCAAATACTCCCTCAGCGTCCAAATGTTGAGAAACTGCAAATCACAAACAACTCAGGGAAACAAGGACCAAAAATAGCCAATTGAAAGAGGTAATTGTTAAGTTACTAGTTGTCCCAAAAGCTTACGCAGGTACGAAATGGGCTCAACAATGTATATTAAGCTATAAAACACCCTCCCTTACGTGCAATTCCATCTTGCACGTGGAGATGCAAATTTTCAAAGAGAGAACAGAGCGAAATACGAAGGGGAGAAACATAATACAAACAGAGAACAAATGCAAACAGAGAGACTTGAACTCAAGACCTCTCGCAACCAGAGCTCTGATATGGGCTCAACAATTTATATTAAGTTATCTAACAGTAATTACCCTATGAGTTACTTCATTGACTGGTAAAGTAAAACGAACCTGGTAAGGCTTTTTGGCCACAACATCAGAATCACCTTTCTCATCAAACTCCCCTGCCTTTCTCTTTACCTTTCCTTCACAGTCTGCTGCCAAATGACCCATTTGACCACATAGGAAACACTTGTCTTGTTGTCCAGGCGTGAAGACAACCTGACAAGTTTGGGAATACACCCATGTCACTCATTATTAAAAGTAAAGAGAGAGCTAATAACTGTAATAGACTGAATCTAGCACTTATGAGTCAATCCCAATAAAAGAAGATACGTAAAGGAGTGAGAAAATCATAGGAAAGAGCATACTTCAGGCATTTCCCCTCCCTATGCTTCTAAGAAAACAAAGCATTACCTTTGTTCTAACTCATAACACTGCATGCAAATCTCAATCAAATTATTACTTTTAAAGGACAATGGAATTTCTAAAGCAACTAATCACTCACCTCCCTGAGTATTGAAAAATGGACTTCATGAGTAGCTAAAGCCAACATGATTAGATCTGCGTCCTGTCGTCCATCACCAGTTAAAATCCGCCAACAGATAACTTATTAGTTGTCAGGAGATTGTAGAACAGCAATAACAATATAAGTAATGAGCAGGGTATGCTGGAAGAAAATTCATACCAAGCCGTACAAACAATGGCGTGTATTTGGATCATGACCAGGAAGATTCCTTTGAAGTCGAATATATGACATTATTTTGTGTTCTCCTTCACCAGGAACATTTGCATCAGAAAGGATAACCTTCAAAAAGAATTGATTAATGAGCATAAACTAGACCACTCAGCCTTCACCACAATACCCCACGAGGACACGTACATCACTATGATGGAAAGATAAACCAACTACAATAGGTGGGACCTTGACATGAATAATACCTTAATAGATTTCCATCCAGGATCATTGTTAAGTCGGAGATGGATATAGTATTGCAAAGCTATGGACAAGACACCCATAAATTCAGTTCCAGGAGTGATCACATTAGAATCGAAAACTTGTGATTCCTGTTTCGCAGGGAGCTTTCTGCCTTCCCTCTCAAACTCCTCGCGCAACTTTTCTTCTTCAGCTGCCTACAAAACAAGTGGTCACCAACCGAATCACCACACCAGAAGTTTTAGACGTCACATAGTTTCTGCATTAAAAAGGCACATACCGCATCTGCTGCATCTTTAGCAGCTCTAAAACGCCTAGAGCGCTGTTGATTCATTTTTGCTCTCGGGGCTACACCATCTGCCACACATTTTTTCATAATTATTATTTAAAAACTTAATGTGAAATTTTATCAACTCTGCTTACACAGGGGAGAAAAATGCCTGTCAACCTTATTACCCACCAATAGCCATGTATAGTAGCTTCCGGGGACGAACCATTATGAAAAGTCTGTCTATATAGTCAAACATGCACTGGAACACCTCATCAAAAGTGGTAGGAGAAGGCTACATGGAACAAACAAAAAATATCTCAAGATTCGAGCCATATTTGTCTAAGTTATAAAGCAGCAAGGAACAAACTGACGAAGAGGTCACATGTTCCAACACCCAGGAAATAAAAAAGGATAAATAAATCTTTCGAAAACCAGTAAAAAGGAATTACTATTCTCTAAAACATAATTGCTCATGGAAAGTTAAAATGACAATGCAAGCCATATCAACTCGTCAATAAACAGTATTACATATCCCATAGAGGAAGATATTGGTTCCTTTTACTCTTTTCATCCTTTTCTTTTTCTCTTCTGCTTCATTGGGACACTGTCTCCGAGATAAAATTCCAACTTGAGGAAGAGAAAGCATGAAAGCTCAGAAGCCAAAAAACATACGCTTTAAAAAAAAAACGTACATAATATTCAGGAGGCAAATGTCAAGTAAACTACCTTAGTTAATCTACAAAGTAAAAACATGTATTCCCCGGCGAAAGAGGCAGAGAAATGACACAAACACATAGCCCATTTGCCTTACAATTGCGCATGATGATAAATAACTTAAATTGTAGAGCCTTCGCAATAATAGCTCAACCAAAAATACCGTACATTACTCTCCTTGGAATAACACTCACACCAAAAGACAGTATCCGCTCAAATTACACCGATGCCTTATTTTAAGTGAAGAAAGGAAAAAAATTGCAATCATTCCACTACTTCTACAATTAGATTCATCACCCTGCTTTATGATTCTCGACCTCAAATTTCCTCTACTTACACTATACTCAATTTAAAAAAAATTTCCTCCCTTTATAAATGACAAGTCAATACCCTAAAAGTGCCTTTGAATGGAAAGAAAGTGTGATGAGAAAGAGAAAGGGAAAGGAGCCAATCAAAAAACATCCTCTTTGTACCTTTCTTGCCATTTCTCAATAAATCACTTGCTAATACTTTCCTTTCTTTTATCAGCAAAAGGAGCTGTAAGTAAGGAAAAAACAACACCTTCATGATCCTAATGCCTAAACCAAACCAAACAGAGCCTTAAGTCCTAATCAATAAGATTCGGCTGCATGAATCAGCTTTTTTCATTGAGTTCTGTCAATTCAAGAAACCTAGATTGTTTTGAACTAGTGCCTCTAATGTCAATTATGGTCTATCCCTCCCCTTCGCATTACCAGCAACCATATCACTCATCCTAACTACCACATCGACCAATCTCCAATACACATGTACAAACCACCTTTATCTATTTTCTCGCATTTTATCTTCTATCGATGTCAACCTACCATTCCATAAATGTTTTCACTCCTATTTCTGTCCAGTCTTGGTTGACAATAATACTAAAAGACCTCAGCACTCGACTAAAAGTTAGTCAAAGAAACAACTGACAATAATACTAATAGACTTTGGTTCAAACACATTCGTGCATTAGGCATACTGTGTGAAACACCAAAAAGCCTTGTTCACAAAACGTGAATTCCCTACTTGAAATACCTTTTCATACATTACAACGTATTTAACACAAGGAACTGTTTATTGAACTTTGTAATTTCACTAAGAGCATCTGCGGCCCTTACTCTTTCAATCGACTCTCCAGACTTTGACTCAAACTCGTACAAGATTGAGTTTTACTCAAATTTTCCACCAAATCAAGGGAGACCCAAATTTTTACTCGGATTGTTTCGCTCTCCACAATTTACAACAATGCCACTACTCAAATTGCATTTGGATTTGTCCAATGGAGTGCTTCAACTCAAATTCAAAATTTGAGCAGGCTGCCATGTTCGAACTAAATGCAAAAAAAAAAAAAAAAAAAGACAAGCTTCAGAAGAAAGACAAGTAAGAACATAGAAAATTTAGACATACACGGTCCTCCGGGTGAAAACAGGGGTGAATAATCCCGTTCATGTCGAGATAAAGGTTGTCGAATTCGATACTGTTCGGATTCGGTTTACTTGTGTCGACGGGAATCTTGACGCCGTCGATTACAACAGGTTCCTCCTCGATTACATCCACCACCACTAACGGATACTTCTCCGCCAACCACCGGTAAAATGCTGGCACTCCCATTGCAAAAGCTTCAACTTTCAAGTCTTCCTCACTTAGATGCCTCACCAATTCAAACAAACAATAGGGATGAGTAATATAAACAGACGTATAGAGCGAGAAAGATTGGAGTGTGGATAAACGATGATCCAAACCCTAAAGGAAACTGGTGGAGAGAGAGAGAGGGAGGGAATATGCGAATATATAATTGAAAACGCGCGCTGGATTCCGTGTGTGAGAGATCGGAAGAAATCAGATTCAGCGGCGGGGAAATGGAGCGGGAAACGAGGAAATGGGACGGAGATGCCCCTCGGTGGTATCGAAGGGGACGGGTTTAGAAGGTGGAGATATTTGGGGTGAGATGGGGGTGTTTATGTCTTTTACAAAGAAGACGAAATTCGGTGTTGGTTTTGGGTAGGGATGGCAATGGGGCGGATCGGTTCGGGTTTTGGCCGATCCGCACCCAAACCCAAAGGGTTTCGGTTCGGTTCGGATTCGGTTCGGAAAAGGGAGAGGATGAACCATAACCTAACCATTCGGGGTTCGGGTAATTTCGGGTAACCGATTTTGTGAAGGAAAAAATAGCTACCCATTTGGGTAACCAAATTGTACCCATCCCGCCCTGCCCCAAACCGTACTAAAACATGAATAAATTGAGTTTAGGATATTTTATTATCTCAAAAAAATTGAAAAAACATGAAAAAAATAACAAAAGGAGGCTACAAATATCAGTCAAGAGACTCAAGACTATAATATATAAAATATCAGTCGAGAGAGTCTCAAAATGTACAGAATGTGAGACCAAAACCTAACCTGTGAATATCTTACATATATATACGAGAGGTAAAGTGTAATTTTAAAATATACCTAAGGGGTTTATGTAATATGTATATATAAAACAAGGGTATATATATATATAGCCAGGGGTACATACACAATTACTATAAATTTTAGGGGTAAATATGTAATTTCATATTTCGGTTCGTTTCAGGTCACGGTTCGGTTCGGGTCACGGTTCGGTTATGACCTCAAACCATACCCGAACCATACCCATTCGGTTCGGCCATATCCCATACCATACCCATACCCACGGGGAATATTTCAGTTATGGTTCGGGTAAAAATAGCGGTTTCGGTTCGGGTACCCATCGGTTCGGTCGCGATTGCCATCCCTAGTTTTGGGATTTGATTTGATTTGTTTATTGTTTTCTTCGGGTCTTGGGTTCTCCCGTTTCTACGGAAGTCCGAAAGAAAACATTGGGCCTATCAGGCCTACGGCATGGACCTCTAGGGGTGTAAATAAGGATGAGGTTTTTACACGCCGGTCCAAAATAGAAGCCCATGAACATCCCACTCCAGTCCAATTCTAAAAAAGCTCCGGCAACTCCATGACCCGTTTTCCTACCGAAACTACCCCTCGCCCTCGCCCCAGCCAAAACGGAAAATCTAGAAGCGCTACATCTTATTCAAAGCTGGCGAACAATACACTCTATCTCTAGAATCACTTCTCAACCTCGCCGACTCTACACTCTATCCCTACGATCATTGCTCAACTTCGAAGAACTCTGCACTCAATCTCAATCTGATACATTCTGAATTCATCGATACATTCGTAATTCATCGATACGTTGTCAGTACATCGATTCCTTCTTAAGAGTTCTAGTATCGGTGTACTTCATTGAAACCCTATATCAGCAATGAAGAAAAAAGGTAAAGTTTGCAAATCGTTATTTATCCTTATTGTTAATTCATTGCTAATAAACTTCGCTAATATATATAATATAATTCATGGACTTCTAGCTACTGCAAAAGCACCGACATACGGCTTCAATCAAAGTTCAGGAGAAGATTCACAGCAAAAAAAAAACTGATGACGTAACCTCAACTCCATCACTCAACAAAACAGACAGAGCAATTGAAGGTACATAATACATGATCCTAATTATCTTGCTCGATTATGAACCATTACTTGCATATTATATACCTGTAATTGCTCATATTTGAATAGAAAAGTTATTAGAATTACAGTTGTTGATAGATGTTGATTTTCAGTGTACAGTGTATATTTTGATTTTCATTTACAGTGTACACTGTACGTTTTCAATTTAAAATGGACATTTTATCAGAATGTAGATTTTGACTATTAGAATATACATTTTGAGTCCATTACTAAACAAAGTCACAGTGCATATATAATTGTATGATCAAACTTCTAAAATCTAAGTGTATGGTTTGCACCTTGTATGAACTAACATTGCACCTTATATCAAAATCATTGCACTTGGGGTTTTGTATGATTTGGGGGAAAAAAATACACTCAGGGATATTTTGGGCAGTGCAATGATAAAATGTCATGTATGTGGAATTGTTTTTCTCCGTGTCGTGTATTGGTCATTTCCGAAACCGTGACCATGAAATCGTCATTTTTTGTCCTCTTTGCCATGTTTTCGTCATTTCCCCAAATAACTTAGGCCTGGGCTAACCCAAGTGAGAAAGAAATAGGAGTAGTGGAAGAATGAGAAATAAAGGGAAAACTACAGTAGGATTCAGGGGCCTATAGCTCACTGAGAAATAAAGGGAAAACTACAGTAGGATTTGGGGGCCTATAGTGAGTAAGCTCACTGCTTGCGACCTTGGATTGTAATTCAAATGATGTTACCCCAAGCGTAGGGTTTAGGCCGGCGGTAGCATAATAACCGGAAGTCCGGGTCGAGTCCACAAAGACCGAATGCGCTGAGCGTGTTGATTGATTCGCGAGTGCTGGTTTTAGCCTTAAAGCGGCAAACTTGGCTTTTGTAGTTTGGGGGTGGAATTCACTTAACTTCGTGAATGACTTGGAAGATTAAAAAGACTAATTAAAACAAGGCTAAGTCAAGGGGTTCACAACACCCATGCCTTAGGACGATTCATTCTCCTCTAAAATAACCGGCTCGGGGCATCGTTAAACTACCCCGAATGGAAGATTTGGTACTTAAACTCGTTTGACAATAAATGGTGTTTCTCAAAGAGTAGGATTCTTGTGCCATTTATACAAACATTTTGATTGACATCGCCCGAAGCATCACACGTGCCAAGTGGTCAAGCCCTTGGCTACGTGTGATCAACGGGATTAACAAATCCAAATTTTGATACATAAAATTAATCCTAACTCTTTGATTAACATGCAAAGTTTGCGTTATGGCGAGGAGAGTGAAACAACCTAAGCCACGGGGTGCTAATCACCCCATGACCGAGCCTAAAACGACTACTCAATCATAACTATGGGAAACATGACTATTTTTATGAAGGAAATAAGGAACATGACATATAACTTTAAAAACTGATTTTTAGTGAAGATTACAACTCTACCAACAACATTAGTACTTAAGAAAATCACGGTCCACACTTGGAAGGTAAAGATTTTGGAGGAAATAACTAGAAAAGGAGAGATAAGATTTAACCGGTAAAAACGGAAATAAACTAGATTTATATAAAGGTCTTAACATGTACTACAACATTAAAGAAAGAGAATTACCTTGAATCTAAGTGGAAAAACATGAAAAACTAGAGAGAAGGTAGAGCACCAACTAAGAACAACTAAGGGAGGTAGAGAGAGAGAGAGGAAATTAAAAACTAACCCTAAAAGTCTGAGTTTTGGGCTTATAAAGCCCCAAAAAGTCGTGCCAAATAATTACAAAAGTGCCACTAGATATTTTAAATCGGGCCAAAAAAAGTCTGAAAATTTGCAGGGATACCGGTATCCCATTTTTGGCGCTACCGGTATCTCCCCAAATTTTCCTTCTGTTCCAGGGATACCGGTATCCCATTTTTGGCGCTACCGGTATCCTTCTTCAAAATGTGAGTTTTCTTCAGGGATACTTTTTGGCGCTACCGGTATCTCCCCAAATTTTCCTTCTGTTCCAGGGATACCGGTATCCTATTTTTGGCGCTACCGGTATCCTTCTTCAAAATGTGAGTTTTCTTCAGGGATACCGGTATCCCATTTTTAGCGCTACCGGTATCCTTGGGCCTTTTTCTTCTTTCTTCCTTTGTTCCCGGCCTTTTGGTCTCCCCAAGCCTTGTTCGGTGCTTCGTTCTTGGCTCTCGGGGCTCGGTGGCGGAGTGCCGCGTGGCCTTGGGTACTCGGGTACTTCTTTGGGTTAAACCATGGCGTCAAAAATCATCATTTTCACCATTTTTCCTGAAACTACCAAAATACACCCACGCGCAATATCAATCGTATAAAAGCTATGAAATGCATGCGTGAGTGACAAAAATAAGGGAGATAAGTCCCTTTATTAACAATATAGGGGACTTATCACTCACTACACTCCTGTAGTGAGCAATCACAACCATCTGTTCGGCAGTCAACGAGACAGCCATCCGTTCGGCAATCAACGGTCCCGTTGATTGTCGAACGGATGGCTAGCTTGCTCACTACAGGAGTGTAATGAGTAACTCACTACAAGCCACCCGAATCCAACTACAGTAACCCCCTTCAGCGACGAGTCCAATAACGAAAACTAGTGAGCCTCTTTTACCTCACAATCTAATATTGAAAAAGGGACATTTTTTTTTTAGCCAAAAGAAAGAATCTCCATTCAACCCAACAAATCAAAACTCTGATACAATCTACCAAAAAAAACCTAAAAAAGTCAGGGAAAAAAAAAACAGCAAAAGAAACAAAGAAAAAGAAAATATAAAAAATACAAAAACATAGAAGTCGTCGGGGCCTCCGTCGGAGTTGTCACGCCACCGCCATCGCCGATGATAGAAGTCCGGATCTGGAATCCCTAGATCCGGCTCCCCCTTTGCCCAAAAATCAAATTTCGACCACCCAATGGAAGAGGAGAAAAGATCTACCGCCATGGGGGGTTGCTGGAAACCAAATGGGCTGCAATAGAGAAGATGAGATGATAGGAGGAAAAAGATGGAAGAGGGCGGTGGGGGAAGGGGAGTGGACGGCCGCCAGGAGAAACTCTAGGGAGTGGCTTCTCCCACATTTCTCAGCCTCTCTCTCTCGAGCTTCCAAAAAAAAAAGAGGACACTTAAATGATGTTAACACGGCAGTTGGATTGAATTTTGCGACCTTATATGTTATCGAATGTTAGCAACTTAGCATACCTATCTCCATTGTTGTCTCTATTCAAAGAATGACAATCTTTGTGTAGCTAATAACAAAACAGCAATTTCTCTTTATCCTCCTCTGCCAGTTGCCATATTCCCCTTCTCCCCTCATCTAACTTCTTCCTCCCAATAGTATAACTCAAACCCCACCACCAGTTTACCTTTTATTTTATGTACTCAATCATTTTCATTTTTGTTACTTGCCTAAATCTCAGAACCACTAATCTACATATGAAAGTAATATTAATCAAAAAGGAAGTTGAAAGTTGTCTAGTGGTTAAAGAATCTCAAGCTTTTGATTGAGATAAATTGAATGAAATTGATTGTTGCCTAATGATAGGTGCGTAAATGTTCACATTAGCGCCCCTAATTTATCATTGTGAGGACCGTTTATATTGTTACTTGGAGTTTAATTTCGTTTATTTTGTATTATAGGTATATGGAGGCTCAATATGCTAATTTGGTGGCAAAGTCCGTGATTAAATTAGTTCAAGCGTCGTGCCTAATTTCACAAGCTATCAAGGAAATATGTTATTGAAATATTAATTAAGAAACTCAATATTGGAGGAGATTTCAATGTTCTAGTCATTGGAGGATACATAGAGTTGAGTTGGAAATCAGAAGGAATAAGGAAAGATAATTGCCGATGCAATTACTTTAGGTGGGCCATGAATAGGGCTGTAAATGAACTAGGCCGTTCACGAACTATTTGAGGCTCGGTTCGGTAAGAGATCATTCGAGTTCAATTCGTCTACTAAACGAACTGAACTTGAACCTCAATATTAGGCTCGTTCCATAAATGAGCCGAACCTGAACCTAAGTGGATTCGGCTTGGTTAGGCTCGCGAACCTGAGGTCAAAATGTAATTAATAATACTTTAGGGGTCTACATGTAAATATTTTATAGTTGAAAAACTTTTTATG
The DNA here is from genome assembly GCA_963854785.1 of Vaccinium vitis-idaea. Taxonomy (NCBI): domain Eukaryota; kingdom Viridiplantae; phylum Streptophyta; class Magnoliopsida; order Ericales; family Ericaceae; genus Vaccinium; species Vaccinium vitis-idaea. The sequence continues at coordinate 34,468,002 of OY978226.1, read as the reverse complement.
TAATTTGTTATTCTTTTATCTTAACTAGAGTATTCTACTACGAACAGATGGGTTTTATTCCTAACTAGAGTACTCTATTTAGTTTTCAATATTTTTTTTCTTGTGTTCTTTTTCTTTTGATTTCTTGATTATTGTGGTAGATTTGTTTATTTTTGTTTAATTTCTTGATTATTGTGGTAGATCTACATGCATGTAATATTATTTTGAAGTATATCTCTTTCCCCTCTCAGTTTGTGTTCTAAATTGCTAACGAGCCCTACCGAGCTTGATTCAAGCCTTAATTCGAGCCTAAACTCGGCTCGGTTCGACTCATTTGAGTTTAACGAGCCCTACTGAGCCGAGCCCAAGCTTTGAAATTTTTTCACGAGCCGAACTCGAGCCCACTTGTCTAGGCTCGAATCGAACCCGAGCCGAACTCATGCCTTAACGAACTGATCCCGAACCTCATAGGGTTCGGCTCTATTCGGCTCATTTACAGCCCTAGCCATGAAGTATATTACGTTTTGGTAAGAGAGGAATTTCTCCCATGCACGGCTTTACACTGAGCATCCCCCGGGTTTGAAGTATATATAAGGCATTAAGGACTTCGGAAGCTATAGGAACGGAGAAGGGATTTCGAAGGACGTCTAGACAGAAGCGATTAAAGCAATGATTTTCACGACGATGTCCGGCTAAATCTTCCTCTTAGGGTGTAGATGAAACCCTAACCAAGTAACTTTGTTTTTATATTAATTTTGAATTTTGATTATCGAAACGACGGTTGCATAACTTTGAGATTTATTTTTATGATTCGATCTTATTTTTCCTATCTAGAGTTATGTGTTTGTTTTATGTGATTGCAAATACATAGTTATGCAACAATTATCTTGGTGCATGGAATTGTGAATTAGGATAATTTATGCCTAGGGAAGACGAGTCGTGCCTAGATTAACTAGTTTTAGAATCGAAGACGATTCGTGCCAACCGAAGATAAGTTATGCCCAGTTTTCAATCACATGATATTTTCTTGTCGATATCGCTAGGGGTTGTTACTTTTAGCGAGTTATTGTTGTTTCGGTAATTGATTTCCTTAAATTAATATAATTACTTGGTTGCGAAGTTAGGGTGGATTCGAAACCCTAAGATCCTTTTCCAAATTATTTATTTCACCACCTTTCTTACTTTTAATTATTTAGATAATTTTAGAAATCAAACTCAACTCACTTTTTCTTGAATTAATTTAGAAATCGATTGAAGCATTTGCAATTTAGCCTTTTAATCCCTGAGGACGATACTCGGAATATTTGTCACTATTCTTTGAGTAGTAGTAATTGTTCTGTTTTATTAATTATTTTTGGTGTGAGAAACGACCTACCACCTAATAATTTTCTAAAATATGGACCGATGATGCATTTCGCAGTTAGTTTTGTGGCGACTCATCCATGTTTTACAAATTGAATCGCATTGCGTTTGAGTGACATAAGATTGTCTGGATTGTTCGTAATGGAAAATGATGGAACGATATGCGATGATACGCCATATGTTAATACCATTCGATGATTATTGAGGGGGGAAATGTGTTAGTTGAGCTTGAAAAGGCATTACTACCGCAAGAATTCATTTATCATAACATGTTGTGTAAGGTTTTACAACTCATTTGGATGAGGAGATTCCGTGAGAAAACAAAAGAAAGGGTTATGATTTCTAACCAAATCACTCATTTGGATTGAGCATTTTTTATGAGAATTGGAGATAAAAGTATAAGAATGAAATATTTTGATTGGGCCTTCCCCTTTCTCACCCAATCTCACAAAAAATGGTGAGATTTGGTGAGAAAGGACTCTCCTTTCTAATCTCTCCCTTTCTCACTATCAAAGGAGTTGTTACTGTCGAAAGGTGTTAAATGCCAAAACCAAATGAATCAGGGGTTATGTGTTTTTCCCTTTCAACATCTGGGTGTGCAAGCGCGGCGGTTCCAAACAATAGGGGGCCTCTCGAATGGGGGTCATACATCAAGGGGGTTTATCATAATTCACCCCGTGAACAATACAGAGAATGAAAAACGCCCACTACTCACAGCAGCTGGACCAAAACTTGTGGTAGCCTTTGCATTTCGCGGCATCTTCCCTTTCCGGCTTTCCCTTTCGCTTTCCCTTACCCCCCCGGAAACAATGTCCACCAAAACCAGAGTTGGTTTTCCAGTCCCCCAATCTACGCCAATCTATCTGTTTCCCTCCATAAACAACACTCACCCATTCTCACTTTCATCCCTCAATCATGTCTCTCACAATTAGACTCCACATCTCTACTGCCAATCTCAACTCCAAAACACCAATCAACAGGAAAAAGTTCAAAAATCAACAATACAACAGCAGATTCCCATTAAAACCCAATTTGTATTCAAACCCATTGATGACCCAATCCATAACTTCCAAAAAAATGTCTTCTTTGGTAGTCAAGAGTTCTCTGATTGAACCAGATGGTGGGTCCCTTGTTGATCTCGTGGTGGTTGAAGACAAAAGAGGTTTCAAGATTCAGGAGGCTGAATCAATGCCTAAGGTGAACCTAACCAAGATTGATCTTGAGTGGGTTCACGTGCTTAGCGAGGGTTGGGCTAGCCCACTTAAGGGGTTCATGAGAGAGGATGAGTATTTGCAGAGTTTGCACTTCAATTTTTTTAGAATGGGAGATGGGTCTATTGTTAACATGTCGTTGCCTATTGTTTTAGCTATTGATGATGAGGATAAAGAGAGAATTGGGGGGTCTCCTGATGTTGCGCTGGTTGGGCCTGGTGGTGATTTGGTTGGTATTCTTAGAAGGTTAGTGTTCTCCATTGAAATTTTTGATAAGCAATTGGCCTTATGCATCATTAGCTTGTTCTTATAAGTAGATGACATTATGGAGTTTGTTAGCTAATATGTGAATTGCCTAGATTGATGTGGAAGAGATATATGATAGAACTCTATTGTTGTTGCTATCGGAATGATAGATTGCTTAAGTGATTATATGTAATTCAATTCAATCTACACATAAATTGCTTGTCATTGATAACAGAATGAAGTTTGTTAGAAAATCTTGCGATCGCCTAGATGGTGGAGCCAGACTCGGGCTTCCTTCTTGACAGATCAGTTTTTAAGTTTAATGATTTTCTTTGTTCGAAGCTCCAATTAACATTTTTGGTTTCTTGCTTTTCTTTGAAACTGCATTTTTTTTTTTGGTTTCTTGCGTGCATTGCTTAAATTGGATACAAAAACATTGTTTGTTGTCACCACCTTAACACTGGAGAGCCGAGTAACTCTTCAAGTCTGACTATTAGGTATAAAAGCCACCTTAACTATTAAAATATGAACAGGTTGTACCCAGTGTTTTCATAAGTGATTGTGTTAGTATGCCGTTAGGTGCTTTTAGGAGACCATATTTCTTGCTCCCCCACGCCCAAATCCTGGAAGTCGAATCATGTTTGTATTCATTTAGGGCCTTACAGTTCTCATGTTAATGGGGCTGGTATTTAGGATGACTTAACTGCTTCTTTTATATTTTATCCTAACAAGTTAAGTTGTGAATTTCTGAGTTGATACACTTCATGTAAGTTACATGCCTAACTTGAATTTTGCCGTGCTTGCTATTGAGTTACTGAAGCTCTAGAACATATACTGACTCCATAGCTGTTCTGCAGCATTGAAATATACAAGCACCACAAAGAAGAAAGAATAGCAAGAACTTGGGGAACAACTGTTCCAGGGTTACCTTACGTGGAGGAAGTAATCACTCCAGCTGGTAATTGGCTAATTGGTGGCGATTTGGAAGTGTTACAGCATATCAAATATAATGATGGTCTTGACAATTACAGACTCTCTCCCCAACAACTCCGGAAAGAATTTGACAAGCGTCAGGCCGATGCCGTTTTTGCTTTTCAGCTAAGGAATCCTGTGCACAACGGGCATGCTTTGTTAATGAATGATACACGTAGGAGACTTTTGGAAATGGGGTATAAGAATCCAATTCTATTGCTTCATCCTTTGGGAGGTTTTACGAAGGCTGATGATGTGCCATTGGATGTTCGTATGGAACAACATAGCAAGGTTAGTGTTGCCAATTTTGTACAAATAGCTGGCACTATTGGGTCTTTTACGGGGTAATGGGATAACAATGCTCAATGCCACAGTGGAAGTAAACTTCTGGTTCTAGATACATAGCATATGGGGATTCTGGACTCCTAACACTTGAAATCATTTTGACCAACGTTAAATTCTCTGAGTCTTTTCTTGACTTGTAATGGGAACCAATTTTTACTTTTATTATCACTTTGCTTGCCTCTCTTTTATGGGGTAATGGAACAACAATGCTTGACGCCACAAGGAGAGTAAACTTCTTGTTCTAGATGCATTTCCAGGGATTCTAGATACATAGCATATGGGGACTCTGGACTCCTAACACGTAAAATCATTTTGAATAAAGTTAAATTCTCTGAGTCTTTTCTTAACCTGTAATAGGAACCACGTTTTAACTTTTATTATCACTTTGCTTGCTTCTCCCTTTATGGCATGGAAGAATTGCTTTGATATTGTCCAAAGTGCAGACTTAATAGACAATGATTTTGTTAATGCTTAGGTTCTTGAAGATGGAGTACTTGACCCCGAGACTACTATAGTGGCCATATTCCCATCACCCATGCATTATGCTGGTCCCACTGAAGTGCAATGGCATGCCAAGGCTCGGATTAATGCAGGTGCAAATTTCTACATTGTGGGTCGTGATCCTGCAGGCATGGGTCACCCTATTGAGAAGAGAGATTTATATGATCCTGACCATGGGAAGAAGGTGCTAAGCATGGCTCCTGGCTTGGAAAAGCTGAACATCTTGCCGTTCAGGGTAGGTTTTTACATTGTTTATGAGGAAAAATGTCTGACCCTCCTGTACCGTCTCTACCATCTGTTGTCCGTTGACAACAATTGTATGTATTGCTATCCCCTGTCAACACCATGTGCATTCTATAGTTAAATTAAGCTCTGATTGACGAAACTTTTGAGTCATCTTCATGGTGGCTATCAACTGTTTCTAGTGTAGGCTCGGCATTTTTTATCCTTGAAAAAAAACAGCAAGTGACTTTCCATTAATGTTTTTAAAATTCTAAATAGTCATTAGGATTATCCTAACAGTTCTTGATGATATGGCTTTGCCACTCAAGCAATGATTGAACTGCTGTTTTTGATGAATTTTGTGATGTAAGTGGATATGAGCTAAAAAGTGGTCAACAAACTTCAATTGAGTCGTGGAAAGTTGTCACAAATCTGCGAATTTTGAAAATGCTTGTGATAGATTTGTTGTAATACTTTTCCCTATTGCAGATAGCATGACATAGTAGGTTTTTCTCCATGGTAGTTGTGATTGCTTGTGGAATGTTTTCACCAAAAAAAAAAAAGATTGCTTGTGGAATGCTCAATTTCTTATGATAAGCATGTTTGTTATGTTCTCATTGGGAATGGTTGTGTACCATTTTGGGTTTGCGTAAATTAGGAGTCATTTTTGGTTATTTTTGAACAGCAAATTCTTTACCTTTGATTTTGTCATTTGTGGGTACTGGGTAGGAAAATTGTTTCAACTTTGAACCTTTGCATAATTAAGATGAAGAAGTCTTGGAACATGCTTCATGGCTTTGTCTGTTATATTCAAGGGAAAAATATGCAAGTCTGAAGATGAGCCAGAGTCTTGTTTTTTGTTCCAAATTTCAATAGCTGTAGAATTTTTCACTTTGTTTGATATCATGATGTGACCATGAATACATTTTAGAACATTGAACTGCTTGGTGATGTCCAAATGGTTAAGGCTCTGGTCAATTAGTAAAATTCTCTCTCCTCTGTCTTAGACTTCAAGAAACTACAAGCTTTTTTGTCCTTGTAATATATTAGTCTTATTTGGAACTTTTGATACTTCTCTTCTATTGCAGATGGCTTGAGAGTTGTGGCTTTTAAAGTTTATTTTATCGTTTTGGCATGTTACCAAAATGTTCCATCTTTATTACATCTTGCAGGTGGCAGCATATGACACAGTTGGAAAGAAAATGGCATTCTTTGATCCTTCGCGTTCTAAAGATTTTCTCTTCATCTCTGGAACCAAGGTAGGAAATAAATTTGCTAAGAGTTTGCTGTTGTCAATTTGAAGCTCTTAAACTTCTAAAATTTACATCCTAGTATGTCTCCCTGCGTCCCATTTTGTTTGTCAATTGTTACTTTTGTCTCTTTTGTTTCAATTGTCTATATCTTTCAATCTATAATATTTTTCATTATTTCGAAAACTTTGTATTATAGAAAAAGTTGAAATCTATCAAATAAGATCCGTATTGCATATTTTTTAAGATCCACATTGAAAGATATATGCAATAGACATAAAAGTGACAAAAGGAATAATTGAAAAACAAAATGGGACGGAGGTAGCATCTTTTTCTACTTGTTTAGAGGCTGGGTTTTCTTTTGCCAGGAGTTACCTTCAGTCTGCATGCTGCGCTTATGTGTAGTTTTACACATATTCGTTGTAAGAATGTCCAGTTAGTCGTAAGAATACAGATTATGCAGAAACTAATTAGGTTCAATAGATCTTAAGCATTCAGTAGAGAGACTCTTCTGTGAATGTTTTAGAATATGGCTTATCTTATTATCTAAGAGGCGCCCCCTTCCAACTGCAGGAGTTTTTACTGAAGGGTTTTGTATCCTAGCTGAAGGAAGTAGCATTTTTCAGTCTTTTTCCCTGAGACCCATAGGATTTAGATTCATTTTTCCTAAACCCAAACTGAACCAAGCCTTGAGTCCCAATTGAGCTCTGTCGAGGGCATTGTGTTCTGTGATATTTGGGGACTGCCCTAGCATTTATTTTCTCTGTCTGAGATGATTCATTCGGAAGGAAAAGTTCTACTCATATTGTTTAATGGGAAATGACCACAAGTATGGAATCAGCTCAACTTTTCCGAAGGGCTTGGTGTTGAATATAGAAGATATATGTTTCTGTTGATTAATCTCCATACTAACAGTCTAACCCATGTTGCTGCTGCTGCAGATGCGGACTTATGCAAGAACTGGAGAGAATCCTCCTGATGGTTTTATGTGCCCTGGAGGGTGGGAGGTCCTGGTCAAATATTATGAGAGCCTCCAAACTGAAGAAACAACGCAGAAAGCAGCTGTTGCATCCACATAGAGATTCAATTTTTTGCAGTTACGTAGAAATAATTACTACATCAGAGTTCTTTCTAGGAGTAGAAAAGGGAAATGACAACGGAGTTCTTTGGGTGCATGTTCAGAATACCTCTGCACCTGATAGAGTGAAACTTGGCTCAGGCAGTTTTAGTAGTATCATGTCTGTTTCTTTTATTTTGCTCCTGGTGGTTGGAGTTGCTGAACTTTTTTTTTTTTTTTGTAACGCTTGTTGCACAATGATTTATTTGTTATTCATATGTCTAAAGAAATTTTGCATTAGAACCCATGTCAAGTTGCTGTAGGGTTACTCGTCTTGAAACTTCCATGCTTTAATTGGTCATCTTTTTCTTCCAGATTTAATGGCACCTCTTGCTCTTCTCTATAAATAATTGATTGGTCTAATTCCTGATTGTTACATTTGGTATGATTTTTCTATCATAAGGTTCAGGTTCAGATTAAATTCGTGTCAATGCCTTCCAAATGTGCCAATAAAGTTACACATTACACAAATGAAATGGATTGAATGTTAGTTTTTCCAGTCATGTTGGTATAAATTTGAAGTGAATCTGAAAAACGGGTATTGGCACTGTTAAATGTTGGTAATTACATGTTCCAGTCAATCTTCTTCCATTCAAGATGGGAAAAAGTGCAAGTTACTGTCCTCAAATCCTTTGCTTACAGGATATTCACAATGAAGCATGACACAAGCGAAGTTACATGTTTGGTTTTCTAATTTTCTTCCTTGGCAACATTTTGACATTGAAGGAACAATGAAGGCTTTGCTTACTACAGAAACAAAATGATCGAATGAATATCGATGTTTGGTTATAACAGACTATGGAAATAAAAACCTGGAAAATCTATCTGCATGCCCTTGTTAATTGGTGAACTAACACTCTTTTACCTGCAGATACACTCTTTACAGAAGAACAAGTTAGTTTTGCATGTCATGATGCATAAATTTGAAGTTTTTATAGCAAAGGAGGCTAGATGGAATGGTTTTGGCCTCACTTTTATACATCAGGTATGACACTTATTTAAAGCCTAGCTCGTCAAATTTTGTTTATGTGAAGCTCTTCTTGGTAAGATTTTGTGCCGATGAGGTGATGTTAAATGACATCGTGAGTGGTCGATAGCTGCTTTGCAACTCTGCTTGTGTCATGCTTAGAGTCTTTAGCCCGAACAAAAGAAGAGAATCATGCCTTAGATAGCTGGCAACCAAAACATAGAAAGACCCCGTTTTTGATCCTTTATGACATGAATTTGATGGAGAAAACTATTCTTGTAGCCCAAATGGGACTTGAGTCTTGAGGCAAGGCTTAGCTTGGCTTGGTTTGATTTGGTTGATAGCTGCCATCTATACAAGGCTGAAGGCATGCTCCGTGTCAAAGGCCTTATAAGTTAGACGAATTGCGCAGTTTGAGGGTACTACATCTCTTAATGCAACAGATCAACACTTGACTGAATGGTCTTGTAGACTTGTTTGGTTACTGTCTCATGGGCTTAGCCCGTTTAATGCTTACCCGGTTGCATTTCGAACCAGTTTTAGCCTCGTTCTGTTACAACTCTAGGGTCCTTAAAATCAACTGTTGATATTTTAAACTACCTTGGCCTGAAATGCTTTAGCGATTTCTGTAAGTGTTGTTCACTTGACTCGTTAATTTCCATTTATATCTAGTGAATTTATTATGTTAGTCCTATTCATGAAGCCATAATTGTTTTGGTACGTAACAGCTTTTGGTGGTATGGAAGTTGCTTGGATGCTCACTATAGCATTTAGCATAGTCGGTGATTTAGTACAATTTTGTGGAAATTCAAGTACAGCCTGGTGGCTGGTGGTGGAGGGATAATTTCTCCTGATAAGGACATTACGTTTCTGAATACTTTAGATCTAGCTCTAAGTTAATTTTTCTTGACACTGCAAGACCACAAGTAAAATTTCATGTTTGCTTTCTTAGGGTAATAGCAGTAATTAGTGACTGCTTGAAGCTAAGAGCAAGTAACCCATTGATGTCAAAATGACTTTGCAAATCTATTTTTGGGCTTGCTTTAGTCTCAAAAAGTGAAAAATAACAACGTTAATGGCCCGATAATTGGTGCCATTAGTAGTGTCTCAAACCCAGACATGTTGGCTTACTTGATGTGGCAGATTTGGTTGATGCCTAAGTTGATGTCAAATTGGACACCAAAGATGACCTGGTAATTTTGGCTCACCATTGGATAAGGAATTCACCAAAAAAATTTGCCAAATTATGGTTTTGACAATCAAAATAGGAACGGGTGGACTTGCTCTGAGGGGGGAAAAGTTCCTTCTTCGAATAACAGTTGAGATGCACTTCAAATTAGGTAGGTGTGTAAACAATTTCTTATGGTTTAACTATAAGGTTTTTGGTTGGGTAAAGTAAAAGGAATTCAATTGTAGCCTAAAATTGTTGGCATTAGGTTCTGGAGTTTCACTACAATGTACTGCATTTTATTTACATCCACTCGCCTTTCCTTTTTTTTTTTTTGCCTTTTATGTGTTGACAAGTCTTCATCTGTCTACAGATCAGGTACATGGTAGTCCTCCTATGTCCCCATACACAAAATCAGCCACCCTGTCTAGGACGCTCACATTTGAAAATTGTTCCACTGTGTTGGGTTCAATATAAGATCATAACACACTGGGTTCAATATAAGATCATAACACACTAAATCAGGGGTGTCCGGACCAGCTTATGCGTCCCTCCCTGATCCGGTGAAAGGCATCCCATCTACTTTGGGACTATGGAATTTACTAGAAATTTCTTTCTTGTAAGAATTGAATCATAATCAATTGTGTGGAAAGCATACGCACTAACCAACCGGACTAACCCTTTAGGCTACACTAAATAAGTCTAGGCAAAATGAAATTCTCTCATAGTATTTGACAAGTACATGTGATCATGGCTGTGGTTCAGGTACATCAGTAAGTCCTTGGTGTACCGTATTCCGAGGGGGGTGAGCTGTGATGGGGTCCATTTATTTAATATTTCCTGTCTTAGTCTACTCCATGCAACCCTTTACATAATTTTCTTCTCTATTTGTCGCAAATTTGTTCTCAATAGGCCTGAAATGCATTGACAGTACATTTGCATGTGAGCTTTTCTTGCTGGTGATCTCTTTAAAGCAGACAAAGGGCCCAATAGTTTTCCTTTTGGCAAATTAGCAATTTCTTCATGTCCTACCCACAGTCCTTAGGTGATTAAGGATTTGAATTGCCTATTTAACATTTCCAAAGTCGGTTCCTAGCCCATTTCATTGACCTGCATTAAGTTCATCTGATCATCACTATCTTCTTTTTGTATCATCAGGGCCCCTTTCTTTGAACGAATATGAACATCAAATTGGACTATATTTCAAATGTGATAAAATAATAAGCGTTTGGTGAAAATATTTATGACCCGGATTAAGCATGCTTTGGATATATTATGTATAATCTCAGATACATGATACCATAGAGGGGTGGTATTATTAATCTGAACGCTATTAGTCATGTGGAGTTGTTTATCTGATGGCACTTACATATCCTTTTACTATTTGTTTTACCAAAAAAAGGGGCCCTCGATTTACTAAAATTTCGTTCGACATTGATGATCACTACCAAATGCTCTACCACCCTTATTCTTATGTACTTACTACCTATAAATCCTGCTTTAAGATTTGAAATGATGCATGTGTATAAATGGTGGTACAAAGAGTATATCACATAAGATTTTTGATGGGTACTTGACAGTTTTGGAAAATATATGTGTCTAATTTAGCAGAGCAGTTGGGTTGACATAAACTGAAGTTATTCTACAAAATTCCAGGGTTGGGGGGGGGGGCAAGGGTAACATGGCCTTCATGTGACTCAACAGATAAACTTTTACTACCTTAGGAATTTTTTCTTTTGTTGATTAGCTATGCTTGCCATTGCCTTTCTGTGAGAATGGAGGACCCACTTTTCTATTTCCCTCTGTTTTTATCCTCCACTCAACAACCAATTTCCTTCGCAGAACATGGGGGGGCTTCTCATGACTCGTGAGGGCTATGCCATGGCCCAGTCATATTTCAGTCTCAACTTCAAATCTTGATTAAGGCATATTGAGCTTTTATGAATTAATAATTTGGCTTCTAACCAAGAGAGGGAGAGAGACGCTTAGTTACGTAAACGCGATATTTTTTGGAAGAAATCTGGATGATTTAGTTATGTTGACCCTTGAGCTGAATCAAGTGACTTGTAAGCATGCCGTAGCAAAGGCACGAGGCTTGTGTCAATGACAATGATCGAAGAGAGGTGGCACGATTGGAGTCGTATCTATACTTTTCGGTGGAGAGGTTGATTTCTGTGACTCAACCAGCTATAGCAGTTGAGTTAATAGCGTTGCCGTTGCACTACGTCAAAACCTCTACGACTATGTTTGGATCATTAATAGAAAGATTGATTTAAGCAAATGAAAATGACAGACAAATCCCAGGATAAATTTAATCTTTTCATTCCATAAGTTTAAGCAATTTTTTTTTTTTTATCAAATAATGAAATCTAGATATTTAGTTTTGTTGACTCTTGAGCTGAGTCAAGTGAATTGTAGGCATTCTCAACGAGCTCTACGACTCTTATGGTTTAGATCAATGATTTTCCAAGTCCACAATTTTATAACTTTTCCTGAAGATTCTTTCAAACTGGTAGTGTCCTGAATTCTGAATGAAAATCAAAGAATAGATGAGTAACGTAAAAATATCCAATGGGCGTGATTTTCTCCGAGATCATCTTAATATTTATTTTAAAATTATTTAACGGTTCGGATCGTTTGTGTGGGACCCGAAAGTGAGCCCCACAAAATCACATTTCACAAAGGTTTGGAGTGGGCACCAAACGGTGCCGTTTTTAGCCCACTACATCGCCTGTGGTGACTTGGTCACCACAGGCACCCCGCTTCCTAAAAGCTTAAGCTGTTAGAGAGAAACACAACTTTATTACTTATGTTCTCCACACGGCCCCTCACGTGTAGCCAGACTCCTCCATAAGCGGGCTAAACACGTGTAAATATTAATCATTAGGTAGGCAGTGAGGTTCGAACACAGAATCTATTGCCTGCTCTGATAACATAGTACTAGATTATTAACCCTCAATTCATCTAAAAGCTTAAGCTGTTACAAAGATGAACAACTTTATTATTCATACTCTTAACATACTTATTGAATTGATGAAGGGAATCAAAGAATGAATTTATAGGCTTTTTACTTCATATTTTTTTCTTTCAGGCCAAAAATTCTTGGATAAAATCTTGATCCAAATGAACAACCTATATGTGTGTAGTGATATGTGCTAGAGGGTATTAAATGCTGAGATGAGAAAAATGGGTAGTGATCAATGAGAACAGAATGTCCGGACATATCCGTATCAAAAGTATCTTTTTGAGTAATTTTCTGGCAGAAGGCTGCTTAATCTGGGCCTTAGAACATGGGGTACTGGGGGTGGTAGCTGTTCCTTATCAGAGCCAGGCTAGGACACCCTCCTGATTTAGATTTGAAGTTATATCTGTTATTTAGGGTTGATAGTTAGAGGACCACAGATGGAAGAAAGACCATTGTATTAAATGTTGTGTAGATCTACACAAATTCAAATTAAGCACTTGTGTCATCTTTCTTACTAACGTTAACCTGGTCTCGTGGTCAAGGCGGCCAGGACTTGGGACGAGTTTGCTTATTCCTAAGTTTCTGGTTCGAAGACTATTGCTATCAATTTTATGGGGCCAACTTGTAGTGGCCTAGTGGACAGTGGGACGGTGAATTAAAAAAAATTAACTAGGTCCAGTGGTCAAGGCGGCCCGAGGACACAAGGTTTTGCTTGCTCCTAGGGCTTAGATTCAAAACCATCTCAGTGGAGTAACTTTTTTGGATTCAATTAAACCATCTCGGTGGAGTAACTTTTTTGGTCTCCGATGATTAGTCATTATGTACGTAAACTTATCCGAGCACCCAAAATTGTAAACAATGCATGAACTTGGTACTGGATTAGCGATTTTCTTTTTGTATTTTCAAAAGGATATGAATGTGAGTAGGAAAACGGGTAAAGATATAGTTGGCAAATATTTGTTTTTCTTTTTAATTAACTGCATGTATAGAAAGATGTCCACAATACCCCTTGTTTTTGTTTTTCTACTCACTTTTGTTTCCACATTTTGTTTTGGGTTTGTTGGCAGGTTTGGGACAGTGATGACAATGGGAGTGAGAAAAACTTGGGTGCAAGGGAAGTAGCATGTGGCGCCTTACGTGGTACCCGTAACGTCCCATCACAGTCGTCCAAAAGTGTTTTGTCAAAAGTATTTTAGACGGTCTAGATTTTATATCAACTCTTACTAATAAGAGTTTATTTAAAATCCGGACTGTCCAAAAGTAGCTAAGGCCTAGGTACGTGGTAACCAGCCGGCACCCAAGTTTTTCTGCAATGGGAGTAGAATAGTTGGTGCCTTTAATATTACTGTGAAATTGGGTTTGGTCTAAATAACTCCTGAATTTTCCTCGCCAAAGGGGGAAAAAAAAAAAGAAATCCTGAATGTTGTTACCCAATTGGTAAAAATGAGTTTTACTTTTGTTCTTTCCTTGTGCTTGCTAGTACTTGAAACAGCTTTTGCAAATAAAACGAAAGGAAGTGTGTTTGAATGATAGCTGTAAAAATGAAAAAATGTACTGTATAAAACTATAAATGATTGCACGAAAATAAGTAAATTAGCAAAATCGAAGCTTAGGAAATAACAAAAGCAGGATAAAATATTTCTAAACATGTTTACTGCAGAAGAATCAAAAAAAAAGAAAGGAAAATGTTACAGACACTAACTAGTGTACCAACTATTACACTAATTGTCCATGTGACACTCTTTTAGTGGACGAATCTATCCATGTATTGAATAGTGCATTGATGTGGTAATGTCTTGTGTGCATTTAGTGTAATAGTTGGTACACTTGTTAGTGCATGTAGCATTGCTAAAAAAAAAGGGACTTTATTAGTAATAAATATCTAGAGAGATTTGTTGAGGTACAAATAAACCCCAAATAAAATTATTAGGTTTCCTAAATTATAATTCAAGGTTGATCGTACGGGTTTTAAATGAAGGCCTTTTACATATTGTATCGGCTGTTACGTAATGTAATTTTGAACCTTTGATAACGCTATTATGTAATTTTGAACCTTTGATAACGCTATTATGTAATTTTGAACCTTGATAACGCTATTTACAGTTGGGTATAGCCTTATTCAAAGGGGTTGGTGTGATGGTCAAGGTCTTTGAACTCATAGGTGTTGTCAACTTTTGTATGGTTGATATAAAATATGGGTCTTTTTATTATCAGTCTACTGGGCTGACAATAAGCACAAGAGAAGAAAAAAATCACACACTCTAGTGTATTTTTTTAAATATATTTTTAATATATCTTCACATATTTTTATATACTTTTCACACATAACAATACACTTTATACACCTTAACGACGGCCCACTGGGCTCATTTAAAAAAAATTCATAAAACATTGTCTCGATGTTAATTGAGCTCTTGTTAATGAACGATGTGATTAATCCCTAAACAATTAGTCCCCGTTTCTCTTATCAACTTTTTGCTCAAAAAGTTCCAAAAGTCTCTTCCCACAAAAAAAAGTCTCAAAAGCTCAAAAAGCCACAATAAGGGAAACAAATTAACTTTTGTTTACAACCTAAAGAGAAAAGTTACGAGAAACACCCAAGTTGTGCGTACATTGTGACATTTTAATCTCAGGAGAGGGAGAGGAAGAGGAATACCTTGTCTTCTTGATGTGAAAGATGATGAAAAATCTCAAAAACCCTAGTTATAATATACGTCCGTGCACGGTGCTGTGCGGCCCTCGGCCGTCCGATCATGTTTTGGACAGCCTGGATGTATTTGGCAATTTTAATTTAATTTTGATTCATTTTTACCGATAAAAAATCAAAACACATCCGAGCCATCCAAAACACGATTGGACGGCCGAGCCCCCCAATATCCGAGAAAGTGAGGGAAACCGAGAGAAATATGCGCCGAAGATGAGAAGTGAAGGGAAGGGAAGAGAGAAGAAATCAATGAGGTGATGCTACAGAAATTCGCTTGCACGGGAAAAGAGAAGAAATCGATGAGAGGCGGTTCTGCAGTAATTTGCCAGCCCCAGTGAGTTACTGTAGCAACCTAGAAATTGTGGACTGAGATGTTGAGACTGTTGGGTCTGTAATTTTGAGTCTGGGCTAGCCATTTTGACTAAAGTTAGGGCTTGTTTGGTAACCTACTTTTCACGTTTTCATTTTTGCATTTTTGAGTTTTTGTTGTTTGGCTGGAAAACACAAAACTCATTCTATCAAAATATGTTCTGATTTTGTGATTTGGAGAGCAGAAGTACAAAGTAGGGTGGAAAGAGTTTTTTAACTTTTTTTAAATTTTTTTTTCATTTTGGTTAACAAAAAAACATACAGAATGTATTCTATCAATATCTCTCAAACACTACTACTATTACAAAATACATTCTGTATCTTTCTTTAAAACACTTTATTATATTCAAAATAAATTCTAACCATAATTCAAAAAATTAAAAAACCAAAAAATTGAAAAAGAAAAGCAGAAAATTAGCCTTCAAACACTCATTTAAGGTTTGTTGAGGAAGTTGGTAAAAGTCAATACAAACAAAAACAGTTGGGTACAACCAACACCAATGATACTTTATGCACGGTGTGTACTAGAATTCATAAAGGGCGACTGAGAAAGTTGAAAAAAGAAAGAAATCATTTATTATTGCCGGACTGAGATGTATGTACTGTACCCAAAAGTACTGCATGTCTTAGCACAGAGGCACATGGCGACCAAAACCCATATAGCTCAGTAAAAGCTTGGTGAAAATTTTCTTCACTCTGCAGTTAGAAAAATGATACATACACACTCTGGGAGCCACTCCCAGTCACACCCTCTCTCACATGGGGTGTGGGGCCCAGATGTGGGGATCACACCCCATGTGAGAGAAGGTGTGGCTGGGAGTGGCTTCCAGAGAGTGTATGTATCGCCGTTGCTGCAGTTATTTGTCGGTGAATTCTGAACCAGTCACATTCAAAAAATTACCAAGAAACATCCCAAAAACATCAATATCATTGTAGTGGCTAGTGGGTTAACCATCTCTTTTTTGGTGGAAAAAAAAAAGGGCTGCAGCTAGAGTACTCCATGCTCCATTTCTATCGGAAAGTATTGTCTCGTTACATCGAGAAAGTTTTGGGTGCGGATTGGGTAGGAGCACGTGGTGTCAGGCACCCAATCCGAGCTGTCCAAACACGTTTTGGACGGCTCAGATTTGAGGGTGGCATTTTTGTAATTTTTTGGAGCAAATTTACCCCATCTAATCTGAGCCGTCCAAAACGTGTTTGGACGGCTCGGATTGGGTGCCGGGCACCACGTGCCCCTACCCAATCCGCATACAAAATTTTCTCCGTTACATCACACCTATGTCGGAATTGATGCTAAAGTCTAACCACGTATGTGTAGGTGGTTTTAGCAATAAGTTTCGCCGTAATAAGGAACTATGAGAACTCGAACCTGTGTTTTGTCTAACCAAGTCGGAGTTTTCAGCCGTGAACCAACCCCTCGTTGGTACTCAGGTTACTCCATCACCAAGTATTTACGCAAGTCTCGAAAAAAACATAGTATGGATCTCACACTAATATTTTGTAGCAAAAAAATGTAAGGCATTACGTGACGGTGCCCTAGAGACACTGAATAACCTCTAATCCTTCCCCATGCCATTCTTGGTATAGTTGGAACAAGGTGATAGTATTTGTTATTATTACTAATGGATGGGGTACGAGATGTACTTCTTAAGTTGTATGAAAATATATCATACTTGGATATAAATTTATTGCATAAATTTTTTAATTCATAACTTTCATATGGAAATTCTTAACATGTACACATAAATTCATAACATGAACTATGAATTCATTACTACTCCTCCATGCATCCTAGGCGTATGAAAGATGGAGTATTTACATTGAAAAATGCACCCAAAGAACAGATTATAGCTATAATAACAAAAAAAATTTAGGGCGGAGAAGTGTCTTACAAGAAGCATAAATCTCTCGTATGACACCCAACGAAGGCTTTATTGCCCATCCGAGTTTATCTCGTGAATTCTGTAGCTACGGCGTGGATGGTCTACTTGCCTAGATTGACAAATGGATTAATAGTTGAGATGTCCGTAAGCAGAAAATTATTCGTTGGCCTAGGCTCTTTTCATCGCACATTGGTGTGGGGGCCAATACAAAGTTGGTAGGCCTCATCCCAATGTGTGGTGAAGAAGGAATTTGGAGCACTACCCAACGTCCATAAATTGACCCGGACACTCTTACTGCTAAACTAGAAAAAGAAGAAGAAGACTACGACAACGACGACGACGACGTTGAAATAATAATGCCAAATTACAAACAAGTGGCTAGTGGGAATTTCGTGAGAACTTGGAAGGTGAAACAAGAAATTTGAAATAAATAAATAAATAAATGGTCAAAGACCCACCCCAAAGGAGGACGACAAAACAGAGTGTCCTTTTGAAAGTTGATAAATAAGAGTATCACAAAAATAACGCAAGTGAGGCGTGGAGGAAGTTTCTGAGCAATTGAAGCTCTAATACCCAGAAAAATCTTAAACCCAATCTCAAAAAGTCAACCCAAAGAAAATTGTATGACTAATTTGAGGAAGGAAATTAGTGTCCTTTTCATTTCTACTGTCCGTCGAAGAAGGAAATGTCACATTTAGAAGGAAACCAAATGGGGTTGAATTCAATTCATTAACGTGAACGTCCCGTTTGGATGGATGAATAGCAAAGTTTCCAATTGATGTGGTTGTATTGGGTCTTCTGAACGGATTCTTTTCAATTATTCTTCGTCAAGACTCTGGACTTTATGTGATAGTTACGGGATATGGCTCGTTCGTTGTAATCTCTTTGTTTATTGTATTGAGATTTGAGACTATTCTTGCTATTCATTATGTAAGCTTTTCATATATTTAGCCGCGGAGCCAAGATATTAGTCTGGGGGTTGATTTAATGAACAAAATTTTCTAACCGTTTTTGCTTAATAAACAAATTGTTTTTGTGTTTACAGTTCGTCACATATATAAAATGCAGGACTTATATATGAAATGAAGATATCAACGCTGCCGCGTTAACAAAGTGAGACCTTATACGCTAACTATCACATATCCAAGCTTCGTTTGTTTTGATGTAAAATACTTTTACGTGAAAATATTTAACACCATTACATCCGTCCCTTTTAAATGTCCCATTTGGGACATGTGTATTCTCTTGGACGTTAAAAAATGTATTTACATAGATTTTTATTACAAAAAATTAAAAAATATAAAGAAAAGTTTACATTTTTGAAATATGAAAAACGCATGTATTTTTATAGTGGACACTTAGAGGGTGTTTGGCCCCTTGTTTTTCACCTTTTCAACTTCTCTTTTTCTCTTTTTCTCTTTTTGGATGTTTGGCTAACACCTCTCAAAACACATTCCTCCAGAAACTGTTTTTCCATTTTGCAAATTCTAGGCCAAAAGCCAAAAGGAGCTCCGGACCTACTTTTCTATTTCTACTTCTGATTCTAGGCCAAAAACCAAAATGCATTCTGCACATTTCTCCCAAACACTCTTCCCAGATTCAAAACTCATTCTGGCCATAATCCAAAAAACCAAAAAGCCAAAAATGAAAAGTTAAAAAGTTGAATCCCAAACACCCCCTTTAAAGGGGACGAATGGAATATTATTTAAATTTACATTTTTGAAATATGAAAAACGCATGTATTTTTACAGTGGACACTTAAAAGGAGATGAATGGAATATCATTTACGGTATTTGGTTTCGTATGGGTAAACAATTGCATTTAGGAGGGAAAAAATCCCAATTGACAGTAAGCATTCCCGAAGACCTCTGTTTAGGTTGGTTCCTCACCTTTTCTGCCTCTAAAGTCTAATACGGGCTGTTTTATGTCTGAATAGATGGTCCAGATTTGATCACGCTGCATACACCAATAAACGGATACGATACAAATGGGTGGAAATCAAATCTGGGCCATCTATCCGGACATCAAACAGCTCATAGTGCACGGCACCCCGGATTCTGTTTAGGTTGGTTCCTTACCTTTTCTGTCTCTAAAGTCTAGTCTACATTTCTCTCTCATCAAACAATGGAGGAATATGCTTTGAATTTTTGTCATTTGGCAGACAAGTTTCCTAGGCAGTTGTCGTGGAACTTACGGCGAAAAGAATTGTAAATGACGATTGTTGCCGTAATTTAATTTATGTTGATTTGGTGCATAACATTTCATACGTAAAACACCGGAAATTCGGAAAATATTCTTGAGGAAAATATTTTCACCCCAAACAAACACAGCCCTAATTTAAGATCTATGAAATGACCAATTGACCATAACCTTCCTAGTGGAATTAGAATTTTTAAACTGGGAGGTGATATTCAAAATGATCAATATTATACTTCATCCGTCCCCCCCAAAAAAGATTAATCATATATATAATAGAGGAGTGATTTTCACACCCCCTAATTGTTATCCACACTCCCTTTTTGTCTTCTAGTGAAATTTTCATATGTAAAAGCTTCACTTAAAAAACAAAAATAGGGTGTGGATAACAATTTAGGGGGTGTGAATATCAATTACCATATAATAACCCAAAAAATTACATGTATTGATGGGAGGTTGAAACCGGGATGGTTGGTGCCACCGAACCCCTTAATCGTTCCGCCCCTGATGTCGCATGAAAATACGCATATCATACCAAAATGCAACCATTGTAACAGTATTGTAAGTAAGTTAAAAGAACTACTCTCTCCATCCCAATTTATTGGTCTCCTTTGAGTATTCTAATTTATTAGGGGAACATTATCGTTACAATTATTTTTTTTCCCTCATTTTACCCTTCAAAACATCATCTACTTACTCTCAAAAAGTAATAGTAAAAGAGTAAACTCATCACTTTTTACTTATTACTTTTCAATTGAGACAATATTTTTAGAACAACAAAAAATGCTATTTTAGACCAAAAATTATGGACTGAGAGAGTATATTTTTATTTGTTAACTCATGTGTCCGGATAAACTTACAGACGAGTAAAAATAATTATTGTACAGATAGAGGGACCAGCATGTCCTAAGGAAGGTCAACAAGGGGGAAGTAACCCCATGGGCTTGGGCTCCCACCATGTCCTTAATTTTGAGTTCCACAGACACTCCCCAAAAACACCCGTGGTCTGGTCTCACCCCCTTCAGCCCCCACCACAAACCCCACAGGCCACATGACATCCTCTCTCTCTCTCTCTCTCTCTCTCCAAAGTCCTGCTTCAAATACGACTAAGGTACCTGTAGCGCCCTCTTTGCGCTACAGAGTTTAGCATTCATTTTTGTTGTCCATCTCAATAATTAATAATTTGGATTTTAAACAAATTCTTTCAGTGGCGGCTTTAGGAATTTTGAACAGGGTGCTCAAAAATTACCTTTAACTCTACTGGCTGTCACAATTGTATTTTCAAGGCGAATTCTTTATTTTAGGCCAAACAACATTAACTGGGTACATAAATATTAGTTTTGTAGAAAATTGTAGCGAATATGTTTACATTTATTTATTTTTTTGACACATGCTCTTGTTTTGTAGATATAGAGTTAATTGTTGTTTAGAAAAAAAAGTCAGAGCACGAAATCAATACTAATAGACACTTTTTTCTCTATTTATTTTGAATTTTTTTATTATTAAGAGTGAGTATCTTTTTTGAGCTAATATATATATATATATATATATATATATATATATATATATTTTGCTTGGCAATAAAGTTTTATTAAGAAAACTTGACACATGGTACATCAAGTTGAAGGAGAAGGGAGGGGACTCCAACCGAAGTTGAAGGAATTAAAACACCTCATGGGCAAGGCCCGAAAACACCTGATGGGCATAGCCCAAAAAACCCTAATGGCCTAGCCCCGTACAGAAAATACAAACAAAGAAGCCCAATAATACATTAAGTGCTCAAACAAACCCAAGATAATTAGATTATTAAATGTATTAGAAAATACAAAACAGTTTAAGTTGTTCAATTGAAGTTGTGGAGCCGCCTATGGTTTTTAATTAGTTTTGTTTACATTGGATTGGTTTGTGGACTGATATTTTGGGGCTAGTTGTTCAATCTTTTTTGGGTTAGGTGTTCAAATATTTATGTGTAAGGTGTTCAAATATTTTTAGTCTGGGTGTTCGAGAAAGGGATAAAATAAAATAAAGCCCAAAATATTACATGTATTCTAAACAAAAAAAAAAAAATTAAGGTGTTCAAGTGACCACCCGAGCCCCTATGTAGAGCCGCCTATGAATTCTTTCAAGAAAGAGACTACTTTTCTCTGGAAGAGTCTTTTTAAAATCCAGAGATTTGGGGTTGTTGTGCAGGGGTCTACACAGCAGCTCCCATGCACCATCCGGGCCGTTAATTGCTTGGATGAACGACCAAGATTTCATCTTGCACGCAGATCGGTTCGGATGCAAAGGTGCCGAGGTGAAATCTGGGTCGTCCATCTTAGCAACGAACGGCTCGGATGGTGCACAACACTTGTTGTGCATCGGCTGCACATCAACAACCCCATGTCTAAAATCTGGACCATTGAAAACACTTTTAAACAGTTAAAATAAGGGCACTACACTGTGCAGCGAGAACGGGACGTCGCAAGCGAGAAGATTTTGGGTGCAAATACGGTATCAGTGACGTGGTACACGTGCAACACATCCAGGCCGTCCAAATATGCAACCAACAGTCCGAATTGAAATGCACTTTTTCTTTTTTTCTTTTTTAAAATTCGCCCGACATTTTAATCCGGACTATCGGTTGCATTTTTAAATAGCCCCGGATGTACCACACGGTAGCATGTGGCACCCTCTCCGGACCCAAAATTTTCTCGCTGCAAGGACCCCGATTTCTTTAAATACCCCTTTCCATCTCCTCATTCCCACCACACCACAAGCCCCCCTTACTCCTCTCTCTCTCTCTCTCTCACTCTCTCTCATCTTCATCCAAAAGATTCTACCTGAGGAAGATCGAAATGGGCATCAAGAAATCAAACAAACAGTCCCAAACAACAATGCTGAAACAAATCCTCAAAAGATGCTCAAGTTTGGGGAAGAAACAAGGCTATGACATGGAGGGTCACCCTCTAGACGTGCCAAAAGGGCATTTCGTGGTATACGTAGGGGAAAACAGGAGCAGGCACATTGTTCCCATCTCGTTCTTGACTCGGCCCGAGTTCCAGAGTCTACTCACACGAGCCGAGGAAGAGTTCGGGTTCGATCACGACATGGGTTTGACTCTCCCTTGTGAAGAAGTCGTTTTTGAGTCCTTAACTTCAATGCTTCTTAATTAGGTGAGATCGAAGAAAATCTTAAGGGCTTGTTTGGTTGGAAGAGAATTTGGAAGAAGATTAGGAGGTCTCATGAAGCTGCTTCATTTGCTTCTGAACCTTTTTTTTTTTAAGGATTTTTTTTTCTCCTATTTAATTTTTGGGTCTAACCCACCTGCACAAAAGCCCAAGAATAGCTTCTGGGTCTGGATATGTAATTAAATCCGGAAAAAGTTCGGATTTTTCCCCCCTCAACGGTGGCGTTTGGTTGTGCCCTGGGAGAGAAGTAATATTATTAATGATAATTGGCTCTCGTAGTTTACATTTGAGAAGGAATAACAATAGAACTTTTTAACAGAGTTTATCGAATTTCGGCTCCGAAGATCACTGTCTTGTTGTCTTCATCGAACAACTAAGGTTTTGAATAGCGGTTTTGTGACAAGTAACGATAACAGTAACAATTTTGGTCGCAGTGTGATAAGAATATCAAACGATATACGTATTGGAAATCGGTTATAGTGGTCTTTAGTTTTTTAAAAACCATTTTGACAAAAAAAAAAAAAAAAAACACCCTGTAAAGTTCTTGAATCACCCACAACTAAGAATCTACCATAGCGACCGTAAATGGAAGGTAAATCATGAAGAAATCGATAAGTAACAGGAACTGACCGATACAATCTCATTTTGACAAAAAAAAACCACCAGTAAAGTTCTTAACCATAACTAGGATTCTGCTGTGGCGACCGTAAATAGACCATAAATCATGAAAAAATAATTGATTAAGTAACGGAAACTAGTCGATACAATTTGATTTGTTTATCTAAACATATCGGAAGGTGCAACATATCGCCGAAACAATTTTGCTACAAGCACCGTGTTTTATACCGACTTTGAGCCCGACTCCCACGTGGAAACGGGAGGGCCCACCCACTAACCCAGCTGCATATATAAAAAATTCACCCTAAACACTGGGCGGGAAAACAAAATGCTAAAAACCCAATTTTTCCAAAATCCAAAACCCACTCTGTTTCTCTCCGAAAAAGATCACGCCACAACCAGAGCTTCTCGCATACTCCGGCCCACCACCGATCGACCACCACCGGAGTTCCCCCATACACCGGCCGACCATCACCGGAGCCTCCACTGACGACCGGCCCACCACCACCAACGCCGCACCACGATTTGTGGGTAACAGTGGCGATTCCTCTCCCTTAACAGGTGAAACTTTCTTCCAACTGATATGTTTTCCATAGATAATGGCCTCCTGATTATGTATGGATGTGTGTGTGTTCAAGTCCTAAACCATAAACTCTAATGTTTCATACAACATTTTCGTCTGTTTTTTTTTGTTGTTGATAGTTTAATAGTTTTTTTTTTTGTTTGCAAAAGAATAGTTGGAGATGAGTTATGGTGCGTTTGGATTTGTATCTTGGACTTAAAAACTGCAGAAAGTCACTGATTTAACCCTTTCTTGAGTTCTTAATGCTCTGGCTAAGTATGTGGTAAATGAAGGAAGTTTATGTGTTAATTTTGTTTATGAACTCTATGGTTGTCTATTTTTTATTTGCAGAATCATGGAAATAGAAGTACAAAATTTGGAGGAAAATCAGAATTTGGAGGGGGTATTGGAACCTAAGGTTGGAACGCTATTTGATTCTGAAAAGGAAGCACAGGAATGTTACACTACATACGCGAAAGCAAAAGGTTTTGGTGCGATCACAATAAGCTCTAAGAAGTGTAACAACATAAAGACGTACATAACCTATGGTTGTAATCGGAGTGGAAATGCCAGGCCAACGGGTTCGAATCCCATTAAAAACCATCCAACACCAAAGACATGTTGTAAAGCCCATATGAATATCTCTTTGCAAGTTGATGGGAAGTGGAGGTTGAATTTGATTGTATTGGACCATAATCATGAAGTGGATCCGGAAAAAGTGAAATATCTTCGGTGCTACCGGACTCTCCCACCACATTCGAAGAGGACAATTGAAGTGAACACGGCTGCCGGAATCAAAATGAACCAAATCATTGCCTCATGTGTGATTGAGGCGGGGGGCCCGGATAATCTTACTTGGACAGAAAAGGATGCAAGGAATTACAAGGATAAAGAAAGGCGTTTACTGGTCAAAGAAGGGGATGCCGATGCAATGCATAAGTACTTTCTCAAAATGCAAAAAGACAACGGGGACTTCTTTTATGCCATGGATGTTGATGAAGATGACCGATTAGTGAATGTCTTTTGGGCCGACGCGTACAGTAGAGAGTTATACAAAGAGTTTGGCGATGTGGTCACCTTTGACACGACTTGCCTTGTTAACAAGTTTGATATGCCTTTCGCACCATTTGTAGGGGTCAATCATCATGGACAATCGATTTTGTTTGGATGTGGTTTGGTTACACGGGAGGACACAGCTTCATTTGTATGGTTGTTCCAAACTTGGCTTTCTTGCATGTCCGATTCCTATCCTAACGCCATCATCACAGATCAATGCAGGGCCATGCAAAATGCGATAAGTCAAGTCCTTCCAAATACACGACATCGTTGGTGTTTGTGGCATATCATGAAAAAAATTCCGGATAAGTTCAAGAGTTACAAAGAGTATAAGGGGATTAAAGCTTCCCTCAAGACTGCTGTATATGATTCCTTGTATCCAAAGGAGTTTGAACAAAAGTGGGCAAATCTCATCAAAGAATTTGATCTACATGACAATGATTGGCTAGCTGGAATGTACGAGGAAAGGCATCGATGGGTACCGGCTTTTGTTAAGGATACCTTTTGGGCGGGGATGTCAACAACTCAACGAAGTGAGAGCATGAATGCCTTCTTCGACGGCTACGTCCATTCCAATACCAGCTTGAAGGAATTTGTGGAGCAATATGAGAATGCTTTACGTAAGAAGGTGCGAAAAGAACAAGAGGCAGATGCCCATTCCTTTAACTTTCAAGTTCAAAATGTGTCCCCTTATGGGTTTGAGGACCAATTTCTGCAAGCATACACAGTTGAGAAATGCAACCAATTCCGAGTGCAAGTAGGCAGATTGATTGGGTGCAAAAGTTCCTTCATTGGACAGGTGGTGAATGGTATTTCAGAGTTTCGCATTGAACAAGACATTCTAGTTGGAAAGAAAAAAAATGTATTTAAAACTTTTTCTTTTGTTGTTCATTTTAATGAGGAGTCAAGGGAAACTAATTGCAATTGTCGGTTGTTCGAAAGTAAAGGAATGGTGTGCACGCACATGATCTCGGTTTGGACAGACAAAAAGCTTGAAGCAGTGCCCAATATGTATATTCTACACCGATGGAAGAAAAACTTGGTGAGGAGTCACACAAAAATAAAGGTGAGTTATGTTAATTGGCAATGCAAGCCCGAATTTACTCGCTATGATAGTTTGTTGAAGTTATTCAATGAGGCCGCCGACATTGCCATGTATTCCATTGCCAAGACTGATAGAATGGCGGCTAGGTTGCGAGAAATAAAAGCAGAGAATGACTTATACGATCAGAATGAGGAGTGCCTAAGCAACATGCCTATGGTTGAAGATGTACAAAATGGGTTGGAAAGTTTTCAAGACAAGTCAAATACCGTCGGCGATCCAAGTAAAGGACCTCGGAGAGGGCGACCGCCGGGGAAGAGAAAGCAATCAATGGGGGAGCAAATTATTAGGAAGAATGCACAAGCAAAAAAAAGGGTCGAATGTAGTAGCACCAATGCAAAGAGTATCCCGGTATACAAACCATTTTGCATTCCTGTGAATGTTTTGCATAATTATGTCCATTGGTTTATATGATTTATTATTTGTCTTTATTCTTTCACAGGATGTGGACGTCTACACTCATGCTATGGGAGTTCATGACAGTGTCATGCAAGAGAGTTGTTATGTTACGGTAAGTATGATTTCATTTGTACTACATCGAGTCTTTTCAATTTGTAATTTTGTTCATGTTATCAGAGTTTGTACTTTGAATTGGTTATGATTTCAGCCATCCCAAGGAAGTGTAGGATGTATTGGTATGTGGAGCTACGACCTTAATGAATCTCCATTTGATTTGGGATATGATTAGAGTAAGTTTAGCTCTGAGACTTGCATTTTATAATCATTTAGAGTTAGTGCTTGCATTTTATAATCTTTTAGAGCTAATTCAAACTTCCCTTCTTCTTCTTTTTTTTTTTTTTTGCAGGTAACACGGCCTAGCAATATGATTTTGTGGATATTTTTGTGGATAGTGGACTGGTGGTATATTTTGAAGTGGGTAACTAGGTATAGTCTTGAAGAGATGAAGTATAGTTTTTGCCTTTTTGGATAGACTAGTGGTCGTACATTTTGAAGTGGGTAATGGTTATAGCCTGTTAATTATAGTTTTTGGATAGATTGGTTGCTGGACTGCTGGTGCCTATGCTATATTTTAAGTGGTATAGCTTATGGACTGCTAGATGGATGACTGTTTAAGAATGAAATGAAGTGTGTTCAGACTAGATTGGTTTGTTATTGTTGTTTCACTTGGTGGAATTAGATTACTTTGTAGTGAATCTTTTTTTTTTACAATATCGTGCCGTGTCCGTATCGTGTCCGCATCATGTCGTGTCCATATCCAAGGACTACGTTGGAAAATGGAAGCATGAATCATCATGCAGCCTTCTTTACCAAAAAAATGTGAAACCAGTTCATCTTATTCATGTGCTTTCAATACTGGATGTGAAAACTTTTGTTATGAGAACTGAGATAACAAAGCATATGGTGATGCTTAAAATTGATGTATACTCCAGATTTCCAAATTGAGAAGTAGTAAACTTTTTGTTCTACAAAAAATTTGACAGCATCTCCCCTATTTTCTTGCCTTACCCGACGACTCAGCGTCTCAACAAACAGTCAACAATAGCAACAAACACAATTCACAATACATATCCAAACATGTTCCAAGTTCAAACTTTATTTAATAAAAGAATTCTTACAAGCAAGAACAATTTACAGCTTTCACTACTTGAACATGAAAATACATTAGTCCAAGTTTTACATATGTCTAGCTCTATGTACAAAAAAATAAATAAAGAGAAGAAGCCTAAGTGTCTAGCGTTGCTTTTTGGTTTTCTTGTCTAGATGATGCGTAGGAAGCGTCTTCCATTTCACTTGTATCAACCTATGTATCATCTTTCTTCTGTCTCTTCAACAGTGGCTATAGCTTCACCATCCTCGCTATCGGAAAGCAAGTCAGTGGTCTTCTATTTTCTCAGCTTTGAGTGTCTGACCAGGGGCAATCTTGTCCTTGCCATCTGATTTAACACCTTGAGTTATTGGTTCAAATAATTCATGAGCATCTCCAACTTGTTCTTTAATTTTATTTGTACCAGTCTCGTCAAATTCAGGTAAACCCCTAGCTCTGAAATGCAGTTGCTTTTGATGTTTTAAGAGATGATGCTTATCACAATTTTCCCATTCTTCAACCAGTCAGAATACGCTCTTATCGTTGGTTATTTCCATCAACCAAAAGATACCATACTTGAGTCCATTATCGCCTGCACAACAGTTGGAAACATCAAGGTATATCAGAGCATATAACATGGTTTCTAAATCAAAGCATATAAGATAGAGAAAGCAATGAAAGCATGGAAATTATGATACTGCTACGATAAATGCAAGATTAAAACCATATATTCACCAGTCTTAGATGCCATTACTTGCATAATGTGTCACTGTAAGACGTGTTTATGAATAGGATAAAAGGCTGCATTGCTTGCATAATGTGGCTGCCATCGGAATCGGACACACGTTAAGCGCAAGCTTCTAATAGTACCATAAACCAATGGACACCAAAATTGATAAAAGCTACAAGATTTCTACACTATCGACTCAATATTTGCCACCATGGAACCAAAAGAGTTCCCCATTTCATTCCATCAGCTCAACAACCTCAAAATTGGAAAAATTTGCCAATTTTCTGTGACAGGTTCCTAGGATAGACTAACAAATTCTACCACTAACTACTTAAATGCCATAACACAACAACTGGTGTCTAACCTTGTGCAAGTGTAAACAGGTATCAAAATGGCTACCTTTAATGTTCCCCGAATTTTATGAAATCTAAAAAATTGTTGCATATAATCACTTCCGAAAAAAATGCATCAGAGAAATTCCAACTTCAAAAGCTCAGGAATTAAGCAACTTTAGATTCAATTGGGTCATGATATCAAAAACAGGAATTTCTCATCAGTACAAATTTGGGGCAATTTTAGGAAACCATTTTTTATAAGTTCTGAAATTGTTCAAATTCACTTGGATTTTAAGCTATATTTGTATGGATTATGAAATCGTTCAACATACTGGGAAAATTTTAAGAAAAACTATAGATGTTCTTTTTCAATTTGTCCAAAGTCCTCAGCTTTTCCAATTAGGGTAACTTTGTTCTACTAGGGTTTTTTAGTGGAGAGGGAAGTGAGAGCAATTGAAGTCAGAGATACCTGTGAGAGAGAATAGATGGTGGTCGTGCGTCGGCGATGGTAGGGGCGGGTTTGGGGTCCGTCGTTGCTGGTGGTTGAGGTGGGTTAGGAGTTGCTCGTCGGTCGTGGTGCGATGAGAGGAGACTGTTTCAGATGGAGGAGAGAGAAGAGAGGATATGGTGGTGGTGGTGGTTCGTCCATGGTGGTGGGGGATGCCGCATCGAGAGGGAGAAGATCGAGCAGCTTCGATGTGCCGAGAGGGAGGAGATCGAGCAGCTTCGACGTCTTTGAGAAGAAGAGAGGAGAGAGAGAGTGTACTTGGGTGTTTAAAATTATTTTGAAATTGAAATTTGAAATGTGAAATTTCAATTTTGGCTGAGAAGGAAGTGGGTCCCTCCCTTTCCACGTGGGATCGGGATGAAAGTCGGGGTAAAATGCAGTGCTGGTAGCAAAATTCTCGCCGAAAACAGCTACAATACTTAAAACCTTGCAATCAACACCTTTTGTGAATCTTAGGTTAGTGCGCAGTTGAGCCAGGGGCGGAGCCAGCCTAGGGCTGGGGTGGGCCCTGGCCCCCCGCAATTTAAAAAATGAACCGAAAAAATTTAAAATTTAGATATAAATTAAATCTTTTTTGCTATTTTCGGCGCATGGTTACTCGTTTGAAATTAAAATAAATGTTTCCAACAAAATTTGAACCAAATTGTTATTGCCCTAACAAAACAAAACAAGCATGGTTCACTTATGAAAGCCTATATATAATAAACATATAAGGATAATAGTCGTCTGACATTAGGTTTAATGTGAAAACACTAAAAAATTGAAAAGAATTAGACGACTTCTTTGCATACAGCTTTCATCATAAATACGTTATGCATTTTTGTCAACACTAGATGAAAATCCTAGAGCCGCCTTTGAACTCGACCCCTCTGGATTCTCAATCCTGACTCTGCCACTGAGTTGAGCACCGTAACTGAATTAACAAACACAAAACTTCCATATTTCACAGCTATGAGCTTGATGAGATGTTTTGATCCTCCATCTGCGGTGCCATTGTGTTGTGGGACCAATTAGAAATCTTTGAAAATCCTCTGCCGTAGATTAGGGTCCAGATGATCATATGGTTTACTGAAATCTATGTGAAGTCTATGTGCTGCCCACCCCCATGTTAAATGGTCCTGATCCACTTGACTGTTTGGCAGTGAATTACTCCAATCTTTATCTTTTTGCTGTTTGGTCACAGGTATTAAATCATGGCCAAGAATCTAGTATCATCCTAGTTTAACCCTATCCCTGCCTTTTCCATTGCAGGGTGGTCCAACATACCATATATAAGATCCTAGTAAATCCATTTGACCAGTGGGCATGTGCATATACTGTTAAATTACATTTACCACCCCTGCTCTTTTGTTAATTTTACTTTCCACCAATTGCTTCCTATTGGTGGAACCGGAAGACCTGTAGCTGCCCGTCTGTGCTACACGGTGTAGCGCTCATCCGAGATGTCTATATTTGCAATCGATGGTTCAGATTCGTTGAAGCACTCTTATCGCTAAATATTAACCAACATATCTAAACTATTGATTGCTGAGATGGATGACTGGAATGGGGACGTCATACCGTGTAGCATGTGTTAGAGTTGTATAGCCTACAGGGACCCCGATTTTCCCTTTTACACGTGTTAGACATCTAGTTAACCTTTTGTGCTTTTAGTAGAGTGTCAAACATTGCTCCTTCATTGAATGTCCCACAGACAAAAGGGCCACATTGAAAATTAATGCAATGAAAAGAAGGTCGGGGGACACAATTGACAGTGAAGTGTCAAATTGAGATTTGGTAAAAGTTTATGGGGGCAAAGTTTATTTCACTGGTGTCACTATTTTTATTCGAATTTTGACTTGAGCAATGCTGAAATGCCATGTAGAAGTATGCATTACATTTTGCACACCATCTTGCACTGGGTAAGGACGCGGTTACGGCAAGGCTGAAGAACAATGGATTAGGGGAAGGGCCAACGGCTCTCACGGTGGAGATTTGCGGATCAAGAGAGAGGAGATGTTTTTGTTACGACCGAATCCCCTCCACGGTGGAGAGGGGATTGCGTTTAGCATTGTCTTTTGAGCCTTTCTAAAGATGAACGTGTGTTGTGTATTGGGCACCACCAGAACACATAACTCGGGCGGAGGATCCACACTCCACAGCCCTTGATGAATTATAAATTGACTGTCAAATTATGAAATGTTCAGTAATCTTTTCAATATTGCATATGCAATTGTGTACGTGCAATTGAATATTGCAGACCTAGACCATGTCATTAAGGTATTATAGAAGAAGTACTAAATACTTTGGGGTAAAAAATATTTCCAAGTATCATTTCTTCTTTCCTTTTTTTTTTTTTTTTTAACTCACGTGTCCGTGTCTGGGCCAGCTTACACGTACCTCAACTAATCTAAGAGACTCAATCTCACCGCCCACTTGGAGGGGCTCAATTAAAGCCGGAGCAAAACTCCGTATAACCGGACTAGCTCTAAAGAAATTGATAGCACCTGAAATGTTTCGAAACTGAAACCTTAACAAAAAGAGAAATTCCTAAGTCTCAGGTCTTCGTCCACCGAGCCAACCCTCGGGGGTTGTATCATTTCCTTCTTCAAGCAACACATTATATTTTTTGAATAAAATACCACAATGATTAATTAGGCTATAAAATTAGGCCTCCCAAAGTCAGAAAAAGGGACCACACTTCATTAAATGGAGACAAAGCTCACATATATAATAGCATTAAGAGATTAATAATACAAAACGTAGGTTAGAGTTGGGTTTGGTTTCTCAATTATGTTACGTTATAATCTTCCCCATGTCTTTTCAGTGTTTCTGAAGGAAGTAATATACTTTGATGCATTCAACATCTAATTTAATATCCATTCATGTCCTATCTTACTTTTGCTAATATTGCTATCTCAATTTCTAAATATCTACCAACTAAACAGGTAATATTAATTATTTTGGGAATGCCCCTTCGAATTTGAGTGCATTTGCAATATTGGGTAATCTAAATCCATTGGGAAGGCCATACTCCTTTCTAATTCTCCCAATCATGCATGATTGCGTTAACCAAGTTAGGATAGCTTAGGTAAATGATGTGTGATAAAATTTAACACTACGTGAAGGTATGTGTATGAATTGAGGAGGTAAGAGGATTGACTCCTCAGACGAATACTGGACCACTCGCGTAAGGTGAGGCCACAGAAAGTCTAGCTCCGATACATTGTGAGACTTCTCGGAATTATGTAACTAACTTAAAACCAATTGCCAACAAGTGAAGTAGCCTCTAGGTTGTACTTTACTAAGTGTGAATTACGTGACTAATGTGAGATAAACTCTAACATTTTTCTTACATCAATTTTTCACTAGATCTAGAAAGAAGAGTTGGGATCTCCTTTTTATTTGTTTTCTTAGATTAAATCAACATCCTCTAATTTTATCTCTGCAATAAAAAGTGTCATGTGTCCCCCCACCCTCCTTAAGAGCTCCATCTCTGCATACAAATTTGTGATGGAAAAAGCCCCTAGAGCACCACATCGCGGTGCTCCAGGAAAAAGTAACAATTTTTGTGGTAATTGGAAAGGAACATGGCAAAAGAAAATCAAGCGGGAGAATTATTATTTGTTTTCGGGTTGGATTAAGAAAAATGAGAAGAGAAGACACAAGTATGTGTCAGATTAATACCCTTTTTAAGTTAATTTGGTTACTCATAACAAGGAATATCTGAGAAAAATCAATTCGGTAGGCACCAGCCCAGTAAAAAAAAAAAGTAGTTTCATGGGCTAACCTGGCTAACCTTAGATGGAACCCGAATCGAATGATGAAAACGGATCAAATGACAGTGGGCTGGGCCTGGACCAGATACATTCTTTTTAGGGTGCACGAAATGAACTAGTGTATGTATCCTACTCCGTCACCTTCTACTAAAAAATATTGCACCGTCACAACACACTACTATCTACAGGAAATCCCACCACACCTATATCGAGACCGAAGCTAAGATCCCACCACGTGTTGGTAGTTGTAGGGGATTTGGGGGACAGGGTTGTAGTGAGGCCAATCCGGCCATCCATCTCGACACCGACGGCTCAGATTTAATCCAAACTCCAAATGATCCAAGCCGTTCATTGTTTGGATTAAAATCTGAGCGTTCATTGCCGAGATGGATGGCCGGATGGCCTCACTACAACTCTGTAGTGAGGCCCTCACTACAGGGACCCCAGGGCAATGCGGACTTGAACCTAGACTTTGTCCAACAAATCGAAAGTTTTCTACTAAACCAGTTCCAACCAAAGTAGTATTTTTGCTTAAGTGTAATATCATTAAGCACTTATCAGTATCCAAATATTTTGATATCAAATAAATGTATGTAGATCACAATTTTAAAAACATGAATGGGTTCAGATAATGATAATAATATCTCAACTACTAAAGCCCAATTATGTGACGTTACACTTAACTTTCCTCTTCACACTTTTACGCACAACATATAACAATAACACCAACAGACTCCCATCAAACAGTGCTACTCCCGAATCAAAACCCTAGCTCTGCAACTACAGTGTAGTGTGCATTGAGTCCCTCCAGCCTCCACCTACGTGACCGTGTGCAAATTGTTTGTATCCATAGCATTGTTGTTTCCCCGACACCCTACTCTTAAACTAACAGAGTACTAGTATTCCTTGGAAAACAAACAGAAGCTTAACATAGTATATTTATACTTGTAATAAGTTCAGAAAAGAACCATGTCATGTTTAGTCAAACAAGTAAACCACCACTGCAGAAATATGTACAGAACTTTCATACAAAAACTACAACAAAGTGGAGTCCCAGAGAGGTCTATGGATGGTGAGCTTTTCAGGATTTGAACCTCTTGAGAGCCATGCAAGAGCATTCGAGATCGATTTAAGTCCCCAGTGTCTGAAACGCAAAAAGTTTCTTCAGAACCTAATGGCTTGCCGTAGATGGGCCTCAAATTCGTGTAAGTTTTAGGTCTCGTGTACTTGAAAATGCAACCCAGTTTGCGAACAACCTTCCTGAAAAACAAAAGAACAGGTCAAGTTCCATGTGTTCAAGACCAGCAGCAACAGAATTTCACAATTTTTTAAACTTTGGCATGACTTTCACTTCTTTCAACCCTTTTTTTTGGCTTGGACTTGGTGAACTTTTTCCAGATTCTGAGCAGAATTGTTACCTTTATGATTCATCGGAAAACAAAAAATGGACCATGTTCGGAAAAAGTTAATAAAAGACAAAAATGAGCTGAAAAAACATAGCTTTGTATTTAGTGCAATTTTTAAAAATCGTTCCTTATTTTTTTACATTTTATTTATCTTGTCTAGGAGAATCTGAAAAAGTAACCAAAAAAAAAAAAGAAGCAAAAATTGAGAATTTGAAATAATAAAGGGAAAGAAAGCGAAATAAAAGTTAGGCCAAATACCTATGAAAGAGGTTGTTAAGCCTGCGAGATGCAAGCTAATAGCCATCTTTCCCTTTCGAGGAAAAGAATCTGGTAAACCCGCGTGCATGTTTTTCTGGAGTGGGATTAGAAGAGGAAGAAGATGATGATGATCCCGAGTTGGTCGACCGATGTTTTGGATGCTTTGAATGGCCTGGTGATCTCAAAATATTTCCTTCGGTGTCAGAGGGGCTCATCGGAGAGTTGTAAAGGTGCGATGGGGACTCGCCACCTACTCTGTGCAGTTCCATCTCAGCCTGATTGAGATCTCGCGAGTTCATATCACTGGTAGTTGGTTCTTCTTCTTCTTCTCTAGTTTCGTTGTCCTCCTTCTGGCGGTAAGGTGATGGCGAAGACTCTGTCTGAGGTCGCAAAATGTTCAACTGCTTTCCAAGAAGAAATATGGTTTCTTGGCACTCTGCTAGCTTCTCTGCAGCAGCAGCTAGATTCTTCTCCTGCAAATGACAACAAAGTGGTCCTTAGTCTTTTTTTTCTTCATCATTTACATATCAAAAAGTCAATAATATTTTATCCATCAACCAACTGAGTGAAAACTGGGAATCTACGGTCCCCAAGTTGAAGTTTCACTTCATCCTAGCTATACCTCATTGGTGGGGATTCTTCCATCAGATAACATAAATTAACCATTCGTGTTGTATAACAATGATGCAACAGCTAGTATAGCTAGAAAGTGGAACTAGTAATGTGGTAACTGAAAAGCCCAATTGCAGTGCTTCGGATAAGGAAACTGTGTGGTACTGAAAGAGAATTGAAGAGAAGGCAACAAAAGCTGCTAAAAGCATGTAAGAACATTGTAACCGAATAAATACTAATATGGTACAAACATAGCTCTTGACTAGGACACTGTAGAAATACAAAAACTTGCGAAAATATTTAGATGTAAACCAAGACATCTAAAAAATGTTAGATGCCAGACATGAATTCTCAATTTGGCAGAGTATATTGATAAGGTCCATATGCAAATAAAAGGCAGATAATTTTTCCAACTACAACTCGGATATCAACTACTGAGTCATTCCACCAAGTTCTAGTTCTTCCAGTAATGCCATGGGGCTCTCATGGCATGCACTTTAAAATGCTGCACTACTTACAATCTTGTCAATCAGAGGCACTTTCATTACTTACCTAACACATTGGAACAATTAAAGGAATGTGGAAAGAACATTGGCAAATAAATTTCCAGAAAAGATTGTGACTTGCAAGGATATTCATCTTAGATTTTAGATTTATAAAAAGCTTAAAGTATGACTATTCAAATTTTGTAGCTTCAACACATAAAGCGGGAGAAGAGTGAAACCCGAGCTTGATTATAGTAAACACAAAATGGTTATAACTCACCTGGTTATTGTTGACGTCACCAGCCACTGAAGAGCTTTCATTCCTTCAACAAGAAAAAGGAAAGAAAAAAACATGCAGGAATCAGAGGTACATCAAAATCTGCGTCATGTATCATCAACCAAGTAGCAAGATCGATACACTAGCATACATAGTTTACAGAATTTATGAAACAAACCATTACTTAAGGACACAAATCTTCTAAGAACAATGAAACTTAAAACTACGTTACCCAAAAGATTAGTGCTTTTGATACTTACGTAGATTCAGGAAGCGCAATCAGAACTCAGTCCCAAACGAAGCTAATGCCATCATCCAGAACTCAGTCCCAAACGAAGCTAATGCCATCATCCAGAACTCAGTCCCAAACGAAGCTAATGCCATCATCCAGAACTCAGTCCCAAACGAAGCTAATGCCTCATCTGGATGATGGATTTCATGAGGGGAAAGACACAAAAATGCAATTGAAATCATCACCCCTTTTCAGTTTACCAGGTAGGATGATACAGAATAGAAAATGTGACAGTCGTTTCTATGAAATTTAGAAATACTACTTCTCCTTCTATTTCTCGTGAATTCCTATCATTCATCAAAAATTGACTTTTGAGAAGGATGAAGAACAAGAAGGAAAACTCGATTTCATTGTGAGTCTTTATTCCTTTCCCGTTTCCCTTACCAATAGGGAGTACCAAAGAAGCTCATGGGAGATGCATAATAGTGGTAAAATAAATAGTGGTAAAAAAAAGGAAAAAAACGTTCAACTTTTTGGGGTAAGGAGGATTGAGGACCAGTGGGGGATATACATTTGAATGCTCAATATGCTCTTTTCTAGGCTAGGATGTGATATAACGCAGAGTGAAGCAGATTTGATGTAACTAATACCAATCTTTAACTTGAATCTGCAACTATCGCTCAAACAAATGTATCCATAAACATCTATCAATTTGAACAAATGGTCAATAAATTCCTAGCCATAAAAGAAAAAGTTAGGTGCTAACCTTTGCAGTTTCTCTTGGAGATCCTTGCACTTAGCCAGAGCATCCTGATGATTCCTCCTTTCCTCTTTAAGCTCATTATCTGAGCTTTCTAATTTAGCTCGAAAGAGATTCAATTCAGTTTGTAACTCCTCCGTGCGTGCTTCAAGAGACTTGTATGACTCAGTCATACATTTCAGTTGTGTCTCAGCAAAGCCGTTCAACTTTTGAGCAGATGTTAATTGTGACTTAACTTCTGCTAGAAGCTTTTCTGTCTCCTGCAGCTGAGTTTTGGTGCTTTCCAGATTTTCAGTGCATCTAGCCATATCCAAAACCATGTTTTCCTTTTCTAGTTTCATTTGTTCAAACTCCTCAATTGAGCATTTCCATGATGTACCATTTGATTCGAAGGAAGGGATGAAACTGCTTTCATGGGGAATGTCAGGATCAGAAGTGGTATCAGAAAAGCTAGCACAACCATTTGGGTATGTGTCTCTAGATGTATCCTGAACCAACTTATTCTCAGGTAAGGCAACCTTGTCGATGCAATCAGAACCATTGGTTTCTGCTCCATTACTCTTGAAGCCCAGGACATTAAAGTGAAGTTCACTGGCTTTATTCAGAACATGCGAAAGATCAACGATATAATCAAACAAACTTAATTGGCTGTGCATAACCTTATCAAAGGTGGCATATAACACCTGAACTTTTTGGCTCAAACCACTCCCATCAGGAGATGAGCCCTGGACAGCCATAGCTTCTTTATCCAAAACCAATACAAAGTACTGAATCTGAGATAAAGCATCCGCCAATTCTTGGCTAACCGTTTGCACTATTTCTCCATTTGGCTTACTTTCTTTGGACAAACAGCCTTCCTTCTCCAAAGTTGCTTCAGCCCCCTCATGAGAATCTGTGGAGTGCTGATGTAGGCTATCATGTGTTTCCTGCACAACACTTTTGATATCTTCCAAAATCTTTTCCACGTCAGAATCCTTAGACATGGATTCAGTCAATGAAGATATTCTTGATAGGAGCTTCGTCAGGAGCAGTGAATCAGTAACAGATTGTGGATCTAGTACGTGTGGACTAGCTTTAACTTCCTTCGAACTATCTTGGGTCGCAATTTCAGAACTGTGATTTGTTGAAACATCTGAACCAGATATGCCTCCATTTGTGTTATTTGATAGATATGCCAATTTCTCCATCTCCAGGAAGTCATCCATAAGCTCCAGGTGATTTCCATTTTCAGAACTGTTAGGTTTCTCAACATTCTTTTCCTTCTTGGAATGCGAGAGATCAGAGATCATTGTTGTTGCCCAAGAACCAGCACAACTTCTCGCATCATCATTTCCGTCTTCAGACATGGAAGTCAAACTAGGTGGACTGTCAGCATTTTGAACAAAGGAACCTTCAGCTGTGATCTGAACATTAGATTTTGTGGGACTTTGATTATTAGCTTGAAGTTGTGATTCTAAGCTTTGAAGTTTGCTAACTGTTTTAGCACAAATATTCCTAGATGCTTGCAACTCGCTATTACGCTTTGCCAAAGCTTCTTTCAACATCTTTGTTTCTTCTTCCATCGCAAACAGCCGTTCTGTGAGAAACTCATTCTCTTTATGGAATTTTTGTACACTGTCAAAACAAAATTCAGGCAATTGGGATGCGTGTGGACTAGGAGGTCTTGAAGGAGACCTCCTTACTCTTGGAGATTCTCCATAATCCCTTCCCAAGTTCTCAACTTCCAACTTCATTTGGGCAAGTGCTGCGGGCCCAGGCAACTTCTTTCTAACAAGACCTCGCAGTCTTTGGCACTCCGCTTCTAACTTAGCAATTTTCTTGACTCCTTCCAAATGCTGCTTGTTGGCTACTTCAGCAGATCTTGCGCTCATGTTCTTTTCCTCGTTGCGGATTTCCAGCTCTTTTGTAACTACGTGGACTTCGTACTTGAGTGAATTTATTTCTCTTTCACGTGATTCAATAGTGGTCTTCAATGATTCGATATCTGCCTCCGCTTGGGATTTTTCTTCGCTTATCTTAATCAGCATGTTGGAACGCTCCTGCAATGACCTTGAAAGTGCTGCATTTTCTGCTGCAGACTGGCGGAGCTCTTGGTCCAAGTTAGCTATCTTGGATTCGAGTTCAAGCTTTATTTTATCACACTGTTTTGTTTTGGTAAGAACGACTTCATGCAGTTTCTGTTCATGTTCTTCCTTCAAGTTCCGTATCTGCCGCATGCACTCCTTTAGAGCACCGTCAAAGTGTTCAGCTCGATCTTCAGCGGTAAGCTTTAGAAGTGTAACGGATTCTAGATGGTTTTTCAGTGTCAAAGCTTCTGCCTCAGCCTTCTCCCAGCCTGCAGCATAAATTTACTTGTTGCATTTCATGTCTAACAGGAAAAAAAAATGAAAAAGAAAAGAAAAAAAAGGTCCATGGGAGAGGTGCATCAAATCAAGTCCACGACCTAAATTTTGATTAAGTTATACACCCTCTTAAGTATCCAATATCACACCTGAGACAGCGTCTTCAGCAACTTTCGCATGCTGTTTCACTAATTTGTCCTTGTTAGCCATCTCCGTATGGGCTTCAGATATCTCTGCATGGACTTCAGCTATCTCCGTATGGGCTTCAGATAGCTTTTCATTCAATACTTCAATTTCATCCTCTAAATTCTTCACTTTGTCCTCATATGTCTTCACTTGATCCTCCAACCCACTTAGATGCGTATATGACTCCACAGATATTTGAACATATTTTGGTTTTTGGTACTTATCCTGCCACCGGATAGGAAAAAATTAAAAATGAGACAACATATGATGGCTAAAAAGAAGAACAATAATAACAACTCCATGAGAAAGCAAAAGAATATCAAGTTCCATTAAATCCAGTTTCAAGAGTGAATCTTAAATGAGCATACACTGAAGTAGAGCAAAATACACAATTTTGCTGAAATATATTGATCAGGAAAAGAGGTGCATATTGCATAAGCTTTGTAAAATTTCCCATCAATCTGAGGCTGCGTAAACTTTGTAAAATTTCCCATCAATCTGTCTTTCTACTATGCGAATTGCAAATTCCATTCATTCCTCTGAATTAGAGTTGCATTGTTGAAGTATCTCTCCAACCCAATCACGCTTAAATTTATGAATAAGAACCATTTGAAAGCTGTCTGAAGCTTTCGGCTTCAGTGGCAAGGCAAAACACATTGAGTTAGATTTATTACACGGCAAATGATATTAAACTTTTATACATCTGAAAATGATGGTCATTAGATTAAGGAGAATGTAGAAATCTATAAAAATATATAAAAATAAATAAATAAAAATAGTGTGCAACTAGCTCAATGGTCAAAAGATTCAACAAGAAGCTCTCACAGCTCATCAATTTTACCACTCAAATCAATTTCAAAACTAAAAAGGACCAATTTAGTAAACTTGAATTGCTAGGCTATTCAACAAATCAGAAGGACATCAGTAGGAACCAGGGAGGAGAACAAGATTAGAGGTCGATGCAATCCTCAGAAACGGTCAAACCAGCTGGAGTACTTTTCTTTAAACAGAACTTTTCTTTGAACAAATACTCAAATCCAAAACAGAATATAGAAAATAAATTACATCAGGATGTTAATGTGGTATAGGATATACCTGATCACCCTGATAACCAACTGAAGCACCAGCAGATTCCAAAGTAGCAAGCGCTTTCTCAGTTTTATCCTTATCAGATGATTTCTTCTTCCAGGGCCAACTCCGCCTATCCATCTCAGACTGGATGGTTCACACATATGCAGATTATTAGTCCATTAATTGTCAATATGTTTGAAGCAATTGATATCATCTCTTCTTAGGTTTTCCTTTTCTTTTCTGTTCCTGTATTTTCCTTGGCAAGTTAACCATTAGCAATTTAGCATCACTAGAAACAATGTTCAGCCCAAATTTACAATGTGGAGAACCCCGTTGTCCAAATTCCACCACTACCCCCAAAAGTGTATGGAATTTAATCAAAGTTCATCAGTACAGGAAACTGTCTAAGCATTCCAAACACATTATTTTGTGCTTCTCCGAACAATTCACCAAACTTACCCATTTTAATCGTGCATTTTAAATAATTGGAAAGATGCAGTTTCTAAGAGTTATTTACGTGATACCAGGGCACAGATACTGACAAGATTAATGGGGTCACTGTGCATCCCCATTTTCAAACTTCTATGTTCTGAATACAGACGGATAAGAGAAATAGTTGAGCTAGGACCAAATCACATTCACACTCAAATTAAATAGGAGTAGGAAATATCATTTCACTGTGAAGACTGAAGAAGGAGAAAAAGAGAATATGGGGGTCTAAATCAATACGGTTTTATTGCTAAGTTTACAGGTATTATAGATCTAAATCTGCCAAATAACCTTGACTACAAAAAAATCATTAATATCAGACGTGGTAACAAAGTATAGTAAACATCTATAAATACACCCATGTAAAAAGAGACAATAAGGATGCACAAAAAGTATCTAAAATAACAAAGAGAGCAGAAGAAGAAACGAACTGAAACATTAAAAATCAGAAAACCTAAAGGGATTTTATCTTCAATTGCGGCAATTTAGTTGACAAAAACAGAAAGATGAATCAATCAGTTATTGCAAAAGTAACAATTTTAAGCTTGCTCACTTTTTCTCTTCCTTCTCCATCATATACATGAATAGTTTGTTCAAGGAAAGGATAATCCGTATCTCAGTTGAATAGCATGAAATTCAAAGACGTGGAGCAAAAATTAGTATCTTCTCCACAGAAATGGCAAACATGAAAATTAACATAGCAATTCCATTTTATGGGCCTTTGTACGCAATCGCTGTCAAGAAAATCTCATTCACATCAGTAGACATTCCTATTGCCCAGATTGAAGGGTGTTAAAAAATTGGCCTATTTCGGACATCATAAAATACAAACCCGTGTAACCTAAGACTACCACAATTAGTTGGCTTAATTGAGGTTAGGCTTTCCAACTCTTATTTCAAACAAAATATAACCGCAAAAATAATGCAACAAAATTCCATTTTCTCACGCGAAATTGTGTTAGAACGAACTTACAATATTTACCAAAAAATAAATACTTAGGAGTATAATATAGAGACCTGGACTGCAGATTCTGCTGCTTACTGAAAGTTGGATTAATTTTGAGCAAATCAACCAGTCAATTACTCAAATGATCAAGCTCAAACAAACAGCACAAGTGACCAAAATAGTATGCCTCAAATCTGAATTGGTCAAAATCTAATAGACCTTGGAACAAGCATAAAAAGCCGATGATATGCTTAAATCTGGATGCCTTATTTTTGTTTCCACATGCTTCAATCAATGCACATTGGATCAAAAAGTTGTCGCCTCATCGGCGCTAATAGATATCACAAAACAGTATATCATCGAATCGGAAAAAATCTCATACCAGTAATGGAAGCTGGAGACTCAACAGTTGTCTATAGTCCTAAAATTGGAAGATTCACGCAATTCAAATCAAGCAAAATGAAATGGCAGCTTTGTTTCCACCGAAAAAATCACCAAATCGGCTGATGGATGTTCAATTTTTTGACAAAACAAAGAACAAACACTGAACGACACAAAAACAGCAGCTACCACAGTCCAAAACAGAATGCGTAAAAATCGCCTCATTTTTTGCTGTAAAATCACAGCCTCACAGGTCAAAATCAACAGTAAAAAAGAAGAATCTCATCCAATAATGGAAGAAAGCACACCGACAAAATCAGAAAGAAAGCAAAAAACTCCAAAATGAGGAAGAGGAACAAAAAACAGAAACGAGCAAAGTGCGGAAAACAAAAGCCGTAGTTTCAGTGATGCGAGGATTGAGTAGAAAACGAAGAATCCAAAGACGAGAAAGGTCAGCAACCGACTTATTTACCTCTACTAGTAATGCAGCTTAATGAGTAGGTCCAATTAGTAACAGAAGAGGATTTGAAATGCTCGGTTGCAGAGAAAGAGAGATACAGAGAGATCTACTCGGGCCTTGCGCGGAGAGAGAGAGAGAGAGAGAGAGAGAGAGAGAGAAAGAGAGAGAGTGAGTGTAAATGTAGTGAGAGAAGAAGGTGGAGGAGGCGGTGGTGGTTGTAGGGGAGGAGGTGGAGGTGGGTGGGGCTGGAAATATTCTTAAAAGGCAAGGAGTTGGAAAGCTCCAAAACAATCAGACTTTTTAAAGTATTTTGAATTTTTTCGAAGCAAACAAAAAATACTAGTCTTAAATAAATAGACAAATATTTTTAATTTGGGAATAACATCTTAAATAAATAGATAAATATTTTTAAATTTGGGAATAACCAAGGATTTCATGTAGTTCACTTACAGTAGTTATTTTGGTTCATTTTTGTCTTTTCTTACTTTGGAAGTATGTCTGATTGTTTACATGTTTTTTCATCTTCGCAAAAGTATTGTAAAAATTATGATAAATAAACTTACTTGAAGAAAAACAATAAAAGACAATTTGTTAGTTTTTTAAATTTTTTCCCAAGTTTAATTATATGACGGTGGCATTGGTTCTCAGAATTAATTGAGGTGCTCGTAAAATAACGCATACACTTAAGTCATCCTTTTTTTTATTTCTAACTACCGCAGTCGATAAGAGACACATAATGCCAAACAAGTTAGGACTCACAGTGCATTTCACGGGCATCAATACACTTTGGGCAAGCTATTAACTCCCCTCATCCTTTTTTAAGCGTGTATCTTAGGCCTCCTTTGGCTAATAATCCAGATTATGGATTATTGGGTTATTCATTTTGTCTTTATTCAAAAAAAAATTGCATTTGTTAGTTTTGCATCAAGATTTTGTGGTTTCTGGATTCCTCTCGACGAGACGAATCTAACAAGTACAAAGAAACAGAAAGACTAAAAAGAATACTACGACTAAGTCACTTTCTATTGCCGTTTTTTTGAACTACAAGTTGTCGAATCAGTTAATGTATAGAAAATAATAATTTATTGATTTGACAACTTGTAGTCTAAAATAACAAAAATATCAAAAATACCATAAAAACTCATCCTAAATCAGACAAAGAAGTTGCTTATTTTAGAGGAGCGGTTAGAAGCATGCCATGGGACACATACATTTAATTAAGAGGATAATGATAATGAGAGTGACGGATTTATCCCTAACTAATCACATAATTTGACGATGAGAAACAGCCCCCACGCTTATTGCAGAAGGAACCGCTGAGCTGTATCCGATGTTACGGAAGTACTAATGTACCACGACTGTGGACCCACCGTCGCTCGCTCCTACAGCTCATAGGTTCAAAATACTCCTAGGTTCCAATACATTGGTGAATCAGGGCCGTTCATTGCT
The DNA here is from genome assembly GCA_963854785.1 of Vaccinium vitis-idaea. NCBI lineage: Eukaryota > Viridiplantae > Streptophyta > Magnoliopsida > Ericales > Ericaceae > Vaccinium > Vaccinium vitis-idaea. The sequence goes on along the minus strand of OY978226.1, from coordinate 34,423,806 downwards.
GTCCACTGAAGTTAACGGACGGTTCCAAAATCCATTGGGTTTGGTCTTCAGGAGTGGTACCACACACACCAGAATTTCCGATGCATTTTTTGTTTCTTTTTTTTTTGAAAACCGTATTTTGATTTATTTAATTAGAGTTGGGGGTATTACTTATTTTTACAATTATTTATGATACACCCAATGCTATGTCATATGGTTTTGTTTTTTTTTTTTTTTTTTTTTTTGCCAAAGCATATGGTTTTGTTTAAAGGGTGCAAAATCCGATGAACTGTCTCCTCTGTTCTACCATCTGTGGACAAATATAGCTGTGATTTTTTTGACCATTTCTATGTTCAGGGGAGAGATAATTGTATTTACCTGGCTATAATATGAGATTTTTTTTTTGTTTTTTTACGGTCGGATATGCGGGTCAATTTACGTGTATCTTGACTAGTTCGAGGTCCCATTTAACGATTGAATAAATCCGTAGTGGACCCAAGGTTTAGAATGTTTGACCTCTATGAGATTCGAAACGCAATACCTCGCAGAAGACAAACACTTATTATTTTCTCATGCTCACTCGGCTGGATCAGGGGATCCTGTAGTGCAGTGTCGGACTACAGAGTGAGCCATTGATCTCGGAAATGAACAGCTCGGATTTCATCTCAGCAATGAACAGCTCGGATCATGCAAGTGCCAAAATAAAATCAGAGTCGTCGATCGCGCAATCAACGGCTTGGATATCGCACTACACAAGATGCCCCCTCCCACTCGGCCACACTAATTGTGGTGGAGAAAATTTCAGTAATTATTTCTATCGAATTGCTTTCAGATTTTGGTTTCTTTCCATTAATGCTATGTATCTTTAGAATTTTTTTGTTGGACGAGAATAATAGTAACAAAATGTACAGCTGATAAGCCGTATACGCCCCGTCACATACAGTTGGTCCCCAATGAAATTACATGTAATTTTCAAACTTAAAAGTAATGTATCTATTAAAATAACTTTTTGATTTGTTTTCACTATTCAAAAAATCTCATCGAAAATTATCAAATTCGATCCATATTGCATAAAAGAATATTTCGGGAAGTAAATTATTTTTAAGCTTAAAAATTGCACGTAATTTCATAGGAGACAAACTTTACAAAACGGAGGGTGTATTTTTTTATTTTAAATTGAATGTAAGAGAAGTAAAATGTCGTTGTATTGTATGCCGCACACTTTGATAGATATATACTCGGGTGATATGTAATCTAAAATATGAACGGTCCCAATGCCAAAATTGTCCACTGCTGGGGGCGGCGTTCATTGATGTCTCTTCCGGGACAGCATGGATGCTGGCCGATCACGGCCGTCTGTGATCAGCCATAGATGGCTCAGATTACATCAAATAAATCTGAGAAGTTGAATAGTAGTAGAATGTAATCTCTACTACTATTCAACTTCTTGAAATTATTCGTGCTCATAATTGTGTCAAGTTTGGCACAACTTGTGTGATATCCCCATTCGACGGCTGATTTCAGAAATTTTGTAGTACTATTTGGTTTTTCTGCCGACAATTTCGGTTACCGGGGATTAGGAGCTACAAAGCCGGCGATCGCTTTCCTCTCCAATTCTACATGTAAACACTGGGTTCGCTTTCTGTTGAAGACGACAAACAAGAGAGCGTACGTGGTCCCCAATTCCCCGCATAAAAATAAAGCAGTAGTAAAAAAGCATGCAACTGCTGTCAACGTGTGGGTTGGGTGGGTGGGTGCGTGGCATCATCTTCTCTCTCCACAGTCCCACCATTCAGTGCATTCAGCCCTCTCTCTCTCTCTCTAGCTCCAATCTCTCTCTTTCATTCATTCCTAGCCCTAACAATTTGTCCGGTTAATTGATGGGTTTGCTTCTTATACATGACATAATTGATCAAGGTTTTACTATCGGAGTTAAACCGCAAAAAAGTAAATCTTTGTGAATTTCTTTTTTTTTTTTTTGGTGAAAAGACGATATTATAGAAAACTAAACATAAACAGTCTTGGGGTATTTAACCCCTACAGAATCATCGGCTAATTGATGTGCCAGAAACAACGGAGGTTCCGATAAAGAAACATAATTAAAATTACATAAACTAAAGGAATTTTTAGCAAGGATGTCCGCACTTCGATTCGCTTCTCTCCGAACATGGTGTAAGCTAGCTTGGCAACTCTCTATCAAGTACCTGCAATCGCAAAGTATAGCATTGAGAGGATGATGGTTCAACTGATGAGAACTAAATAAAGCCACCACTTGGGATGCATCAATTTCCACTTCAAAACCCACTAGATTAAGATCCCTTGCCATATGTAAGCCATCTCTTAAAGCCCAAACCTCAGCTTCCAAAGCTGAAGTAAAACCAATCTTGCGTTGAAACCCCTTAACCCAGTTACCATTAGTATCCCGAATAAGACCCCCTGCCGTTGCAAGACCCTCACCGGTCCGTGCTCCATCCACATTTAGTTTAAAACCCGATGACGGAGGCGACCAACCAAAGTAAGAGATTTGGGGCAATCCTCGCGAAAAATCTGATTTTTGCCTCACCATCATCCAGTCCAAAATCCGAGCTTGGCAATCCGAAGCAGAAAGAATCGGCGAGTTTTCATTGTTAACAAAGTTGAAAAATCTCTTGTTCCTGTTTAACCACAAGCACCAACAGACCAAAGGGAAGACAACTCTCCAAGGATGACCTGAAGCATGCCGCTGTTTCGTGTTACAATAGTGATGCACCCACTCAACAAAGCTAATGGAATGGTCAAAAAAGGACTGATCAACTTGAATCTCTTGCCAAAAGGCCTGAGCTAGTGAGCAAAAACGAAGGATATGCATTGGATTTTCAATCTGACTAGGACAATGGGGACAAAAGTGATCAGGAGTGATATGACGGAGAAGAAGGAAGTCCTTAGTGGCAATGCGGTTTTGGAGGGCTAGCCAGAAGAAATGGATTATACGGGGGTGAGCCTCAATTTTCCAGACCCAAGACCAATTAGAAATAGGATCGGTAGGAATAGGATGCGTGGCTAATCTTTGTGAATTTCTTAGACTTGGCGAGAATGACCCCTACTTGGCCGGATCGATGAAGAAAATAGTTGATAGATGCGTAAGCTGATCCCGACAATTCCGACGGTAAGCAAAGTCTCTTTTTTCTTATTACTATCTGGATCTCCATGTCTCTTTCGGACTCAAAAGGCTGCGTTTGATGGGCTATTTATGTCAGACCGTTAACGCGGTTCGGTTTAATTTTGTGGAGCCACTGGTGAACTTGCGCAATTATTCGGTGCTCATGGAACATTGGTTCCCTTCAAAAGGCGGCTTTGTTTTGTTTGAGTTTTGAGGGAGATTTTTGGGGGTAATAAGTAGAGAGAGCTAGAAAAAAAATTATTGGGAACCGTGCAAGGTGGATCTCAAGACTCAAACTGAACAAGGTGTAAATGTTTAAGGCTCGGGCAAATCAACATGGATTATAATATACCTATAATAGTATTTGTGTCCCTATTATGTTTTCTTTGTTAAAAAACATTGGTTTTGAATAATGGAAGTGATATTAACACTCCCATTTTCTCGGAAAAACCTATGGATACAGAGACTAAGGCACAGAAAATGTACGGACCATGCTCGGGGACCCACTTTTGGGTCCCACACGAGTGATCCGAACCATTCATTTTTCTTAAAACATTTTTCCGAGGGGCTCCACAAAAATTTAGCTCAATCGGACGGTTAAAAATGGTTGAACCAAAGTCCCACCGTTACAATCTAAAAGTTTTAGATTGCAACGGTGGGACTTTGGTGCAACCACTTTTAACCGTCCGATTGAGTTGAATTTTTGTGGGGCCCCTCGGAAAAAATTTCTGAGAATAATGAACGGTTCGGATTACCCGTGTGGGAACCAAAAGTGGATCCCCGAGCATGGTCTATACATTTTATGTGCCTTAGCCTCTGTACCCGTAGCAACGTCCCATTTTCTCTATTGGCACTACCTTTTTTGTTTTTATTTGGTAAAATTACCGTTGCACTTTGTAAATAAAGACAAAAAATGAAGTGCCAATAAAAAAACGGAAGTGCCAATATCAATTTCCTTAAATAAATGTAAAATTTGTTTAACCAAATCAAATCCCGTTTTAAAAAAAAATCAAATCAAATCAAACCTTATGTCCTAATCAATTGAAGTCGGCTACATAGATTCATTTTTTCCACCGAGCTCTTTCAAGGGATATGTAAAAGTAGTTCCAAATATTAGAAAACAAAATTGCAATTGAGGAAGGAGAGATGTAATTTTCTTTTACAAGCAGTAGCAAAAAATGAGTATAAGAGTTCCTTCTAATTAGTCATAAGCCTACAATCAAATTAGTGTCAAATATTTTATTCTTTCGAATATACGGTAATTACGGACAATAGTGAATATTTATACATATTAAAAGAAGGAAAATTTATTTTTCACTCTAAATATTGATAATCACATTTTAATATTTATTTATTTTAGTACTTCTGGTATGTGTATTTTAAATACTAAAATACAAATATTAGAGTATGGTGAATAGGAAAATGTATCAAAATTAATTACCTTATAAAAAGTGTACATGCATGCATCTCTTGGCTTATTAGAAGTGATAACACAACAAATCGAATTATTAAAGGCGAAAAAGACTTTATTGGAAAAGTGAGTTCTTAAAAAGCTTCCCCCCTCCATCTTTCACTATTTCCCAAGTAACCCTTTTGCTCTGCCCGGGAACTGCAACCATATCCAAATCCAATAGAATGTCTAGCTATTGATGGAATACATTATTTTCCTCATGTCTCCAAGGGTTGAAAGATACGAATTTACCCTCTCAATCTCGTACGTGACAACCAAGAAAGATGTATTCCCCTTGGATACCCAAAATTCAACTAGAGAGAAAGATAGATAGAGAGACGAGAGTAATTCATAAAGGGATAACACAATTGGTGTGGACAAAATTTACAACTGTTTTCACTATAACATGAACTAATTAACCGTACGTTATGGCAAATTAGTTATTAGAATTCAACCACGCACTCCCATACCATACAAAAACTCACTGACCTCGCTGGGTTCAAAAAATGCACTGAAAAAAATAAAATTTAGATATAAATTAATCTTTTCTTAGTATTGTCAGCATTGAGTTACTCGCGCGAGGTTAAAATAAATATTTTCAACTAAATTTGAACCAAATTGTTATAGCCCTAACAAAACAAAACAAGCAGATAGCCTAATATATAATACACATTTAAGGATAGTGGACTACTTACACATTTAAAAATAGTCTGTTGAACCTTGGTTACAACTTTTGTTGGGAAAGAAAATAGGAATTGCATTTGGTAAAATTTTAAGAGGATGTTTGAGAGCCTATTTTTGCCTTTTTATTTTCTCCTTTTCAAGTTTTGTATGTTTGATAGGTAGCCCCTCTTCAAAATAGATTTTGCAAGAATGAGTTTTATTGCAAGAATAGTTTTTCATTTTGATGGCCGTCCTTTTTGCATTCTCCAAAACGACGTAGTTTTGCCACACAATACGGCGCACAACACCATTGCTCGTGTACCAATGGGAAGTCGAGGAAAAAAAGAAGAGAGATGGATTTTAAAGGCTACTTGCTTGTTGCTTGACAAATGTGGTCAGAACAAATTTTCAACGGTCTGAAAAAATTTCAACATGCTACATCAACAGAAAATTTATTTAGAAAAGTGTCCAGAATTTAAAATTAGTGGTTTAGATTCACTCTCAATTCTCATCAATCGCTTAGACAAGTGAATCTGAACAACTGTTTTAAAATTCTAAGCACTTTTCTGGAAAAATTTTATACTCCCTCCGTCCCATATTGTTGGGACACTTTCCTTTTTGGACGTCTCGAAGAATTGTCTATAACTTTTAATTTATTAAGTTTTTTATATTCACTATGGATTTTGTTTGATAGATCTCAATTAGTTTTATTAAAAAAGTTGTTGGAATGACAAAAAACATCATAGATTATGAGATATAAATAATTCTTTGAGACGTTAAAAAAGATAAAGAGACCCAATAATATGGGACGGACGGAGTAAGTAGTTAGCATTTTCATTTTTTCAAACACCTTTCATGTCCTACTTATAATTAGGCAGGCATAGGCACTATTAAGGGCGAGTCAAGTATATTTTCATTTTATATCTGCTTAACTTTACCAGTCCCGACCGTGTAAGCGAGTCAAGTCCAAAATTCGATTTCAAACTCAACTCAGTCATAGACGAGTCGAGTACTTAATGAGCCGAGTCTAGTTCAATTACTTAATGAGCTCATAAAAACAAGCTGAATTTATAATTTTTTTGTTCAAAAGTAATATTGACATCTGAAAATGCCCTTTTGTCTATAAGTATAGAAGTCTAGATAGCTTCATTTGTCAATTCTACGAGAATTAGACAATGAATAAGATATGTATGACTTTATCGCAAAATTATTGAACTGCTCAATATTGGGTGAAATGTATGTATTATAGCTCAAATATCCATTTCTTGTTTATTGGTTTTTTTTTTATCCCTTTTGAAATAAATAAATAAATACTCCCTCCGTTTCAAAAAGTTTGGCCTACTTTCCTTTTTTGGCTGTCCCAAAATATAGGACCAATTTAAAAATCTCAGCAAAGGAAAGTTGGTAAATTTTATTTCTGCCCTTGAGATGCTTTTAACAATCAAAACAATGAGACTAAAAGAAAATTAATTAAAAATTTTAAAGTTTAAAGTGCGTTTTAAAAATTTGAAAAAGTTCTCTGATTACATTAACGACAAGATTTTCAACTTTTCGGAAAACAATTTAAATTCAAAACTTGACTAACTCCTATTTTATTAGAGTCAGCTAATGAAAGGCAAACTTGGAAAGTTACAAGCTTTGGATAACATTGTATATTGTACATAAAATTTTGAAATTTGTAAGTAGGCCAAACTTTTTGGGACAGAGATAATTGGGCACCCACGTATGAACCATTTTTATTCAATTCAAAATCATTTTGTCATGAGCTATGCCAAATGCCAGGTGCATGCTTTTATTTTTTTTAATGCTACAAATAAGAATGTCTTCTCTTTGTATAACTTACTATAATTAGCCAATCAAAACCCAATTATTATTTAGTACTTAGAGAATGAGAGAGTTTAACTACCACCTTAAAACTAAACTGGATTGCTTAGACATACAAGTTTTAAGGACCAATCAATCAATTGATTGAATCCGGGGTACTGTGCACGGTACCGCGTACCTCTTGGCCGTCTGATCGTGTTTTGGACGACCCAAATATACTTTGATTTTTTATTGGTAAAAATAAATCAAAATTGCCAAACGCATTCAGGCCGTCCAAAATACGATCGGCCGGCCAAGGAGTGCACCACATGATGCACAGCAACCCCGGGGGATCTGTAATTTGCATATAATTTGGCTCGTCATTAGGTGGCTAGATTTGAGCACCTTCAGCGCTTCAACCTTCAAAAATAAAATATTATTGGTTCTGTGTTAAATTTGACAGCTTCGGTTGGAGGTAGTATTTTTTTTTATCTGCAAAAGAAATTTATTAATCTTTAAAAGATGATACAAAAATTAAACGGATGAAGGGGCACGGCGACTGACGTCCTTAATCGGTGGGAGGTGTTCTTAGCACTTCTTTAAGTAGAGAAATGGATTTTAATAGATACGTTTCATGACAATGATTTTTTTTTTTTTTTTTTTGAACAGCTTCATGACAACGATATATATGATCGATATGTTTGATGACAGTGATTTATATGATCTTATCATATAGAGAAAACTTTATTTTTTTACTTGTTATCTTCATAACCAGAACCAAAAAAAAAAAATGTGAAAAATAACATGACGGAGATATTCATGAATATCGTTTTTAACACAGTAAATGAAGCTGGTGCCCTGTCCCCGTTGTAATTCTTTGAAAAATGTCAAGGAAACTACTAAGAAATTAAATAATAGGATTTTTGTTTGCCTGACTTACCCAAATAAATTTAATTATTAAAATTGAACCTACTCAACAACATCCGCTACCAGATCTTGATTGACTGTTATTCCTCCAATAATCAATTATTGCTAATTATTCGAAAACTTTCACTCCTTCAATTAAATGCAACTGTTGCGTGAAAACAAAAACATCAAACTCTTTAGTAATAATGGCAATGGGAAGTTGGGAACATAATGGGTTTATCGGTTGAAACTAGCATAACAGGTCGTAAGAGGCTTACATTTTCGACTTCGCAAATTCGACTGCCACGACAAATTGAAAACTCTCGACCTGATTGTTAATTGGTGTATTCGGGAATAAGTCAAAGTGCACATTAGTTGGCCGAGCACCAAATTCTTATTTTTAAACAATAGTGTTTAGGTAGAGATTGTTTAACCAAGCCTATCAGCCCATGTAAATAAAGAAATTGTAAATCATTAATTCCATCAAAACCAAGTAAATTGATACTTAAAAAAGACCCTACTCCCTGATGTTTACGTTATGGGCTGTCGTTATGCTAGGGGTTATTATTATTTTAGCATATTTTTCAATGGTTTAGCTTGCCTTTCATGCAAATGTTTGTTTTTTACTTTTAGGAGGAAAAAACAAATGCATCCGATTATTTAGGCTATAAAAAGGGGAGGAGAATCAAAGGTATGAAAAATATATTAAAATGTGTGAAAGTATATTTAAAAAATATATTGGAGTGTTTTTTTGGAGGGCCTTTTTTTTTTTTTTGACCGATTGTCAGCTCAGTAAACTACTAAGAGTCACGTTCCAAACTTTTCAGAGTCAGTCCGTACGAGACTTTAAATTCAGATTTAAATGATCTCGTTGGCAAATGGTAGAGCAGATCTCACAAGTTCTTGATGTGTGTACCAATGGGAAGTCGAGGAAAAAAAGAAGAAGAGAGAAATGGATTTTAAAGGCTACTTGCTTGTTGCTTGACAAATGTGGCCAGAACAAATTTTCAACGGTCTGAAAAAAATTTCAAAAGCATGCTACATCCACAGAAAATTTATTTAGAAAAGTGTTTAGAATTTAAAATCAGTGGTTCAGATTCACTCTCATTAGTTGCTTAGACAAGTGAATCTGAACCATTGTTTTAAAATTTTGAATACTTTCTGGAAAATTTTTATAAATAGTTAGCATTTTCCTTTTTTTCAAACACCTTTCATGTCCTACTTATAGTTAGGCAGGCATAGGCACTATTAAGGGCGAGTCGAGTATATTTTCATTTTATATCTGCTTAATTTTACCTGTCCCTATTGTGTAAGCGAGCCAAGTCTAAAATTCGATTTCAAACTCAACTCAGTCATAGACAAGTCGAGTCCTTAACGAGCCGAGTCTAGTTCAATTACTTAATGAGCTCATTAAAACAAGCCGAATTTATAGTAATTTTTTTGTTCAAAAGTAATATTGACATCTGAAAATGCCCTTTTGTCTATAAGTAAAGAAGTGTAGATAGCTTCATTTGTCAATTCTACAAGAATTACACAATGAATAAGATATGTATGACTTTATCGCAAAATTATCCCTTTTGCAAAAAATAAATAAATAAATAAATACTTGGGCACCGATGTGTGAACCATTTTTCTTCAATTCAAAATCATTTTGTCATGAGCTATGCCAACTGCCAGGTGCATGCTTTTATTTTTATTAACCAATCAAAACCCAATTATTATTTAGTACTTAGAGAATGAGAGAGTTTAACTACCACCTTAAAACTAAACTGGATTGCTTAGACATACAAGTTTTAAGGACCTATCAATCAATTGATTGAATCCGAGGGTACTGTGCACGGTGCCGCGTACCTCTTGGCCGTCTGATCGTGTTTTGGACGGCCCAAATATGTTTTGATTTTTTACTGGTAAAAATAAATCAAAATTGCAAACGCATTCGGGCCGTCCAAAATACGATCGGCCAGCCAAGGAGTGCACCGCATGGTGCACAGCAACCCCGGGGATCTGTAATTTGCATATAATTAATTTGGCTCGTCATTAGGCGGCTAGATTTGAGCACCTTCAGCGCTTCAACCTCCAAAAATAAAATATTATTGGTTTTGTGTTATATTTGACAGCTTTCTGTTGGAGGTAGTATTTTTTCGATCGGCAAAAGAAATTTATTAATCTTTGAAAGATGATACAAAAATCAAACGGATGAAAGGCACGGCTTAATCGGTGGGAGGTGATCTTAGCAAATTCTTTAAGTGAGAAATGGATTTTAATAGATATGTTTCATGACAGTGATATATATGATCGATATGTGACAGTGATATATATGATATTTTATCATGTAGAGAAACTTTATAAACTTTATTTCACAACATTGGTTCAAAGTATCCCTTTAACAAAGAAAACTTCAAGGAAGATGCCACAATATTAACTCAAAATCCACTAGAAGGTATAACAAAAAATCATTATAATTTTTTTTTTTGCAGTGTCCTCCATCATAACATAGGCAATTAAAAGACGTAACATAAACCATTACAAGGCATAACATAAACCATTAGAATGTATGCGTAACATGTTACGATTGAGGCACACTTTCCCTTATAAGCGCGTTAGTGTATTTAATTATTCAAAATGAATCAACAACAAAACAAAAATATAATTCAACTCAACAGCATCCACTACCAGATCTTGATCAACAGATCATAATTAATTACTGCATAATTATTAATTTCAATTTTTGTTAATCATTCGAAAACTTTCACTGCTTCAATTCAATGGAACTATGGCGTGAAAACAAAAACATCAATTAATAATTACTACAACTCCTCTAATATACTATTGTCGCAACGGGAACCTAATAGGTTTATCGGTTGAAGCATAGCAGCAAGTAATTCAGAGGTTTACATTCTCGAGTTTCCAAGTTCGCCTGCATGCCACAACAAACCGAAAATTCTCGAGCCTGATTGTTAGTACTTTGTTAGTTTGGATATTCGTGAATCAAGGTGCACGTTAGCTGGCGCATGGCAGAACACCAAATTCTTATTAAAAAAAAAAATAGTGTTTAGGTAGAGATTGTTTAATCAAGCTTATCATGTATATAAATTGTAAATTATTAATGCCATCAAAACCAAGTAAATTGATACTTAAAAAAGACCCTACTCCCTGATGTTTACGTTATGGGCTGTCGTTATGCTAGGGGTTATTATTATTTTAGCATATTTTTCAATGGTTTAGCTTGTCTTTCATGCAAATGTTTTTTTTCTTTTCTTTTAGGAGGAAAAAACAAATGCATCCGATTATTTAGGATATAAAAAAGGGGAGGAGAATCAGGGGTGGTTCTTTGTTCACCGTCAACAATAAGGAAAAAAACCCCACTGCCAGCTAGAGTGATATGGCACCTCCCAATAAAATAAGCTGATGAGCTTATTTTATACAATTAAATTTATCCAAGTAATGTATTATATGTTGATTTGTAAGTAAACGCGTGGGAAACTAACTGTAGCTAGTGCAGTTGATCCGGACTCTTGCATCTCATTAGAAGATTAGGAACTCGAATTTTTTTTACCTGCGAGTGGATGCTTTTTTCTGGTGGAGGTTGATGGACAAGGGGTCCCTGCTATGCACTAGGTGCATGACACCGTGTCATGCGGCCATCCGGCTATCCGTTGCGATAATGCACGACTCGGATCAAGTCCAACCAATGGGCTTTGATCTGAGCCGTGAATTTTCGCAACGAACGGCCGAATGAGTGCATGGCACGGTGTCCATTAAAAGTCAACAATAATTGTTTACTTCGACTATGATTGTTTTATACATCTACAGAATACGTAAAAATTATACTAAAATGCATAAATTACACTAATTTCTCCTAAGGTTTCTGGTAAATATATTGACCTCTCCTCTGGTTTGAAAAATTACAGGTAATTCCCTTACTTACAAACTAATATACTGACACCTCCCTTGCCATTAAAATAGACCTAATGTCGTTAACTTTCTTTACTAAAATACTAATGCCATATGTGAATTGGATTGCATTAATCATGCTCTATAGAGAATGAACAGTATAATTGTCAAGATTAAAAAGGGGAAATCATCTCTAAAATACTGAATGCCCCTCGACATATGTTAATACTAAAATAATGTGTAATATAGAGCATGAGAGTTCAATGCAATTTAATTTACATGAGTCGAGGGTATTTTAATCTTTTAGTTACAAAAGTTAATGCCGTTAAGCCTATTTTAAAAGCAAGGGAGGTGTCTGTATATTACGTAGCTTATAGTTAAGGGAGGTGATTGTAACTTTTCAAACCAGTAGGGAGGTTAATGTATTTGTTGGAAACCTCAAGGGAGGTCAGTGTAATTTACCTTTACAATGATTTCCCTTTTTAATCTTGACTAATAATTTATTGTTCATTCTCTTTTGTTTTAAAAATATTTTAGAAAAACACAGAACATAGATTATAGTTTTGAAAACATTTAACTAAAGTAAGAACCGGGGTACATGAAGTGCATTTTTTGCACTATACCGTGTAGTGTTCAAATTTGAGCTAATTGTTCGGTAATTAATGGTCTAGATTATTTTACATTTAAGATAAGTATCTTATATGTAACATAACATTTAAAATTTGGACCATTGAAAACAATTTCGAACAACTCATATTGAGCACTACAGGGACCCCGTTTTCATTAACGTGCCCCATCTAATTCGAAATCTTAGTTTTATCCCATATACCATGATTTTTCCAAACATATAAAGGTATGTTTTTATTTGAACAAATTCAAATTTTTTTCAAAATTTAAAAGAACCCGTTGACGTTTAGTACCTCATGAGAGAATAATAAGAAATTTATTTAAACCAATTAAAATGCATTTATTTTAGTTCTTGTTTTGTGGACCGGAAAATCATCTTGGGAATGAAAGAATATTTAGTACCAAAGAAGCACACGTGTTGAAGATTAATCATACATAAAAGCCCAAAAAATACATGTATTCGTGGAAGGTTGAGACCTGGGAATGGGCTGTGCCACCTTGCGTCTCTTAATAGTTCCGTCCATAGCATTTTGGCATAAGACGAAGAACGTGGATATACAAGTTTTTGTTTTCTTGTGTATATTAGCAATTATGCTGTGAGCTAGGTTCCGAGTTTAAACCTTATGAAAATGAATTGGATTTCGTTTGTAATTAGTTAAGGTGTGCGCAAGCTGACTCGGACATCCGGTCATAATAATAAAAGGATATTGTTTATAATTGGTTTGGTTAGGGTTGGGGTCTCATGTGACGAAAAGAAAATAATTCCTGCGATACATCGACCCTAATCTCGTGTATGTGACGAAAAGAAAATAATTCCTGCGATACATCGACCCTAATCTCGTGTAAGATCCGTAATTAACTCTTAGATGGAATCAAAGTGAAGAACACATCAATCAACTTTTTGTAAGCATCTAGCTAGTAAAATAAGACTAGGGGTGCTTTGGGTAAGAAACCAAAAAGTGGTTTTTTAAAAAATCATTTTGTCCTTATTCAATTTTTTTTTGCATTTGTTAGTTTTGCATCAAGATTTTGTGGTTTCTGGATTCCTCTCGATGAGACGAATCTAACAAGTATAAAATTATGGTCAAAACTCAATTTTTTTTGAATAAAACCAAAATAGGTGGATTATTGAAATAGGTGGATTATTGGCCAATAATCCACCTATTTTGACTTTATTAAAAAAAATTAATTTTTTTGAATAATTTTATACTTGTTAGATTCGTCTCGTTAAGAGGAATTCAGAAACCACAAAATCTTGATGTAAAACTAATGAATGCAAAAAAAAATTGAATAAGGACAAAATGGTTTTTTTAAAAACCACTTTTTGGTTTTTTACCCAAAGCACTCATCAATCGCCATATAATCCAACATTAATTCTTCCGTTGAGGAACACTCCCAAGGCATGTTCTAGGCTACATAATTCTTCCGTTGGATCCTCCGCTCTCGTTCTCAGTCTCAGAGCACTTCTTTTCTCAATTTTCACTCTCAGAGTTTACTTTAAGAAGTACGTGATGCGTTTTTAGATTTAGAAGTTGGTGGAGTGGGACCGTTGCAGGAAGTAACAAACTTTTACTCTCAAGTTGCAGGTTTATGAGCCCGGGACAAGGACGGATCGAAAGGTGAATGAGCCCAGGCGACGGTCGTATCCACTTTTTAAATTTTTACTAGTATTATAGTAAGTAGTTTTTATCTCAGGAACATTTGGAATTATATATTTTCGTATGCCCAACATTATTTTGAACAGTCCAACACCGGCCCAACCTAAACTTTTCAAAAGGTAACGTTGTTTGCAGGATACTTTGATCGAACATATAAATAAGAAGCTGATTTTGGGGCTCCCTTTTTTGATACAAGCACTCCAAAATTCAATGAAGTTACAAAATTATCCTTTTCAAAATATAAATATTACTAGAGGCACTCCGCCCCAAAATTATCTCCTCATTTGCTTGAGGCACTCCTAACGGAAAAATTAACCGCCGTTAACTACATTTCACATTCCATAAAAAAGAGATGCATCTTTCGTAAAAATGGTCACAAAGCATTTCTGCTTCTTGAATTCTGAAGTACAAACCCATAAAAGAAATACTTTGCTCTGATATGCTGGCGGGCATCGTAAATTATTAAAATAAAGAATGAAGAATAGCTACTAGGCATTGTTGAAAACTATAGTTTTTGCAAAGATGGTATTGAAACACAAAATATTGATTGAGCTTTGAAGCAACACTAAAAGCAATTAAGCACCAATAATATTATCATCAGTTCATCAATTTTAAGAACCAAAGTGATCATCACAAAAAATGGTGCATACCTAAGACATAATAAGAACCCCAAATCTAAGAAAGTTTACCAAAGTGTAGGATCTTACATAATAACAAAAAAGAAAAAACAAATTTGCTTCCAAATTCTAATATAAGCAAGGCATTATAACATAAGACAATTCATCCAAAAAAACATGCCAAATGTCTTGAATTAGCAATGCTCCAAAAAATTATCTGCTCATTTCCGTGTTACTTGCAAATCGCCCACAAACCTGAGGCATTAGAAAAGTAAGACAAGGATTAACATCTACCATCTAGTATAAAACAACTAAACAAGAATTTAGTAGGCAATTCAAAGCATCAATTAAGATTCATGGAATTCAAAGCAACACTTATAGCTCTCAATTCCAGTCTCATTCCATTAGGTCTCATAAACTATTAACCGAGCCATAGAACAGATGCAACAAGAAAACAATTTCATTCATTGAAGTAAAAAAATAAAAATAGTCTGATACGTACCACAATACTGAAAAGATAGGACATTCCAACATACCTCCTTCTAGTAACTACACCAAGTAAGAACACCTCGATCAACCAAACTTTTAACTGCAAAAAATAGTTGGGAGCAAATATCAATAAAATATAATAGTTGAAACCATAAATCTACAGTGAGAAAAAGTATTTACTACAAAAATATCTTACATCGTTTGCAAGTGCTTCTATTATGTCCAACTTGGTGGCAAACACTACATTTTTGTGTCTTTTCCGCAATCTCAAAAGCAGAAGGATCGCGGGTGGTAGAGCTATCTCCCTTTCTTTTTTTGGAACCCGATGGTCGGCCTTTATGGGGTTGAATGGTTTGTATTTACTACAAAATGGTTTTTTTACATTCGAATGCAACGCTTCAATTTGGACAAACAAACGGGAATGAAACTACTAGTAATATTTTTTCCCATCTTTCACAAAGCAAGAATTCGAGTAGTTTGGCCTAAAATACAACCAAACAGATTCAGTCTCTCTCCAATAATCCAAATCTCCCTTCAACACAAGCAATTTTAAAACAAGAAATTACTATCATGACTTGGAAATAAAAAACAGAAGGAATAACAAGTTAACAACGCTGATAGGTAGGTAGGATGAATAACCTTAGTGTCGACTTTCTCCTTCCTGAATCGAGTGTGATATGCTTCGTTGTCGTCTTCTCTTTTTTTCATCGTTCTCCTTTTTTTTTTTCTTTCCGTTAACCTAATCTCTTTCCATCCTTTTTTGGAGTCCCTAAAGTAAATCTGGAATTTGCAAAAGGGTAGTTTCGGGAAAACACTGTAGCTTGGAGTGCTTGCATCAAAAAAGGGAGTGCGAATATCAATTTCCTATAAATAATACATATAGTTTTATGATAACGTTGTTTAATTTGGTCATATTTTTCTAACTTGTGCACAATAGCTGTTGTGCACGATTCGGGCCGTCCATTGCTTATACTTAGATAGACGACCCAGATTTCAAACAAAATAGGAGAACTATTTGCGCGAATAGTTTGTTTGAAATCTCAATCGACCATCCAAGCAATGGACGGCCCAAATCGTGCACAAGCTGTACAACAGCAACCCCAGGTCCTCAAACTTGAAATCCTATATTTGTCCCTACTTTGGGCCATTAAATATTCATCCAGGCATTAGTTTTAAGATCACTAATAAATCGAAGCGTACATAAATTGATTCGAAATCCATAATTGAAGAACACCCATCAATGATCAAACGATGGTGCAACATCAACTTATGTAGTTACTAGTTGACAATGCCTCATTTTCTGTGAGATAAAAATTGACAAGCTGACATTAAATCTAACGCTAAAATTTTGGAGAATGCTTCAATTCGATACACGTCCCCTTTTTTTAATACGATATGCACCCCGTGATGTATCACTGAGAGGTGTAACATTTAACACTGAGAGGAGTCATTTTACCTCAATAAGCGTAACATCTATAAAGGCTGGATACCATATACACTCTTAAGCATACAAAAACTCTATAACATTTACCAATGAGAGGCGTAACATTTACTATTGCGACATGTAACATTTACTAAATATAGGCGTAACATTTTCCAAAAATAGGGGGCAAGCATTCCCCTTGTTAGATTATCTCACATCACCTATCTAAGTCACCAAGCTTGGCTAATAAATTCTAGAGGCTACTGCACCTAAAACCAATTTGTTTTAGGTTGAATCGCGGAACAGGGGATGGTGTTGTTCCTTCGAGGACAGCATGGGTGCTGGGCCGATCACAGCCATGATCGGCTCAGATCCGTTCGGTAGTGGACGGTTCAAATTTGTTTGGACAAAATGTGATCTAAGCCGTCCATGGCCGACCACGGACGGCCTGGATTGGCCAGCACCCACCGGGGTTCGTTGAAACCCTCCAAGAAATCTAATATGGTATATATCAGAGCAGGTTTGGGGTGGCCTCATCTTACGTGGTCGAGACTCCTTCACCCGAGTCAAATCTTCTTATCTCCTCAATTCGTACCTCCACGTCTACATGTGAGGGGAGTATTTTAAGTTGGAACCCTCTAATAAATCTAACACCCCTAAATTTTTTGCAACCAATAGACATAGTGGATATCAAAATGATGGCTACCATGGAAGTTATTAGTGTAGCGTCATTATTGTTTCAATTGTTGGAATTCTCAACTCTTGCTTTATGGGTACGAAAGCATATTATGGGATGAGAGACAGGGAGAGAGAATAGGGGAGCCCAAAATTATGGAGATTGGGACCCTCACTAAACACAAGACAGCTTTAGTCCACCTGCCCTTTTCTTTTTTTGTGCCCAAAGTGAATATTTTTTTTTTCTTTCTTTTCATTGGATTCGGATTTTTTACCCTTTGCTATGTACTCCTACTAACTTTCCCAACTCATATGCAACAACTCTATCATCACACTTTATTCGCCTCCACAATGGTGATCATCATCTCAATTTGGTTTGGCTTTCATGTCTTTGTCCTAAGTTGTAATTAGCATCCTTTAATTGGCATCACGTGGCTCATTAGTTTTGGCAAAGTTTTGGGACCATTCATCTATCATACTTTTTCATATTATTCGTCGATTACGGGTGTCAGAGTGTCAAAGGTTGAAACTGAGGCTAGGTACCGACGAGATCATTCACTGAACGTAACTATTCTTTAGTGGATCTGTGGATTGTAAATGATTAATTGATGGGGCGCCAAAGAATGAAACTGAGGCTAGGTACCGTCAAGATCATTATTCGTTCACCGAACGTAACTGTTTGTCAGTGGATCTGTGGATTGTAAATGATTAATTGATGAAACTTAGCACTTTTATTTCTATTTCAATGCGATAATATTCTTTGTTATTCCAAAATAAAGATAAATATTAAACTAGGGTGTTCAATTTGAAGAACAAGTGAGAATATAGCGTTTGAATTTCATTTGTATTTACTTTCCATTTCAATGCAATCTTCCATATTGAAAATTAAACGTGTGAATATAAACTAGAGTGATGAAAGTGAAGGGCAAGCGACAATATTATTTAAAATAAAATTAAATTATATGGCCCATTTTGAAATCTATCGAAAACTACGAGAACTGGTAGGGTGTTTGGATTTTGAGTAGATAGAATGGTGAAGGGGCAAACATTTTTTATATAAAAGATCGGGTTCGTGCTATTCGTTGGCAGAATATAAAGTCTGGAAGATCCACCGTCAATTAGCTGAGACTCCAATTGAAGCCAATTGAAGCCGGAGCAAGTGCGCTAGTTACCCCTAGTTCGACTTCAATGTGTGAAGTAAAAGCTCTTTTAACTTGTACTTAAAATTGTTCCATCGAAGATTATATATACAAATCACATATTATCTTTTTTGTGAACGGCAGATGTTTTGGCATTTTAAGGAATTGGAATATTGGGCCCAACGGAATCCAATCATTACATTTTATCAATCTTAGCCGAGCAAAAAATTTAACCGTTCGATACGTACTGATCGTTCAGTACCGACCACGCACCGACGGCACTGGGGACCCCCGTGTGGGTCCGAAACGGTCGATCCAAGCCGTCCATGCACTCCAGAATCAAATTCTGAGGGGGTCACGCAGAAATCACCTCAATCGGACACTCCTAAGTGCTCGATCCAAAAGCACCCCATTTCGTTCAAAAAATTTTGACCAAAATGGGGTGATTTTGGATCGAGTACTTAGAAGTGTCCGATTGAGATGATTTCCACAAGGACCCCCTCAGAATTCGATTCTGGAGTAAATGGATGGCTCGGATCGACCGTATGAGACCCACAAGGGGGTCTCTGGCGCCGGTAGGTGAGTGGTCGGTACCCCTGGATTTTCCGAGTTATTCACATTCGACTTCGACTTCATCTTTAATCGGAAAGAACCCGTTCGAGATAATTTGTTACCTAACAAAAGCTTGAACATTTTATAAGCTCGTAAAACCGATGATTTGTTATTTGTTTATGAAAAAAAACTGAACACGAGCTCGAACTCATGTAGTACTACTAAATGTAGCCATCCACAATAAGTTGATGTGACAAAAACTGGTCCACTGATGCAAAAGTTGGGCCCAATCTAGGCTAGCTCGTACTTACATTTCCAAGAGAGACAGGTCAAGTCTTGAATGCAACTATATGAAAGTCGTAAAGACACAGAGTGCACTCATCTCATGAATTGAAACTCAAATGTTACAACCATTTAGGAAAATTCACCAAACCTGGGTGAAATTTTACGCTATTATGATGTTCGTCCGGTAGAAAACTTTTGACAATTCAAGTTTTTCTTTTTCGGTTGTGTGTTCTTTTTCTCAACTAAAGTCAATTGGATTAATCATAAAGCTAGCTTTTCAATAAATTCGAGCGAATGTTCTGGAAAATGATTTTGGCACTTTGAATATTGATAGTTACGCTCCAATATTTGTCTTTTAATGTTCACATGTTCACGTTGCGTGTGTTTTGAACACTGAAGACCAACATTACAGTGTGATTAACAAAAAAGTGGAATGTCAAAAAAAATAAAGTAAATGAGGTCGTACCGGAACACAAAGCGGATAGGACGTGTACGAAAGATATTACATAATCACTTATCAAGATAAAAGCAAAAAAATGATTAAAAATGACAAAACGAATCTTAACCATAGAAGAAAAAAAAAATCGACTATTGAGATATTCCATCACAACCTTACTTTTTCTATGAAAAATGATTCTTGATGTTAGACTCGTGTCACAATGCTGACTATGATGTGGTTAGGTTTTTCTATTTGTGACCTGTCACAACCTCTATGAGTTTCGCGAACAACTATATATTTGCATTTTACTCTAAAATGAGTCATAAAACATTGATCGATAACTAAACAAACTTGTAATCAAGCTGTTACTATAACTTCCAACACCATGGTTTTGGTATCTTCCTAATCCTATTGATCTTTAACGTGGACAAAATCTAGTCGAGGTTGCAAAAGTTGGTCCAAACACGTATTATAAAAAACAAAAAAAAGAAATCTACAATTGATCGATATCCGGATTACGACCTTTTAACGATGATTTGGTACTCAGTGGGTTTATATTAGCATAATTAAAGAATGAACTACTTTTTAATTTAATTACTTCTGCCACTAGCTAGGTGACAACTATGCAAAGACTATAGTCTATATGGAAAGAGCCATGGCCCATGTTACCAGTAAAGAGTAGTACAACTGACTGCAGGCCTGCTGCCATGGCCAGATCAGGCCACTAGAGATAAAAAATAAAAAATAATAAAAATAATAAAAAACTGTTTTTTTCCTATTTTCTTTCACCAAAAAAGAAGAAGTTGTAGCTCCTCACAACACACAGTCACACACCCAAAGAGGATCCGTTTTTGTTGGCTTGTGTTCGAAGTCACACAGTTTGTTAATGGGTTGTTATACATTCCTTTTCCTGCAATCTTCTTGTTCTTTTGCACTGCAGGGCTGCAGTCCTTGTACATGTAGCCAAGTGATTCACATGTGCTCCACTAGCTAGGAAAAAATTGGATTGCGTGAGCATAACTTTAAAGCCACATGGTTACGTAGTTAAACATCCGCACTCTAGTTTTTAAGTAATAAACGTTGTCTGGGTCAATTTACGTACACATGGACTAATTTTCTCGCTAACTCGATTTTGGGTAGACCTATCGTTGCAGAAACTAGGGAAGGGGTTAAGTGATCATAGGGGGAGCAGGAGGGGTGGCGGCCATCATTTGTCTTGCGGTGGAGCATTGTCGAGCTTGTCTAAGGAATGAGAGCAAAGAGTAAGAACGGGGGAAGAAGAGAGAGATGAAAGGAGAAATGAACGATAAGGGATCGATCACAGTGAATTTTAGGATTGAGCGACAACAATGAATTCGCGTATTTTGTTAAGGGTATTTTAATTTCTCTTTTGAAAAATTAATAAATGTGCAGAGTTCCTTAAGTTGATATAGTTGTGGCCTGTGGGCACTAATATTATCTTTTTGGGCTTATCAAAAAATGACAAGGGCTTCTTCTTATAACTCGTGGGCTTTATTGGTGACGGCCCGACCCAATCGTTCCAATGCCAAACAAACAAAATGACTTGGTAAGGCCTGAAGGGACTGAGTGAGTCTTGCTTCAATCATGGCCATTGGCCTAGCAGCAATTGTACGAATACGCATAAGGAAATGATTTTCGCACTCCCTTTTTATTCACTTATACGCTTCCTTTTTGTTTCTATCCATATAAAATTACCTCCCCTTACCCATTCACTCATTTTTCTCATATTAAGGGTACTTTCACAATTTCACATAGATAAAGACAATAAAAGAAGTGCAAGTTGATAAAAGGGGAGCGCAAAAATCATTCCCATATCACCTTTTTTTTTTTTATAACCAGGTGTTCAGGTTTGCTTACGTGCACTTCGACTAATATTGTGGGACGAATCCGAACATCCACTAGCAGGAGACCCCATTTAAAGCAAGAACGAAGCTCGGTATAGACTAGCTCCAAATGAATTGATACTCCCGGTTTTTTTCGGACAAAGGTGATTTGGGTTGACTTCTAAAATTGTAGCCCATCATCGGATGGACGGGCCCTTTTAATTCTGTAATTCTGCTGGAAGCACAAGCTGATGGCCCAACACATACTTATCATGAAGAGGCCGATGGCCCAACAAAAAGGCGCTGGCAAGAATTCGTAATAGGGCGCTGGAGACAACATCAAAATGTAGGCTGGGCCTATGAAATGTTCTGACGAACAGGCTTGGGATATCCAGCATGCTTTAAGAAGGTAACCTCTGAGGATCAAAGGAGGTTTCTCGGCCTAAAAAAGTGGTAGACCGCGTTTGTACGTGGTCTGTTGTGCTCGATGGGGGTCACCACATACACAACTCACACAGAAATATTGTCGAAAAACTATGTATTCGTATATATATTCATAACACATACAATACATGAAAAAAACCTTCTCCGGGAGCCACAAACCGGCATCAACACTCACCCACACCCTCTCCGACAGACCTTCCGAGGGAGAGCACGCTAGCTCCCTTCCGAAGGAGGGAGCCTCACGGCTCTCTCAACCTTCTCTCTCTGTCTCTCGCAGTGCACACTCAGTCACTCACACAAGAAAACAAGGATAGTTATAATCCGTGAGTGCAAGAGCAAACCTTAATCCATCCCTCGGGCCTTAGCCCAATTGGCCCACACGGGGTGGATCCCAACATAGTCTTCTGTGAGATTTGGTAATGGTGGGAGAAAAGAGTGACGGGTCGTGTCAGCATTTTTTCATACTAGTTTGGCTTTTTTTCGTACTAGTTGGGCCATTGTCACATACAATTTTGCATGTTTGATGGTGGGATTATAATCCGTCGTACATGGTACAAGGGAACATGTGGGTCTGCATTTCTCTTAGGATTAGATAGTCTCATGGTTATCGAGAGTGGAACTAAAGTTAGGAATGGACTAGAGGAGATTATTTGGCCACTTAGAGCCTGTTTGGGCGACCCATTTTTTGAGTTTTCCCGTTCTCATTATTGATTTTTGGCTGTTTGGGCGCCACATTCTCAGAATCCATTCTCCAAAACTCGTTTGTCAATTTTAACTTTAGAAGCAAAAACTCAAAACCAGGTCCAACCTTCCTTATCTCATTCTCGTTTTCTATTTCTCCTTTTTTATTTCCCCCTCATTTATCTCTCCCATATTTACCCCTTGTTGATGTTATCCCCTTCCACACAACACACGAACCAGAGAGAAGGGAGATGCTTGTGATCTGAAACTGTTTCGTTGTTGCTCCCATTCTTCATCAGAAATCAGTCGATTTGTGTGTTGTTTCAAGAAGAGGGTTTCAGTGGGAGAGAGAATGAGAGTTTCATGGTTACAGTCTTACACACACACACACACACACACAGGGCGCACCTGTACTCCAAAAGAGCAACAACGATGGCGGTGGATCTACGGTAGGAGACGAACAAAGAGGGAGGAGATCCAATTTTGACTGGGTCTAGGGATAAGAAAATGAGTACTACGTCAGTTTTGTATTAGGATTGGTACCAACCAAACTATGTCGTTTTGTATTAGGATGTGTACCAAAGCCCAAAACTTGCTATAAAAAAATGAGTTTCTTCCAAAAAAGAATTGTAAATAATTGGACAAGTTAACAAAAATATTCTTCAAAATAGACAAGGGCAAAATGGTAAACAACTTTCATAACTCAGTCTCATTATTATTCTCCCAAACACTACTCATTTTTTAAAATGCATTCTGCACATTTCTCCCAAACACTATCTCAGATCCAAAACTCATTCTAGTCATAATTCAAAAGGCCAAAAAGCCAAAAAATTGAAAATGAAAAGTTAAAAAGTAGGCTCCTAAACACCCTCTTAATACCCTTTCTATGGAACTATCCAATGCCACTTGAGGGGGGTGGTATTAACTAATAGGCCAAGTGAAATATTATGAAACACAAAGTCTAAATTAAGAAAAATCTAACTTCAAATTTTGTCTTTTTCTTTTTGTATTAAAGTGTTAGATCAACACAAAGGGGAAAGAACCTAAAATATCAAATCGAAGAAAGGAAAGCAGCATGTTAAGTGATGTCGGTTGTGATACGGGAATTGTTTTTGTTAATGTCAAAATTTTAATGCACAAGAGCTTAATTTGTACCCTGCACATGGTACAAGCCATTTATGCACTGAAGTTTTGATATTAATAAAAACAGTTTTACCATTATCACTAGCCCAAAAAATACAGGAAGTTACTTTTCTTATTGGTTGATTTTCATTGCCAACAACACTCTCTTTGAACAATAGAAAGTTTGTTCAGTCATAAACTCCATATTTCAAAATTACCTGAGAAATGTGTAAATTGGTTTAAACACCAAGTTATATGTAAAAAAATAATCCGGGGTGTTGTGTACAACCATGCACTCCTTGGCCGTCTAATCGTGTTTTGGACGACCTAGATGTGCTTTGATTTTTTTTTCTTTTTCTGGTAAATATAAATCAAACTTAAACCAAAATTGCCGAACACATTCAGATTATCCAAAACATGATCGAACGGCTGAGGGATGCATCGTACGGTCCATAACACCTTGGTATTTCCCTATCCCAAAAAACAACCAAACAAAATAAAGATCACCGGTGGTACGAAAGAAATTGAACAATATCACAATTCAGAGGAATCAGGAGAAACAGAACATATGTGCTTTTTGAGTCCCAACTTGATCCTTTCACATGTGTTGCTTTCATTAATCATAGGCTCATAATTCATAACATGCATGATTCTCCATTAGGGATGGCAATCTCAACCGAATCGATGGGTACCCAAACCATAATCGTTTTTTTTCCCGAACCATAACCGAAATATTCTCTGTGGGTGCGGGTATGGTATGTGATGTGAGATAACCGAACGGGTTTAATTCGGTTCTAGTTTTAGCTGATAACCGGACTGTTCCCCGAACATATGTGCTTTTTGAGTCCCCACTTGATCCTTTCACGTGTGTTGCTTTCATTAATCATAGGCTCATAACATGCATGATTCTCCATCACGATCATTCAAAAAAACGAAAGACGAGAAATATTAATCCCGAGGAATTTTAGTCGAGAAATATCATTCTCACGGAGGTCAAGCATTTTTAGATTGAGTTTTCGTTTTCCTAAAAACAAAGCCTTTAAGCACACCCCCGATTTTCCTTTGCTAAAAGAAGGTGATTTTAGCAAAATGAGTATGCATGTAAGAGAAAATAGTCTTTTACCCAGGGGCGGACGTAGGATTTACCATCAGCGGGGTAAAAAATCTATAGCATATACTCCTTCATTCAATTTTGATGGTCCCTCGAAAGTATGTTAATTTTTCAGATAAAATTTTAAACTGTTTTCGCACTTGATTTTCCGAGTTTCTTTGTACTAAATTAAAGATCTCGATTAGTTCTTTAATGGCTTATCTGTTGTTTTGGTCCCTGAAGTATGCCACAAATTTCAAAATCATCCTTTTAAGAATTCTGGTTTCAATTTCATCCTCGTAAAACTTTGATGATTTCAATGATGTCCTTTCCGTCCATTGAGTGACGGAAAAAGCTTACGTGGACTAACGGAATCCCTGTCAGCTGTACCTGTACCCCCAAGTAATTGTATTAATTCATTTGTTTATATTATTTCTTTATATTAATTCATTCCTTTATTTAATTTATTTCTTTTATTTAATTATTTCTTTATCTCTTTTTCCTTATATCTTTTTTCTCTTATATTTTTTCAATATTCTCTATATCTTTTTTCTCTTTCATTTATTTAATATTCTTTATTTAACTAAATTACTTTTTTATTTAATTTCTTAATTCTTTTATCTTATTAATTTAAATCATTTATTTAATTATTTATTTATCTATTTTTCTTTATATCTTTATTTTATTTTTTTAATGTTCTCTATATATTTTTTCTGTTTAAAGTAGATAAAAATATGTTAAGACTGTATAATATTTTACTTATACATATTCATTATTTTTTTTTTATAGATTTTTGAAAGTAAATAAAATATATAAACTTGGGTGCGGAAAGTTGGTCTCTAAAATGGTATTGTAAGACCGGATAATGTGTATTGTAATATTTTTCTAAAAGTTACTTCGAGTTTTTTAATATAAAATTCACGAGACACTAAAAATGTCACGATTACCATGAGGTGAAACAATATAGACCATACAATAGGTGCATATGGCACTAGAGGGACCCGGTTCCCATTTTTCCATTACCATCTTCTTTCTTATTTTTAGAGACCATACAATAAACACCTTTCTTGCACAATCCAGTAAATTCAAAAATCAAACGTAGAGACTTTTCCCTTTTTCCTTTTGCCTTTTTCTCGGTCCAAATACAAACAATCAAATTGATCCCCAAAAAAAAATACAAACAATCAAATGTAAAGAGAGAAACGTACCAGGGCATTTACATGGAAAACCCTCTTTTGTATCATAATTTGTGTGGACTAAATATGTATGAGTTAAATCTTAATTACAATAGTTTTGTTTTTAACTAGAACACCATGCCAATTCTCTTCCTTTATTTGTTGAAAAAAAAAAATGAACTTCTCATGTAACGACAAAATGAAGAAAATTCTCATTTTCCAATTTGCAACGACTGTACTGGGGAAGAACGTTTAAAATTAAAAAAAACGATCACAGGAGCTCAATCCTTTTTAAAGTAGTTAACTATTTTTATTTTTAACTATAGGGAGTGTTTGGTTAATTGGTTTGGAAACTAAAGGGGGAGAGAGAAGGATGACAGGGACCCACCATTGGTTTTGTTTGTGGAATGGTACATGTCATAGGATGACTGGGCTTCTGTTAGTCCGCATAAGTCTTTCCGTTTTTCATTGGACAGAAGGATAACATTGAAATCGTCAAAGCTTTACAAGGATGAAATTGAAACCAGAATTCTTAAAAGGACGATTTTGAAATTTGTGGCATACTTCAGGGACCAAAACAACAAATAAGCCTTCTTTAATTTGGTGAGAAAAATTTAAAAATTATGAACTGAATGAATACTTTATTTTTTATTTGAAAATTGCACAATTTTTCATCGGGATCTATCAAAATAGGACAAAGGGAGTACATTAGAATACTAAACGAAAAGAGATCTATTCAACCAAAAAGTAGTATGTCGTATTACTTGGGGGGGGGGGAGGAGAGGAGTTAAAGAATAATGAGAACACAAAAAGGATGGATTAAGACATGCAACACAAATAAGCAACTCAGTGTTCACCTCATTAAAACGATTGTTAAGCTCTTGGAGTTGCATATCTATGACCGTGTATAGAGAGACCAGTTAAAAGGCAAAAGCAATGGGTGTAAAACAGAAAAATAATTGGGTGTGGATACCCCATCATAGGGAAAGTTAAAAAGTTCTGGGACCACCAAAAAAGGGAAAGGATTGGAGGTGATCCAGAAAAATTATTTGGGCATAGTTATATTTATTTTTTGTTACTTGGGGCAAGATTATAAAATAATCTCTAGGGTATGGGGGCAAAATTACCAAAATACCCAAAATTATATATACACGGCAGTAGGAACCTTGCCCCTATATGGGGCCGCCACTGCTTTTACCAACTTAGCTTTTAGCTAATGGGAAACAAAAGTAATTTTAACAATAAACTCAACCCAACTTTTATCGGATTTCCCATTTTAGCAAATGGGAAACAAAGCCCAAACCTTGGGGCCACTGAGATTTCTTTGGTCATTAACTTCAAGGCCCCAAAATTAGTTGAGGTGGGCGCTTTGGCGACACCAGTATATAAAGAGTTGGGTCAGCTCACGAAAAAAAAAATACTACTAGTATATTAAAATTTTCTAAAAATTCATAAATGAACCCCCTAAATTTTATGGTGACACCACTAGATGACTCGTAAAAGTTGCTTCTTTGTATGGCCTGTTTGAATCCTAATCACTCATTTTTGTTCTTTTGATAAGAAGCGGTTGATCCGTCTAACTAGGTTGAGTTTTAAATGTTATTTTGTTGGAGCAAGATTATTAGTTGCATTATTGTGAATATTTTTCATTGATTTATGGTTGGTAAAAATATTTGAGGTTTATGAATGACCCCACCCCATGCTTCCAAACTCTTCGAGTCGCCATTGGGTGGGCTCAAGGTGATCCGAACATCCAATTATCAAAAAAACGATTAAAAAAAAAGTGTATACTTGAGAACATGTTCAGCAAATCATGGACCATTATTCTTCAATTTCTCTTCTATATCCACTAATCAAATTCAATAAATCACCGAAAAGAAAAAGCGATACGTTAAATGATTTTTTGTTCACTTCCTCTCCAGCGGTATATTACAAGAGTCTCTCTCTCTCTCTCTCTCCAAAACGATTCAACCCGGGACGACTCGGAGGTCAACTCGGCCACCCATCTGCCAAACTCGGTGGTATAGCCAATAGTATCAACTCCTATTTATTTATGTAGGATAAATATCAAAAAAAAAAAAAAAAAAGAACTACGAAACCCACTAATTGGTGAGTTAAACTCCCTCACATGAATTCAGTACACCTGACTCGGGTCACTCGGCCGAGTCAATTTAGCTCTTTACCCAAACAGGCTTATCAGAGACCCCAGAAAGTAGCGGTCGAGAATCGGGCAAGAACTCCAAATTGGATCGGGCACCGATACGACACTGTCTTTTTATATCCTCGAAATTAGTGAACCGGGACGATTTTCCTGATTCGGACCGGCCCAAGTACCCTATCAGTTCTTCGAAGAAGGTTTCGTCGCAGGGGATGGCCAGTGGGCCTGAATTGACGAACCCGTACTCTTCTTGGGCTTGATCCAACAGCTCTTCGAAGGCGGGGTGGTTCAGGTACGTCGTGCGCACCACGAATCTTTTACTACTGGCGCCCACGCAGACCGCCACGTGTCCGGACGGTACGGGGGACGGAGTACGGCGGGCGGCCGCCGTTGCCTTCTTCCGCCACTGCCGCAATATATGGCGGAGCCTTACAATGTGGCGGATCTTGTTGCTTGACAACATTTTTTTCTTTTTACGGAGAAAATAACGAAAAATCCCTACACCAAACCCAGTAACGGAAAACGAAGTTACTGGGTTTGGTGGAGTCTCGGCTTGCTTCTCTTTGGGAGAAGAGAAAGTTGGAGTTTGAATGAAGAAAGTAGGGGAGCAAAATATAGGAAGGAGGAGAATTTATAGGATTTAGGGTAGTTGATTGGCCTTGGTTTTTACAGATAATTACAAATATGACATTCTTGTTCCTTCTGCATTTTTAAATGCATGTGCCATGTGCTTGGCTGGCTACATATTTATTTTTTGCCAGTGATGCAATTAACCAAAGTAAAAAAATTACTACAAAAAATGCTACTTACACAGATGGATATGCATAGATTCGGACACAGAGTATATTCGGAATTGTCCGGTGCGTGGGCTCCATATCAATTGTGTCCCGACCATTTTTGAAAAAAAAAAAAATAACAATGTTAATTTGCTCGGCAACTAGCTTATTTTTTTAAGTTGTCTAGTTCTTGTGCGGAAAAGTTACTAATAGTTAACCCAAAAAAATCATAGTAGATGTCAAAGGTGAATCAAGAGGATCTTTTTTTGAGTCATGACTCTCATCCGATTTTGAATTGGCGATCGGTTTGGCTTTTAGAAGATGTTGAAGTACATATTCTTTCAAAAAGTACATTCTTATATTGAATACGTATGAGCATATCAATAAAAAGACATCTCTTAATCTAAGAAACACGTGGCCTTTCATAATTTTTTCAACGATATGGATTGATATAGCATGGAATACAAAACAATGTACTATAGGGAGACAAAGAAAAGGATGATATGAAGACCTTAGATGTTAGAAGAGTTATTTAAATATTTTTATGTCATAAAATAAGTCAAAAATCGTATTCATGGAATGCTTGTATAAATGTATGGAACAATGATAGGTACACCCCCTCTCAACCACTCCCCACCACACCCTCTCTCTGTCTCTCACAACCCACCGGGTGACTCCCACCACACATGTGAGAGAGGGTGTGGTGGGGAGTGGTTGAGAGGGTGTGTATGTATCATTTTTGAAATGTTTAATACATCATATGATAAAATGAAAAGATGTTATTGTAATCCAAATGAGAGAATTTTGATACGGTGCATGCATCCATATACGAGATCATTACATGTACTCATCAAAATATTCTCAACTTCATAAATTGCATTCATAACATTAGGCTTATTTTGGCCTAAAAAGTAATTAAGCATGCTTTTTGCTTTTTTTAGTTTCAAAAAATCATTTGTTTTGAGCTAATAAGTAACTCCTACGGCATTTTAGGCCAAAATAAGTCAAAAAAGCTTTTTGTTTTTCCCCCTAATAAGTCAAAAGACAAAAATCATGCTTAACTTTTTTGGCCAAAAGAAACCGTAAGGGGGTGTTCCACTAACAAAAAATATATTTTTTCAAAAACCGAGACAGATCATTCTCTCACAATACATCAAATAAAAAACCGTGAAAAGCCAATTTATTCTAAAAATACCCTTACTGCCACTGGAACAAACCATGTGGAAATTCTCACACCCCATGTGGAAATTCTCACCTCAAAAGGTTTCCAATACTCAACTTGGAACACTTTTTCAAACGTCTCTCTTGATGACTTCAAGTTTTTCCTTTTGCTAGAGAAACATTTGGTAAGTACGTGAATATTCAATTTTTTGGAAATCTAGGCCTAAACTGAATCGCACGATATATATATATATATATATATATATAGAGTCCCGATCTAGTCCGGGAGTCCCGGATCCGGGACTCCACCTTCCCGATATTTTTTTGACGATCCGAACCGTCCAATGTGTTCAAAAGGTGTTTTCCAAGGCCCACGCGGGAAATCTTCAAAAAAAAACACCGGGAAGGGCTTGATCCAAGCGGTTTTCGCAAAACTGTAAATATGCAATTTTTGCGAAAAACTGCTTGGATCAAGCCCTTCCCGGTATTTTTTTTTGAAGATTTCCCGCGTGGGCCTTGGAAAACACCTTTTGAACACATTGGACGGCTCGGATCGTCAAAAAAATATCGGGAAGGGCTTCAAAACGCTTCAATCCGGGATTTCCGGGATCCTTGACTAGATCGTCCGTGTATATATATATATATATATATATACCCCACGGTTCCAGTCAGGGATCCCTGACTGGAGCCTTTGGGGTGTTTTTTTGTGTTGCAAATTGTTTTGAGAAAATCCGATCCGTCCAATGTGTTCAAAAGGTGTTTTTCAAGGTCTACGCGGGAAATCTTCAAAAAAAAATACCGGGAAGGGCTTGATCCAACCAGTTTTTCGCAAAAACTGTATATTTACAGTTTTGCGAAAAACTGCTTGGATCAAGCCCTTCCCGATATTTTTTTTGAAGATTTCCCGCGTGGACCCTTGAAAACACCTTCTGAACACATTGGACGGCTCGGATTGTCAAAAAAATGTTCGGATCATGGAGGTCCGGAAGTCCGGATCCCGGACTAGAACCGGCTTCTATATATATATATATATATATATATATGGAAAACTTCACATCCGGACCTCCCGAGAATTAATAAGAAAAAATTGATTTTTTTTGTTTGCAAATTATTTTTGGAAAATCCGAGCCGTCCAATGTGTTCAGAAGGTTTTTTCAAGGGTCCACAAGGGAAATCTTCAAAAAAAAAAATACCGGGAAGGGCTTGATCCAAGCAGTTTTCGCAAAAATTGTAAATTCTGAACACATTGGACGGATCGGATCGTCAAAAAAATGTGTGGATCATGGAGGTTCGGAAACGGGAGGTCCGGATGTGAAGCTTACCCATATATATACGCCCAGCTTCTAATCCGGACCCCCGGATTGAAGTTTTTTTTTTTTTTTTTTGTGTTGCAAATTAATTTTGGAAAATCCGAGCCGTCCAATGTGTTCAGAAGGTGTTTTCCAAGGTCCACGCGGGAAATCTTTAAAAAAAAAATACCGGGAAGGGCTTGATCCAAGCAGTTTTCGCAAAAAATGTAAATAAAACACCTTCTGAACACATTGGACGGATCGGATCGTCAAAAAAATGTTTGGATCATGGAGGTCCGGAAACGGGAATCCTGTTTTAGAAGTGGTTATAATGACTTGTTTATGCAATATGGTTCTTGTTTGATAAATCTCACTTAATTATATTAAACAAAAAAAATTAAAATCATAAAAAGTATTATAAATTACCAAAAATAGAATTTTTTTTAGACGGGTGAATATTGTTTTTGGACATCCTTTTTGAGACGGAGGGAGTATAATAAATTTTGGGAGGTACACAATTCGTACTTCCACAACAATGCTCAAGTGTAACTTGAGCTATACCATGATTGAGCAAAAATGCACGTCGATCATACTCTATGCAACTGAGTTCTACATACATCAAACGGCTCCCAACATGTTTATGACTGGATATGTGCGAACATCTGTGTCTAAAATATAGGAGTATTTCTTTTTTTAAGCTGGTGCCAGCTTGAAAGATGTACGTCAGACAACATATTTTGGAGGTGCACATTTCGTCCTTCCACAACAATAATGTTTTAATGTAGCTACCATGATTGTACAAAAGTAGAAAATACAAACCCATCTATCTAACGCGTTTTTTTTCTTTTCTATAATAATAATGGCATAACATGTAACTAAAGTACACTTTTTCTTATCTCAACACGACAGCCGTTATCGACTACTTTTTTTATCAACTAGCGTTGTGTCCGTTTGATACACGATTATCGAAAAAAATGTCAATGTGATTTTTTATTCCGTGCATCGAACGGGTACAACGCTAGTTTTTTCTATAATAACGGCATAACATGTTACTAAAGTTTCGTATGTCATAAATTGACACTCTCTGTCAAAAGCTAACAAGAACATCCTACCAAATTTCTATTCCCTGTAGTAAACAAAACGTCCGTAGTACTCTAAAATAAATCGTCCTGAAATGGAACAAGCAAATACCGTACTGCTTAACTGGAATTAAAAGGACGTGGACCGAATCAAGTGTCGTGGTAGTTAGTGGTGGAGCTAAAAAAAAAAAAAGTGATCTAGATTAAGAGCAAAAGATTGTTGGTTACAAGAATCGAACTCAACGAGGACGATATCTTATTGTATGGGCAAGTCTGATTATAGCACAATATGCATAAATAATGCGCGGACTGAACTGGGCGGAGTCAGGATTTTGGTCTGTGAGGTTTAAATTGTAATTAGGGTCTTCGACAAAATTTCTTCATATATATATGGTAAGACAAAAAAAATTAGTTATTTATGATACTAATTGTGAATTATAGATTGACAATATATGAAATAAATGGAAACAAGGGTGCTGCTTTTCTCCCCTGCTTTTTGCCCAAAATGACGTCGTTTTGCTCATTTTCTTGGAACACCTCCAAAGCTTCTAAGGGTCATGTTTGGAGAGTTAATTTTGGGGTTCAATTTTAGGGGATTTAGGCTCTTTGGGGTAGGGTATAGTTGGTTTAGGCACTTCGGGTTTAGGGTTTAGGCACTTTGTGAGATTAACTCTCCAAACAAGACCCTTGGAAGCTTTGGAGGTGTGCCATAAAAATGAGCAAAGCGACGTCGTTTTGGGCGAAAAGCATGGAGAAAAGCAAGGGAAAAAGCAGCACCCCGGATCTGAAATAAATATGCATACAATTGAGCGAAATTTCATATAGTTTATAATGACATTTCTCCTGCATACTCAAGCTAGCTATCATGCATTGATTTGCTTATCTATCATAACTTGTGAGAGTAGCTATCGATTTTAAACTGATTGTAATATTTTGAGATTCACATTCGCGGCTTGGATATGGATCATTTCTAAACTACTATGTTTTGGTCATTTGGAAGGTTAACTTGCTCATCGTAAAATTAGAAAATATTATTACTATAAATAATCAAGCGATATAAGCGTTATTGACTTAGTTCATGTCAGAAATTCGACCCCTCTAACCATCTCACTAACCTCCTAACACATTTTGGGAAACTTTCTTTCCATCCTAAAAAGCCAATTTTAATTAGTGATTATAAGGGGAATTAAGGATTCTTTTAGCTCAAAAAATTCGAAAGCCCTAAAGGTCCAAACCCATGTGGACATGGAAAAAGAGTTTGGCGCAGTCTATCAACAGAGTTAGTTTTTTTTTTTTGGTTCGTATCAACAGAGTTAGTTGAGATGCCTATTTAAGATGATTTTCCTCTCTTTTAACATAATAAAATGGACCTCTTCACAATACCCACCATTTTTTAATTTCTCCATATCTAAATATAACCCATGTGCAATGATGCCCCATCTGTCTTCCCACCTTTTATATTGAAGTATATCCAAACAAACAGCCAAAAAGTCTCCCCCCATAATCACTACATTAGGAAGACTAGAAAAAGAACAATGATACATACACTCCCTCCCAACCACTCCCCTAAATTTGTACCATCGAAATTTTCCTGTAGTCATCCTATAATCAGAGCTGATTCCAAGCTAATACTCGAGGTCCGACCTCTTTAGGTCTATGGGAATTTGTACATTTTAAGGGATCGAACGTCCTATTTGGTACACCTTATTATAGTCCAACAAAAAAAGGCTTTACCTTTCATCTTCGCTTTAAGTTCCCGAAAGTTAAAGCTGACTCTGCTTATAATACGCTCTCATTGGACTTTGAAAGAATCTCGAAAATTGTAATCTTGGGACATCATCCAATGACTAGGAGTGGATTGAAAAATAGGTACATAGAAATTTAGGTCTAGAGGATTTGCTGATGGCAATTTGCACCTCTCCTCCTCATTGAGCTGCTAACCACCCAAATCTCAGTTGTCATGGTTTGGAACTAAATACTCTTATTTAGTTCTACAATTATGGGTTAAAAAATTGAGATGTGTGGCTAGGACTGCCAATGAATCGAGCTGCTCGCAACCAGCTAGAGATTCGGCTCGGCTAGTAATCGAGCCATGGTCAAGCTCGAGTTTTAGGCTTGTGTAATAAATGAGTTGAGCTCAACACTTAAAAACTCGACTCAGTTAAAAAAACTAGGCTCGTTTGCCAAGCTTGAACTCAACTTTTAAGCTCGTTAAGTTAGTTAACGAGCTGAGCTAGAGCACTTCAAAGCTCGGCTCGATTTGTTTGCACCCCTCACGTGACGCTTTGGAGAACATAGTGAGTTTTAAATGCAATAGTTATTTGATTATGCCTTTTGGAGTTTGTAATAAAAACCCAAGAGAAAATCGAGACAGTTGACCCAACAGCTAGCCCAACAGTTGCGTAATTATATGTATTTGTAGTGAAGTTGTGGGTTCAATTCTTTAGAACAAAAAGAAGCAAGAGGGGCATATGGGATCGGCCAAGGGCCCAGGTGCATGTTTAGATAGGGAGGATCGATGCATCCCCCATCCTTTTAGTATAGGGATTATTACCTCTAGGTCTAAAAAAGAGATGTCTAATTATCACTAAGGTAAGTCATTTTTTTTAATTACCACTAAGGTAAGTCACTCTTTTTGGAGTTTAGGTTTAGGGTGCACTTTCCTATTATAGGGTTTTAGTGGTTTAAGCACTTTCATAGAGTACCCTAAGATTTTAGGTACTTTCATAGGGTACCCTAGTCATAGGGGTATCCTAGAGTTTAGGTTTAGGGTGCACTTTCCTATTATAGGGTTTTAGTGGTTTAGGCACTTTCATAGAGTACCCTAGGAATTTAGGCACTTTCATAGGGTACCCTAGTCATAGGGATACCCTAGAGTTTAGGTTTAGAATGCACTTTCCTATTATAGGGTTTTAGTGGTTTAGACACTTTCATAGAGTACCATAGGATTTAAGGCACTTTCATAGGGTACCCTAGTCGTAGGGTACCTAGGGTAATTATGGTATCGCTTTGACCTGATGAGAATTTTTCAGAGTTGGACTTGACCTGATGGTAATTATGGGATCCAAGGGTGACATGATGGTAAATGTCCCTTTAGTCTACCACATACATTAATTTCTATTTAGTACCCCACTTGTTTCGATTTAAGGATCACGCCATTTATTTCCATTGTTCAATGTTTTTCAAAAGGTAATAAAGATACTTCCAAACAAAAAAAACAGAGCATTACAAGCTAAAATCTGATTGCCCAACATAGAATTATCCATTCTCTATTTTGCTTTACAATTTAACACTCCATCTCTAATTTCTTATTCATTTTTTCGGTATCTGTGCCTTGTAGAAATCACTTATCAATATATAATAGTCTATGATTTTGAAAATTTTTGTCTAATAGAAATAATTAAGATCTATCAATAAGATCTATATTTGTATATTTAAATGTTAATATACTCTAGAATATAAACAATTTTTTGTGACGTCTGAAATAGTGAAAGCATACAAAAAAATTGCAAGTGACATGACATGGCCCCCGTTAGAATTATTTTATAGGTCCAAATTCATGTAGTAAACGAAAAGAAAAGGATAAAAAATATATATATTACCACCAATTAGAACTCGTATTTTTACGGTAACAATAAAATGCTGTTAAAAAATGTGATTCATCATCTAATCATTGATAAATATTTTCACTATCTGATAGAGATAAATATTCTTGGCACGAGTCATTTACCGGTCATTTCACTAGCTGATAGAGATAAATATTTTTTGCATGAGTCATTTACCGGTCAAACGGTCCACCGATTATTACAGGAATATCCCTTTTAGGTGCGGGAATTTGATCATCTTTCGATTTTTTCTTATTATTTCAGAGGATAGCAATAATCAAAAGCGAATTTTTAAAAATGACAACTAAAGAGCAATTGTACAACATAGTTTGCCGTCTACTTATCTACACAATGACATACTCCCTCCGTCCCTTTTTAAGTGATCCACTTGGAAAGTGTGTGTTTTTATGGACATTTAAAAATGTACTTACGTGTATAACGTTTTTAAATTTTTTTAGCACCAAATTAAAGTACTTAATGAGCACTTTAATTTGGTACAATATAAAACAAATTAAAAAGTTACTCCTATATGCTAAATGGGGCTCGTGCCTATCAGAATTGTTTTGTACGTATCTATTTACAACGTCAATATATCTGTATATGATTTTCGGGAAAAAATAATTCAGAATAATAAAATTCATTAGTTCTTTTATAGGTCATATATTATTGCGTTGGTTGCATTGGAACCAACAAATTGAAAATATATGGCAAGGATTTGGTGAAGATTTTGCAGGCACAGACAAGATCAATTTTCATTTCGTCTCGGGTATAAGATCCCAACTATAATTGGGGCACTGAATAAGTTTTTTTTTTTACATGGACATCTGGTTATATATATATATACTAGGGATTGTCCGTGCCTAAAGGCACGAAGTAACGCCTTTTGAACACAATTTAAATGAATTATCACTTTCTACTATTGACCATCCCGCCAGCCAAGCTGACTTCTCCTAAAAATAATATTTTCAAATAAGCTTTTAAACAGATTTCATCTAATTAACTACATTAAATCTTTATGGCATACATCAATTCAATGCATCCAAAAAGTATGTCAAAAAATAGCAATTGTTGTAATACTTTAGAAATACCTAAAATATAAATAAATCTCACATGGAAATATTAACAGCTAAAAAAAAAAATGAATACCAAAAGAGAAGTGTAAAGAGAGTATCTTCCTCATAGACTTCTCGAGACATGTTCTTCCAGATCTTTTTATTCGTCACTTTTGACCATGAATGTTTAAACTTTCTCATCATCAATTTTCTAAATGTCGTCAACTATCTTCATCACTCTTGAATACCTATTTCGCCGAAAGAGAAAAATTAAGAACATGAACAACAATATAAAACATTTAAGAAAATAATCAAATGAGTAAGCTAAAATTCCCTCTTGCAAAATAAAATGGTCATGAAATAAGTTACCTTAACCATAGATCATCTATTCTTCCCAACACTATCGCGGTAGGATCATAACCTGTACATGTATATTACCTTAACACATCTCATTTCTTTTCATACAAAAGAAAAAATATCCACGGAGATAAACAGTGTACTACTCCACACAACGCGGCCCGAAGGCCTCAAAACATCTAACCCTGGGAGGGAGAGAGAGAACGTGTAGTTTAACAAAAAAAAAAAAAAAATTTGACTACCTCTTCTCTTGACAAAGCTTTGGTAATGAACATCTCTTTCTCCAATCAAGGTATGAAGGAAGCTGATTTCTGCTCTTCTTGGAGAAGCTAATGAATTAGAAGAATTGTGTGTGTGCTTATAAAAGGAAAACCTAAGTATCAGGATGGATTATTAAGGAAAACATAGACTCGTTTTTTAAGGAAAACATATGTGAATGCTAATTAGTAAAGAAAAATATAATTATCAACTTTTAAAAAAATGGTTATTTCCTTTCTGTAAATAAATCCAAAAGGTGTTTGTTTCCTTTTTTAATGTAGGAAAATCAACCTAAAGGAAACAACTTAAAATCAATTATTGAGTTGAATATAAGGAAATTAAATAGGAAAACCATTGTTTAGTTGATTTGAATTCAAAAGGATAGTCAATCATTTTTTAAGGAAACAGTGTAAAAGCAATCAATGAAAATAATTTAGTCATCAGGTTATAATGGTTTATATTAGGAAGTATTCTCTTGATCAGACGGCTACAATTAACATAAAATGTCGATAAGATAGTTGTAGAGAGTGCTGGGTTTGTATGTGTA
This sequence comes from Vaccinium vitis-idaea, assembly GCA_963854785.1. Taxonomy (NCBI): domain Eukaryota; kingdom Viridiplantae; phylum Streptophyta; class Magnoliopsida; order Ericales; family Ericaceae; genus Vaccinium; species Vaccinium vitis-idaea. The sequence continues at coordinate 34,385,430 of OY978226.1, read as the reverse complement.
AACAAAAACCACTCTGTTTTATAATATAGATTCCTTTAATTTAGGGTTTTGAATTTTGAAATGAAAGTATTTTTAGCCCTTGGATTAGTTGAGAAGAAACTTTAAAATTTAATCACAACCCTCCAATGTGCCACAGAGGACAGTTGTGAGAGGGACATTTTGCAAAACCGTTGTGTAATGTAATATAGATATATATATATATAGAGAGAGAGGAACTCTCTAGTCCGGGACTAGAGAGTCCGGAACTCATAGTTCCGGATCAAATTTTCATGATCCGAACCGTCCAATGTGTTCAAAAGGTGTTTTCCAAGGCCCACGCGGGAAATCTTCAAAAAAAAATACCGGGAAGGGCTTGATCCACGCAATTTTGTAAATATGCAGTTTTTGCGAAAAATTGCGTGGATCAAGCCCTTCCCGGTATTTTTTTTTGAAGATTTCCCGCGTGGGCCTTGGAAAACACCTTTTGAACACATTGGACGGCTCGGATCGTCAAAAAAATATCGGGAAGGGCTTCAAAACGCTTCAATCCGGGATTTCCGGAATCCCGGACTGGAGCCTCCCCGTATATATATATACAATCTCGTTCTACTAAGGACTCCCTCAAACTCCCAATTTGCGGACCTCATGGATCGGGGTCGAATCTCGACGATCTGAACTGCTCAATGTGTATAAAACGTGTTTTTAAGGGTCATCGCGAGGATTTGTCCAAAAAAAATATCCGGAAGGGCTTCATTCGAGCTTTTTTTTATAAACTATATATGTACAGTTATTATGAAAAACTGCTCGGATGAAACCCTTTCGGGTTTTTTTTTTTGTGATTCCTCGCGTTGGCCATGGAAAACATGTTTTAAACACATTGAGCGGTTCGGATCGTCGAAATTTGGTCTGAAAAATAAAAAAAGGGGTGGTCCTCACGGAGGAGATCCGTGAGGGAGTCCTTAATAGAACATCTTCCTATATCTATATATATAAAAGTTTTCTTTTACATGGCACGCATCAGCATTAATGGTTCTACGGACAAAAAAAACATCTTAGGACAGCTGTAAGGGGCAGCGAGAAAGTTTTAGAGAGTGAGAGAGCAGGGGGGAGGCGTATGGGAGAAGCTCCTCCCTAGGCAAAACCCTAGCGGCCGCCGCCCCTCCCCCACCGCAAGCCTTCCACCTCCTTCCTCACTCCTCTCCTCTCCTCTTTTACTTGCCCCATGGTTTCCGGCAATCCCCCACAGTGTACGAGCTTCTCTCCTCCTCCTATGGGCGGTCGAAACCCAATTTTTGGACAAGGGAGAGGCGGATCTGGGCTCTCCAGATCCGGACCCATCATCAGCGGCAGGCGACGACGGCGGCGTGACAACTCCGGTGGAGCTCCGGCGACTTCTTTCTCCCTGTATTTTCTATTTTTTCTGCTTTCTTTGTTATTGTTCTTTTTTCTTCGGTTTTTTTGTTGTTTTTTGTAGGTTGTATTAGGGTTTGTTGGTTGGGTTGAATGAATCTTCTTTCTTTTGGCTAAAAAAAAATGGTTCTATGGACTATGATGCAATAAAAGATATGCACACACAAAAAAAAAGGATGAAAGAAATTACTATACCAATTAGAACTCGTATTTTTATGGGACATTTACCATCAGGTCACCCTTGAATCCCATAATTACCATCAGGTCAAGCCCAACTCTGAAAAATTCCCATCAACTCCCCAACCCGTATAAAAATGCCTAAATCATAGGGTACCCTATGAAAGTGCCTAAAATCCTAGGGTACCCTATGAAAGTGCATAAACCACTAAATCGCCCTAAACTTAAACTCTATGGTACCCTACGACTAGGGTACCCTATGAAAATGCCTAAAATCCTAGGGTACCTTACGACTAGCGTACCCTATGAAAGTGCCTAAAATTCTAGGGTACCCTATGAAAGTGCCTAAAATCCTAGGGTATCCTACGACTAGGGTACCCTATGAAAGTGCTTAAAATCCTAGTATAAGTTGGTCAAAATGACAGCTAAGTTTTCTACAATATATTCAATGTCTGTTTTTCTTTTGGCATTGATGTCTATATAATTCTATAGTATTAATTTCCGTGAAAGTGTATTGTTTTAGATGTAGCAATTCGATCATCTTCAATTTTTATTATTATTACCTCGAGGAACAGGTATAGTACTAGTCGATTGCGTATAAGTTGGTCTGCTAAAAAAATGGAGTTTTCTACAAATGTATGTTTTTCTTTTGGCATTGACGTCTGTGTAATCTTATATTAATTTTCGTGAAAGTGTATTGTTATCCGTGATATGTCTATTGAAATTCTAACTCGTTTGTCTTTATGTTCATATTACCCTCTGCCTAGTGGGCGGAGGTTGCAAGACCCTTTATATTATTGTGTTTGTTTCTATTGGAAGGACAAATTCAAAATGGGTTGAAAATACATGGCAAGGGTTTGATGAAAATAATATTGCTTCTTGTACCCCTTAAATCTGGACCATCCAAAATACATTTGGACGACCGAGATCGGTAGGCAGGCCTGCCATCCCTAAGAACAACAGAGTCCCCGGATCCGTCACAAGGCTATACATGGCATCAATTTTCATTTCGCATCGGGCATGAGATCCCAACTAATTTTTCTTTTACATTACATGCATCAGAATCCATTGTTCTACAGGTCCAAACAGATGTAGTAAAAGATACAAACCAAATAATAATAAAAAGGATTGAAAGAAATTACTACAAATTAGAACTCATTTTTTTACCATAGAGATATCATTTCCACAAAAAAAAAATGTGAGTTTCAAAGTTTGTCCAACTCAACTCATGGATGGCACATCGTTATAACGCTTAGGCACCGAATATTACAAGCACATTTCTTTTAGATGCTAAAATTTGGTCACTTTTAGATTTTTTTTTTATTAAAGAGCGAAGGAGTTTTCTACGTTGATTAATATAATCCAATGTCTTTTTTTTTTTTTTTCGCCCAATGATCTGTTGTATTGTATACCGGGCTCATGTGTCACGTACGAATATTTTTGTCTCACTTTACTAGATCAACATGTTTTTGTCTTGAATTTAAAAAAGAAATAGTAGATTAAAATTGACAAAGTCGTCTCTGACGTCTATATAATTGTATAAATAATTTTATTCTTCAACCAGCATCGATGCCTCGCGTATATGAGATCAATGACAGATTTTAAATCTAACAATATCAAATTTTTTATTTAGCTCATGAAAACGTTGAATTCACTCACTTGTAATAAAGTACTAGTAGTAACGAAATTTTGCTCCAGGTTAATTAATGATGTACAAATATGGAATATTCCCACATATTATCAACTCAAATGTATAACTTAATGCACACACTTAATTATAAGTACTTCTGAAAGCATCTGATGCATGCAACATTCATTCAGTTTTACAATAATTAACGAACCTTTTAACACAAAATTGAGTACCAAATTTTCACCCATGCCAATTTTCAAGAACTGAAATTTACTCCCAAACGGTCACAATTCTGTCAATTCAATAATGCAAAAAAAAAAAAAAATTAAATGTTAAAACCTCCCAAGCACCCCCTAAGTTTTAAAGAATTCCGCAAAAATATATCGTACCCTTTTCAAAATCAACTTATAGCCCATCTGGTTATACTCTTTGCCTGTGATCTATGGAGCGACATCAAACCCCTTTAGTTGTTTAACCCACTAACTAATTTCTTCACTAACCCGGCTGATGTATATCGTATGACAACAAAAAAAATCCGCAAAAATATATTGTACCCTTTTCAAAATCAACTTATAGTCCATCTGTTTATACTCTTTGCCTGTGATTCAACTCTATGGAGCGACATCGAACCCCTTTAGTTGTTTAACCCACTAACTAATTTCTTCACTAACCCGGCTGATGTATATCGTATGACAACAACAACAAAATCCGCAAAAATATATTTGTTTGTTAGAAACAGATTGGCCAACTCATTAAAGTGACTATTTCCCCCTAAAATCCTGTAATATTCTGTAGGTAGGAGTAATAAAAAAGGAGTGGGAGGACACAGTACAGATAGAAGTGCAATAACGCGTACCACACACACAGGGCCGGCCCTAGGGTAAGCCGAGCAAGCCTCCGGACTTGGGCAACCCACCTCGGCTGGGGCAACCAAAAAAAAAAAAAATTGTAAGTTATGTATAAATTTAAAATGTTTCCAATTGAAACGTAAGCTGTGGCTTTGACCGGAAGGTCATGGTTGCTGCCAAACTCCTAAATGGGCAGAGTTCAAATCTCCAGGGCAGCCCTTGTTCGGTACTTTCTTTTTTCTTTTTACTAGTTTAGCCTCTTTCCTTTTTCTTTTTACTAGTTTTAATTTTAATATTTTTCTGGTACTTTTTGTTTCTCCCTAGTCTAGCATTCTTTCTTTCTTTCTTTTTCCCTCTGACAAGTCTAGATCACATTCAAAATATACACTCAAATATACAAGAACTCTTACAAATGTATGATCACACAAACTCGTGGTGTTATGAGTGAACCCCACAGATTTATGCATGTGAGTGTGGCTCTAGACTTTTTGTTTTTCCTTCTCAATCCACAATACTACGAAATCACATTACTCAATTACAATGTTAGAAATTTAGCTTTTAACATATACACCAAATAATGTCCATGTGATATGTTCTTACATTTAATTTTAAAAAATTATCCCAATGGTGGAAAATTGAAAGCAAATTGAGCGAGTTAACACGATTTATTAGTTTTTTTTAAAACAAATCATAGTTAAAATATGATGATACTTTCTTATTTCTTCAAAAAACATTCTTACAATTTTTTTTTCATTCATCTTTTATAAGTGTATCCTTTTAATTTGAAGTTTTGTAATTTTGTAAAATTATTAAAAGAACTCCTGACGATATAGGGGCGCAATATTGGGAGTTTGCTTTGGGCTCCTAAAATAACTTTTGAATTTATGTAATTTTTTAACTTGATTTTTTTAATAATTTAATATTAAGTGGGCAACCAAACTAGTGGTTGGGCTTGGGCAACCCAAACGTTAGGGCCGGCCCTGCACACACATGGGATGATCAAACACAGTCAGTTATATACTAAAGTAACAAAAGGTGGTTTCATTGTATCTATAAATAGCATGTATATTTAGGAAATGGAATCCTCCCCGGTTCAACTTTTGGGCCGGAGAAGACAGTTATCTATACCGTCTATTTGCTGCAATCAATGGTCTTACCGGTCAGAGTTGATTAGCAAACTCGAACTATTGAGTTTACTAATATATGGTATTAGATGAGGACTGTCTTGTTCAGCCTAAATGTTGGATTGGAAAGGATCCCGACCCTTTTATTTATTTGAATTTTTCTGGCCTGTTTTTATTTATTTGAATCTTCTGGCCAATAGCTTTTGGCTTTTACCAATTTTAAATGGTTTTTTCATTGCACGCTCTAACCAAAAAAGCTAGTACTGTTTTTGTCCTCGTAGTCTTGTTACAGCTTTTCAGAATGGAGATAGGGCGGTGGAGTCGAATATATATGCTTCTGATCAAAACCAGTCCTCGCATTGTACTAAGCTTTTTTATAATGCAGGTGCCCGGCTCAACTTATACGCACATTAACTAATCCCGATAGTCCAATTTCACCGCCTACTTACAAGAGGCTCTATTAAAATTAGATAACACGAGACTTCTTTAAGCGGTGCTTTAATTGTACCCGCTAGTGGACCGTTGAGATTTGTGAGTTTGACAGTATACTTTATCAAACACCTGTTGCAAATGATAAGCCAACATATTTTTCTCTTTACTTTAATCTATGTTTGGTTGCTTGATTTATCATTCAATTCCCAAGAAATTGAGACCTGTTCTTGGAACAGTAGCCCCATATCCAAAACAGCACTGCTACATACACAGAAAAAAGATGCACAGAAACTACCTAGAAAGCTCTAACGAGTGGCTAAGATTCACTTGAGCCACTCATTGGAGCCTTCTAGGTAATTTCTGGGTGTCTTTTTTGTGCACTTAGCATTTTCCCATCCAAAATCAGTCCTGCTAGGGGTACAACACTTTTGTGTACCCCAAATGTATACAGCTTTCATGGGACTAATTTTGATACTCACACAAATGATTGGAGCCGCTCAATATTCGTAAAACACCTTTTTAAGGTTCACTGTAAAAAATTAGCTCATTTTAACATTAAGGACTCGATCGATTTTACGGGGGGTGTACATTTAGTATGCACAAAAGTATAGTACCCATAGGATTTTCCTACCCAAAATATCCGTGGGCGTTCATGAAGCTGCCGCCCAACAGATTTTGATCACCACTCCATTGCATTATCCATCAAAGCATGAACAAAGTTTTTTTTTTCTACCTAAAAAACAAAATTTACTCACGAATTCATTTTTCGAAAATAATACTCCACTATGTTTTGAATAGCTTATAAATAGTATATAGGACTCATATAACAGCTTAAGTTTAATTTTGAAATCATAATGACTTAACAGCGTAAAGCATATATAATCTTCTTTGAACAGCATAAGCTTAATTTGAAATAATTGATTACGTGACGAATATGATATTAGAGATTTAGTTGTGGAGGAGGTTTCGGTTTCAAGTCTCAGAAATTATATTTGTGAGGGAGGCCATCAACATTACAAAGCTTAACATGAAACAATTAACCATGCATATTTACTTGCCGTAGTAACAAAGTCTTACAAATTTGATAGGAATAACCCAACTGTCTCGTTCTCGTTTGTTAGGAAACTCAAAAAGTCTGCAGCTTCTTTCTTCTTTCTTCATGCGATAAAAATGTGCACATTTCTTTCGCATGAAGAAAGAAGATGCATCATGCTTAATCCACATATTTTTGTGGGTTCACGACTAAGTATATGGCCTCCAATAAATATGTAGTATTGGAAAGATGTGGAGCACCACTTGATTGTTCTCTGAGAGCACTAAATAATAAGACTACGTGGTGCGGGAATAATCTGGATCGAGCACCACATGGCTGTTCTCCGATACTACCAAATACCTCTAGGCAAAGCCCTGTCAAGGAGAAAAACTTGCATGTGGATAGGGTACCGCAACGTGGTACCCCGTCGGCTAATCCAAGCCATCCAAATATGTTTTGGACGGCCTAGATTTGAGGAGATAAATTTGCCCCCAAATTTACAAAGATGCCACTCTGACTGAGCCGTCCAAAACATGTTTGGACGGCTCAGCTGCGCCGACAGGTATCAAATGACGGTACCCGTTCGGCATGCAAGTTTTTCTCCCTGACAGGGAATATATGGGCTTTGACAGTTTTATTGGGTGCTGAGGAACAGAATGGAAGCATGTTACAAGGCCTGGTTATGAGGGAAGCTTTTGTCAGAACCTTGGATGTGTTCTTGTGATTATGAGGCATGGTACAATCCATGAAAATACACATGAAAGTGCATCCGACGGTGAGATTCACCCGATACATTATTTAAACAGTGTACCGAGTGGATCTCATCCGTCGGATGCACTTTCATATGCATTTTCATGTTTTCTTTTCATGAACCAAACACTTTCCCTGTGATAATGATAACCGAAAATGCACATGGCAGGTACATGTAACTCAGAATCTCTCACACATAATCTCATACATACATAAAATACAATCTATTACTAATAAAGTAGAGGAATATGGGTGCTCCTGAGAGAAACCCCATACCTAGAAAATGATCAAGATTTCCCCAATAATATATAGAATTATAGATCTATGATTGTGATTCTCATAAACTACCCACCTACATGATAAACTCAGTTTCAATTCAATCATAAAGCACATGTTGAAGACGGAAATGTAACCAAAATAATCCTCATACAACCACTTAAGATCATTAAAGTACAACAAAATCAAGAAGATTTGCGGTGACCTATACGGATAGATTTCTGACATCTGTTCCAATCATCAGGGGTCCCACCCAGATACAATTTCTGCACTATCAACATTTGATAGAGCTAGAACATCCACCAGTAAGATTGGGTGGTACCCGTACCCATTTACGGGAATAATTACCTTAACCAACCAGGGACGGAGCCAAGATTTTTTAGGGGGGCTATATCTGTGGGGGAGGAGTGGGGCTATATAATTCGATGATATATTTCTGAATATAATAGTAGGGCCTTTTTTGAGGGACGACCACCCCTGCTAGCCCCCAGCTCCATCCTTGAAACAAACCATTCCAGCAGGGCAGCATGTGTCTTTGAGAAGAGAGATGTGAATTCTCTCAACCTCTCAAGACTCAAATCCTCTGTACCCAAATTTCCAGATACCGGAGTTCCATTCTGATGCATATTCGACACCTGGATCACGTGACAATCTTGAACAATGAAAAGATTTTCAACAAATAACCGGAAACTCATTTTACCATGACATTTGGGTACAAGAGATTTCAGCTCTTTTCCGAAGTATGAGGGCAGGAAATTTCTAGTCAGCTGATCAGCATGGGTTCACTTGATGCATAAAATGTTAGAAAACTAGGAAAATGGAAATGGGTGATCTCAAAAGATTAATAATGTAGCCATCAAGAACATGAAAGTGAAAAGGGATTCATCTACTGCAACAATGAATAAACTCCCTACCATAATGATAGCATATTCTGAAATCTATGATGGAGCACTTTCAATTCAATGTTTCTAAACAATAATGTAACCTGGCATATGCAACAACAGATCAAACAAAGACTCGGAGTGAAAGAATCGGCTGGTCAACCCCGCAAAAAAACACATACGAGCCTTTGGTTGCACGAGTCACCAACAGAGACGCAAGCTTGCCAACCCTGCAAGACACAACCAATACCAAACTAAGCGGCCATTTGCCAAGTATTTCTAGTTCTTATTATCTTTCCTGTCCAGTGGGAAAGGGTTCGTTGGATGAGCAGTAATCTCAAACAAGATATATTATGCCCCACACTGGAACAGAGAATAAAAAACTCACCTAAGAAATAAGAAACCAAATACTATTGAACAGCATGGTAACTAGAATTCTAAGGAAATGTGTTGGATTGCATGAGAAACGTTCTCATCCAAAGATGGACCAAATCCAAAAGGCCTTTGGTAGATAATGAAAGCTCTGCACAGGTTGAGTCAATCTAGTATTGACACAACACATTAAAGAGTGTCCAGCCCTACGAAACAACCTATGAAGCACAGGTACTCATATAACCAGTACCCATAACGTCCCGGATACTGGTACTTTGCATGGTACTTCCAAACCCGTTCTGGGTACAGGAAGCACGTACAGGGGATCCGATCAACCAAGGAAAAAGTCATAATGTCATGTTGATGCCATCAGTTTCTTAATTCTGTAGGTACCTGAACTTTTCTCTAAGACTTTTGCTGTACCATATAAGTACCTAGCCGTATCAAGCCATACCCAACACAAAAGTGAAACTAAGTTGATAAGACTTCCTTTCTATGCTTAGCATGATTATGAAATGATGATTTTGGTCTATGGGGTCTTTAGTATAGGGCCTTAAACTCTAATTTGCAACTTAAATTTATCGTTAAAACTATTATTGATGTTGGATTCCAACTGCCCTTGTCATTTAGCTATTTCCTTTATTTGAATGCAACTATTACGTTTAGTACATTGCTCTAATCATGGAAAACACATTTGTTAGAGCCGTACCCATACACTACAATTTTAGGTTTCGCCACATCGACATACCAGTATCGAAACCATTATCTGTGCACGACTTCTTAGGAAACAACTATCAAACAGAATTTGAAGTAGAATCCTTTTAGGAGGGATGCAATCAGTGGACTTATGTTGGAAACTTGGAACTTGGAGGCGCTGATGATAGGAATCTTTTTTCTTTTTTCTTTTTTCTTTTTTCTTTTTTCTTTTTTCTTTTTTCTTTTTTCTTTTTTCTTTTTTCTTTTTTCTTTTTTCTTTTTTCTTTTTTCTTTTTTCTTTTTTCTTTTTTCTTTTTTCTTTTTTCTTTTTTCTTTTTTCTTTTTTCTTTTTTCTTTTTTCTTTTTTCTTTTTTTGAATGGCGATGGGACTCTTATTTCAATCGGGACACTTTTTTACCAACTTTTGTCAATAGAAAAGTTGACAAGCCAGCAAAAGAAATTTATTCTACTTCTCACAATCCATTGCATTTGTAATAATGAGAGAAATTAAAGGATACTACGGGTCTAAAGTGATGTTTACAGGTTGGGCTATGTGTAGGAAAATGGGAATAGGGTACTTAACAAAGTGGGAAAAACAATAAGAAATAATAGAATTATGCTGCAGGCAACTGTAGAAAAGTGAAAGTTACAGGGAACCAAATTAAAATGCTTCCAAAATGAAAAGTAAGAAATCAATGAGATCTATGAAACTAACATTCCTAAAACCGTCGAATGAGTTTGGAAAAAATCAATATTGTCCAGTTAGGACAGCGCATTTTCCTACAAATTTTAACAACCGGAAGGAAAGGAAAAAAAAATTCAGCCATTAGTCCATGCCGCCTTAGTGCTTGCTTTGTAGTAGCTATCTCATTTATTTGATCTTCTTTACTTCTAAAAAGGGGGTAAAAAGTTTCATCTGCCGATGCAATTGTTCTGATTTTTCTCAATCAAATTTCCAACTAAGCATAAATTCTTTATTTCATTGAAACGTTGCTTCCTAGCAAAGTAATTAAGGTTGGGAACTAGATCAGGAGCTAAAGCTCACAGAAAGAGATAACAGATCCAATGGCCTGTCTATTTGAAGACTTTCACTGCCGCTAAATTAAAACTTGTTGGATGTGGATTCAGGAAACTAGACCTTTCACAGACGGGTACTCAGTTTGGCTTCTCTAAACTAAAGGGAAGCCCTCTCGTTTGCCATGCTTTCCTATTGATATTGCTTCAAAGTATATTGAAAAAGTACCAGGTTAGATAAGAAAGTATTGGAGACTGGAGTTAAGCATTAATATCCTTGCCTGAAATTTGAGAAGAAGAAACAAATTACCTAGAAGTAGCTACGCCGAAAGAGCATTCACACTGCAAGTCTGCATCAGCCTTCAAGAATCTTCTCCACTTCTCTGTCTCTTTGACTTCTTATGTCTGTGATCATTGTTCGTGGAAATTGTACCCACATCAAGCGTCGTATTATCAAGAGACTGCACTTCCTGTCTTTCCCCACTTTCTTTCCGCTTCTTGGTAATCCTAAACAATTTTCACAGGCCAAAAGAGTTAGGCAGAATGCCCTGCAGCACATCCACTTTAATGAATTCCAAAATTTTATCCTCCTGCCTACTGCTAGGAGTTCATAAAAAACCTGTCAGCGTTTGACCAGTCTTCCATATTTTTATCCAACCAGCGGACGCTTCCTGTATGAGCTGGGTGCAATGATCCAGACATATGAAGTATCTCCTCATCAAAACTACAAAGAAGATGCCACATCAACTCACATTATCCGAAAATCCAGGGTGTCTACATGTGTGCTGAGTGGGAGGATCGTTCTTAAAATAGAACACGCGGAAAGAAAAGGCAAAAAATATTTTCCCAGTTATATGAGTAAATAGATCTAAAACTAACCTCTTGACTAAGAAACGTACAATGGTTCCAACTTTTATCTTATGGCGCTTGTTAGATGAGCTAACAAATACTTCCTCACCGTGTTTCTGTAACAAGATGAGAATGTTAGTTCGTAATGCATTGATTTGGTGACAATCAGCTAAACAAACAGGCTCCCACAGCAAAATAGCCCCAAGGTACTTACGATTTTATATTTGAACTCTTCACGGATGTCTTCCTCTGTTATGATAGCAGATGAAAAACCAAGAACAATGATATGAATGGATTGTTGGCTAAGTTTCACTACCTTGCCTTCTGAAACACAACATCATAAAGGAAAAGGCTAAAACAAGAGTAAACAGAAGAATCTGCCGAGAAAAATGAATGTATCACGAAAAGAACCATGAATTTGTTTGGGAGGGGGAACAACAGAACTAGACTATAATGCATCAGAAATCTGAATTCATGGGACTACCAAAAAAGAGTTCTATATGCGGACGTGTGTGTGTGTGTGTGTGTGTGTTTTGAGAGTGCAGGCATATAGTTCCGATGACAAATTTCACAACATCATAGAGAGATTCCAGGCTCAGAAGGAGGAGGAGTCGATGCATTCTCCTTCTCTGTTGATATTGTTGTTTTGATTTGATCAGGAAATGAATGTACACTGGTTGGTGTATGCACATGAAAAAGTAAGGGTTATTAGTGTGAGGTGATATAAGATAAGAAGGGTCACGGGAGAACTACCTAAAAGCATGTCTGGCTTCGGATGAAAAAGTAGCAGTTTTGCTTGTAATTTCACACCCAAGTAAGGATGAATCCCAGAAAGTATCTTAGCGTTCTTGCTATGAACATTGACGTCGTAAGCCAAAACAACACCATCAAAAGTCTCACTGAACCTGCCACATGAACCACATTAGAAAGATGAGTAGAAGACTACAAATCTAGATTTCTTTTCTTCGCTTCTGAAATCAAGGATTGAAAACTAATCCCATCTGGACCAGAGTAGCCCAGTGGCACCACTTAAGAGCCCTAACTGTTTGACTGGATATAGTCTACAGGCATCGGATTGGAATATGATAATTAAATATGTGGCTTTTGGTTATAATATTTACGGTCTGGTTTAAAACATGCCTCGTTATATAAATTTCCACTTTTGTCAGGTGTGGTATTTCCGTATTATTAATTGGGATCACTATTACAGCCCCTTTGGATCGAGTGATTTGGTAAGAAAAGGAAGAAAGAATTAGAGTTTCTTCTCCAATCATTCAAAGGCTATAGGAGCTAATAGTTGCAATATCCAACAATGAAAATCTTCCCTGTCTGCACACATTATCAATAGAGAAACTACAACCCAATTGAGTGATTTGGTGAGAAATAGATAGAAAAGTACAAAAATGATATATTTTGACTGCTCCTCAACAAAATAGTAAGATTTGGTGAGAAAGATCTTCCCTTTCTTATCACACCCTTCCAAACAATCAAAAGGACTGTAATCTGGTGGAATTACATATCCTATTACTATTAGTCCCGTCAATTATGACATTCTAAACAAGCGGGGGCCTGAATTCTCGACATTCTTCAATACAAGAAGGTTTACAGATCAAAAAATATTACTCTCAATCAACATAATGCATCTCGTAACACAAAAAAAAATTACATGCTTCCAAATACGGAGCTGAATACTCAACAAGAGAGAAAAGAGAGGAATTTACTTGAAAAGCAAAGAGCTAAGTTCACGAAGAATGGCTTGAGGGACCTTGTGAGACTTCGATGGGTGCACGTATACAACTAAATCAGCATCAGATACCTTCAATCCATCCATTGAAGCAATTCACCAAACACAATGTACCTGTTGATTTTGATTTTTTAGGGTTTTAAGGTAGGCCTATCAACGGGTCGGATCTGACCCGAATCCGATAGGATCCGAATCCAATATTCAAAAATCCGATAACGTTAATCCGGATCCGGATTTCGGATACCCGATCCGAAAATCCGAATCCGATCCTTTTTTTTTTTTTTTTTTTTTGCACCTGCAATTTTACATGTTGAAACATCTGTATAGATAAAATGCAACTCAACGATCAACAAGTATTTCCAAAAAAAAAAAATGGACCAACGTGGCAAAAGAGAGAAAATTTACTACCAAAATCCAATATTGACTTAGAGATTATTGGGTCATCTCGACAAAAGAATTAGACAAGCAAATGCATGAAAATTACAAAATTTCTATTTCCTAGTAATGTGTTTTTGCATTATTGACTTGCTCTGCTATATTAAAACACCTACACAAACGCAATTACGAAATCTTTAATTTAGTAGTAATTTTGCAGCATAAAGACAAACAATAAAGAGTGCAAATAAGACAAACAATGAAAGAAAGCACCAAGTTGAATTCAAGGATTTGCTATTCAGCTCAATTGATGAAGACGCAACCAATTCAAGGGTCTATAATTTGCCCAAGTACTCCAAAACCACCTTGACTGACCTGTTAAGTATCAACACAGCATGTTCAATTACAAAGCTTAGCAAAAACTTCCTCCATAAACATAGCAACTATGAAAATCTACTCATTTCCTGTTTGGTTAACAAAAACTTAACGAAACGTTAACACTTCCAGGCTTCCAGCTACGTTGCTCTTAGGTCTAATTTTAATCCACTATTTAGCGTTTAAACAAAACCAACTAAATGGCCTATTACTTTGAGAACTTTTGACTCATACACTTAGCCATCAAACGGAGAAATTCATGATCACTTGTTCCCCACTTGTTAAGTTGGAGCTGAATCTTGCATACCTCAGGGAAAAAAACATTTGAAGTGGGAAAACTAAAGTGACACGTGGCATCATAGAAAATCTTCAAGCACTCGCAAACTACCATTGCTATTTCCCATTCTTCTTCTGAAGGATTGTGTTCATAATTTCTGTCAATTAAGTCCAAGCGAAAAAAATACAACTTTCAAAGGTAATGCATCTTCAAGCATCTCATAAGTGGAGTTCCATCTAGTAGGAACATCCATGTGGACTCTTTTTCTACCATTCAACTTCAATTGGCTTACTGCAAGATCAAATTTTTGTTTCCCGAAAGGGGACCATCGCAAATACCTCACACTATCACAGCTTGTATGCTTAAACCAACCAATTACTACAGTGGAAAGGTCCAAAGTAGTGCAGAAATCAGGAACATGGCAGTTTGCATGTCAACACTTGTCACCAATATTAGTAAAGTTTAGAGATACACTCAGAGTAAAGATGGTCACGATTCCATATAAAGTAGTAAAATTTGAACTAAGAACTTTTGTAAGATCTGGGAACTAAGAGTAAAAACACATATAACCAAGAAAACGAGTTAACTCTCACAGGAAGACACAATGTTTTCTAAGCAACTACATTTGAATAACTTAATTCAACCCCAGTAGAAAAATACCTACATACGTAATCCAAAGCAGTCTCTCCTATCAGTTTGGGCTAAAACCCAATCCTGTACACCTTCAAAAGCTATAAATATCAGACATCCTACAATTGGTCTGGTTTCCAGCCAAATTGACCACGTAACCGAGGTTTTTGGTGTGGGCATATGCAAAACTGCACTGATCTGCCAAACTAGTGAACTGAACAGGGCGAAACGACTGAACTGAAAAACAAAGCAACATAGGACAGACCCGTATGAGCAAAACAACAGTACTATTTAGTTCATAAATTTCTCAAATTCTGCACAAACCATCTAAATTAAGCAAAATCGACTATTTTTCCAGTACATTTTAACCCCCCACACTCTCCGAATAACATTATTTAGTTCATAATTTTTTCAAATTCTACAAAATCGAAGTTGTTGCTATCTCAGAAGTCGGAAGTCGGAAGAATGGTCTTTCTTAATAGCAAATCAATGAAGCTGAGAGAGAGAGAGAGAAGAAGAAGAGAACCTCTCACCTGTAAATAGCCTCCGTCGACCGGAATCGTCTATGGAGTTGAAGCCCTCGGATGAACAGCGTGAATATGGTTTTGTTTTGAGAGAGAGAGAGAGGCGGCTGTGTGTATTCTAACGCAAAAATGGTTTGTGTTTTGATTAGCCGGATTCGGGTCTTAATAGGATTAGATCCGGATCTGGTTCGGATTTTATCCCGATTTTCGGTTCTGGATTTTCAAATTATCGGGTCTGAAATATCGGATTCGGATTTTCTCGGATCAGATCCAACCCGTTGACAGGCCTATTTTAGTGTTTAACAGCAAGGGGAAAAAGGAACCCTAGCAGTGTTTGAAAAAGTGGTCTGGAAGGCCGACTCGCTGCCTAGGCGCTAGCGTGAGAGGAGGGATGAGGCGCAGAGAGTGTTGGACGATGAAAGCGGGGAAAAGAATAACGGGGAGTAGGCTTTGAAATTATTTACAAAATTGCCATTCCTCGAGGACTCAGGGGAGGTGTTGTGCACCCCTCGGCCGTTGGATCGAGTTTTGGATGGCTCGGATGCGTTCGGCAAATTTTTTTTAATTTTGATTTTTTTTACCGGTAAAAAATCAAAACACATCCGAACCGTCCAAAACTCGATCCAACGGCCGAGGGGTGCACAGCACCTCCCCCGCTTCCATTCCTCGATCGGTATTGTCTGGTAAGAGCCCATATAGGGGCGGGATGGAATTAGAGGTGTGTGATACCTTCTTTTCTTTTCTTTTCTTTTTTTTTTTTTTGGGGGGGGTTCCTCAAGGTGCGTGATACTGTTTATATGATAATCCGGCCCGTACGGAAAGGGATTCAAAACCTTGATTGAATGGGTTAAAATAGGACTGTAAATAAACTGAGCCATTCGTGAACTATTCGAGACTCGACTCGGTAAAGGGTCATTCGAATTCGATTCGGATACTAAATGAACTGAATCTGAACCTCAATTTTAGGCTCGTTTAATAAACAAGTCAAACCTGAATTTGACAATATTTGACTCTCTTAGGCTCGCGAACTTAAAATATATATGTATATCTCATAAGAAATTAATGTACAACCTTGAATATTTATAAACTTTCACATCTACTTATATAATGAAATTTTTATAACTTGGGCATGTATAAACTTATAAAAGTAATATAAACTTAAATTTTAATACAATATGTTTTTATAATTTTATATATGCATAGACTTCTCTGTGTACAAAATAAAAAATTTATTTGAAGTTCTAGATTTGTATGAGAGCATAAATATCTAATATTTTTGACTCATTAAGGCTCATAAGCAAATTCAAGTTTGACTCAAACCTCAGTAAGTTCGGCTCGTTTACAGCCCTAGGTTAAAGTACCCCATAACGCTTACGGGTTTGGGCTGTGTGTGGGCTCTATTCAACTTTGTGTGTTCAATTGGGCTTTAATGCGTTGGTGTTGGGCTCTTTTGTCTCATTTGATTCTCTATGGGCTGATTAGAAAATAAAGATATTAAAAAAAAAATTACCATCAGAAGTGTAATGAGGAACATGAAAATTTCTCATAAGAAACAATCTTCAGTTCGTGGATCTATTTATATTTCGTTGTTTCTGCTGATTTGTGGGCTCTTTGGGCCCACTTGATTCTGTATGGGAAAATTTTGACAGCGAAAGTAGTACTTATTTTTTGTCTGGGCCTCTGGGGATTATTACAAGAGCAAAGTTTATAATTTCTTGTGATTGGAAATAATAGGGATGTATTCGGTTTGGTTCGGTCGAGTTTTCGCACCGCTATGAAACATCTTTGGTTTATTCAAAGCAGCAATGATACGGACCAAAACTAGCTACAAATATAGAGCCGGTCGTGCATACTTAGATTCGATCGCCTTTGTTAGTCCGTGTATAAAGCTATTAAAAATTTATCATCAGAAGTGTGATGAGGAACATGAATATTTTTCATAAGAAACAATCTAGAGTTCGTGCATCTAGTTTTTTATTTCATTGTTTTCTACCATATCTCATCATTTTATGTATGATAAATTGCCGATCCAAAAAAACATTACTATGTGATCATAACGACTAGACAACATATGCTAAAAACCAGTGCAAAAGAAGGAAAAGAAACAAATTATCGAAGAAAATTGGAATCGGGACCATGGTGTGCACCTTGTAATGCATGTTCAGGTCGTCTAAAAGTGTTTTGAACGGTCTTCCATGTAAGTGTTTTTTTAAAATCCAGACCATCGATTGCGGACAGACGGTTCGGATGCACACTGCAAGCTGCACACCAGCACTTCGGGTTCGAAGAAAATTCGATTGAGCTTGTGTTTTCGAATATGATCCCACATGTGTGGTTATTGTTGAAATCTAAATGAGCTTGTTAAAGACAGCTTTTCCTTTCGTATTTTCTTGAAAGTTTCAAAAACTGAAAAATTATAAGCGTAAAAGCCGAGACATTGTCATAAAATAAAATAAAATTAAAAAATAAAAATCAGGAAGAGGGACATCTAGTGTTAGAGACAAAAATATATAAGGAACAATATCACTTTGAGCTCACACGTTCGATTTTCACCGCCCAACAAAAGAATCTCGGTTTAGAATTTCAAAGTTAGTCGATGTGCATGCAAATTGGTCCACACTCGATTATCGAAACGAAGTATATAAACAAAATTCGAGAAGTGTTATAATGCCTTATCTTGTTTCAGAGTACGTTAATCTTTTTTTTTTCGATCGCAAATATCATATACCTGTTAACTTTTATCATAACGAGTCTAAGCTTGAAATGCATCTATGAAGCTTCTTATTTTTTGCCATTCAAAAAACCTTTTATCATAAGAAAGTATAACATAAATCACGAAAGATGCTACGAAACACAATGCGCCATTCAAAATGACACAACATTTTCAAAGAATTTTGTTCTGTCCCGTCATGACATTTGATACAAGATAGTACTCACATAACACACTTTATAATGTGAGACAACCATAAGATAAAATAGTACCACTTCAAACAAAAACAATACTACATGAGACTTTTATTGAAACTGTAACAAAGTACCAATAAAATACACTAGTTTGAAATTTCCCAAAAAAAAAAAAAAATTCAAACCCCAGACCTACCTAATCTCCAAAAAATAGTATAGTACGGATTTTGCTTTCTCTTCTTTTGTTGAAAAAAGCCCCTAAAGCTGCCTCAAATCTCGGCCCACATAGGAATCATAATAGCTATAGAAAAAAATATGGCCCAATAATCATAAATATGGAGTAGAAAGCCTAAAAGATTAGTCCGGTTGACTGGTTGATTTGTTCTTTACACAATTGAATTCTTCTGGTAAGACTGCAAGAAAGTTGAATCTTGTAATCCCAGCGTGAATGACGTGAGTTTGACCAGAGTACTGAAAAGGAAATTAGTCGATGTACGCCTAAATTAACTCAAACACTCTAACCGTCGAAACCAAAAAAAGAAAAAAAGGGATAGTGGAAGACAAAATGGAGTTTAGGAGTTCATTCTCGCCAGATTATACACAAGACAATGTCCCCTTTTATCCCTACACTCAGAACTGTTCTTGTGTTCCCCTCTCTCATCACGCCCGATTTTGGGTTCAACTTTATTTTCCTTTTGTATTTTTTTTGTTCTTTCACTTTCAATTATGCAAATGGACCCCACCCCATCATGCAATATTGATCATGAGACTATATCTTGATTTGTTATTAGTAATTATTTTGTTTTTACCTAATTGATGAATTGGTATTATGTGGAACAATAATCTCAATCATTTGTTTGTTTCGCAAAGTTCGTGCACTCTTTAGGAACTTACATGATTAAAGGACCTATTCCACTGGACGGGTACAGTACCATTGGGTCAAAGAAATGGAACTTTTCATCAATTAAATGTCCCTCCGTCCCGTATTTCTTATCTACTTTCACTATTCACGACACCTCAAAAAAAAATTTACATTTTTAAACGTATAGTATTGTTATATTCAATATGGATATCTTTTGATAATTCTCAATGAGTTCTGTTATATAAAATTTTAAAAAATTCAAAAAACATTATAGAACGAATTAGATATAAATAATTGAAAATGACACGCATTCACGCAAATGTACAATAAATTCGGAACGGAGGGAGTTTTTTTTTTTTTTGGTACACTCATCTATTAAACTTACAAGGCCCGGGAATGAATTCACCGCCGTATGGCTGACCAGCGATTACTAGCGTTTCTGGCTTCATGCAGGCGAGTTGCAGCCCGCAATCCGAACTGAGGACGGTTTTTGAAGTTAGCTACCCCTCGCAAGATAGCAATCCTTTGTCCCGGACATTGTAATTTGTAGCACATACGTATGTCATCTTTTCCTAGTTTTTCATAATCACAAAATTTGGTTTTCTTTTATCACCAGATTCATAGTTTATAGGAAAAGGCTACAATACACACCCCTCATTTGGGTGTGTATCATACACACCCCTGTAAAAGTTACGAATTTTTTGGAAAAGTTACGAATTTTTTGGAAAAGTTACGAATTTTTTGTAAAGGTTACAAATTTTTTTTGTAAAAGTTACGAGACACACCAAAATGTTACAAATCATAGAAAATGTTACGAATCATATTGCTGAAAAGTTACGAAAAACTAAAAAATGTTACGATTGTGGATGAAGTGGCACAATCTGGACCATACAATAGGTGCATATGGTACACCCAAATAAGGGTGTGTATTGTAGCCATTTCCTAGTTTATATATATATAAGCATTTCGATTAATTATGAGCTCAAGGGTTTTTGTTGAAGGCCCGTTTGGTATAATCTTGAGAAGGGAAAATTGGAAACTTTACCAGAAGTAGGGTGATTTTTTGGTTGAAGGAGAAAAGAGTCCAATCTATCTATCTAATATAGTATTGCATGATGGGTTTTTGTGAGGAGAACTCTCAATGCAACAAGTGGCCACACTTGATTGGCCAATAGAATCAATCAAATTATTTTTAAATGTTTGAAATAATTCTTTTAGGTTAACAAATTCATAATTCATGAGATAACTGTTACAAAAATGGAAAATATTTAAAAAGGGTCCTATTAATTAGGGCAGGATTTGTGCAAATGAAGGGAACATAATTTAACATTTATGGTAGTAACCAAAATATATTGATGAAAGTTCCCGAAAAAGATGAAAACAGAAAGTGGCTAAGGAATATATAAAGATGATGCGGCAAAAGGAATGATTTCCTAAACGATTGTATTTTGATTTTTAAGGAAATGATAGAGTCTTAGTTTCAAAATTTCTCCCATGCCTGAGATTTTTATACATTTTTCTACATTTATTATATAAAAAAAATAAACACTTATAAAAAGGAAGATTTATTTAAGAAACCTATAAAGAATGATTATTTTAATGTTTCTATTCACCCACCATCCTGCTAATCACTAACAAATCATTAGCAAAAATCACTGCCGCTTAGAAGATTTATGTTTGGAATAATTCAGAAACTTGCCTATATGATATATATCTCCTTTAGTCCAACGTTACTCTTTTTGGTTCACATAGTATAAATAACATTTGTGCATTATACAATAAGAGAAATCAAATTTTCTTGGGTCTAATCTTTTTCTTTTTTGCTATTTTCAGGCACACAAGTTTCGCATATGTGATATGTCTACCAATTTGGTTTGCATAAGAGAAATCTATTGGTTTCACAAGCTCAACAATGAACAAGAGTAATTGGACATAACGCATGGTACTTATTTTGTTTTAGTGTTTGTAGTACTGATGCTTTCAATTAATATAAAGCATATGAAACAAAAGAAAAATTGAGCCTCTCTAAATGCTTTTTAGGAAGACCATAATGGTTGTTTTAAACTAACAATTTGTACTCTGAGTAGTGAAGTTCTAGGAAGTGATAGATGGCTCTAAATCTGTGTTGTTCTTATCTTTGTAGACATTTGATCTACATATACAATCACTTTGATATCTGCCTTGATCTTTTATTTGGGCAATAAATTGGGTGACTATAGGTGATCACATTTTAATCAAATAATGTTATCATCATGATCATGAATACCCTAAATAATAGTCCGGATCAATTGTCTCAGAAAACCTAAGTCGGCTATTCCTCTTTTTCCATGGTATGATTACCTATGATCATAATTGTTTCATCGTGTGTAATTCTTTACTGGTTATAGAAGGACGTCACGTGATGCCTAACACCCTTTACAACTCTCTCACAAATGCATGAGAAGTGGATTCACTTTAAAAAGGTTGAAGAAAAAAAATTTAACTTGAAAATATCCGTAGGTAAAATACCAGTAAGGCCATCGATCAAATAATTCTATAATTGCCTTTGAAAAGTGTACATACTTTTGTTAGCATCTGAATGGTGTCATAGCCACACAAAAAAAAAAAAAAACTCAATGGTTAAAATTTTAACCATTTCATATCGTAAGTTGGCGCTTTCTTTTAACGATCATAATTAAAGAGAATTTCTATAAAATAATCTGCACTCAGAAAAAGAAGTTGGCACCTTTCTACATTTCGTATGTAATACAGTAGTTTAAACTTATGTTTATGATTCAAGAATCCTTTATTAAGGACAAAAAATTAATTTTTATTTTCACCAAACATAAACTTATCCAAAACAGTGATTCTATAAAGTTTTACTTCGTAAAATACCTAATTTTAGAAGCATATATAAGTTAGATAAAAATTATACTTTATTAGACCGTGTAATTAATTAAAACTAAAAAAAGAAAAAACACATCATTTGATTTTATGTCTCCTCAGGGTTTATCTATTCTCATTAAATGTGTCATTAACTGGCAGGACAATTGGTGTTTGAAAGTTCCTAAATTTTTCCTCTATACAGAATTTTTTTTTGGGTGCTAATAGGTATCACGTGGTACCCCTTGGGCACATCCAAGCCGTCCAACAAATGTAACTGGTGTTAGAATGTTTTAATGCCAAAGAAATCCAAACCGTCAGATGTATTTTTGGACAACCCGAATGTACTCGAAGGGTACTACATGAACCATACCCTATTTGCACCCAAAATTTTCTCAAATCCTCCGCATGCATATAATTTACACTAGCTATAAATAAAAATTAATGCCAAACAAAGCTTTCACGGCAATGATATTTAAAAAATGCATTAGGTGGGAGTTAAGCTTAAAGTTAAAAGGAACATTGTTCTCTCAATATTTTCAAAACATGGTAGAAGTGGTGGATTCATTTTTAAAGAAAACATCATAACGAGAATTCTATAATCTCTCTTCCAATGTGCTCACTACTGGGAGACTCAACATCTTCTCATGCTTAATTAATTTTATTGTGCGTGTCCATTTTGCAGGATGAAGTATGAGATGTTGATCCTATTATTTATATTTTTTTGAATGGATTGTTCATTCAAATAAAAAGATGGTTATCTAAGTGGTCAGTAATGACGGTCCTTCTCATAGAAAAGCATGGAAAGTAAAAAAAAAACACATTGTGTTAGATCGGCATCATTACGTTAAGACTAAACTTGACAAGAGAAATTTAATTAGTGCTACTGCTATGATATATGTAGACAAAGATATGCAGATTTTGACAAGAGGATCATGGGCACTCTTAAGAGTTCATTGTTATTAAGCCATTGATAATTCAAACTATTTTTGAATAGTACAAGCTTCATGGGAAACACGTATAGCCATTTCTACAAATATTTTTGAATTGTGCACTTTACATTTTGTTCTGAAATAACACAAAAAATTTAACAATAAAGTACTTTTTTTTTTAAATTTAAGAATGTCATATTTATCAAAAACCAAAAAGACCAAAATTTGGACGGAATGAGTATTTTTGTTTTTTGACAATTAAATAAAACGTATATAGCTTTCGCTTTTGCATCAACCCGATGTACTTGAATTCGTCCCATGCATAGCACGAGTTTTCTGCTAGTAATGTAGTACAGTACAAGATTTTTTGTTTCTGTATCCTAATATAGTACGATTCGCTAGACAATGCCTTAATTGTTGATTACAAGTATTTTCGGCATCAAGTTGTTCTAAGACAGACGCAACATTTTTAATGTAGAGGTCAAATTCATCCATCCCAATTTAAATGTCCCCTTGGAAAATTTGTATTTTCTTAAACGTAAAAAAATGTATTTCCATACAGTTTTTTCAAATTTTTTGGTGTAAAGAATATAAAAAAATTATAAAGAGAAATATGTTTCTTGGGGGTTTGAAAATGCACAAATTCTCGTAGTGGACGCTTAAAATGGGACGGAGGGAGTATATCCATAAATTAATAACAAAATATTATCCTTCTAGATTACTAGCACAATTTTGAGATGGCATTCCTTCATACTAGTTTTTACAAACAAAACTTAAAATGTAGTGCATATAGTTGGATAATTTAGAGGTGTGAAGGTACTCGGGACTCCACATGAACCCCTATATCCGCCCCTGAGACGAAGATTCAAACACACTACACACCCCTCAACAATAGTTCCAAGGTATCAATAATTTTCTGTCAGCACCATACACAGAATGTGAGTGTTTTTAAAAAAATGTGTTTGTAAAACACGATTTCATGTTCTCACATTACGATTTCATGTTTTCAAAATAAAGATCCATATTCCTATAGTAGTAGTTTTTGGGAATAACAATGGAAAAAAAAGTAGTAAATGATGATTTAAACAAGCACCTGCATTAGCATTTCATCATTGGGCATAATAAAGGCAGTTAAAAATGATAAGGATGAACAATTTGACTCTCATTAGTCAAAATTTCTCATTATGATGATAAATTAAAGGCATCATCACTTTAACCCATTTTAGAACATATTAAATGCATGTGGCGTGTTTGTTTTGCCTTTTGATTCCGGCATTTAATGGCAATAAAGGCCAAAAGTATATAGGGCCCAATTCATATGATTAATAATTATTTTATGTAATTAAGCGGGGCAGGTTGATTGACTGGTGGATTAATTGACAAATTTAATAATGGGCAGGAAAAGTACTAGGCAATATCGGTGACTTGTTATATCTGCAGGTATTAATTTCACTTTTAGTGCCCTTTTTGTGCATTTATAAAGGGCGGTTCTTTTTTTATTTATATTTATTTATTTTTGGCCTTTTCTTTTTCCTCCTTTTGGTAAGTGAAAAAGAAGTGGTGGTTGCTATCATGCACAAGCATGATTTCCTATCTAATGACTAATGGATCACACAAGATTTTTGTAGGGCCCTACCACCGAATCTCCCAACTTAATAATTTTGTAGGATTATTTTTGTCTGTAAATTTTTTGTTATTGTTTTTACGAGCTTTGTGCTAGTTTTTTGTTTGCTAGATTATCGATTGTATCAAAATATTTAAAAAGTTCACTAAAGACCAAAAAAAAAAAAAAAACATACGGTCTTTTGGAATTTTTTTGTTTTTTTTGTTTTTTTAAATTAGTTTGACCGTCGATCCAACATAGAGTATGTAAAAAAGAAGAAGTGGGTGTGGTTGCTATCACAAACTCAAAACGTAAATGACTTATTAGTTATTACCCCACCACAGCATACATGATTTCCTATCTGATGCCCAGTGGATCCCACAATATTATTGATACGGTCCTACCACCGTCACTTTTTAGGAATCTATAGTTTGTACTATTTTGTATTGAGAAGGATTATCTCTCTTGACTTTACCGTCCATTGTAGTACGTGAAATGTAAGTGGAAGCTTGCACGAAATAAAAATTAAAATGGGGAACGTAACTCATCTTTCGCACTTCACAAAATCATGCAAGATTTTTCTTCAAGACAAAGACATGACAATTTTTCATACCCAAAATTGAGGAAAAAACAGTTAGCTAAAATATTTTTGAAAAAGAAAAATTGTGAAATTATGTAATGGGGAATGTCTCTATCTATTTATTTATCTAGAGATAGAGAGAGAGAGAGAGCAGCGGCATGCAAGATTTTTGTTAAAGACAATAACATGAAAACAAATCAAATTTTATTTAGTGACATTTTTTTTCCCTCTCAGTACGGTGACATGATTTTTCATACCCAAAATTTGGAGGAAAAATTAACAAAATTACTTAAAATGTTTCAAATAAATAAATTTGAATTAAATCTGTTAACTTATTTTCTAATACAAGTATTTCACAATTGTTTTAGTAGATTTCTATCTTCAAATTTTTTTACCATCCTCTAGATGAGTTATGCAAGTTCACATCCGAGTCACATTATGCGTATGTGTGACACATAGCGCTACTGCATACATGAAATGTTTGTTGAAAACATCCCAAACTACTAAAATTTGCAAAAAGCAAGAATCGATAGCAAAAGTGTAAAACTATTGAGAGTGTGAGCCGAAGGTCTTACGGAAAGATTATGTGAATGGAATTATTCAATGCTCATGAAGCATTGCCACGTAGTGCCCGAAAGCTCCTTAAATGGCACACAATTTCTATAGCACCCATATTTAGTCACGGACACGATAAGATAAAATATGTGGTGTTGAAGACTTCCGCGACACAACATCTGTGAATAAATTTTGAAAAACGGATTCCTCTGGTCTTTAATTTGGACTGTTTATTTGCCATAATAAATTATTTTGGGTAAATTTTAGCCCTTAATTATACTAATGGATGTTCTAGATTAGGACTCTCCCGCCAGTCAAGTTCAAAACTTGGACCGGAAATGACCCGAACCCTATAAATTTTTAATGTGAGTGGGTTATGATGGAATATACAGTAAAACAGGTGTCGGTCAATGGAGGGGTGTTGGAAACAAAGGAAGGAGGAATTGAGAATATCGAGCTTGAAAAAGAGAGCAGGAATTATGGGTGGAGAAGCTGAGATTACGGCGAGTTTAAGTCCCAAAGCTCTCCCACCACATTGAACAGAGTGCTCTGTACCAACAGAGTCCCATTCCTCTACTCCGCGTGCCACTCGATTTCAGCGTCACAATCTGGGCCGTCTATCTGCTCTACTCATCCACGTGAATGCACGCCGTTGATTTGTATAGGTAGTAGCCCCCACTTCGTATCATCACGTGCCACGTGCGTGAGTGGGGGAATTTGTGACGAGGGATGTTGCTTATTTTATTGGGGGAAAAAAAAGAAGCGACAAACTAGTAAAAAGTGCGACAAAAACTGATTCGGAGGGCTGTACTTTTGTAGTAAGCCATCACAGCTGTCTATCTGGCAATCAACAGTTCCGATTATATATAATTTTTCTACATGTAAGATACTTATTTTTTATGTAAGATAATCCAGATGTTGATTGTCGAACAGACGACCGTGATTGCTCACATGGGTGTAGTGAATTTATTCACTACAGGCCCCAATTCTGACAAAAACTCGAATATTAGCTAAAAATACGCATGTGTGAGGGATGATGATTGTCGAACGGCCGTGATTACTCATTATAAGAGTGTTGTGAACTTACTCACTACAGGCCCCCCGAGTCTCTAGAAATAGGTCTACGTTTTGCTTTGAAATATGTGTTATGATCATCTTCTAATCTGAATTTTATTATTATTATTATTATTATTATTATCTTATTTATTTATTTATTTTAAGCATGAGAAGCGTTGGTTATCTAATTTTTGTGTTCTTTGGTTTAAATTTTCTAGTGAGTGACGCTAGGCATTACTAAATGGAAATGTCCTCAATAAAAGACAAAATTATTTGTTACTAAAATATAATCGTATTTTGTTGATTGCAAAGGAGGAGGAGGAGAAAATAACAAAGCAAAATCTTACCGGGCAGTTAAATATTTTCTTTCGCCGTAGTTATCTTCCTTCTTGCTTTTCCTAAAGTATCAAGCGAACCCTAAATATTGCATATGCGCCTACGTAAAATTGCATGTGTAATAGTTGTTGATTCAATAATATTCTACAAAATTGCGCTTTATTAATTAGATTTGGTGATGTCAAAGCAGATTTAGTAGCTACGTAATTTCTTCTCTCTTTGATTAAGTAAAGTAAATAAATATTGCAGTCACGCTTAAAAAAATCGTGCCAAGATCTTTTGTTCCATTGTTTTCTGTGGGGCTCGCTTCTCTAGCGCACCTCTTTGAACCTTATAGAACGGGCAAAAGGGATGAGGGGAAGGGTAAAGACTTGAGATATGGGGGATCCACCTGAGAGGGAAACTTGTACAAGTAGCACCCGTGTTAGCGCCTCGCCCGGACGGTGGTGGTCCGGGAAGGCACCCCAATGGTCTAGTAAGTCACCGGCAGTGAGAAAGATGGCTGGAAAAGTAAGAAATGGTATATCTTTTATAGAGAGAAGAAGAAGAAGAAGAAGAAGAAGAAGAAGAAGAAGAAGCCCCCTTCTTTTGGTGGGGGAGCCTCCCTTTTATAGGCAAAGGGAAGCTTCCCCGCTACGCTATCTGTGCCTCCCACGCGCCGTCCTTTCTTGACTGAGCACATGGGCCAGTCATGAGTACTCCGTCGCTTCGGCTGATGTCACCCTACTTATTTGTCAGAATAGTCAGAGGCGTTCATTCGAGCATTTACTCCCCAACTCCAAATCCCTTCGGTGGGAACTATGGCCGAGAGGTTGATTCCCACTAAGCACCGAGGGAGATGAAGCTTACTGACCGAGTCTCAGTTGACCCTTGCGGCCTCTCCGGACCTCGGCTGCTACATTTTCTGTTTGTTGTTCACAAATAAAGATAAAACAACAAGCGTATTTGACAGTTGTTTTGATTGCTTAGCTTAGTGTTACATTAAATAAGACGCATAATTAACATGAGCACTTAAAAAAATGGTACCCAACCAACTCTGAAGATTCTTGATTTTGTTGTGAACCAATTAATACAAAAAAAGGGAAAAAAGGATCCTGTAGTGCGACATCCGATCTGTTGATCTCAGTAATTAATAGTTCAGAGTTCATTTCAACAATAGACGAATTAGATCATACAGGTGTCGAAATGAAATCAAAATCATTGATTACGCAATTAACGGCTCACGTCACACTATACACAATCTTGTAGTGCGGCTCCCCAATTTCCCTTTGATGTACCCATTGGATATTTATCTCACCGATGGTTTGTAAGGTCAGTGTCTCTTTTTGACTTTAAATTGAAAAAGTTTATGATCCTTCGATTCTTCTAAACTGGTTTTTTTTTTTTTTTTGGTCTTTTTTTTTTCCGTTTTTTTTTCTTCTGTATTTTGTTAGATTTGCTTTGTATGACAAAAAATAAAAAATTATGACCAAAAAAATCACTGAAAACGAAATTGATGGGTGTTTTACTGTTTTGGCTAAAATAAGCCACTGTGCTTTTTTTCCTTGTCTTTGTTCAAATTTTCTCACATTTGTTAGTTTCGCGTCAAATTTTTATGAATTATTGATTCTTCTCAATGAGAGAAATCGAAAAAGTAAAAAATTATGATCCAAACTTAAATTTTTTGAATTAATATAAAAATCAGCCAAAAAGTCTGATTTTTTTTTTTTTGTTTTATTTGAAAAAACTCCTCAGTTTGGTTCACAATTTTTATTTTTCCGATTCCTCTCAACGAGAAGAACTAGTAATCCACAAAAGTTTGACGTGAAACTAACAAATCTAAAAATAAAATAAAATAAAATTGAGTAAAGACAAAAAAAATAAGCCAGGTCACTTACTATTGCCTCTTTCAAAAAATTTAAAAGGGAAAAATACAAATGATGTGAGGCCAACGTAATTAAAAAATTATTAGGATCCTAAGTCATCACTATGTACAGCCCCAAGATCTTTCTATGCCACATATTTATATAAGGTCAGGATTAGGGATGGCAATGAGTCTGTTCGGTTTGGGTATTGCCATATCCGAACTCATTACCCGAAACTAGATGGGTACCTAGAACCGAACCGAAACCCAAACGGGTAGAGGAAATTGAAACCGTAACTGAACCAATCGGGGATTGGTTAGGTTTGGGTACTCCCCATTAAATTAGAAAAAAAAATAAAAACGAAATAACTTAGGATTAAGCGTATGAGACTCCATGTTAATTTGAAATAAATAAGGATACTAAGACACATCGATCACTAAATAATTAGGAGGTAGAAGACGATGACGTTTTGCTGCTGCACGTGTGGATGTCGTTTCCTCACAAGCTACGTCGTCGACATGCACATAGCAGTTTGAAGAAACGGAATATGAGAAAGACAATACGGAAATTGGTTTTCATGACTCTGTAACTTAGTTCAAGAGGTCACCCATGTGAACGGTTTTGCGTTATTTTGTCTTTTGGGCTTTTTGGGTGAGATACAATAGGGGTGGCTAAGACAGCAAACGAATCGAGTTATTCGTGAACAAATTGAGGCTTGGTTCATTAAAAGCACATCAGGGTTCGGCTCGTTCAGTAAGCCTAATTAAACAAGCTAAAAATTCGGTTGTAATTTGATTTGCTAGCTATGTAGATAGGTTCGCTTGTACATGGGCTCCGCTCTTTTAGCATTTAAATCCAATAAGAGTTCTAAACACTAGCAACACTCCCCTCTCTCTCGGGGGGGGGGGGGGGGGAGGGGGGCGCAAATATGCATGACAAGTTGTATGATTTCGGCATCAGAGAAGAACGACGACCGCCAACGAGGCTCTTGCAGAGAGAGAGAGAGAGAGGTAATTTGGGCCGGATGAGGGAGCCGGACTAAATATAAGCACCCCCTTTGTGTATAATTAGTCAGGGGGAAGGGAGATGAGTGGGGATGACGGATTACTCATCTGGGTGGGTTAATTTTAGTGCTCCAAAACCATGGATATGGCGTGATACTGGATATGGGGAAGAAGGATGATTTAGTCCGGGCCTTAATACCCCACCTAAACAAGCCCATATAGATGAGAAACGATCAATTGAGCGAGAAGCCCTATTATAGAGAAGATCGAACAACAAATCTTTTCTTTTGGCGGTGATTGACCCTTTCTAATGTTCATTAGGGTAAAATAATTACGTGACCAACTTGACTACGTTACCGAAATTAAAAAACGAATATGTGGTGACTCAATCATTAAGTAACTAGCTTATAGCCCCTTGACTAAACCATACAATTATCTTCTCTTTTTTAAAAAATAAAAATAAAAATAAATACAGGTTCCTCCTTGTTAAAGGCATTTGCCGCCCGTCTACTCAAATGAGCATAGCTAATTTTGACTTTTGGGTCAAAAGCTTAAAATTTTGAATTTATTACAATGTTGATTGTAGTGTGAGACTATTTGTGGTACATGTTATGAAGTAAAAAAATCCCGATAGGGCAGACTTGTGCATATACCGATCGGAATTGTATTATGCCCTTAAATTTTTATCCAACTTTGGAGATTCCTAACTTTTTCATGCTACTTATATTATGCCTATAAAAAAAAAATAACTATAAGATCTTAATAGTACTTAAATTATCACACCCTTATGATACCATATTGTATCCAATATTCCATATTTTTCTTATTAAATATCCAACACATATTTTATCCAACTCATCAAATAGTTAACTAAGCACTTGACATGTGATATTCTTGACTATATAATTCAATTTAATGTTCATTTTCGGACC
Source organism: Vaccinium vitis-idaea (assembly GCA_963854785.1). Lineage (NCBI taxonomy): Eukaryota > Viridiplantae > Streptophyta > Magnoliopsida > Ericales > Ericaceae > Vaccinium > Vaccinium vitis-idaea. Next base: position 34,354,564 of record OY978226.1, on the reverse strand, counting down.
ACCACATGAATCCACTATTGTATTTTATCACATATATTACAAGAACCTTCAATTCTGCAAAGTTAATATGTTTGCTGTTAATGTTGACTAACAAATGCCGGCACCCTACGTCATGTTAGAATTATTTTTTCACTTTTTAAATATCTTTTTCACTTTTTAATTTTATTTGTTGTTATTGCTAATCTTTATTTGTAATATTTTTATAAAAAGTGTGTTGGATATCTCCTTTGTGATAGTCACATAAAATAACTTTTTCCCAAACTAAAAAAAATACTAACCACCTTTGTAACATCTTCTGCATTGAAATCGGGAAAGAACGTAGAGATATATTTTTCTTTGGACAAGGGATACCACAAGTCACTAATCCAGTAATCTATCAGGTTGTTCATTTATTACAAGTGACAAAAAAAACTATAGACAAGGGTCCCTACTGTGCACTAGGTACATGACACCGTGTTATGCACCCCATCTGGTCATTTGTTGTGAAAATACACCGCTCGGATCAAATTCAAGCAATAACTTTTAAATAGAGTTGGATTAGATCCGAGCCGTGTATTTTCGAAACGGACGGCCGAGTGAATGCATGGTACAATGCCATGCACCTAGTGCATAGCAGGGCCCCAAATCCAAAGCTACTCGGACATATGTTGCGGTGTGTTGTCCGCAATCTGTACACACTTTATTTTAACTTTTCTATCCAATCAGATAAAAGGAAAAAATTTAGCTACTCCAATTTTTTTAATCCAATTTTTAAATCATTTGACAAATTTTACGTCAACATAGTTAAAATGCGAAGGCCTGCAATTATTATTATTATTATTTTGATACCAACTGTAGAGGAATTATATGTGAAGAATTAAAATAACGTAATACTACAATAATCATATAAGATCCTCGATCGATAAGTTAGTAAAAAAACATAAAACAATTGAAAAAAGAGTTACAACATAGAGAAAAACAAAGAAATTAAAAACGAAAGACTTCCTATATGATAGTACAACATTACTAAAATGACAAGCTTATAATTAGCGTAAAGTTTTAGTACAAATTAAGGGACTTCTTTTAGTTTTTTCGTTAAACAAAACACCTGCTTCCTTATGGCGTCACATCATGATAATATTGGCGGTGAACGCAACCCTCTCCAAACAAAAATCCTCAAAACTTAAAAATACCTAGCTACGCTAAATAATGTCTTCTTCAAAGGGAAATTTAAATTTAATATACTAGTATTTGTTATGTAATTTTAGCATAACATTAGACTATATTTTTTGAATATATTAATAGCAATGAGCGCGTTTTAAACATGTCTATCGAAAGCTAAATTTAACCATCAACAAATTTTAAAGTAGATATTGCACACATTATCTGTTAAAAAAATGTTCCCGATCTTGGAGCCACACTAGATTTTTCGGTCGTTAACTTTAAAACTCTATAATTAAATTAACGTGATCGCAAATTTGTCCGAATATCTGGTTATCAAGGGAAAAACTGTATGTAAATAGGTATAGGCAACTGCAGTAGCTGATCATTAAATTAACCTTCGACGATTTGATGCAACCTTTGAACCTATGATACTACATGACAAGGGAACAGTGAACTGCACCTAAAGTAACATGACTTAAAAAAGAGCCACACGTGTCAGGCTTTGGTTAACGTGCGCCTCCCCATTATTCGTCGTGAACGGCACGCGTGACTGAAGAGTCAAAAATCAAGTGGGAAAAGCTCACAAAAAAGAACGCGCAGGGTAGAAAAACCTGGCAGAAAAGAAGGTAGATTCGATTGAAAGTCCAGTTCAACAATGGAGTTCAAAAAAAACAAAAAGAAGTCCAACTATGTAAAAATAATTATATAAAGGCACACTGCAGTACTTCTGCGTGGATTTCTCGACCATTATGAATGAGTGCAAATGTTTGTGTTTTGTATAATTGTATGCACCCCAAGTACCTCTACGAACTACTATCTTTTTTTCTCCCTACAGTTAAAGGTATTGTTTATATCGTATTTTGACATAGTTTTGAATCGATAAGAAGAAGACGTGACAATTGATTTGAATTAGTTAGATAGACAAATGACAATCATTCGTTGAGGACAAGTATCGTGTAGATTCAGAGTAAGACCTGGACGGTTTTTAGGAAGAAGCCACTCAGACAATGTAACTGCCTCATCCAACATAACTACCGTACATAAATTCAAAAAGGGAAAACTTCTCAAGTTCAAAATTCAAGGAGGAAGCCTATAAATATCAGTCTACTACAACAATTTACAACCTCTATCAATCGCTCAAAGGCTTTGCTTTTATCAGTTTTTACTTTTTTTGTACTTTACAACATTTTATAGGAGTAGGAGTAACGTAATTTCTTTATCGATTGTAACCTCGATTTTTGTGGATTGTATCCCTTTGAAGTTTAATAAAGTTTGCCTTGTTATTCTTCATCCCTTGTTTGCTTCCAAAAAAGTCTTGAAATATAGCATTGAATCAAACTCCACTTTGATACACTACCTTTCAGTATCCATTTCGCCAGTTTAGTTCTTATCGATAAGAACTGGGATATTTTAGGCAAACATGTATTCGAATCAATTTACGTGTCTCTTAAATTATTATTTTCAATCCGGTCATAGGCAGACTATCCACGTTGAAACTAAAGGATTCACAAGAAATTTCGATTCCAAGCATCGAATCCTAACCTTTGGAGCTTACTATGGTCTATTGATTCACACAGAAAACATATGCTGGTGGTGTTGATTTTATAAAGTATGATCCAGCCCTGTATGCATACTACTTCGCTGAGTATGTCGTAGTTTGACCTTAGCGTGATTTGGCTAAATTTAAAAAACTAGTTTTTTGGTTTTTCTTTTTTTCGTTTTGTCTTCGTTCAATTTTTTTTTTTACATTTGTTAGTTTTGCGTCAAGATTTTGTGGTTTCTGGATTTATCTTGTTTAGACGAATCCAAAGAGTATAAAATTATGGTCAAAAGTAATAGTTTTTTGAATAAAGCAAAAAATAAACCAGTTTTTTGGATTATTTCTAGTATTTATTCACAAAACTTTAAGTTTGGTTAATAATTTTATACGTTTTAGATTCCTCTCATTGAGACAAGCCAAGAAACCAAAAAAAATCGACCGAAAACTAACAAATGCAATTTTTTTTTGAATAAGGACAAAATGAAAAAAACCAAAAAACCAAGTTTTTCAAATTAGCCAAATCACGCCTAATGAAAACTAGTATCAGGGTTAAATACAAAAAAAAAAGTAATATATAATAATTGGCGATATAAAATCTAGAATATAAATAATGTTATACATGGCTATCGGTGTAAACTATGTACTTTCTTTATTCGTTATATTATTAAAATTGAGGTGAGCTGTGAATATATATAGTCTACATATTAGGTCTATTTAAACAAAATCATCATGTCCCCGTAACAATAACTTAAAAATAGTACTGATATTTTCCTCACACAAAAAATTTAAATTTTTATTTCAATTTACAGAAAAGTCAAAAATATTTATTACTTTTAAACCCCTCAATTTATTAAACTGAATAAATATAGTACACGAAGAAATCAATTCAAGAAAAATTACGTATTTTTTTTGTTTTATTTTATCTTTAATGATTCATTTTTTGCGGAAATGTTGTGTATTGCGTGGGACATTAGTTTCCCAGCTATTGCGTGGAATTGATGAGTCGGATCAACAACTGATAGAAAGAGACACCTCGTAAATCCCGTGCTAAAATACGCCGCAGTTTGTCATTTTTCAACAGATAGCCATTGTAGCCTTGACTAGACCACCGTCCCCACATTTCTTTATGCTCAAAACCAAAAAATACAAACTACCCAATACCTTCCTCTTATTTAATTTCCTACTCATTCCCTCACTTTATTATTACCTCCTCTCTCCGAACTTTATGAGTACGTTTTCGTGTTCATATACCCTTCCTCTCTGCATTTTGCCTGCTTAAAATCTTTAATATTTCACAGTATCAGAATTTAAAGCTGCTACGGAAGCACTACATCCAGCAAGTGTGTGCGCAGGATAAGAGCATGCTCACTTTCCCGTTTCAAGAAATCAGGAGAGAGAGAGAGAGAGAGAGAGAGAGAGAGAGAACCCAAAAAGCAGAGAACCAGTTTCGAGCAGAGAAAGAGTGGAAGAAGATAAAAGATGAGATTTTTGGAACTATTGTGTTGATGGAGAAGGGGCAAAGCAAAGAAGAAAATCGATATTATGACCACTTTCATCGAAAGGTCGATTTCTTTTGCCACCTGCTGATCGCTATGAGTTAAAAATACAAAAAGGGAAAAGGAGAATGGCCCCAAAAGCAATCGATAATCAGACCACTCATGCTTCGTTCGGCGTGCTTTGATATGATGTTGGCCCCATTTTTTCCCCTTCTGATCAAGTCTTGATAGGGGGAGCCCCACCTTAGATTTCAGTACACCTTTTCCCCCAGTTTTTGTTCCTTGGTTTTGGATTTTTGGGGCATGTCCCGGTGACCCGATTGGATTCTTGTGCTTATTTCTTTGGATTTTTCTCAGGGTTGATGTCATTTGGTTTAGGTGGGTTGATAGGTTTTATTATGAGCTGAAGTGGGTATTAGTTATTTTCCATTTATTGAGCTGATTCGGTGCTGAAGTTTGTGTCTTTGGAACAAGAAGGTGTTTCCCTGAGGTGGGTTTGAGGAATTTTGTGGGTTTTGGATGGAAATATGCTGTTTTTAGCAAATGGGTTTGTTTGTTGATGTAGAGATGGGTTCTTGTATTGTGTTCTTCGTGTGGAAATAGCAAATCACCACATGGGTTCTTTTGAGGAGAAGGTCAAAACAAGAGGGTTGGTTTCTGGGGCACAGACTTTATTTGAGGAAATGAAATTGTTGAAAGAAATGCAGGATCATTCTGGTTAGCGCCTTTGAACTGTTCTTGTTTCATTTCGTTATTCTATATTTAACTCTTGAATTTCGTAATGCAAATCTATATATATATATATTTTTGGTGAAAATTTCCAAACAAACAATTTCTGGGTAATCTTTCCATTTGTTATTTCTATATGTCTAATATGGGTTTGTTTCAGGGGTTAGGAAGCCAATGAATTCGGAGCTATGGCACGCATGCGCCGGCCCATTGGTGAGCTTGCCGCCGGTCGGAAGCCTTGTGTATTACTTCCCACAAGGACACAGCGAACAGGTTTACTTTTTCAGTTATTTTTCATTCAGTTTTGTAGTCATTCAATTCTTTCCATGTTGAAAGTCACATGGTCATTAACTTGGGGTATGGGCTTAAAAACTGTCGAATTGCATAAGAAATTCAACTATAGAAACTTATGTTGTCAAAAGGAATTTTATTTGCATAAGGAAATCAACAGTAGAAACTTATGTTGTCAGAATGAACTTTTTGGAATTTTGAACAAAATTAAGTCTTTCATTCAAAAAGTGACTTGAAAATCGTTTTGTGGATGACCTTGTTCTGGAGTGCTTTGAGTCTATTATCGGGTGTGATGATCTTGAAATATCTTTCAGCACAACTATATATGCACTTGTATAGTATTTAGACTTTACAAGTCAAAATTCATGCTAGGGAATCCCTTTAACTGTTTTACCTTGTATCTGTTTTAGTTAGAGATTTTTTCATCTGGTATTCTTTTTTCAAGGCGAATTTTGACATGTAAATTGTTGACTCTGTCGGCATTACCATTCGGCGGTTGACATTGAAAGTTTCAATAACTTGTGTAAAAAGTAGTATATGCGAGTCTTCTGTGTTTTTAATTTGGAACTTTGAGAATGGAAACCAACCACTTGATTGGTTGACTACTTGGCTCGGTCTTTGTCTTAGAGTGATCGACTAAAATTTTACTGTCCATTTCACCTGTCTAAATTCTTCGAAATAGTTTCTTTTGCTCACTAATCTTAATGCGCTACATTCCTGGATGCTGTTTAGCTGTGGCTTCAACTTTTATCTTGCTTTATATTAATGGATACTACGTAATATGAGGTGGTGTTTGGTTGTCTGGCTTAGAGATGCAAAATAACCTGGATCTGATGTTTAGGAATTTGCTATGTGGCATTTTCACAGACAATTCCTTGTTGGAACTTGATGCAATTTCAGATAACTTGTTTTTCTTTCTTTCTTTTTTTTTTCAGAAGTTTTTTTTGGATACAATTCACCAGCTAATGATTTTTGTTGCTTTAGTGCTAATAGGACTCTATAATGTGTCATATACCAGGTGGCAGTTTCAACGAATAGAACCGCAACCTCACAGATCCCTAACTATCCAAATCTCCCGCCTCAGTTGTTGTGCCAAGTTCACAATGTTACACTACATGTATGGTGCCCTTGGATTACTTCCCTATTCATTGATGCAGGCAAACATATGTCAATGGATTCCCTTATATGTTTCTGACAATATCCACCGTTGTCTCACCGTTTTTTGTTTTTCCCTTTAGGCTGACAAAGATACTGATGAGATCTATACTCAAATGAGCCTTCAGCCAGTTAGCTCTGTAAGTTCTGCTATTTCATAACATTCATAATCTTTGTGTGACTACTTCTAATTTTTCATGTAGAAAATGGGATATCTGGAAATGGGATCATTTTGCTGATAGCCTGATACTAAAGACATATCTGCTTTTTTGTTTTTTTCAATCAGGAAAAAGATGTATTCCCAATACCAGACTTTGGATTAAAGCATAGTAAGCATCCAAGTGAATTTTTCTGCAAAACCTTGACTGCAAGTGATACAAGCACACATGGTGGCTTCTCGGTTCCTCGTAGGGCCGCAGAAAAGCTATTTCCGCCATTGGTGAGGTTTCTTTTCTTAGAGCAAGACATTTGCTAGCTATGGCGGGATTGAGGAATGTAAAATTTGAATCTAAAGTACTTCATATATATATTTTTTCTCAATTTATTAGGATTATTCAATGCAACCACCAACTCAAGAGCTTGTTGTCCGAGACTTGCATGAAAATACTTGGACTTTTCGTCATATATACCGCGGTGAGGATGCTTATGATATTTTATTTTAACTTTATGTTTCTGTTATTTCATTTTGTCGTTTAAGAACAACTGATTTCGTTTAGAGACAAGTGCTTGACTGCCAGCAAATAAGTGACAAATACGTGACCAAGTCAAGAATTGAATGCTTCATTTTCTTTGTACTTGTAGCTATCAGTGAACTAAAATAGTGATTATTGGTCATTGTTTCATTTGTTTGTCTGAAGGACTTTTGATTTGTTTCGTAGAAATTATTTTCTTTTTGCCATCTTATTTAGGGCAGCCAAAGAGACACCTTCTTACAACTGGGTGGAGTATGTTTATTGGTGCAAAGAGGCTTAGAGCGGGTGATGCTGTTCTGTTTATAAGGTACTCCCTCCGTCCCTAAACTTTTGACCTTTTTGGGATTGCGTGTCATTTTAAATTGCTTATATATTTTTATTTATAAAGTTTTATGTGATTTTGAAAACTTTGTTTAATAGAACTAATTAAAATCTATCAAATAAGATCCATTTTGCATATTTTTTGACATTTACATTGAAAGATATAGGCATTTGAAAATGACACTATCCAAAAAGTGTCAAAAGTTTAGGGACGTAGGGAGTATATAGCATTGTTTTTGAAAGCTCACATGAAATTCTTGGAAAACGATACTCAGTATGTCATTTGGCTTCTACTGCATGGGGCCTTATTCATATGATAACATTCCTTTACGTTGTTTTAAATAGGGATGAAAAATCACAACTGATGCTGGGTGTGAGGCGTGCAAATCGTCAACAAGCAACTATGCCATCATCTGTTCTATCTGCGGATAGCATGCACATTGGCGTCCTTGCCGCTGCAAACCATGCTGCTGCTAATAGAAGCCCATTTACAATTTTCTATAATCCTAGGTACCTTTGAAAGACCTAATCTTTTGTTTTATTTGTTTGGCACATTGTGTGATTTCCTGATTGTTTTGTGATCTCTACTTATCCATAGGGCATGTCCTTCAGAATTTGTTGTTCCTTTGGCCAAATATCGGAAATATGTATATGGAACCCAACTCTCAGTTGGTATGAGGTTTGGGATGATGTTTGAAACTGATGACTCTGGCAAACGCAGGTAACTTTCTGACCATTCTTTGCTCTGGGGGCTACCATAGGCTTGTCTCTAGGGGACATCTTATATTTTGAGGCCTCATTTTTGCTTTCCCATTTTGCTTTTGTGGTTTGCTCTTTATATCAACACTGCCACAATGGATCAAAGGTGAAAGGAAGCCAAACCATACGAGGCCTCGTGTCCCATTCACTTGGGATTGGCTATGTGAATCCACTTTTGCCATTCTGCTCTGTCAATGGCTATATTTTCAATTAGATTCAATATGTCAATGTCCTTTCTTAAGGATGAAACTATTAAATGGAGAAAAAAAAAAAACTGAACATTATTGTTTGGGGTATTTAGAATAGGAAACAAGTTTCAAATTCTTTGTGTTCGGTATATGCATATCGGATCAAATTAGTGCTCTAACGGGTTTCCTCTTTTTCCTGCAGATATATGGGTACAATTGTTGGTATAAGTGACTTAGATCCACTGAGGTGGCCTGGTTCCAAGTGGCGCAATCTTCAGGTGTACTATTCGACTCCCCGACTAGATTTTTCCATTTTTCCCAATTCCCAGTTTTGATGTGTAACTTCTTTTTCATAAAACAGGTAGAATGGGATGAAACTGGCTGTACTGAAAAACACAACCGAGTTAGTCCGTGGGAAATTGAGACTCCCGAAAGTCTTTTCATATTTCCTTCTCTTACGTCAAGTTTCAAACGACCCCTACAAGCTGGTTATTTAGGTAAATTCATTTTTACTCTATCTTCAGAGGGTTCAAGGACATATGTTCATGGAATGACAACTATTGTTTTATCAGGCGAGCAATCTGAGTGGGAGAATCTGATAAAGAGGCCTTTCGTACGGGTTCCTGAAAACCCAACTGGGGAGCTTCCTTATCCCTCAATTTCAAGCCTTTGGTCTGAACAACTTCTCAAGATGCTGATAAAACCTCAAAACGTCGCCAATGGAACAGTGCCACCTGGCCAAGACTCTTTATGTAAGGGAACTTCCATTCAAGAGGCTAAAACTCCGACAGAAGCGATTGTCAAGCAGAAACCACAGCTCGAAAATACTTCATCAGATAATCAACTTCGTCCTCATAACCACCTCAACCAAACCGATTCCATCAAACCGAACTACTCCACCCAAACTGAAGTATCAAAAGTAGAACCTGTAATTGCTGTTGATCAGTTAAGCCAATTGACTTCTTCTTTAGGGAAATGTAATGAAGACAAAGTGACTCAAAATTCAGTGAATCCGCAGAATCTTGTTAATCAGCTGTTCCTCAACCAAAACCACTGTTTGCCGCAGTCGCAGATTAGTCCATGGGTGGACTCCCAACAATTAGATTGTACTAATTTCAATGGGTTACTTCCGTATCTGGACACTAGTGATTGGAACATGAACACTGGAATTCTCAGATCACAGGGACCTTTATCCATGTTCGGAAAGCAAGAGTCATCGGTAGGGTATTCAGAAACAGTCGAGCCCACCATACCTTCAATGGGCCACGAAATGTGGGACCACCAGCTGAATAATTTGAGGACTTCATTACAGACAAACCAACTTGCTCCTTTACCTCAGCAGGATCTTTATAGCCTTCAGAGTAGTAGATATGATTCAAGTGATTTATATAGTTGTCTAAATTTTGAAGGTAGCAGCGGAGGAAGCACAGTGGTTGATCCTTCCGTTTCAAGCACTGTTTTCGATGAGTTTTGTTGCCCATTGAAAGATGCTTCTTTTCAAAATCCCTCAAATTGTTTATTAGGCAACTTCAGTTCAAGCCAGGATGTTCAGTCCCAGATAACGTCGGCTAGCCTAGCTGATTCTCGGGTTTTTTCCTTGCAAGAGTTCCGGGATAGCTCAGGTGGCACATCGTCGAGCAATGTAGAATTTGATGATGGTAGTCTTTTGCAAAACAACACATGGCAACAAGCTGCTCCGCCTGTACGAACCTATACGAAGGTAAAGATTTTATAGGATTTGAAATACCAATTTTAAATGAAGTTGAGTGCTTTGGGGAGAGTGAGAGATCAGCTCATGTTGTTAAAGCCTAAAATATCTTGGCAGAATAATTTGATTTGCCCTATATGGCTATCAATTGCCAGCTTTTCTTTTTATATTTTGGTTTTGGGATTTGTCAAGTACTTGTCGTGGTACGACGGCTGTTTAGAGCTATGCTTGGATTCAGGATTTGTAAAGAGATTTGTTGAAGTAAAAGAAAAGATGTGCGAAAAATGCCTTCTTTATGAAGGCAAATCCTCGTCATTTTCTTTTCCTTTGACAAATTCCTCTATGAATCCTTAATCCAAATACAGTCTAATACTTAATTAGGGTCAATACTTGTGGAGGGAAAATAAAATGGACGAGACTTCTCTTCAAAAAGTTCATGGTGTATTTCCCTGACCTTCGCTATTCGGTCAAGAGATCCTCTCCAAATACAACCTTATATTTCTGGGATTTTGATTCCATGTGTCTTGCATATCCGAATCCTCTTTCATGAATCTTGTTATCCATCCCGTAACGAATGCACAATGCTTGCAGATTCAGAAGGCTGGATCTGTTGGAAGGTCAATTGATGTCTCGGGATTCAAGAATTATGATGAATTGCGCTCTGCGATTGAATGCATGTTTGGACTGGAGGGCCTGCTTATTGACAGAACCTCTGGCTGGAAACTAGTTTACGTGGATTTCGAGAACGATGTTCTACTTGTCGGGGATGATCCTTGGGAGTAAGTTTTCGTTATCATTTTTGTTTTCCCCTCTTTTGTGAAGTATCTGTAGAAATGCTCAAGATGAATCCGTATCATCTTTGAATTAAAATTCTCTTCTATTGTGTTTCAATACAGGGAATTCATTAGCTGTGTTCGTTGCATTAGAATCCTATCCCCCTCTGAAGTTCAGAAGATGAGCGAAGAGGGAATGCAGCTTCTCAACAATGCCGCCACCATTCCAGGGACTAATGGATCAGAAACTGCTTGTGCTTGGGATTGCCCGAATTGATTCATTGCTTGCTTTCGCTCGGTTGATTCTGAAAATTGTGGTATATCACCGGAAGAGAACCTCGAGCAGGGCTAAGTGATGTAGGTACTGAATCTTCAGACTACAGTAGATCAGAGCTTTGGTTTTAGATTTGGCCTTTTATATATAGTAGAGTACTATTAAGTATGTATGACTGTTCTGAGATTGTCCTGAGAGTTAATGTCGTTCCTAAATGTATGCTTCCATTCACTACTTATGAATTTTCCGAACCAGATTCACACTTACCATTGCGGTACTGATATTACACGCGAACTCTGTTGTGCTAAAGAAAATGGGAAGATGTTGCCATTTGGTTTTTTTCGCAAAAAGTTGGTTCAAATCTCCCAGAGATCGAGTGCTCGATGAAGATGGTTCACTAAGATATATTCCAAGTAATTCTTTTGAGTTCCTTTTGGATGGAAAGAAAAAAAAGAATGGTAGGAATCTTGTTAGAATCAATCAATCTAATACATCGAAAGGAACAATTATCGTGCCGCAAAGGCACCGATAACCATTCAGGAGCCTCCAAAGTCTTCAACACCAGAACGTCGCAGGTGGCCAAAGTGTGTGCAACACCGTTGGCAGTCCTAACAAACTTGAAATCACATCTCCGAAACTGAACTGCAGTTTGATGGATCAAGGCAAACTCTAGAGCAGCTCGGCACGATATCGCTTCAGCACCCAAGGCCGAAGTCACCATCCCCAAGCATACACAAAGTAGGTACAAACACAATGGCCTCTCTTTTTGACACAAGAGACAAATAACTTCTACTGCTACCGACAAACGACAAAAGCAACAATTGTATGTGCTGCTTTACTTTTGACTTTTCAACATTACTCACTTATTGTACACAACACGCTAAACCAGAAAAGTGTAGAAGCGTAACAATTGACAGATGGAAGTGTCTGGGTCATTCTTGAGTCTGGTTTGTCGACGGTAAAATAAAAGATAAGCTTGCATTTTTTTTTTTTTTTTGTAAAAACTTAGTGTAAAACAAAGTATCCTTGTCGAAAGTAGTTGAGAGATGAGATGTACTTATCTGCTAAGTGACAGCTACCACTCGCATTCGTTACCGCCACACCTGCCCCCGCCATACTCCTCTCACAACTGCAATCCACTAACTCCCGCCTTTGTTCAGTTCGTTGCATAACCGCTTCTTCCTCACCCATGGCCATTATTCGTGAACAAGCTCGAGTTTTACTCAAACTTAGACAAACTCGGCTCTTCAATTTTTTTTTGAGCTCGAGCTCGGCTAAAAACTAAACGAACGACTTGAACATCCTAAAGACCGGCTCGATTCGGCTCGTTGTAGCCCTACAAACAATAAAGTCTTTCATCTTCAAAAGACAAAAAAAAAAAAAAAAAAGATAACAAGCATTCCATGTCAACAACAGGCATTCCATGTCAATGTCAAATTCCTTCGACACCAGATCCTACATGATACTCCCTCCGTCCCAAATTGCTTACTCCTTCGTGGGAGTGCGTGCATTTTGCACGCAAAAAATAACATGTTAATGAAAACTTTTTTGGGAAATTACTGCTCTTACTTCAAAATGCCTTCAAAATCTCAAACTTACATATTTTAGATGTTGTAGTAAGTATTCCAGATGGAGTGGAAAATATTCCAGATGCTGTAACAAAATAAGCAAAACAAAACTTTGTTTCATGCAAGACAATTCCGTTTTTAGTGCTCGGTTTTCATCGTGTGAAATATTACCATTTTGAAATACCAAAGAAAAATTCCCCCTAGCTGATTGCAATCGATCAAGATATTTTGTGCGGTTCAAAAAAAAAAAAAAAAATTTGTCGGTTAAAATTTTCCCGGGAAAAAAAAAAAATAGTCCCGGAGTAGTAGAGGAAAGGAAAGGGGAGAGAGAGAGAGAGAGAGAGAGAGAGAGAGAGAGAGAGATGGGGGCGTCGTCTTCAACGGAGCAAGTTTCAGTGGAGCAGCGGGAGGCGGAAAGTTTGGCGGCGTCGACTGGAGCTCTCCCTATGCTTCACAAGGCTTTCGATTCACTTTCCGATCGCCAAACAAATACCATTCCCCTCCACTCTCTACAGGTATCTGAAAACCCCAATTCTGTATTTGTAGAATTAGCCTACCTTATTAGTAGATGTTTCGAGTTTCGTTAGAACCTGGAGTTAAGACCGCAATTCTGCATTATTCTTGTTGTGGTGTTTGTGTATAAATTACTGATCGAATACCCAATTTGAGTTGCATAAAAACAGCTAATTTGTGGAGATTGGAATTCCACTTTAATCACAAACGTAGATGAATTGTCTTGCTATCAACTTCTGAATCTCGTTAGGAATTTCGAAACGTGATTTTGAGATTTTAACTCATGAGATTATTGTTCAAGACGCAAACAGAAGTCTTTGAGTGCATTATTGCTTGTTTGTTTGTTAGCCTGATTCGGCTTTGGTTTTCCCGTTCGCTGACTATTACGGTGATTGGTGATATATACCTAGGAATTCGTCATGTACGCAGCAGCCAGTGTAATCCATACACTTTTTCATTCAATAGATGGTGAAAACTGGTGTGAGCCATGTATGTATTTGATTACACATCTGGAGAAAAACGTAAAATGCTCCGTTCTCGTTTTTTTGTTTTTTTACTTGATTTAATCTTCGTAGCATTGTGTGTGTGGTGGGTCAAATTCTCTACATTTCTCTGGTAATTGTATTTTATTTTCTTGCTTCTCACCCACCATTACACTTGTCTCAGCAATGCTTTAGTTTAACCTTTGAGAATCCAACAAGCGAAGCAACTGCAATGCCGCCAAATTTTGAGGGATTGCTCAGTCATGTTGGTTCTTCTATAGTTGACCTATTTTTCGTGGCTGAGAAAGGAGGAGTCAGTTGGATTGAGTTCTTGAGAGGTTATGTGAAGTGTTGTGGTAGGACGTCAGCTTCGACTTCGATTAATACGTTATTCAGGGTATTTGCAATGGCAGTTGCAAAGGCCGGCCTTCCTGAAAAACTTCTGTTTGACTCTGATGATGCTGATTGTAAGATGAGTGGGTTCTTGGTGCCCGCTGATGTACTCATGCTTCTCTGTCTGTGTTATACCATGGCATGGAATTCTAAGGATTTGGAGTCTTTTGGAGGAACAGGAAATCGTGGTCTCCCGCATTTAAGCCATTTAGTGCTATCAGCTGTTTTATGGAGCTGTGAAGTTGGCGTTGACTTGAATCCATGGGATTTTGATATCTTGGGCTCGAATGTGCAGCTACCTGCAGCAAAGATTCTTATGTGGGTCTTGAAAACAGTGCCAAGCCTTCCTGATTGTTTTACGCAATACATCCATGGGAGTATCGAGAAATCGTTTAGATCAGAGGTAGGTAATTTTTTTTTTTGTTTAATCTAATTATGCGTGAATATATTGTTTCCATGTTGTCCAGATTCTGTTAGTGTTATACCTTAAGTTCATTTTAAACTCTGAACTGTGGCTTGGTCACCGAACATCGTGGTCATCCTCTCTATTGCTTCATTCGTATAAACGTATGTTAGCCTCGGGGCGCTTGCTGTACTTTTCAGAAACCTCAGGGCAGTACAATTTAACTTTTTGTTTGTGAATGTAAGGATCATGTAATTAAAATGACTCATCAGTTAGAAAGATTAAAATGCGAATCTTCTTGACCTGTTCTGTTTTGTAGACTTCGGTATTGTCCTTAGTCCTGTGATCCTGTCCTTCTTCCAAAAGTCGAGTAGTCGCAGAATACAAGTGAAAACTTTCTTGAGGTTTCGCCGTGGGAATTTTGCAAGAGTTTTAGCCACTTTGAAACTTATTGTTTCAAAATCTCGCAAAAATTCCGTGTGGTTTTTCTCTAAAAACTCGGAAGGCTCCAGGACCCCTTATAACCCCTTAACCCCGGCCTCTTTGCCAAGCTTTTTTCATCAAGGCCTTAGATCCCTCATTTTGCAAATAAATGTTGTTTGGGTTGACAATTTCTTGGGTAAACTGTTGGTGCTGATTGTTTCTTGGCAAGGTACCTTTCAACTTGATGCTTCCACACATGAAGTTGGATTTTTTTGCTATTGTATACATTGGATTCTTGGGCTTGTTTGGGATGATTAATTTTGATTTCAAACCAAAGATGGTAATTCTGGAACTGATCATTGGCAGAAGTTGCAGCCATCATGCTCATCAGTGGCTGATCGTTTTCCGGGAGTGGAGTGCAACTATAATCTTCTTAACCAGGGAAGGGCCTGGGCCATTTCCCTTACTCTTAGAAGCACTTTAAATGGAGAGGTTATGAAAGCATGCTTTCCCGGTTACAGTGGTGGAGCAAATGACAGCCTACTTTATCGGTTTGTTCCTCGTCTTGTTGATCTTTTTATTTATCCATTTTCTTGGGGCATACTACTACAGTAGCTTTAAGAATTAGATAGCAAAAAATTTCGACAAACATAAACAAATTCATGGGTAGTTGTACATTTGTTTTTTGTTTGTTATATCTTACCTTTTGAATTTATTTTGGTTTGATAAGAACATTAGCAATGTCTTAAATCTCTTAATTGTCTGGATTAGCTGTCCGATCCATACAAGTGAACATTTGATGTTGTACACATGAAACACCCCCCCCCCCCCCCCCCCCCCCCCCCAGTGCTATATAGACTTGATATTGCAGGAGCGTGATGGGAATGGGAATTAACATACCAATGCTGGACTTACATACCAATGAGTTAACATATTCGATTACTTTCACATCTACCTTGACATTTTTGATATGTTAGACTGAGTACTAATTTAGCTTCTATTTCTACTTTTTTTTTCAGGTCATCTCTTCATGGAAAAGGTTTGAACCGATTTTGGTCAAATGTTGAAGGTTATAATGGACCGATGCTGATTCTGGTTGCTGCTAGTTTGGGAGACGTTCATGATGATAATGGGACTGTTAGGAGATGGATCCTTGGTATACTTACTCATCAAGCTTTCGAAAACAGGGATACGTTCTATGGAAGCTCTGGCAATCTGTATGCTATAAGTCCAGTCTTTAATGCCTTTCCATCTTCTGGTATGTAGATTTAATACTTTAGGTCCACTCTTTACTATGTTCTTGTCATTTTGCCTTTTGGAAATTGTCTATCAGGAACTAAACAAACATTTATGTTGATTCTGATCCTGTGAAACTGATTTATTATGTAATTCCCCCACAGGGAAGGAGAAGAACTTTGTGTACAGCCACTTGCATCCTACGGGTAGAGTATACGATCCGCACCCAAAACCTGTGGGTGTTGCATTTGGAGGATCTGTTGGGAACGAGAGAATATTTATTGATGCGGATTTTGCCAAGGTTACAGTTCGCCATCATGCAGTAGACAAAACATACCAACCTGGTTTGCTTTTTCCAAATCAGGTAGAAGGCATTCTAGTGGCGGTAGTATTTTTTTGTTTTTTTAATTTATTTAGAACAGAAGTTATTGTTTTGCATCGCCAGCACCTAGTACCCATTACACCAGAATTTTGTGGTCATATTTCTGAAAATTGTTCTACTAAATCTCAAAAACTAGAATCCCTTTCTAGAAATCATCTTACAAAAAAAATTCCCCTACTTTGGTCCCCTTTGAGACCAAGTCCTGGTTCTGCCCGTGGCTATTAGTTTTTGTGGCAGATACGAGCAAGAAAACTTTCACATCTTCTCCTCCACCTCTCCACGTGTGACTCTAGTGGGTAGAACATATACGCATTTTTTCTGTCACCTCAAATTGAGACTAGTTTTTCTGCTGAATGCTTTACGTGTGATTTCCCTGTTTCTTTCTTAGGAGCAAAAAGGTTGAAGTCCATCACAGGCATAATAGGCATGCCATGCGATATATTAGCAACTCAAAATTCCAATTCAAAATATGATATTCCAATGAGAGTTTGTATGGTGCAGGGGTACTTACCTGTTGAAGCTTTGGTTTTGGATGTGGAAGTTTGGGGATTCGCGGGGAAAACTGCCAAAGACATTCAAACTTCATATAAGAACAGAGAACAACTTTTCACCGAACAGAGACGAAAGGTAACCAACATAAAACCATATCATTTGCAAATTTTAATTCGTGTTCATGACTAACATGGTAACATTTTGATACTTTTCTTACTCATTTTGCAGGTTGACTTGAAAACCTTTGGCAATTGGGAGGATTCACCTGAGAAGATGTTGATGGACATGGTCTCTGATCCCAATAGAGTCCAGCGAGAAGATCGATAATGGAGTAACTGACTACTTGATTCAATTTTATATGTGAATATGAATGCCATTGTACATAGCTGTGGATGGTGCACGAGGTATGGCTCAATGATCTTCCCATGTGGCGAAATTGAAAGTTGACCTAACATTTTAATTTCTAGTTTCATGTTAAGTATCCTCGGCTCCCTTTCAACCAAGCTGATTTTGTGAAGATACAGGATATTGAAAGCCAAGGACCATTTACGACTAGACAAAGGGCTCTCTCACGCGGATCATTTTGGTGTTCTGATTTTATTTTTATTTCTTTTGGTCTCGGGTGCCTAATTACAATGATCTCGTGGACTGATCAGAGGTTTAGGTTATGTTTGCGGCAGACTTTATATGCGTGATTTGTATAACCGATAACGAGTAGACTCTTTTCATGCATCGGTACAATGCATCATGGAGTTTCTTTCTTGCTTGGGACAATAACAAGTATATTGTCCCCGATTATTTTCAAGAACGTTAATATAACGTTCTCGAAAATCAGGGCGTTATATATATATATGCACAAGGTGCTCTTGTTATAGTTTGATCTGATGTATTTTGTGCAAGATGGGGAGAGAAATCGGTGGTTATTCTTGGCAATGATAAGGAATTCTCACTTTTTATGCATGTGTTCGATATCGATCACCATCAGTTGAACCAAACTACTCCGTTAGAATTGATGCTATCGGTTTTTAGTATGAGCTGCAAACAGCTACACCAAGAAGTCATGATGGAAATGCGAGTGAAGCCGAAGTAAAATAAGTCCGAACTGATGCAGAACTGACTTTACGGCCACATAATTGAACACTGCGTCTAACATTGCGTCCACACTTATGGAGCAACGCTATTGGCATATAATCATCCTAGATAGTGAAGCTGAATTGCAGTATAATACGATGTATTCCATGAATAAGCAAATGACAAATTGGTATTTCCACTTCATCCTTCGGAAATTCTACTAGTAATTTTTAACTTCAAATGCAACATTAGACGTCAAATTGAGAACATAAATCAAAATTGTTGACAGGAAAATTGGAGCGATTATTTTAGCAGCGATAACGAACTCGGTATAGATATCAAGGCTCTTTCGCCCACGATTTTGAGTATCAAGGCAATATTCCATATATCAAAAATTAAATAAATTTAATTGAATCTTCTTTCTGGAAAAATCAACCTCTGGGCGAAACAAACAAAACGGCCGGGGGGGCAGAAATTAAGCAGATTTTTCCTCTTGGAAAAAAGAAATATACATATACAGAGAGTGATGATGAACTGCATAACATTATGCACCCGTAATCTCCCTATCCAACTTCATTCTCTTTGCACTTTGGGCCTCCGGCATATTGCTGGCCCGCTGCTGGGCCAGTGAATCGTGCTGGTACGAACAGTTGGCTCCATGTCGACAACCCCTTGAACTGTTAAAATAGATGCAGGGTTTCATTATCTTGGGTTTCAAATCCCTTGATATAGTAGGGCTATATACAGAATCCTGCAAGTTTGCTCTACCAAACTGTGAAGAGTTGTCTTGTCTTTCTCCTCCGTGTTGCTGAATCAAGCTCTTATAGTAGTTAATGTCCTTTGCAGCCACCGGAGCTCCAGGAACCAGAGAGGGAACCGGAATAGCCTCTGGCAAAGGAGGAGGTCGCTGATTGGGAACCAGTCCCAACCTGTGTGGAGGAGGATAAAAGGGCCCATTTGGAGGAGCCAACAATGTGGGTGGTGGTGGAGGTGGTGGAGCACCACCTTCTGCTGCCCTAATGGTCTGAACAGGAGGCGGGTCCGATAACATTACCCCTGGCTGTGGCCTTGACATGGGCATGCTGTGAGGGTTAGTCACAGCATTGTGGTCTGCGATTAATTTTTCGATCGAGTCCCTGTCGCTGAGGATTTTTATGAGCAAGTCCTGGTCGATTAGGCTTCCTTGGTCATTGCTTGCCATAATTGCAGTCAAGGCAGCATATGCAGCCGCTGCCACGTCTGCTTCCACCCCCGGGAAGATTCCAGAAGCGGCATTCCCATTGGCAGTAGGGGTTGGATGATTAGGGGCACAGCTCTGCATTGCAGGAGGAATTCCAGGAGCCTGTGAGCTCATGGGAATGGTACTTTGTTCTGGGGGATCAACTGTCGTGTCCAATGCTGTATCTTCATCTTCAACTGCAGTGATAGGGATCAGAGGAGTGGAAAGATCGTTCTGAGAGTCTTCAATGCCCGTTGACATAGAAGGGCTGCATCGAAACAAAAAGAAATGATTGGTTGCAGTTCTTTTGAATCAGTTTGCAGAATACTTATGCTCAGTTTTGCTACAGTTTTCAGAATCAAATTTTCAGATATTATTCAGAAATTTGCTTGCTTGAAAGTCCAATTAACTTAATTTTTTTTGGGAAGTTTTTGAAAAAAAAACTCTTTGTTAGAAAGTGGCTATATCCTCATATCACATCCCCTTGCACGAATATTTTTTGAGAATTTGAAAACATCTTTTATCTTTAACTCAATTACTCAATCGTGGACTGTTCTCCAAAAGATTCATACAGTACAAGTTTTCCCCAAGAGAGACGTATCATACTTTGGAGGAATGGCAGATGGGCGAGGATAAACCGCCTCAAGCACTCTCATCTCTCGCTGGTTCTGTATTTCTATATCCTTACTTTCTTCCCCAGCAACCACTTGCCATGTGAAGT
The DNA here is from genome assembly GCA_963854785.1 of Vaccinium vitis-idaea. NCBI lineage: Eukaryota > Viridiplantae > Streptophyta > Magnoliopsida > Ericales > Ericaceae > Vaccinium > Vaccinium vitis-idaea. The sequence goes on along the minus strand of OY978226.1, from coordinate 34,334,592 downwards.
CCAACACAAACTGTCAACATCAGAGGAAAGAAAATATATGTTAAGACTATACTTCAGCTGTCATAATGGAACAGAGCCAAAACTTTTATGATGATCTACTGCATTGCATAAGATATTCAATGTACTATATGTTATGTATTCCTATTTTAGATAGGAATTGATATTCCAAATTTTAGTGTGGTGCGGATAGAAATCTAATAATTAGCAATTAGCAATGAGAGCAAGGGAGAATATTGTGGTCAATAGAGAGATCAAGTCCTGAAAACTCAATCTTTTCTTGTGGTTCACAATATTACAAAGATTTTTATCTTTGGACTCTTAGGATATGGAATAAGTTCGCTGGTTTGTACAAGCATTTTTGTTCCAGTAATTACTACTATTCTAGACACCTCATGGTAAAGTATTATTGGGGCTACAAGATCCAACCAGATTCTAGAGCAAGATTTGATGAGTAATAGTCAACAAAAGTTACTTAAAATCCTAAATTTCGGCATGATTTGCAAAAATTGGCCAGCCGCAGGCTTGAACCAGTGTACTCACGCTTGGCAGGAGGTTTTCAGCACCATACTGAGAACAGGGTGAAATGCCATACAGGGAAAAATAGCAAGACAAGTGGAAATACTTCAGAATTGTAACATTCTGAGCTTGTGTTCACAAGTTGCTTCACGTGCTGCTTAGAATTGATGAGCCAACTATTTTGCACTGAAATAAACTCCAAGAGATCTAAACCACACTGGACTTGTGTCTTAATACCATGTCTCATAGATTTCTAGTTGTCCTGGTGTTGCTTGCTAGAGATCATCTCATCTAATTAACAAAGTACGCCCATTCACTACCTATAATAGGGTGTACCTATTAACGAGTGACTACGAAGTAGATTGGCTACATACCTAACTTTGGTATAAAATGCCCAAGTCTTCGGCTTCATAATCAAACCCACTATTTAGAGGTTACTGTGGTAAAATTTTGATCTCTAAGCAATAGTCATGTCATAATCAAATCTTTCGAGAAAGATTCAGACCTACATGGGTGAAATACAATTCACACTTGCATTTTGCCAGTGATAAATCAGATCCGATAAGGGTCTGATGGTTGAAATACAAATTCCTTTTATCATTTCATCATTTCTTCCCATATGTCGTTTCACAATTCCATTATGTTTCAGAGGGCAGTTCATTCTGGCGATACCCCAAAGAAAAACAAACTGTAGATAATTCTTGTCCAATCCAAACTTTTACCATTGAAAATTGAGCGACTGTTTAGTTGATACAATTATACTTAAGGTTTTCAATACAAATTCGCACCATCATAATGATAATTTGATCATTTCCATGCTGCTTCTCTATAAAATCAACCAACTTGAAATGCAGAAGTGTTTTGCACAAATTTTATGCATACAAACGTTTTTCTCAGCATTTTATTTTAGGAAAGACTACAGTATGCAGCCAATAAAGGGTTTTTACATCTGCACCCAATTTTCCAGCCACTTTTGCTTCATAAACAAGACGATTATGGACCATACGTCTCATAACAAAGTAAAACTTGAGACATAACAAAAATACAACATTGCTCAAAAACCAACACCAACTAGCCTCGTAATGAAGCCATACCTACTTTGGTTGCAATAGGCTTTCCCCATTTTCAGTTAACCACTTATCAAGTCATAACTAACAGCATTTCAATTCATAACCAAGAGAATTTTAGGTCATAACTAGAGCACAATGTGTGCCATAGAGTTGGCCTCGATTTCAACCACAACCACAGTACACCGAAACACTTTTTACAACAGGAGATAAACACTAAAGCATTCAACAAAAGCAGTATCTTACTCTGGGAGGACATCTCCATTCGATGAGAGGGATTTGGGACAATTTGTTTCTCCAGAGGCTGGCAGGCTGAGCTTCTTCAAATCCAGGGGGCAAATTGTCATCAGCTCCTATTCCTGCTGGTGATGGCAGCCATGATGCCTTTGCTTGGAGATGATCCTGAGTACCAAACCCAACTTGGGAAGGGGACTCGTCTGAGACAAACAACCTCACCTATTTAAGAACACCCTATTAGTCTACTCACCATTCAAGCATACCCATCTGAATGTGAAAGATAAGTCAATGCCTGATCTTAGATTTATGTTACACTGACCCCCTTAAGCAAACGCATAACAAATCAATTAAAATCCATTAGTTCTAGAATATGTGGAATCACTTCAATAAAGGCCACTTAGGACCCAAACCCTTCTCTACCCCCTTGAAATTTGCTCATTTACATATGAACTTTCTAAGAAGTGAGACTCCAAATACGGAAGCACATCAGAGAAAGAAGGACGAGTAAAACCCTTCCGCCAAACATCAATCTGATAGATTAAAAGAACAGTGGAAGATATAAGCTCGAGTTTCTGAGATCTTACTAAAGAACTACCTACTATTTACTGCCCCATGACAAAAGACACTTTATTCTCCAGTAACGAAAATAGTAACAACTAAGAACTCACCACATGCACTTTTTGTTAAGGAAACTCATTTGAGATAGACAAAGCAAATAAAACAGTGCAGTGCAAACTCAGGACAACAGACTGCACTACCTCATGCATATCCATGTATGAAAGAGGAACTGAGGGTCTCGACTGACTGAACTTGCTTTCTCTAAAACTACACCAAACAATTTAACAATTTGACTAACAGAACAAATTCAAGTGCTTAAACACAGAGCACCTCATCATGTTACAATTCAAAAAAAAAAAACCCCATCAGACTGCACTATCTCATGCATATCCATGTATCAGAGAGGAACTGAGGGTCTCGACTGACTGAATTGCTTTCTCTTAAACTACACCAAACAATTTAACAATTTGACTAACTGAAAATATTCAAGTACTTAAACACAAAGCACCTCATCAAGTTACAGTTCAAAAAAAAAAAAAAAAACCCCATCATGTTGCCTCCAATCTCTCAAAATTGAAGAAAAGGTAATAATATAGTATAAGACAACCAACCACCAATGAGTGAACTAATGAACTAAGTAGTTCTGAAATTATGACATTATGCAGTCTAAATAAAATAAAGTAGCTTACTTGACATCGAAGTTGTTAAAAACCTACGATACATGATACATATTCTACGATTCGTATCATCTCCTTCGTAAAATGATACATATCCAATCATGTATCCTTTTTGTATAGAAATCCTACGAAACGATTGCATATCCTACGATTTATAGGGGTATCATGATTCGGTGCATATCCAACAATTACTTATTGGAAAAAAGTTGGACTTTATTTTAAGAAGCGGAACCCCAAATGCAATAATCTAAGCCGTTAGATCAAATTATGGCAACATTCAAACCATTTGATAGAAATTCAACCTCAATGTAGGGGCTTGTATAGAAGAAAGAACCATACTTTGATTGTGTTTTGCCTGAATCATATAAGGGCTCTTCTTTTCTTTTCCATTACAAAGGCAACGGAAATTTTGCATCTTTAAGAACTTTTTTCTAACATTCAAGCATAGTTTGTTGGTGTTATTAGGTATAACTAATTTTTAATCATATATTGATTATGGTTAACGTTGTTGAAGGATAAACTAGATTTAGTATTTTGGCACAAGTCCAAACAAGCCCAATTAACATAGCCGAAAGATAAAAGATATTTTTGAATGAGATATAAATATCTAGTTTCTAAAAGTTCTAGAATATCTAGTTTCTAGAAGCTCTAGAATATCCTTGTGAAGTATCTAGATATATATATATATTTTTTGGGTGAGAATTAGTCACGTGTAATTCTAGAATTCACCTCAAAGTTTATCTTGTATGAAAATATCTTTGGACTAGAGCCTTTCATGGGGTCTGATAAATACGGATGCGTTCTAGGCTTCTAGCCATTTTGTACCAAGCCAAAAAATAGTTTGAGTTCAAGTATAAAAGAAATACTTTCCTTCCCTGTCTTAAGTAAACAATGGAAACTCCCCTTCCAACAAACATATCTCTCTTCCAAAATCTTGTCCAACTAAACAATGGAAACTCCCCTTCCAACAAACATATCTTAAGATACGCAATACGGATACGATATATACAATAATAAAAAGATACACAATACATATCCCGATTTGAAAACATTGCTTGACATGTGAGCAAATGCTAGAATTGAGTGTAAACTATCTGTATGTTCTCTAAACAGATGCAATAGAGCATGAAACTTATGATTCCTAAGTTCTAACTACTTATGAAAAGAGAAGTTCCAGTAGCCACAGGAAAGCTAGAACACTCCTTTGAGAGGAGTTCACTACTTAAGGAAGGCTGAAAACGAGTAGTGATGAGAACATAATTTTCATCTAGCGAGTTGCAATAATAACTAGTCAACTAGAGATGCACCTTTAGCTCATAGAGTACCGTGCTAGGTTCTCCATGCACTTGGTCAGACATTGGCCAATGTGCTAGATAACATAAGATTACAATAAGTCTATCGTGAATTGCGTCCAAGAGCACCACTAGACATCGCCCATAATGGAGGAGTTCACTACTGATGCTGCATGTAATCCCAAATAGTCAACCAAATCCAATTGTGGAAGATGTTGTTCTGTGCTACATATGTTTCATATGTTAGCATGGCGTAACAATGCTACTTCCACAACAATTAGTCAACTAGAGATGCACCTTTAGCTCATAGAGTACCGTGCTAGGTTCTCCATGCACTTGGTCAGACATTGGCCAATGTGCTAGATAACATAAGATTACAATAAGTCTATCGTGAATTGCGTCCAAGAGCACCACTAGACATCGCCCATAATGGAGGAGTTCACTATTGATGCTGCATGTAATCCCAAATAGTCAACCAAATCCAATTGTGGGAAGATGTTGTTCTATGCTACATATGTTTCATATGTTAGCATGGCGTAACAATGCTACTTCCACAACTATTTCTCAAAAGCTGGTCACCTCTAAGGCAGTAACATTCGCAACCTACGATCTAAGGTTGCATTCCACTACTCGAAACATTTCCCGTTTACTTCAAATTGATGATATGAAAAAGTTCAAGATTACCACAACATGAGCAACTTGGTAAAAGATTCACAAGGAATTCCAAGACGGCATTGCCCATGTACAAAAGGCAAATAGAAAGACCAAAGCAATATAGAATACTCTTAAAATCAGAACAAGAAGCTACCTAGTCGAGATTTTATGTATGAGGGTGTACAAGTGCATAAAGAGGTTTACGTTTTGCTTAATGTGCATGTTATTATGTATCTGATCTGTGGAGATGTGTTTGCATACACGTACGCTTGCAAGAGCAAATGATAATACTTCTTTCTCTAAAGGGTATTTGGTAGCTATATTTCAAACCTAATTTTGTAAGTTTTTGCAAAATTAGACATGTTGATATCAATAATGAACTTCAGAACATGCACTTGGAAAAATATCATTGCATGTTAGCGTTAGTTAATGCATGTACATTAACAAAATTCCACTATATTTTCATTCTTTCTCCAACAAGTCCTTCAACATAGATTCATCATCATTCAATCTTCCTTGTTGGAGCATCCAACTCCATCTCACATTACCTTTAAAACTTGAACCCAATTAGGAAAACAACATTCAAGTGGAACCAACCCTCTCCATTTTGAAGAAAACACAGCAGTCATCTTCAATATTGTCCCTTCCTTGTTGAGTATCCTCCCTTCGTAGCTCCTCCCACATGCATTTGTCATGCCACCTTGCATAACATTTGGTAGTAGTGGCTTAAAGGTTCAAGATTCTTGCTTGTACAATTAATGGTTATCCTTGATATTTGCCATGCCACCTTGAACCGTCAAGAAGGCACAATTTTGAAATACATCCCACTGTAAAGTGTTACTGTAATAGTTTATAATAGGTCATAAAGTAGTCAACTTTCTGCAAAGGAGTATCCAGTAATTGAAAGATTGTTTTGTTTAGAAATACGTTTAGAATTCTGAAAACATGGAAACCAACTCCTTTTCTTGATTGAATATGACTTGATCAATATGAGTGAGGCTGCCATCTAAAAATTCTACTTATAGAGCTTTTCTTTTCTTTTTGCATATTGGTGAGAGACATGGTTGTTAATTTTTCCAGCGCACTTCAAAAACCAAGCAATCCCAACGGTTCACCTACCAACTTATTATTTCATAAGAGCAGCCATATTGCGTTGCAATGTTGCAACTTGCAAGCTAGTACAGATGTTAAATCCTTTATTTTTCACTTAATCTGTTCTACTTAGATTGGTTTCAGTCTTTGAGAGCTATACATAAGTTAACTATCACTCCTAATAAAGCAATCTCTTTTTTCTTTTCTGCTCCGTACAATCCTTCCCTTAACCAAAATAGAAGTTGTGTCAATTCTGTTTTCTCCAAGCATTTGAAAGCGAATAATTGCATTTGCTTCCATTGACACCTAGTTCTCAAAACACAATTGTTCAGATTTCAAAAAATTATTTCCCTTCCCTTTATTTTCTCTTCTTGGATAACTTGGGACGAGCTATATGATGCAACCTTAAGCAATGAAATAAAATTGCTAAGAAAAATTGGGCAAAAAAGGTTTATTACAGTTCGATGCAACCCCATATGAATTAGTCAAATTAACCCTAACCAACAACTTGAACATAACCAAAAAGTGACAAAAAAATAGGGGGAAGGAAAACCCCAATAAACTGCATGGCAGCTACAACTTTTTTCAAGAGAGTTTCAGTTTAATTTAACAAATTTACTAACTAGTCGAGAGCCCCTGAACTAAAAACAACTTATCCTTCGTTCCACATTATTTTCACAAGTTTCTAAGACCTTAGTCTGAATAGCATTGAACTCCATGTAGAAACAAGGACAACTGCAATCAAATGCCTGATGACAAGCAAGCGATTTTTCTTGTTTTCATGATACGATTGACCAGAAGAACTCAGCTCATTCATAATCCTTATTACAGTTCAATGCAACCCAATATGAATTAGTCAAATTACCCCTCATCAACAACATGAACATTACAAATAAATGACACAAAAATAGGAGGAATGAAAAACCCAATAAACTGGAGGGCAGCTACAAATTTTTTCACCAGAGTTTCCGTTCAATTTAACAAATTTATTCACTTGACACTAATAACAAAGAGAAAACAATCAGAAGATAATGCACAGGTTGGAGATTTGTTAAGATTTTACCTGACAAAGATTTACATCTGAAGCCCAAAACACCTTTTTTGATTTCTGCAGTCCTCGCATATTTACAAATACAGATTTGATTGTTGTCAATATAAATATATATAAATCTTTTTAATCTTAGACTAATCGATGAAGCAAGCGGCCGCACCAATCAGTCAAAGCAGGAAATTTTAATCGGATTCGAAAGCGCTAGATTTTCCAATCTAAGGCAAGATCTAACAGGTGGAAAACGCAACGACGTGAGATCATTGATGATGAAGACAGACGTATATGTACACGAGGGGATCGAAGGAAACCCTAGTTACGAAAACCCTAGGGTTCTCTCTCTCTCTCTCTCACTCGCGCCTTCGTTTTCATTTTATCTGTAGACTAGAAAATAGACAGAGTTGTACTCCAGAGTCGAGATGACGTGTTTAAGACGCGCGTCGAAATAGACAGTTGCAGACTCGCAGTACTTCTTCGGATAAATTTCACTATTACTTTGTCTACCCCACTTTTCACACTTTTACTTTGTCTACCCCAGTTCTCACCTCATTCTCTCTAACTCCAGTACATGACGGTAACTGCCGCATCTTCGCCATTATGCCACTCTCTTCCTGTATCTCTACTCTATTACAATCACCGATTCAATCTTGCTATTGGTTTTCATTTGGTTGGATGCATGCAAGTTTCATATTCAAAGTTTGGTTTATGAAATATACAAATATATAGATATACATCTCTACAAGCCGTATATACGTAAGCATTGCACTTCATATGCTGATATTTATCTTTATATCCACACACAACAAAATTGAACATGTGTTTATGTCGCCATTCAAAAAAAAATATATATATGTGTTTATACGGATGCATTTGTCCATTCCAAGCCCAACATGGGTACAACCCTCGTACTAACTGGGTTTGTAGAAAGTAGTACTCACAAACAGCAAAATATGTGTAGAATTTAGGAGCAATCATGAATCCATGATCCGATAAATGTAATTATGTATATAACCATATGTGTCCCATGAGCTGCTACTAATTCTTTCCGTTTTAAAAAGGGATCCTTTTATTCCTAAATTATTAGTTTGATATTTTTTCATCTTGTCTGAATTATTGCACTCATACTTTTTCAGTTTTTTGTTGTTGGTCTCATTTGTCCAGAATATTTTAAAGTTTGAAAAGTTTGGTCCAATCCGCACCAAAACAGTATTGGACCTTAGAGCACCAACAGGCTTGGCCGAAATGACCCAACAAACATGTGGGAAAATCAGAGCCCACTTCTCACCAGAACAGGTGTGGGCCTTAGAGAAGCAACAGGGCCTTAACCCTAGACCGAAAGTCCATATTAAAGAAGTGGGCTGTCATCTTAATCCGTCAAACTAAACCCAGTAGATTTGTCACTTCTCATTTTGCTCGAGTCACAGTAGGGGAGTGAATTTATTTACAGTAGATTCATCAAAAATTAATTTCTCCTATTTAAATATCAAAAGAAAATAGTACTAAGGAAAAGACCGACTTTTGATAGGGGACGAAAATTACGAACAATGACAAGCCCGAAAATTCAAAACTGTGACCAGTAACATTTAACTCACACTTTATATGTTGAAGAGATTCAAAAATCTCTTTTCGTTTCCGAAATTAACACGTAATTACCTAAGATTAATGCTTTACTAGTTGCAAACGTCAACAACTAGTAAAGAATTGCTCCCTCTCGTTCACACCCCTAGTAGCGTAACCAGAGAATTGCTATAATGAGGACACAATTTATAAATGCTAGTACTTTGTAGTGAAAAAAAAAAAAAATCTCTTTTTAAAGAATTTAACATATCTTGATTTTCATTTGAAATGAGCCTCGCTTGACTTACATTTTATGGATAAATGTTCCTCTTAGGCTATTTTGTTGTACCACTAGGCTTCCAAGGGGGTTCTGAGATTCGAGTTGGTGGAGGTCTGGGATTCTGTAATCACAACGGCCCTGTTCGTTTCCCAGTTTAGTTTTAGTTTTGATGACATTATCATTTCCCTCATTTCTCTCTCTATCTCTCTCCACTCATTACATCTGATGACATTATCAAAACTAAACTAAACTATCTAACCAAACACAGCCAACGTTATAGTTTCGAAGCAAAAATTTCACTTAAATAAGGCTTGCTTGTGAGTAATTAGTTATACAGTAATTTTGAGGCATTGCCACGTGATGCCCTAACACCCTTCTCTATTACTTTTTTTTTTTATTGGCCTTCATCATATATTCAGGTCAAACTCATCTATTTAGTCTTGAGTCCCCCATAAATATGTGCAGGAGAATAACATTATAACACCAAGTAATGATGCCCCAAGAGCACTAATTAATTTTTTGTATATATAAAAAAAGTGATGTATATTTTTCTAAAAAATGGAAAGAAAAAAAAAAAACCCTTTCAAAGATCCAGTGTGGGCACAAGCCCACATTAGCATGCATGTGGCTCCGCCACTGCACACCCCCGCTCACATTCAATTGTGTGGGACCAACTTCGGGGTCTCACACAAATGATCGGAGCCGCTTAATTTATTCAAAATATTTTTTTAAGGGTCTTTGTGAAAAATCAGTTCAATCAAATACTACTAAAGGCTCGATTAATTCGTTCAAGTTTCAGTTCTTGAATCGAACGGACCAAAACTTTAACAAATTTATCAAGCTTTTATCAATATTTAACTGAGCTGATTTTTTTCAGGAACCCTTAAAAAAATATTTTAAACAAATTGAACGGTTCCGATCATTCGTTTGAGACCCCAAGACAGGCCTCACACAATGGGGTGTGTACGGGATGTGAGCGAGAGGGTGTGAGAGTAAACTTATTGTTCCCCCAAGTCAACATATTGACTTAATCCTAGCAGAAAATTCAATATAAAATATTTTACCTCTCTTATCGGCATTAGCTAGCATTTATCATATTCTGAAATGCTGCATTTTCTGCTAGGATTAAGTCAAATGCTGCATTTTCAGAATTGACTTAATCTCTTAGAGATTGTGCACTGAAAATTTGACCACTTAAATATTTTTGCTTTATTTGAAATCATCATTAGAGGTCTAGGATTAAGTCAAATGCTTGAGGGGTTTTCTTTTCTTTTTTTTTAAAGAAGAAACTTTTGTTTTTTTATCGGCAAAAGAAGAGAGATATATTAATGTTCAATGAGGGCATGTACATCGAGAAGGAAAAGTATGAAATAAAGAGGAGTGTGCCGGATCAACCAAAAGTTGAAAACTTAAAAAAAAAAAAAAAAAAAAAAAAAAAACGGAAAATTAAGCTAGTAATAAAAATTTCAAGCCGCAGAGAACAGAGTGGGTTAGATCCTGGCGCGTCTGATAGCATCAAGATTTCCTAAGAAATCCTCCATCCTCAAATCGAAAAGCCTATTGATCCAAAGAGCAACCCTGATTTTTGCGAGTTCGGCAATGTCCTCCCAATTCGAAGCCTTGTTGTTGAAGTTTAGGTCATTTTTGGCTTTCCAAATAGTCCAAATTAAATGACGGAATAAGCAACACTCCCAGCATTACTTTTGTCTTTAATTAGATTAGAGCCGAGTTTAATATTATGCTTCTAGATCAATGATTTCTTGTCGTTATCCTTATCGCAGTTATAATTACAGCTTTGTAACATAAGTGCATTGACGCAGCCAAAAAATGGACTTCGTTTTCTTCCATTCAGCAATGATCAGAACATGCTCAAAGTCATTAAAAATAAAGTGGATGTAAAATAAAAAGGGTGTAAAAATCATTCTCATTCATTTTCTAAATACCCAATGAGAGCTTTCAATCATAAATTTTCTTTAAGATCATGTATTCTTTCGAACAGGTGTTGTAAGTGAAATTACCTTCACTTGTTCTTTTTTCTTTTATGTTTTTTTCCCCCCCAAAAAATTGCAGAAACATCACTTTGTTCAATTAGTCAAAGAGCCGTTAAATGAATCAGTAAATTTTATTCAATTTACGTTTACTCAGTTAAAAGGCTTCCAAACTAGACCCAGCTCAAGTGAACACCTGACTTTCGAAATAGATAACTTGTCTGAGAGTAGATAAACTATTTCAAAATGAATTATTTCCCTTTAATTTCTCAAATTATAATGATTAGATTTCTTTTCTAGTGAATGATGTTGGTTCTTGTTTTCTTTTCTAGTGAATGATGTTGGGTCTTCAACGACCTTTTACCGTAAGATTATGTAATTCTTGAACATTAGGAAATAATTAGTCCTAATTCTTCAACGTGTATTTTTGAAATTCATGGTAATTTCAATACCATTAAGATTCATAAGTAAATTATCAAAATATTTCTTGTGTTTTGTTTTTTTGTTTTTTTTTGTTTTTTGATCTTGGTTTTTAATGTACAATTAAAGGTTACCCTATGAAAAAAGCAGCCTCCTCGGGCATGTGACAAAGTTTACACTGGACTTATAGATGTGAGGATGAGGAATGTTGTGCCGAAATCCGAAGTACGAGAATATAAACAAATCAATAAGAAAACAAGACACAAGGTTTACATGGTGCTTGACCGTTCGGGTGATTAATAATTAACTTAAAATTTCGTCCCAAGCGTAGGACTATCGACCGGTGCAGCACAATAAATCCGGAAGTACCGGAGTCGAACCACAGAGACGGTCTACGGTGTTGACCCAAACAATGCTAGACTCTATGTTTGTAACTGGCTCTCAGGTAGCCACCCCTTGTTCAGATGACTGATTTAATTAACGAAATTAAACTGATTAAATTATTTGACTCTTAATTAAAACAGGAGAGCACAGCCGTGGGCACTACGGTGCCCGCAACTAGTCTAATCCACATTCACTCGGGCCACAATTATTTAATTAATAGGTTTAAAAATATGAAAATGGTTCCTAACAAGTGCACACCACTTGTCACCAATTCCTGCGCAATTTAGAATGGGCGATGCCCGGGTTTTGTTTGCTAGAAAAATTCCGTATTCAGAAACTGCGCATCAATTAACGTGATTCGGCACCGAGGTGGAATATGAATCAGCCTAGCCACGGGACACCTTGTCCCGCGGCCGCACTCAATACGACTACTCACACATATTAAAATAAAGTGCAGAGATCAAAATAATCTTAGATCTAGACATGCTTGAAAGATTAAATATGAAGAACAATAGAGAATGATACCGTAATTGCAAAATTAATCTTGAAATTCAATCCGCCAACAAATACTGAAACTGGGATTCTGGAAAATAAGACTTGAATGTAGAAGTTGAAGAAAAGTTGTAGCCGAAAGCTTCAAAGCTAAAAATCTAGGTAAAATTCGTGGAACCCTAATTAGCCCCAAAAACGGGGTATTTATATCCCCTCCCGAAGTCAAAATCCGTAACAAAGTCAAAATTAATTATACCGCCCTCGGTATCGATACAGGAGAAGTCCTGTATCGATACCCATAGGTTCTGTTCGCGGATGATCACTCGGGTATCGATACAGGACAATACCTGTATCGATACCGAGACCTTTAACTTGCTTCCCAGCTTGCTTGGCCGTCCCCACTTGGGCCCCACTGGTTCCCTTCGTGCATGACCGCCATGTGTCCACTCCATGCGCTCTTCCCAGCCTGTTCCCTACAAAACAACCAAAAACAAGAAAACCCAAGGACACACCGCATCAAGTGGAAAATGGAATAAAACAGCGCCTTTAACGCGTTGATTAGCCCTACTTAGGCGCTTATATCTAGAGATATTGCGCGCCTATCACACCCCCCAACTTGAGCGTTGCTAGTCCCTAGGAACGAACGAAATAAGAACTACACAAAAACACCAACGGGGGTACGATGGTTATACAACCTGTAGAAACAACCAAATCATAGCACAGATACTCGCCTCTCATTATGCCTGTAACTCACATGCATGCATGCTTTGACAAATCATGAAAACAATTAGCATCACTTGACACGTGAAACGAATACCCCACAAGGCAAATGCGTCACACCACTCACTAGAACACTCAACATCCCACATAAGCGCTTGGCGAATTGCGTGGAACCGAACAACTGGTCACCACGTGCCAATCAAGATCAACGCTCAACAAGAATAAACGCATATTCAAATATGATTCCACAGAATAAGCAACAACATTATCAACCATGCATAAGCGAGAGTATAACACACGTGCACAAGATCTACTAAGGACTTTCGGATTATAATGACCTTGGTAGCACAAGAAAAGGTAACCGCAAAAATCAGATGCCGGCCTATAGAAGCTCAAGGTTAACTACCCACTGGCCGGACCTGTCATGTCTACTACTTGTCAATGCGCCCATCAGCGCCACCCAAACCAAGTCCACAAAACAAAAACATAATCCATGCAAATTATATTACAGACCCCAAATAAAAGAAAACAGAAATAGTCTCACATAAAATAACAAGTTCCTATCATAAACTAACAGACCACCCAACATAAAATAACACCTCCTCATCAGACTACCTACCCTGAAGTCAGCTCCATGCACCACAAATGTCTAAATCAATCCTCATCCTCCTCACTCTCCTCAGCAGCCTCATCACCATCGGCGAAATCATCGCTGACCTCCAACTCAGGTAACTCCAGCGGAACATACGGCCCTGAGGTCGACCCCTCAAGCCGCCCCACCATCCACTCTTCCCTATGATTCATCTGCTGCAGAATCCTTGCATTCTGTCGCACCTCTCTCTTAAGCTTCTGTTGACTCCGGATGGTAGCAACACCCTGACAAAAGATCTTCTGCAGCCAAGTGGTATTGGATGCGCTGGGGGGTGGTTCGGTAGTCAAAAAGGCTGCTCCTCTAGCACCTCGAGACTGGGCTATGCTCTTGGTAAAAATGGTGCTGTCAATTGGCCCAGGGACTAGTGGATCGTTGTTGAACCATTTGGCCCCTACCAACCCGGAGTCTCTAGCAATGGCCGTGATCAAGCTAGGAAACGGCATTCGAGTCTGTGTTGGGGCATCTCGGAAATCAATGATCTTAGTGTAAATAAATAATGCCCAATCACACAAAGTCTCCTCATCCATGAAAACTGACAATAAGTTCCCAGTACTCTCGGAGGGCTTGTTTTCAGTTGCCCTTGGGTCCAGGTTGTAGCAAACCACCTGGTTCGCAAATCGATATGCCGGCTTAAACTTGCCCGGCCGATGAGGAATACTAGCATCTTTAATTTTCTCATACAATGCCTTCGCCACTCTACGTTGAACAAAATCCTCAGCGGGGCAAGGGTAATTAACAACAGTTGGCCTCGCATACCGCAAACTAGCAGCAATAATATCAGGTGTGATCGTGATGGGTACCCTAGCTACTCGTGAGGTAATCTGAGTCGCGGAACTAAATGCAGTCCCGGATGCTGGAACTTGAAAATATTTGTAGAATTCCCTCACAAGTTCTAAGTTATATCTAGGGTTCGGTTGAAACCAGAATGACATACCTTGCCGCACAATGGCTCGTACGGTGATGTCGTTTTCGAGAAACCCATCCCGAATAATGTGGCGCTCGTTCTTCACACCCCTTTGTTCAATAGAAGCCTCCCATCTTTCCCGTTCATCCCGGGCAATTTGATCTTTGGTCCTCCTACCCCCGGTTGCTTGCTCTGGAGGGGCACTCGAGGAAGCCGCCCCTTTACCCTTAGCACTAGCACTCGTCTTCCTAGGTGCCATGTTTGGAAATTTGGTTTTGGAAAAGTTAGGGTTTCGGATCTGGAGAGATAGGGGTTTTGGACGGGATTTGAGAGGTATATGTGGTAGAGATGGAGAAAAGGAAGGTTTTGGTGAAGTTTGGTGGAATTTGGGTAAGATTTGAAGGAGTTATTGGAGGTTTGGAGGTTTGGCTATGGAGGTTTTCGTGGGTCTTTAGGGTTAGAGAGAGAGAAAGAAGGTTGAAGAAGAAGATGGAAGAAGAAGAATGACCGGACAAACCCTTTAAAATTCGCGTTTATGGGTCTCGGTATCGATACAGGAAAAGACCTGTATCGATACCCGTACGTTCTGTTCCGGTCTGGGCCAACCGGTATCGATACAGATGTTTTGCTGTATCGATACCGAACCTGCTTTCTTTTTTTTTTTTTTTTTTTTTTGCAAGGAGAAATGGCTTGAGGTTAAGGTTTATGGCTTTGGTTTCCAAAACATGACACCTAATCGGACACCTTCAACATCAATCCCTCACATACACCGTTACACAAAATTTCCCACAGTAGTACGACACTCATGATGCACAGAGCTTGCCTTCCCCCCAACTTAAATCCAACCAAACACCGGTTTCCTAAGCTAAACACGGGAACTGACTCGGACTGGTTCAAGATTGGTCAAGGGGACTCATATGTGGTTTAATCATGCAAAGAATGCCTTGTGTCATCCCCTATGCACGTTATTCACTCTCACAAATGCACAATAGACAAATCTGATTCCTTAATTGCAGAACAAAAGCCTACTATTTTATGCGATTGCGGAAATGAAAACAAAGAGTATGGGAATGCTATTCAGAATACACAATTATCAATGTGGGGACATTATTCACATGCTTGACAATGCATCATGCTCAATTAAATAGCCAAATATATGCATGCATTCAAGTTAAACAGGCATACTAATCAGCTAAATCTCATACGCTCAAAGCATATCTACAAGATGCATAACAACCGTATCCCCGAAAACTACCTAGCAACGCAAAACAAAACACATGTACAAAGTACACCCTCCCCCCAACTAGAAACATGCTATGTCCCCAGAGCATGGAGACACACAAAATAAAGAACAAGGGGAAGAACTGGACCTCTGGGTGGCAGCCAACCACCATGACCTCGGCCGATATATGAGGAATTCCAGGTACGCTCACCGTGCAACCTGCAAAACACGTCAGTCCAGCCCGGTACGTGGTATCCGGGCGTACACAGAAAAACCAAAAAGAAACAAATATAGAATACGAAAATACACCACCACTTCCGTCACGTGAAAGTCACGGGTACTACTTTTCTCCCTAATTTATCACTTAAATTTGTGTAGAGAAGGTCATCAGAACAATCCCGGGTAAGTCATGACTCAACAGGTTAAATTACTCAAGGTTTGTCCTCAAAGAAATCAGAGCCAATCGTCTTTTATGACTATCCGAGACAAGGCAATAAGATTGTTAGAAACCCAGATACACAAATTTAAGGCTAGAAATTAGGTGGCTATACCGGACCAGTAAAAATTTTTTTTTTTTTTTTTTTTTAAAAACTAAAATGCATAACATGCCCTTACTAACCGGAGCTGGGCACACGATCCTTATTTTAATAGCGGCGTGCGAAGCTAAAAATACCCAAGTCAATGATGGGTACCCCTATTGCTAGGGGCCGGGTCCACACTCAATTAAGAGCATGGTACGCATACGCTACCCGTCAAAACCTGGCTGAAAAAGCCTAAGTAACTGGGTCGTCCGAATACACAGGATCGACCAACTCCTCATCAGGTTCTCCCACGTCTAAAAATTCCAAAAACGGTTTCAGACGCTGCCCATTAACTTTGAACACATTATCATCCTTAAAATCACGGACATCAACTGAACCATTCGGATGCACTTGCACCACAACATAGGGACCTTCCCAACGGGACCTCAACTTTCCGGGAAAAAGATGGAGGCGCGAATTATAGAGCAATACTTTCTGACCAACTCTAAAGGTTTTGCGCTGAATATTCCTATCATGATACGCCTTAACCTTAGCCTTATAAATACTAGCATTCTCATACGCGTCATTCCTAATCTCCTCGAGCTCACATAACTGCAATTTCCTATGCGCACCCACCACATCTAAACTCGAATTAATTTCCTGGAGGGCCCAATAGGCCTTCTTCTCTAACTCAACTGGTAGGTGGCAGGCCTTACCGAAAACGAGCCGATAGGGTGAAGCACCCAACACGGTCTTATAAGCAGTGCGATAGGCCCACAACGCATTATTCAACCTGGTGGACCAATCCTTCCTGGTCACACCTACAGTTTTCTCCAATATTCGCTTAATCTCTCTATTAGCTAATTCGGCCTGCCCATTAGTTTGGGGGTGGTACGAAGTGGACACCTTGTGAGTGACTCTATACTCCCCCATTAGCTTCTCAAACGACCGACTCGTGAAGTGCGTGCCCTGATCAGAGATAATGGCGCGTGGCACGCCAAACCTCGACAAAATATTCGACTTAAGAAACTCTAGCACGACTCGCGACTCCATAGACTTAGTGGGTATCGCCTCCACCCACTTGGACACATAGTCCACCGCTACCAAAATATACTCGTAACCATGCGACATAGGTAATGGACCCATAAAGTCAATGCCCCAACAATCGAAAACCTCTAGCACAAGAATGGGCCGGAGGGGCATCTCCTGACGTGAAGACAATTTGCCAAGCCTTTGGCAACGGTCACATGACCTACAGAACGCATGAACAAGCTTAAACATATCCGGCCACCAAAAACCACACTGTAAAATCTTGGCGGTGGTCTTCTTCGCAGAGAAGTGACCACCGCAAGCCTCGCTATGACAGAACTCTATAATCCCCTTCTGATCAGACTCGGGGACACATCTACGCACAATCTGGTCCGCACAGTACTTAAACAAATATGGGTCATCGAATATATACTGTCGGACACTCCTCAAAAACCGCTGCTTCTCCTGGGTAGACCAATGGGGAGGAATCTGCCCAGTTACCAAATAATTGGCAATATCAGCGTACCACGGGCACTCATTAGCGGCGAACAACTGCTCATCCGGAAAAGAATCTCTAATGGGAAGATTCGAGGTGGGGTCCTCGAATTCCAGACGAGATAGATGGTCAGCCACTACATTCTCTACCCCCTTTTTATCCTTGATAATCAGGTGGAATTCTTGCAGCAACAGAATCCACCGAATGAGGCGAGCTTTCGCGTCCTGCTTAGTCATTAAGTACTTTAGGGCCGCATGATCGGTAAAAACCGTGATCTGCGAACCTACTAGGTAGGACCGAAACTTATCTAGCGCAAACACCACCGCTAACAACTCCTTCTCGGTGGTGGTGTAGTTCATTTGCGCCTCATTCAAAGTCTTACTGGCATAATATATCACACACGGGTCTTTCCCTCTCCTCTGTCCTAAAACAGCTCCGACTGCATAGTCAGAAGCATCACACATCAGCTCAAAGGGAAGACTCCAATCCGGGGACTGCACAATTGGCGGAGTTGTGAGACTCCGCTTTAATATCTGAAATGCCCCCTCACAAGCATCGGACCACACAAACGGTGTGTCCTTTGCCAACAACTGACACAACGGACGGGAGATAGCACTGAAGTCTTTAATGAACCGCCGGTAAAAACCAGCGTGTCCTAAAAATGAACGCACATCCTTAACAGACTTAGGTGTTGGGAGATTTCTGATTAAATCTATTTTGGCCTTGTCCACCTCAATACCCTTAGAGGACACAATGTGTCCCAACACGATCCCTTGGGTAACCATGAAGTGGCACTTCTCCCAATTAAGCACCAAGTGCTTCTCCTCACATCTCTGCAAAACCTTTCCCAAATTTTCGAGGCATCCATCGAATGAATCTCCGAAGACCGAAAAATCATCCATGAACACCTCTACTATCCTTTCCACCATATCGCTAAAGATCCCCATCATGCACCTGGAAAAGGTACCAGGCGCATTGCACAACCCAAAGGGCATGCGACGGTAAGCATAGGTTCCATATGGACATGTGAAAGTGGTCTTTTCCTGGTCCTCTAAAGCGACCTCAATCTGGTTGTACCCCGAGTACCCATCTAAAAAGCAATAAAAGGCCCGACCCGCTACCCTCTCTAAAATCTGATCAATAAAAGGAAGGGGGAAGTGGTCTTTCCGGGTGCTCGCATTGAGCTTCCGGTAATCTATGCAAACTCTCCATCCTGTGGGAACTCGGGTTGGTACTAACACTCCCTCATCATTGGTCACGACGGTCACTCCTGCCTTCTTAGGCACCACTTGCACTGGGCTCACCCACTCACTATGAGCCACTGGGTAAATGATACCCGCATCTAACAACGTAAGCACCTCAGCCCGAACCACGTCTTTCATGTTGGGGTTAAGACGCCGCTGAGGTTGCCTGGAAGGCTTTACACTCTCCTCAAGAATAATGCGGTGTGTACACACCGTTGGGCTTATACCATGCAAATCCGCTATGGTCCAGCCAATCGCGCCCATGTGCTCTCTCAACATACTTAGCAGTTTCCTCTCTTGATCTTCCTCTAGAGATGAGGAGATCACAACCGGATAGGTATCATTGCCTTTCAAAAAGGCATACTTAAGCGTGTCCGGTAGAGGTTTCAACTCTGGTTTAGGCGGCTGGACAGATGACGGAAGAACTTTGGGCGGAGGGTCGCCCAATGGCTCAAACATAGGGTCATGAGTGACCCCACACATCTCCTCACATGACTCATCGACACCTAGCAACTCTAAAAAGCTCACCACCTCTGCTGAGTCCAAAAATGATGTTTCCTCGGAGGTAAGAGCAACCTCCAAGGGGTCCTTATACAGGACTGTATCGATATGCTCCTGGACTAACGTGTCAATCAGACACAACTCCTCAGACTCCTCCTCATCCTCTAACGTACTGACACTGAACACATCCACCTCCATTCTCTCCTCACCGACAGATAACTGGACCTTGCCAGTTTTGCAGTTCATAACAGCATTGGAGGTGGCTAGGAAAGGACGCCCTAAGATGATGGGAGTCTTCTCTAAAGCCTCACGACCGGGACTAATGTCTAAAACAATGAAATCAGCGGGGAATTGAAACTCCCCTACCCGAATCAATACATCCTCTACTATCCCCTTGGGCACTCTAATACTCCGGTCAGCCAACTGTAGCGTGACTGGAGTCTCACTAAGGTCGCCTAAGCCCAATCTCAAGTATGCTGAATAAGGGAGCAAATTAACACTCGCTCCCAAATCCAACAATGCCTTGTCAAAGTTTTGACCTGCTATGGCTATGGGAATAGTGGGACACCCTGGATCCTTGCACTTGGCAGGAATCTCAGTCTGCAGAATGGAGCTCACTTGCTCCGTCAGAACCACGTTGTTCTGACTCTTGCGCTTAGGTGTGCAGAGGTCCTTCAAAACCTTAGCACACTGGGGAAAGGATTCAATTGCCTCCATCAGGGTGATGGGGAATTGAACTCGCTTAAACAACTCCATCATCTTAGTGTTCATGGTTTGCTTGGGTCGCACCGCCAGTCTTTGGGGAAATGGAGCTACTGGCACAGCTGGCGGTGGTGGAGTCGTGAGGGCCGCAGTTGCAGGCACCACCACTTCAGGTGACTCCTCTCTCTCTTCTACTACCTCCCGAGGCACCTCAGCAGTATCAAAAATGACCTCAGGCTCAATAACTGGCTCCAAGGGTGGAGCCTGTCTTAGTGTTGGCTGAATGGTCTTATCAATGGTTTTCCCACTCCTCAGAATGGTAACTGCCTTAGCCTCTTCCTGATTTTTCCCTTGAACATTGGGACCTGAAGGATTTCCCACATAATGGGCACCTGCTTGACTACCTTGGGCCGGAAACCTACCCTTCTCTTGTTGCATTTGACTGATCACCGCAGTGAGTTGCGTCATTTGGGCCGTAAGGGCCCCAATTTGCTGCCTGGTATCAGTCTGAAATGTCAGCTGAGACTGCATTAGGGAATTCATGGAATCCTCAAAACGGGGTGGTGCATAACCTGGGGGCGGCCCACGAGTGGATGGACCTCCCCCCCTGCCTTGTTGTGGCTGGTAGTTGTAAGGAATGACTTGGCCCTGCGGGGGCCTGGGTGCTTGGGACTGATGAAACTGTTGCGGCGGAGGCGGCGCAAGGGGTTGCGCTTGACCTCCACCTGCGGGTCTAGGGTCTGACCACCAGTCTTTGGAATGATCTCTCCATCCCGGGTTATAAGTATTTGAGTATGTGTCCCAATTCCTCACAGCATTTACCTCTTCCTGATTATTCTGACCTGCTCCCTTAGCAGCTAAAAATCCGGGGCATGCAGTTGCAATGTGCCCCTTACACTCACACCAAACACAGACTTCCTCTATACTGACCTCATGCACTGGACGAGTCTGCCTAACTTCTAATTCCTCTAGCTTTTGCGCCATTTTTTCAACCTGGGCCTGGAGTCGCTGGTCACGAATGGTAACGGGGATAACAGTAGACCCAAAAGGTCCGGACCGATCAAAATCAGAGGGTTCTAACGCCCTCTGCCTATCTGCTAGGTCATCCAGAAAATCCCAACCCTCATCCGCAGTTTTGGACAAGAAGTCGTCCCCTTTACACGAATACTCTATATGCTGGATTGTCTCAGCGTTGAGACCCAGATGAAAAAATTCAACCAACTGTATCTTCTCAAAACCAGGGTGTGGCATTCTTAAGAGCAAATCTTTGAAACGCTCCCATGCCTTCACAAAAGACTCTCCCCTCTCTTGCCTAAAACCTTGAATTTGACGCCTTAAACTATTAGTTTTAGCCTCAGAAAAATATTTCCTGTAAAACGCGTCACGCACATGCGCCCATGTGGTGAAGGACTGAGGCTTTTGCATTCTAAACCATCTAAGTGCGCCATCCTTTAAAGTTGGCTCAAACAGCTTGAGGCAGGCATTGTCGTATTGGGTAGTAGACGCCAGGTTGCGCACTAACCCCTCGAACGTCCGCACATGTTCGTACGGATCATCAGACTCTCTCCCATAGAAGTTAGGGAGGCTATTCAGGACACCGGGTTTTACAGTGAAGGCATTGCGTGCCTCCTGTGTCTCTCGAGGGAACACAATCGGCCCGGGAGGAGTGGTCCTCTCGGGATTCAAGTGCTGCCTCAACGACGGTTGTTGAATTACCTCCTGGTCTCCCATCTCAAAAGATTCTGGTCCGGAAACTGACTCTGACTGATAAAGCGGATTATCAAAATTAACTGACTCGAAAGGTAAATCTATGTAGAGTCCACTAATGGGAATGGACTCCGACCGACTCTCTACTGATTTTGACGAAGAATTTGAAGGCTCAGACTGACTCGACCTGCTCTCTATCTTAACCAAACGATTAGTACGATCACGGTAATAGAGAGGATCAGGCTTACGTACGACTTGCTTACCTCTACCTATGATGACTCAACTAAAATTTAACAAACCTAAACTAACACCGTTTGAACACACGTCACCGTCCCCGGCAACGGCGCCAAAAATGCTTGACCGTTCGAGTGATTAATAATTAACTTAAAATTTCGTCCCAAGCGTAGGACTATCGACCGGTGCAGCACAATAAATCCGGAAGTACCGGAGTCGAACCACAGAGACGGTCTACGGTGTTGACCCAAACAATGCTAGACTCTATGTTTGTAACTGGCTCTCAGGTAGCCACCCCTTGTTCAGATGACTGATTTAATTAACGAAATTAAACTGATTAAATTATTTGACTCTTAATTAAAACAGGAGAGCACAGCCGTGGGCACTACGGTGCCCGCAACTAGTCTAATCCACATTCACTCGGGCCACAATTATTTAATTAATAGGTTTAAAAATATGAAAATGGTTCCTAACAAGTGCACACCACTTGTCACCAATTCCTGCGCAATTTAGAATGGGCGATGCCCGGGTTTTGTTTGCTAGAAAAATTCCGTATTCAGAAACTGCGCATCAATTAACGTGATTCGGCACCGAGGTGGAATATGAATCAGCCTAGCCACGGGACACCTTGTCCCGCGGCCGCACTCAATACGACTACTCACACATATTAAAATAAAGTGCAGAGATCAAAATAATCTTAGATCTAGACATGCTTGAAAGATTAAATATGAAGAACAATAGAGAATGATACCGTAATTGCAAAATTAATCTTGAAATTCAATCCGCCAACAAATACTGAAACTGGGATTCTGGAAAATAAGACTTGAATGTAGAAGTTGAAGAAAAGTTGTAGCCGAAAGCTTCAAAGCTAAAAATCTAGGTAAAATTCGTGGAACCCTAATTAGCCCCCAAAACGGGGTATTTATATCCCCTCCCGAAGTCAAAATCCGTAACAAAGTCAAAATTAATTATACCGCCCTCGGTATCGATACAGGAGAAGTCCTGTATCGATACCCATAGGTTCTGTTCGCGGATGATCACTCGGGTATCGATACAGGACAATACCTGTATCGATACCGAGACCTTTAACTTGCTTCCCAGCTTGCTTGGCCGTCCCCACTTGGGCCCCACTGGTTCCCTTCGTGCATGACCGCCATGTGTCCACTCCATGCGCTCTTCCCAGCCTGTTCCCTACAAAACAACCAAAAACAAGAAAACCCAAGGACACACCGCATCAAGTGGAAAATGGAATAAAACAGCGCCTTTAACGCGTTGATTAGCCCTACTTAGGCGCTTATATCTAGAGATATTGCGCGCCTATCACATGGTTCCCCTTAAGTATGAAGCTCTAAAGGTACATTCACGGGGAGAGCAAGATGATTCAGTATCAATTGGGAAAAATACAAAGAGCCGGCCGGCTATACCCGTAACTCTACTTGAAACAACCAATAGATATGTAGGAACAAATCTTAGTTAGAAACCCTAACAGAGCATCAGTGTCTCACAGTCCTTCATATGAAACGCATAAAGGTACTACTTCAAATCCAAAGTTCTCCCCCAAAACACCTTTGCACACAGATCCTCGAAAACACCATCTTACGTACCAACATGCTTCTTTAACTTCCCCCAACAAAGCATTGTGTATTCCTTATATGCACTAAACTTTTCAACTTCGAAACGAGTCGCCATCACGACGCACCAACACACAACCTACGTAGCAAAAAACGAAAGCCTCGGATTGAACCCGGAGCTCCGATACCAATTTGTTGTGCCAAAACACCCAAACGAAGTAGGAGAATATAAAAACACCAATGAGGAAAAAATGAAACACAAGGATTTACGTGGTTCCCCCTCAAGCATGAAGCTCTAAAGGTATGTCCACGGGGAAGAGCAAGAGGATTCAGTATCAATGAGAAGAAATAAAAAGAGCCGGCTATACTTGTAACTCTACTTGAAGCAACTAATAAACATCTAGGAACAAATCTCTATTAGAAACCCTAACAGAGCATCGATGCCTCACATAAACAAAAAAGACGACTCCAAATCCTAGATATCTCAAATCTCATTTCAAGACTAACCAATGGAACAACCAAGAAACCCTAACATACTATGGGAAACCCATGAGGGCTCCCTCAAAGGAATTCACTCAAGAAGTCCAAACCCTAATAGCCCCTAAGGCCTCTATTTATAAAAAAACTACCAAAAATTAGGTCAAAACCCTCTTTAAAATGCGCAACTGCACAAAATCGCGAATCGGTGGTTCGGACCAAGATCTCGCAGGTCCAGACTAGAGAGACAACAACATTCCAAAACATCCCAGACCCACTAGTCCGGACTAGACTTCCCTTGGTTCGAATCAAAGATCCAGCAAACGGCTTTTTGCACCAAATTTTGCACTTTTCTTTGAATGTCTTGAATTCAAGGCATATCTCCAACAATCTCCACCTTGATTTGAATTCCCTTCCAAGCCAACAACATAGTGCAATCCTCTCACCAATCGTTCTTCCCCCCAATGCCCTTCACGGGGCAGTCGGACACGGGTGGATCACCAACGACACCACCTGTTTGACCTTGCAAACATGACTAAGAAAACCTAGCTGCAAATGCCTCCAAATTGAGCCTCCATCTTCAAATGGGTATCGCTCACCCAAATGCATCCCTTAAGGAATGCCCATGAAGATCCGCTTGAACTCCACTCAAAGCTAAACACCAAAACAAGCAACCATCTTCATCCAAGTGTGCACCCAATGCATTCATGACTAAAGCCAAGGAATATGTGCTTGTAACTTCACACGGAGTTAACTGACTCGACCACAGAGCCCTATGACCCCACCACGGAGCCTTGTATGCCTTCACGCATACTTGCAATAGTTGAACCCGAATTATTAATGGACCTGAATCTCCACGGTGATACCCAACATGAAGCACCCCAAACGGCCTCCATAATGGTATCCAAAAGGAGCATAACAAAAAATAACTCGAATCAACTCATCAAAATAGTCTTTTTTAGGCATACCTCCTTCACACGAAACGCAAAAAGGTACTGCTTCAAATCCAAAATTCTCCCCAAAAAACACCTTGGCACGAAGATTCTCGAAAACACCATCTTACGTACCAGCGGGCTTCTTCAACTTTCCCCAAACAAAGCCTTGTGTATTCCTTGTTGCACCAAACTTCTCAATTTCGAAATGAGTCACTATTACGGTGGACCAACACACAACCTATGCTGTGGAAAACGAAAGCCTCGGATTGAACCCCGTGATGAGTCATTTTCTGGCCTTTCTAATCAACAACCTGCAAAATAAGGTGAATAGACCAGAGTGTTTCCGACCGACACCCCTTCGATGCCTAAGTCAGTTTAGGTAGGAGTATATTTGAATTGACGAGTGTTGGGGAAACTTGTGCGTACCTTTTACTTGTAGAAGGTGTGATAATTATAGGCACCTGATAAGGTGTATTTTGAATATCCGGTGTAATCAACCAGAATTGGTGGAGGGGTTTTTTTTATCCCGGAGGAGTCTCCCGTCCGTTGGGGTTTATTTGAATTTGTATGTTAGGTAGCATGACGCTAATCTCTTTAGGATGCAATAGATTGCTTATAATTTGAATTCCCGTTACGGGCGTGCTGAAGATATCTTCTCCGAATTTCATGGGAAACTGTTATAACAACTATATCTTTCTGAGCAGAGGATGTCTGGTCTACTCTGCTAGTCCTGCACGGAGCATTTGACTAGAGTAGGAATATTACCAGTGCAGAGTTGGGCAGCATTCTAGTCTGACCAGACCAGAATGTATAACAACTGACACTAATTTGTATGGAGTGGATCACGGAGGCCTAATAAAATAATGTATTCAAGCCCATTTAATCTAGGTTGTCCATATTTCTGCTTAGGAGCCCAATTTGGCCTCATCACCCAGAGCTCTGATACCAATTTGTTGTGCCAAAACACCCAAACGAAGTATGAGAATATCAACACACCAACAAGGAAAAAATGAAACACAAGGATTTACACCGTTCCCCCTCAAGCATGAAGCTCTAAAAGTACGTCCACGGGGAAGAGCAAGATGATTTAGTATCAATGGGGAGAAATACAAAGAGCAGGCTATACCCGTAACTCTACTTGAAGCAACCAATATATATATAGGAAAGAATCTCTATTAGAAACCCTAATAGAGCATCATTGTCTCACATAAACGAAAGAGACGACTCTAAACCCTAGATATCTCAAATTCCAACCCAAGACTAACCAATGGAACAACCAAGAAATCCTAACACACTACGGGGAACCCCATGAGGGCTCTTTTAAAGCCATTCACTCAAGAAGTCCAAACCCTAATAGCTCCCAAGGCCTCTATTTATGAGAAAGAAAAAATTTAGGTCAGAACCCTCTTTAAAAAGCGCAGTCGCTCAAAATCTCAAATTGGTGGTCTTGACCAAGATCTCGTTGGCCCGGACCAAAGAGACAGCAACATTCCAAAACATCGCAGACCTGCTAGTCCAGACCAGACTTCCCTTGGTTCGGACCAGAGATCCAGCAAATGGCTTTTCGCACCAAATTTCGCACATTTCTTTGAACGTCTTGAATTCAAGGCATATCTCCAACAATCTCCACCTCGACTTGAGTTCCCTTCCAAGTTAACAACATAGTGCAATCCTCTCACCAATTGCTTTTTCCCCCCAACGCCTTTCACGGGGCGGTCGCACACGGGTGTAGATCACCAACGACACCACCCCACAAGGCTCAAGTACACCTGATTTACCTTGCAAATACGATTAAGAGCAAGTGCCTCCAAATTGAGTCTTCATCTTCAAACAGGTACCGCTCACCCAATGCATCCTTTCTGTAACGCCCCATGTAGACCACTGACCTAGTACCTTGAATTTGATCCACAAGACACACGACATGGCCCAAAATGCTTAAGCCCAAGGTACTTTTAGTCTCTTATATGGTTTGTTATATGCCCAACATCGCTCATGTAGACTTTTAATGTGGGACTAAACAATCTCTATATCCAAATCTGGGGCATCACAATCTCCCCTCCTTTATGGCCTCGCGCCCTCGCGAGGGGTTGAGCACTAGAGTCACCATGGCCTATCCTAGGTCTTTTCTCTGATGCCAAAGAACAATTTGAAATGGAAATTAAAAAAAAAATTGGTCATAAAAACAACAGTGAACTGTACCAATCTACGAGAGGAGCTGATGACTGGATGCTCCTACCCCACCATGCCTGGCCCTTTACCTTACCTTAAGAAGAGGGGGGGGGGGGGGGTATGAAGCGTGGGAAAGAGTGTAAGAAGTGTATGATACAACAGTTAACCTTAAGGAGTGGCGACAAAACTCTTGCATTAATCAATGCGAGTGAACTGTGCTTAGACGCTTAGAAAAACTGCACCAATCTACGAGAGGAGCTGATGAATGAGTAGGCCATAACCCACATGGTCGTGTACATGGGTCGCTCTGATACCATATTTGTAACGCCCCACATAGAGCACTTGTCCAGAACCCTGATTTGATCTATAAGCCACACCACATGACCCAAAATACTTAAGCCCAAGGTACTAGTAGTCTCTTACACAGTTTGTTATATGTCCAAGATCACCCAAGTAGACTTCTAATGTGGGACTAAACAATCTTTATCCCCAAATCTGGGGTACAAAATCTGAGCCATATAGATTTTCAATGTGGGATTAAACAATCTCTATCCCCACATATGGGGTATTACACCTTCAAGAATGCCCACGAAGATTCATCCAGAGCTAAGCACCAAAACAAGCAACCAACTTCATCCAAGTGTGTACCCAATGCATCCATGACTGATGCCAAGGAAGACGTGCTCATAACTTCACACGGAATTAACTGGCTCTACCACAGAGTCTCATGACTCCACCATAGAGCCTTGTATGCCCTCACGCATACTCCTAATGGTTGAACCCGAAATATTAATGGACCCGAATCTCTTTGACGATACCCAATATGAAGCACCCCAAACGACCTCCATATCGGTATCCAAAAGGAGCATAACAAAAAAAATCCGAATCAACTCATCAAAATAGTCTTTTTGGGCATACCTCCTTCATACAAAACCCATAAAGGTACTGCTTCAAATCTAAAATCCTCCCCAAAAACACCATCTTACGTACCAGCAGGCTTCTTCAACTTTCCCCCAATAAAGCCTTGTGTATTACTTGTTGCACGAAACTTTTCAACTTCGAAACGAGTCGCCATCACGACGCACCAACGCAGCGGAAAACTAAAGTCTCAGATTGAACTCGGAGCTTTGATACCAATTTGTTGTGCCAAAATACCCAAACAAAGTATAAGAATATCAACACACTAACAAGGAAAAAACGAAAGACAAGGATTTACGTGGTTCCCCCCAAGCACGAATGTCTAGAGGTACGTCCACATGAAAAAAGTAAGAGAATTCACTATCACTGGGGAGAAATACAAAGAACCAAACAATTCAAATTTTTTTTTCCCGTTACCGGGATAAATTCAATTATTGACGACGCGTGGCGAGGTTTTTTTATTATTTTATGAATGGCGACGAAATTTTTATTGAATGATCGAAATTAATGGACCAATGGTACATTAGTTGCTATAGAAAGAT
Source organism: Vaccinium vitis-idaea (assembly GCA_963854785.1). Lineage (NCBI taxonomy): Eukaryota > Viridiplantae > Streptophyta > Magnoliopsida > Ericales > Ericaceae > Vaccinium > Vaccinium vitis-idaea. The sequence continues at coordinate 34,305,786 of OY978226.1, read as the reverse complement.
GAGTTTTCTGTTGGGGCTTTAAACCTTGGGAAGCGGCTACTTGTATATAGGGGTGGAAATTTATGACACGACACGACAACACGTCACGAAGTTAGCGGGTTAGTGTTGAGTATTTCTGACATGAATTACGTATATGACACGACTCGAAAACACGATTAGTAAACAGGTCGGGTTCGGGTTGAACCCGAATAACTCGAAAATGACACGAATTAACCTGTTCGTCTAATCGTGTTGACATGGTAACCCGAACCAGACTAAAAAATGATACGAATTAACCTGTACATTTTTCATGCTCTGAAGTTGTGCATGAAAGTTTTCAAGCTCAATCTTGCTGCAGCAGATGTTTATCCTTTGATATAAAAGTTATTCTCTCTATGTTATCAAATTTGCAAGGTTTTATTATGTTGGCTAAGGTTCTAAGCCTACATTACACATCATTTTGGTTGGTTATAATTACTCCATTTGATATCTAGTCACTTTAATCTATTGTAATGGTTACTGTGGATTAATAAAAAAAAAATTCACTGTGAAAAAGAAAAAAGTTAATCGTGTCAACCCGAACACGACGCGATTATTAGCAGGTTGGGTTAGGATTCATATTTTTCGACACGATTAATTAAGCAGGTTATTTTGACACGAACCTAATTTGACACGAGCACGAATACGACATGACGCCCACCCCTACTTGTATACATGCAGGAAAAGGTAGAAGGGGTATGTGGGTTTTCCACTTTTAACAAATTTCTTTGTAACTACCCCACTACAATATTGTTATATGAGTAATGCTACAATGCGCACCCTCTAAAAATTACTCAATATGAGATTTTGTGGCTGGAGATACGAAATGCATATGGTATGCACACTCATATGAATAGTCACAAAATCTCATATATTTCTAGAAAATCTCATATTTGGAGCCACACAATCTCATATTGGATCCATGCGGACTTTGCTACAGTGCGTGCGGACTTGTGCGGACCTCATATTTGGAGCCACAAAATCTCATATATTTCCAGAAAATCTCATATTTGGTACCACAAAATCTGATATTTTGAGTCACAAAATCTCATATTTGGTGCCATATTTGGTGCCACAAAATTTGATATTTTGAGTCACAAAATCTCATATTTGGTGCCACAAAATCTCATATTTTGGAGCCACAAAATCTCATATTTGGTGCCACAAAATCTCATATTTGGAGCCACAATATCTCATATAGTCAATGGTCAAAGGTGGCACAAATCCCCACACGTCATACATGGCGCAATCTCGGCCGTCCATCCGTATGGGGTGCATACCGTATGCCATATCATATTTGGAGCCACAAAATCTCATATTTGGTGCCACAAAATCTCATATGGGGGGGGGGGGGGGGGGGGGGGGTGTACATTGTAGCATTTCTCTTGTTATATATATCAAGCAAATACTAAAAAATGTCCTCAATCAAATCTCTTTGTTTCAGAACCTCTCTCTAGATCTCTCGTTCTATTTTTTACCTTCCTCTCTATTCTATTTCTTATTTTCTAATCACAACCAAATCAGCCAATCGATCGAATAGAGTCGCGAGCATGTTGGGTCAAAATCGGGTGCACAATTGCCTTAGCCGAAGTAGTCCGGCCATGCTTTTTCTTCGCATTTTTAATTTTTGAGGGAGATAAAGATTGATGTCGTGTGTGTAATTGTGAATATCATGTGTGAATGTACAAGTGCTGCGCTTGAGCAAGTGGCTAACAATAGACTAATTTATATATGTGCCGGGTTTGGATGTGCTACGTACAGTGGCATTTGGGTTCACCATTGGGGGGCTTTCACTGACGAAGAAGAAAAAATTGCGCATTGTCTTATTTGACTTTTTAGGATTAATTGCAACAATTTTACAGGTGACATTTTCGGGTCTACAAGTTTTGCTTAACTGTCTTCATAAATCATTCTCAATAAAATTCTCCATCCTTTCCCTTGTCTTTGCGTTAGTCTCTGGGTTCCACGAGCTGGTTTGGAATCCCCACCAACACCATAAATTTGTTATGGATTGTAAAAAAAGCCCTTGTTACTTACCCTTGAAAGTGTGCAAGGAGATACAGTCTGTAAAAACTGTCCTTGGATGCCCATCTTGTGCCAAACCCAAACTTTCTCTTCACCGGTTAGAGATGGATGCCAAATACGTAAGCACCCCCATTAGTTCCTTAGAATTTGCTCCAATTGTAGTTGTCGAATGGATACACAACATAGCGAATGAATATGTCATGCAAGATTCACTTTCATCGTGTGATACTGAACTTACCAAACACCCTGAGACACGAGAGGAAGAGCCCAAATCGGAGACCAGAATGTGACACTTGATTCGAATGTTGCTGAATCTCATAAAGAGCTACATACTAGTTCTATCCCGTGACAAACGATACATCATTGTGCTTGACCGAAATCCTAGACCTAAATTAATGGGTTGCCCCAAGCGTAGGGCTGAGACCGGTGTAGCACAATACCCGGTAAGACCGGAATCGAATCCACAGAAAAAGTGGAGAGTGCTTACTAAAAACTCGGGTTGCAGGTTTAAAACGGCTCTTAGGTAGCCACCCTTTGTGATTTGATGGGAAAATTAACTAAACTAAGAGAATTTCTGGTTTTACTTAGATTATTTAAAAGAAAGTACGGTCGTAGGGTTCAAAACACCAGTGACCAGGTCTGGATATTTCCTACTCCATTCGGTGTTTCAAAGAAAACATTTGATTTTAGAGAGAGAAAGATACCCCGAAAGATGCGAATCCTCGCGGTCGCCATTACCCATGTTGAGCGAAGAACAAGTTTTGGTCCCCCGTTCCCCGCGTTACATGGGCTCCGACAAAGCTCAGATTCGTCCAACGGAAGTTCTTTAATAACCTAAAATTGCTTTTTCCGTTATTGATTTTGAAAATAGGAGCAAGAACAAATCCAGCCCTGGCCACGGCGTGTTAATCACCCCGCGACCATTCCTATGAGACTACTCACTCATAACAACTTGAACAAATAAGAAAATTCTGAAATAACACATGCTTTTATAATTGAATATGAATTAAAACAAAGATTCAAGATCAGATCGCAGACAAACTCCCGCGAACTGAGATTAATGTAAATAAAACAGAAAGTTACCGAAGCAATACGTGAATCCTCGAACAAAACCTCAAAACTTCAATGAAAAACTCCGGAAAGTAGAACCTCCAAAGGAAAATAGTCGGCTGCTAATTGCCAGAAAAATAATCAAAGTTCCAACCCTAATTTGTCCTAAAAACGGAGTATTTATGCTTCCCCTGAAGTCAAAACACGTGGCAAGTCAACCGACTGCGTATAAGCCACTCGGTATCGATACAGGTAATTACCTGTATTGATACTCAGACATTCTGTTCGCCAGCTGTTGCCTAGGTATCGATACAGGAAAATGCTTGTATCGATACCGAGCCCTTCAACTTGACTTTTCGGCTTGCTCGTCCTTACTTGGGTCCCACCGATTCCCAGCATGCCCGATGTCTTGTGTCCACTTACGTGCTCCTCCGGCCTGTTTCCTACAAATCAAGCATAACAATACCACACAAAAGATAACACCGCATCAAGTGGAAAATGGAATAAATCGTGCCTCCAATGCGCTAATTCGCCCTACTTAGGCGCTTATATCTGTGACATTGCGCGTCTATCACACCCCCCAACTTGAGCGTTGCTAGTCCCTAGGAACGAACGAAATACAACTAATGAAAGGAAACTAGAAAACACCAACGGGGGTACGGGGGTTATGACACCTGTAGAAATAATTAATCATAGCGATAGATATTCGACTCTTAATATGCCCGTAACTCAGCTGCATGCATGCCTTGACAGAAAATTGAACACAGTTAGCATAGCTCCGCATGTGCGAATAAATACCCCTACAAAAACAACCGCGTTACACTACTCACTATAACACTCAACATCCCATATAAGCGCTTGGCGAGATGCGTGGAACCGAACAACTGGTTTCCACGTGCCAATCAAAGTTAACGCTCAGCAAGAAATAACCGCACAATCTGTCCAAATATGATTCCGCAAAATAAGTAACATCATCATTAATCATGCATAAGTGAGAGATCAACCACGTGCATAAGATCTACTAAGGACTTTTTGGATTATAATGACCTTGGTTAGAACAAAATGGAAACTGCAAAATCAGGTGACGGCCTATAAAAGCGCAAGGTTAACTACCCTAACTGGCCGCACCTGTCATGTCTAACTACCTGTCAATGCGCCCATCGGCGCCACCCAAACCAAGTCCACAAAATTAAAATCCAGCATCCATAACAGTTATATTACAAACCAAATGAAAAACAGACATAAGTCCCACATAAAATAACACCTCCGACCATCATTACCATCTACCCTCAAGCCAACTCCATGCAACACAAGTGCCTTAGCTCAATCCGACTCATCCCCGCCACCATCATCAGCGAAGTCATCACTGACCTCCAACTTGGGCAACTGCAGAGGAACATATGGAGCCGTGGTCGAACCCTCAATTCGCCCCGCCAACCACTCCTGCCTGTGATCCATTTGCTGCTGAGTTCTTGCCATCTGTCGCACCTCCCTCTTAACCTTCTGCTGACTTCGAATGGTAGCAACACCCTGGCAAAAGATCTTCCGCAGCCAAGAAGCCGTAGGTGCGCTGGTGGGAGGTTCTGTAGTAAAAAAGGCTCCACCCCTAACACCACGAGACTGGGCCAAGCTCTTAGTGAGAATAGTGCTGTCAATTGGCCTAGGACTCAGTGGATCGTTCTTGAACCATTTAGTCCCTGTCAACCCAGACCTTCTAGCAATGGACATAATCAGACAAGGAAACGGCAGTCTTTTCTGTGTTGGGGCATCTCGAAAGTCAATAATCTTAGCATAAATAAATAGTGCCCAGTCACAAACAGTGCCGACCCCATGAAAGCTGACATTAAATACCCAGTATTTTCAGAAGGTTTATTCTCAGTTGCCCTCGGGTCCAGGTTATAACACACTACCTGGTTCAAAAATTGAAATGCCGGCTTAAACTTGCCCGGCCGGCATACAAAAGATCAGCCACATTGCTTGGGTCAAAATCCTCAGCGGGGCAAGGGTAGTCAGTAGGCCCAGTCGGCCTCATATACTGCAAGTTTGCGGCAATAATATCGGGTGTGACCACAATGGGTAACCTAGCCACTCGTGAGGTGATCTGAGTCCCGGAACTAAATGTAGTCCCGGACTCTGGTACATGAAATTTTTTATAGAATTCCTTAACGAGTTCTAAGTTATACCCGGGGTTTGGCTTGAACCAAAAAGACATACCTTGCTCCACAATGGCTTGTATGGTGACGTGATTCTCAGGGAACCCCTCCCGGATAATGTGGCGCTCATTTTTGACACCCCTTTCTTGAATGGAACCCTCCCATGCTTCTTGCTCATCCCGGGCAATCTGATCCCGGGTCCTCCTTCTTCCTCGGCCTTGAACCGGGCTTCCCCTTTCTTCTTGCTCTGGAGGAGCGCTAGAGGAAGCCGCTCCTTTACCCTTTGCATTAGAACTAGCCTTCCTAGATGCCATGTTTGGAAGTTGGTTTGGAAATTTAGGGTTTCAGATCTGGAAAAATAGGGATTTCAGAAGGGATTTGAGAGGTATATGTGGTAGAGATGAAGAAAAGGAGTGTTTTGGTGAAGTTTGGTGGAATTTGGGTGAGATTTGGTGGAGTTTAAGAGGTTTGGAGGGGGTGGTTATGGAGGTTTTCGTGGGTTTGGGTTAGAGAGAGAAGGAGAAGGTTGGGGAAGAAGGGGAGAAGTGGAGAAGATGACCGGTCAAACCCTTTTAAATTTGCGTTATAAGGGCATCGGTATCGATACAGGTGAAACCATGTATCGATACCCGTAGGTTCTGTTCCGGCGATGGACACCCGGTATCGATACAGGGTTTCTCCTGTATCGATACCAATAGGCTTAATGTTTTTTTTTTTTTTGGCTGAGGTTGAGGCTTATGTATTTTGGTTTCCAAAACCTGACACCCAATCAGACTTCTTCAAACGTTACTCCCTCAAAAGCACATTGCTTCACAATTTTTTCCCACAGCAGTACGGCACTCATGACACACGGAGCTTAGCTTCCCCCCAAACTTCAATCCAACCAAACACCGGTTTCCTAAGTTAGACACGAGAACTGACTCGGACTGGTTTAAGATGGGTCAAGGGGACTCGTATGTGGTTTAATCATGCAAAAATTGCCTTGTTTCATCCCCTATGCACGTTATTCACCCTCGCAAATGCATGAAAAATAACTAGTCTCTTACTTGCAAAACAAAAGCCTACTATTTTATGCGATTGCATAAAGGAATACAAAGAACATGGGAATGTTATTCGGAATATGCTATTATCAATGTGGGGACATTTATTCACATGCTCGACAGTGCATTATGTTCAATTAGATAGCCAAATATATGCATACATTCAAGTTAAACAGGCATATTAAATTAGCTAAATCTCATTTGCTCGATGATATTTACAAAATGCATAACACCCGTATCCCCAAAAACCTACCTAGCAACGCGATGCAAGTATGTACAAAGTACACCCTCCCCCCAACTAAAAGCATGCTATGTCCCCAGAGCATGGAGACACACAAAATGAAATAACAAGGGGAAGAACTGGACCTCTGGGTGGCAGCCAATCACCATGACCTCGGCCGATGTACGAGGAATTTCAGGTACTCTCACCGTGCAACTTGCAAAAAACATCAGTCCAACTCGGCACGTGGTATCCGGGCGTACACAGAAAAAAACAAAAAGCAATAGAAGAAAAAGAAAATACACCACCACTTTCGTCACGTGAAAGACACGGGTACTACTTTTCTCCCTAATTTCTCACTTAAATTGGTGTAGAGAAGGTCATCATAACAATCCCGGGTAAGTCATGACTCAACAAGTTAAATTACTCAAGGTTTTTCCTTAAAGCAATCAGAGCCAATCGTCTTTTATGACTATCCGAGACACGGCAATAAGATTGTTAGAAACCCAGATACACCAATGTAAGGCTAGAAATTAGGTGGCTATACCGGACCGAAAATATTTTTTCCAAATTTTTTTTTTTGTTACGAAAATTAAAACAGACACTAAAATACCCAAATCGCCCTTACTAATCGGAGCTGGGCACACGATCCTTATTTTAATAGCGGCGTGCGAAGCTATAAATACCCAAGTCAATGATAGGTACCCCTATTGCTAGGAGTCGGGTCCACACTCAATGAAGAGCATGGTACGCGTGAGCTACCTGTAAAAACATAGTCCAACGGCTAAACCACGGAAGTATCCGAGTAAATGGGATCAACTAAATCCTCCTCAGGTTCACCTACGTCGATGATTTCTAAAAATGGTTTAAGACACTGCCCATTAACTTTGAAAATATGACTATCCTTAGGATCGCAAACATCTATCGAACCGTTCGGGTAAACCTTATGGACTATATACAGCCCATCCCAGCGAGACCTCAACTTCCCTGGGAATAAGTGAATGCGCGAATTATATAGTAAAACTTTCTGCCCAACACTAAAGGTTTTGCGCTGGATATTCTTATCATGGTACGCCTTAACCCTAGCTTTGTAAATGCTAGTGCTTTCATACGCATCATTCCTAATTTCCTCAAGCTCACACAGCTGGAGCTTCCTATGGGCACCTGCCTTTGGCAAACTTGCGTTCACCGTCTAAATGGCCCAATGGGCCTTATGCTCCATCTCTACGGGCAGGTGATAGGCCTTACCATAAACAAGCCGATAGGGTGAAGCACCCAACACGGTCTTGTAGGCAGTGCGGTAGGCCCACAACGCATCAATCAGCCGTAGGGACCAATCCTTCCTACTCGGGTTTACCGTTTTCTCTAAGATCCCCTTAATTTTCCGATTGGCCAGCTCAGCCTGGCCATTGGTCTGAGGGTGATAGGCCGTAGACACCTTGTGAGAGATGCCATACTTCCTCATCAATGCCTCAAAGGACCGATTACAAAAGTGGGTGCCCTGATCAGAGATAATGGCACGTGGCATGCCAAATCGCGATAAAACATGGCTCTTTAAAAACTCAAGCACCACCTTAGAATCACTGGTCCTAGTGGGAATCGCCTCTACCCACTTCGACACATAATCCACCGCCAGGAGGATGTACTCAAAACCATGTGACACCGGAAATGGGCCCATGAAATCAATGCCCCAACAATCAAAGACTTCCAACACATAAATATTGTGGAGGGGCATCATATTTCATGGGCCAACTTTACCTAACTTTTGACACCGGTCACAAGACTTACAAAAAACATACGCATCCTTAAATAGATTTGGCCAAAAGAAGCCACACTGTAAAACCTTGGCGGTGGTTTTCTTGGCGGAAAAATGACCGCCGCACGCCTCTGAATGACAAAACTCTAAGATCCCCCTCTGATCAATCTCGGGGACACAACGGCGCACTATCTGGTCTGCGCAGTACTTAAACACATATGGATCATCAAAAATATACTGCCGGACCTCTCGTAAAAATCGCTGCTTCTCAGATGTAGTCCAATGGGGTGGAATCTGCCCAGTCACCAAATAATTGGCGATATCTGCAAACCACGGGCACGTATTAGCAGCGAACAATTGCTCGTCAGGAAAAGTATCCACAATGGGGAGATGAGAGGTGGGGTCCTCAAACTCCAAACGAGACAGATGGTCAGCCACTACATTCTCTACCCCTTTCTTATCCTTAATGATGAGGTGAAATTCTTGCAGCAAAAGAATCCACCGGATAAGGCGAGCCTTCGCATCCTGCTTGGTCATCAAATACCTCAAGGCCGCATGATCGGTATACACCACAATCTGCGAACCCACCAAGTAGGACCGGAACTTATCTAAGGCAAACACCACCGCTAACAATTCCTTCTCAGTGGTGGTGTAGTTCAATTGTGCCTCATTCAGCGTCTTGCTCGCATAATAAATAACACAGGGATCTTTCCCTCGCCTCTGACCTAAAACCGCTCCGACCGCATAGTCGGATGCGTCACACATAAGCTCAAATGGCAAACTCCAATCTGGGGACTGAACAATTGGCGGAGTTGTGAGACTCCGCTTCAACTTTTGAAAAGCCCCCTCACAATCATCGGACCACACAAAGGGTGTGTCTTTCGCTAACAACTGACACAAAGGCCGGGAGATGGCGTTGAAATCCTTAATAAATCGCCGGTAAAAACCGGCGTGACCTAGAAATGACCGGACATCCTTGACAGTCTTTGGAGTGGGAAGATTTGCTATTAAATCTATCTTCGCCTTGTCCACCTCAATACCCTTGGATGAGACAATATGTCCCAAAACAATTCCTTGGGTCACCATAAAGTGGCACTTCTCCTAATTCATCACAAGGCGCTTCTCCTCGCACCTAGTCAAGACTTTTCCTAAATTCTCGAGACATCCGTCAAACGAATCCCCAAAAACTGAAAAGTCATCCATGAATACCTCCACAATCTTCTCTACCATGTCGCTGAAAATTCCCATCATACACCTTGAAAAGGTGCCGGGAGCATTACACAAGCCAAAAGGCATGCGACGGTAGGCAAAAGTACCATATGGGCACGTAAATGTGGTCTTTTCCTGGTCCTCCATGGCTACCTCAATCTGATTGTAGCCAGAGTATCCATCCAGGAAGCAATAGAATGCTCTGCCCGCAACTCTCTCTAAAATTTGGTCAATGAATGGGAGGGGAAAATGATCCTTCCGGGTGCTCGCGTTGAGCTTCCGGTAATCAATGCAAACACGCCACCCGGTCTGAACACGGGTTGGCACTAACTCTCCCTCCTCATTCCTCACTACAGTCACTCCAGCCTTCTTAGGCACAACCTGAACGGGACTTACCCACTCACTATGGGCAATCGGGTAAATGATGCCCGCATCTAACAGTTTAATCACCTCCGTCCTAACCACCTCCTTCATGTTGGGGTTCAGACGCCGCTGAGGTTGCCTAGAAGGCTTCACATCCTCATCTAGAAAAATGCGGTGTGTACACACCGTAGGACTAATACCCTGTAAGTCTGCTATCGTCCAGCCAATTGCCCCTATATGCTCTCTCAGCAGGGCAAGTAATTTAGCCTCTTGATCCGCCTCCAGGGAGGAGGAGATCACCACTGGAAACGTATCATTACCTTTAAGAAAGGCATATTTCAACGTATCCGGCAGAGGCTTCAACTCAGGTTTCGGTGGCTGGACCGAAGATGGGAGAGCTTTAGATAATGGGGCGCCCAGCGGTTCGAGAACTGGGTCCCAAACGGCGCCACATACATCCTCAACTGCTAGCATCTCCATCAAACTCCCGACCTCTGGAGAATCTAAAAATAACGCCTCATTGGCGGTCAGTGCTATCTCCAGAGGATCCTTATACAAAATATTCTCGACATGCTCTTGCACCAGCGTGTCGATCAGACTCACCTCATAGACCTCCTCATCATCCTCTACTCGGCTATCCACATTATAAACATTTACCTCCATCTTCAAGTCCCCAAATGATAATTGGACTTGTCCAGTTTTGCAATTCATTACAGCACTGGAGGTGGCTAAAAATGGACGGCCAAGGATAATGGGAGTCTCCTAAAAAACTTCCGGGATTGGACACGTGTCCAAGACAATGAAATCTACGGGGAACAGAAAGTCCCCAACTTGAATCAACACATCCTCCACTACCCCCTTAGGAGTTCTCACACTCCGGCCAGCCAGTTGTAGCGTGACCGGTGTGGCTTTAAGATCACCTAAGCCTAATCTCAAATATACCGAATATGGGAGCAAATTGACACTTGCTCCCAAATCCAGCAAGGCCTTCTCAAAACTCTGGCCCGCGATAGCTATAGGGATAGTGGGACAACCTGGATCTTTCCGCTTAATCGGAATATCAGCTTGGAGAATGGAGCTCACTTGCTCCTTCAGTAGCACGTTGCACTGACTCTTAGTTCTCCGTTTCGACGTGCACAACTCTTTCAGCACCTTAGCAAACTGAGGAATAGCGTCAATGGCTTCCATCAAAGAGATAGGAAACTGAACCTTCTTGAACAACTCAAGAATCTGGAAGTTCACATTGACGTTTGGCTTTGCCACTAAGCGATGGGGATATGGTGCAACAGGTGGCAAAGGAGTCGTGGGGGTCGCAGGTGCGGGCACCACCACCTCAGGTGACTCTGACTCTCTCTCTTCCTCAGTACACTTCCCCACAGCAGGGGCAACTACTAGTGCAGCGACCGGCTCCGGAGATGGAACCGATTTTTGCTTCAAAGGAATAGCCTTATCGATCACCTTCCCACTTCTGAGAGTGGTGATCGCTTTTGCTTCCTCCGCATTGGGGTTCAAATTACTCGTGCCTGAACCATCTCCCAGAAAATTAGTATCGACAGCATTGGCGTGAGGTTGAGAGGGAAATTTTCCCCTCTCCTGTTGGGTTTGCCCAACTACTGCCGTCAACTGAGTCAATTGGGACCTAATGTCTCCTATGACTTGCTTAGTCTGCTCAGTAAAGCTTAATTGAGACTGCATGAGAGCCTTCAACATATCATCAGTCTGCTTATCCCTCGTAGGATGATTTATGCCTGGGGGTGGTCCAGAAAATGAAGGACCGAACCCCTGCTGATTCTGTGAGGGATAACGGTATTGGGACATTTGGCCTTGAGGAGGCCGATATGGTTGCATCTGTTGCTGAGGTGGTGCCTGGGGTGGCACTGGTACTTTAGGATCTCTCCAACTCAGGGCTGGGTTATGAGCCCAGCCCGGATTATAGGTGTTTGAATACGGATCCCAACGTTGGTTCACCGCATTCACCTCAGCCTGGTTACTTTGGTATGCCTCCTTAACCATCGGAAAAGCGGGGCAGGCAGTCACTGAATGCCCCGGACACTCACAAAGCGCGCACACTTCCTCAACTCTCACATCATTCACCTGTTGGACTTGCTTCAGCTGCAAGCCCTCCATCTGCTTAGACAGTTTGTGCAGCTGAGCCTGGACAGTGTGTTCTCTCACACTAAGGGGGAAAATACCGGACCCACTGGGTCCCTGTGCAGCTATGGCCCTGTCAGCGAGGTCGGAAGGTTCCCAACTTTGATGCTTTTCGGCCAACTCCTCTAGAAAATCCCATGCCTCATCCGGGGCCTTATCTAGGAAATCTCCCTCTCTACAAAGGTACTCAATCTGCTGGGCCGTCGCAATATTTAGGCCCAGCTGGAAGAATGTCACCAACTGGTGTTTCTCATACCCATGGTGGGGTAAAGACAACAACAAGTCCTTAAACCTCTCCCAACACCTCAAAAATGACTCGCTCTCTTTTTGTCTGAACGACTGGATTTGGCGAGTCAGGTGCTGTGACTTGCTTTCAGAGAAATATTTCCTAAAGAACAACTCCCTCACAGCTGCCCACGTCGTGAGAGATTGCTCCTTTTGCATTCTGAGCCACTTATCCGCACTATCTTTCAGAGAAGCAGGGAAAAGCTTAAGGCAAGCATTTTTCCACTGGGTAGTGGTGGCTAGGGTGCGCACCAATCCCTCGAAATGGCGGACATGATCATACGGGTCCTCATTTTCCCTCCCATAAAAGAGAGGAAGGGCATTGTGGGTTCCCGGTTTAACAGTGAAAGCGTTGCGTGCCTCCACAGTCTCAGTTGGTAGAACTATTGGGCCACGAGGAGTAGTCCTCGCGGGATGCATATAATCACGCATAGTTCTCTGTTCCGCCATCGGTGGCTCAATCTCTAGGTCAAACAATGGATTGGGAAATTCTATGAACAGGTCGTCTATGGGAATAGATTCAGGTTGACCTACGGAAGACTCGGACTGAGTGGACGGTGACTCAAACTGGACTCCTACTAACTCAGACTGACTAGACTCGAGTGGAACTTCTACCAATGACTCTCTATCTATCCTAACTAGACGGGTCTCGATAAAAGAGCGGGTCCCCCTTTGGTGAACCCTTCCTACCGTTACCTATTTTTACTCAATTCTAAAAATAACAACTAAAGATTTTAATAACTTTTTTTTTTTTTTTCGAATTAAGAAAGATAAAAGTAAAACTAAAATTCACAAGACACTAACGACCCGATTTTTTAACACCTCTTGCCTTCCCCGGCAACGGCGCCAAAAATGCTTGACCGAAATCCTAGACGTAAATTAATGGGTTGCCCCAAGCGTAGGGCTGACACCGGTGTAGCACAATACCCGGTAAGACCGGAATCGAATCCACAGAGAAGGTGGAGAGTGCTTACTAAAAACTCGGGTTGCAGGTTTAAAACGGCTCTTAGGTAGCCACCCTTTGTGATTTGATGGGAAAATTAACTAAACTAAGAGAATTTCTGGTTTTACTTAGATTATTTAAAAGAAAGTACGGTCGTAGGGTTCAAAACACCAGTGACCAGGTCTGGATATTTCCTACTCCATTCGGTGTTTCAAAGAAAACATTTGATTTTAGAGAGAAAAAGATACCCCGAAAGATGCGAATCCTTGCGGTCGCCATTACCCATGTACAACGAAGAACAAGTTTTGGTCCCCCGTTCCCCGCGTTACATGGGCTCCGACAAAGCTCGGATTCGTCCAACGGAAGTTCTTTAATAATCTAAAATTGCTTTTTCCGTTATTGATTTTGAAAATAGGAGCAAGAACAAATCTAGCCCTGGCCACGGCGTGTTAATCACCCCGCAACCATACCTATGAGACTACTCACTCATAACAACTTGAACAAATAAGAAAATTCTGAAATAACACATGCTTTTATAATTGAATATGAATTAAAACAAAGATTCGAGATCAGATCGCGGACAAACTCCCGCGAACTGAGATTAATGTAAATAAAACAGAAAGTTACCGAAGCAATACGTGAATCCTCGAACAAAACCTCAAAACTTCAATGAAAAACTCCGGAAAGTAGAACCTCCAAAGGAAAATAGTTGGCTGCTAATTGCCAGAAAAATAATCAAAGTTCCAACCCTAATTCGTCCTAAAAATGGAGTATTTATGCTTCCCCCGAAGTCAAAACACGTGGCAAGTCAACCGACTGCGTATAAGCCACTCGGTATCGATACAGGTGATACAGGTAATTACCTGTATCGATACTCAGACATTCTGTTCGCCAGCTGTTGCCTAGGTATCGATACAGGAAAATGCTTGTATCGATACCGAGCCCTTCAACTTGACTTTTCGGCTTGCTCGTCCTTACTTGGGTCCCACCGGTTCCCAGCATGCCCGATGTCTTGTGTCCACTTACGTGCTCCTCCGGCCTGTTTCCTACAAATCAAGCATAACAATACCACACAAAAGATAACACCGCATCAAGTGAAAAATGGAATAAATCGCGCCTCCAATGCGCTAATTCGCCCTACTTAGGCGCTTATATCTGTGACATTGCGCGCCTATCACATTGTCCTGTAAAGAAAATAAGAACTCACTAGACGAAGCATGCAACTAACTCAGTGCAGTTCAAACTCAGGACAATAGTCTCCATTAGACATACATGATGGGAGTTGACAGCAAGGAGGGAGTTGTGAGATAATTGAGTGATTGATTATGTATTTTATTTATCCAAATGTATGGTTTGATGTTCGAGTGTAAATTCTTGTGGTAAAATTGATTTCTGGAGTTGTAATAAACTGTATGATTGTGTGCGATAAAGATTGCAATACTGTCTCCCACCATGATCAACTGAATGATTTTTCTTTCTCCTAAACTTCCTCTAACAAATTTAACCCTATTGAGCAAATTCTAGTAATCAAAACACGGAGCACCCCATGCCCATGGCCCCCATCGGATTGTGAACTTCAATGAAATCCAACAGATTCTTTCTTAATATCCAACTCAAAAGAGAGAATGGAGTAATCAACTCTCTCTCGGTTATCTTTCTCTCTAGGGTTTTCTTCACCTGGTGGACGAAGATCTTCAAGATTTTGATCATTTCTTCACGTGGTGCCACATGCACATTTTAGGTTTTCCTTCTACCTCATCTAATATTTTATTGTTATCAATGCAACCTTATTTTCCTTGCTAATATAAATAAAATTAGTGTTTTTTTTTGTTTTTTAACTAAAGGATAATTGTCAAGTTCGTTGTTGGATCATGCATTTTTATTCGTAGGTTGTTAACTCTGCTTACTATTAAGTACTTAATTCTGCCCCCGGCCTAGGCTTTTGTTCTTTATTTTAGGTACGACAGTACTACTATATATGTTGGGTGGAGGAGTATAGATCACACACTTTCATGTATGAAACTCACAAAGAGATTGAACAAACACACTCAAATTTTATTGATGTTCTCTTACTCCACACTTGATATCAAACTACAACGATTACATGGTATTTATAGATTATACCAGAGGAAAAAACAAATACAAGATAGACTCATATTTATTATGCAATCACAAAACGTATCACGGAAATGCAAAAGTCTTCAATCGTGATAGTGAATAGTAACCCACGTTTTAATTCTGGGCTGCTGAGCCACTTGCTTCTACTGCTCAAGTTTATCTTTTCTTTTCTCATCCCCCCTTAAACTTGAGTCTGGGGGTTTCTTCATTCCAAGCATTGTCTTCATCCTGATGAAGGCTTCATGCTTGAGGGGCTTCGTGAAAATATCAGCAGCCTGGTCGTACGTCCTGCAAGAAACTAGCTCCACTTCTTTTGCTTTCACATGCTCTCTGATGAAATGGTAGCGTGTGTCAATATGCTTGCTTCTTTCATGATGCATCGGGTTCTTTGCTAGTGCAATTGCGGAGCGGTTGTCGACATAAATCTCTGTGGGATTTTCTTGAGAAATTCCCAAGTGATTTAGCATATTGCGGACCCATATGGCATGACACACAGCTGAGCTAGCTGCTACATACTCAGCTTCACAAGATGGTAGCGTCACTATCGCTTGTTTCTTCGATGACCACGTGAAGGCTGTATCTCCGAGAAAGAAAGTAAATCCTGTAGTACTCTTTCTTTCATCCAAGTCTCTTCCCCAATCACTATCTGAATAGCCGACAAGTCTGAAGTTTTCAGTACTTGTGTAAAACAGTCCATCATTGACTGTACCCTTGACATAGCGCAAAATCCGCTTGGCTGCATTCAGATGGGATTGGTCGGGTATCTCCATGTATCGGCTGATAAGACCAACACCATATAGTATGTCTGGTCTTGTGCACGTCAGGTAGCGAAGGCTTCCTACCAGACTCTTGAAATATGTCGGATCAACATTACAGACCTCGCTCTTCCTGAGTTCCACTCCACTTTCAACTGGAGTAGTTACTGGATTACTTTTCTCCATGCCAAAACGCTTGAGGATGCTTTTGGCGTATCCAGCTTGAGAGATGAAAATGTCGTCATCTCCCTGTATCACTTCGATTCCAAGGAAGTGTGCCATCAGTCCGATATCTGTCATCTCGAACTCTCGGACCATACTCTGTTTGAAAGAATCAAACATAGCTGGATTGTTGCCTGTGAAAATCAAGTCATCAACATACAGGCATACATACAATAAGCTTCCATCAGCTTCCTTCTTCATATAGAGTGCATGCTCGTAAGGGCACTTCTCGAATCCATTCTTCTGGAAGTATGCATCGATCCTTGTGTTCCATGCACGTGGCGCTTGTTTCAATCCATACAATGCCTTCTTCAATTTGTACACTTTGTCATAATGTCCCTTCTTCACATATCCAGGTGGTTGCTCGACATAGATTTCCTCCTCCAGAAATCCATTTAAAAACGCAGTCTTGACGTCTAATTGGTAGATCTTCCATCTGTGTTGAGCATCTAATGAAATTATCATCCTGATCGTCTCCATCCTGGCAACAGGGGCAAATACTTCGCCATAGTCTATGCCTTCCCTCTGTTTGTAGCCTTTAGCTACAAGCCTGGCCTTGTATCTCTGAACTTCTCCTTGAGCATTCTTCTTTGCCTTGTAGACCCATTTCACTCCAATGGTCTTACAGCCATCTGGAAGATTTGTCAGCTCCCAGGTTTTGTTTTTCTCTATGGACTGAATCTCTTCATCCATAGCCTTCCTCCATTTGTCTTTTTGGTTAGCCTCATCGAAGCTAACTGGATCACAAGTCATTTGCAGACAGAACATGGTGAAGTCTGCATCCAGCGGATCTGTATTACGATATAGATCATCCAGGCTTCGTGTTCCTATAGGCCTAATGTCTGAAAGCTCTTCTGTAGCTGGTGAGGATGGTTCACCTCTTTGTGGTGAAGGGAAACCACGAGACGGTTATGGCTGCTCTTCTGATCTCCTAGGTACCTCCCTGGTCTGTACCTGTTCTTCATCTTCAACAGTCAGCTCCATATTCCTAGTAGCTTCTGTCTGATCCCAACTCCAGGATTCATCTTCCTTGAAGATGACATCTCTGCTGTATATCACCTTCTGAGTGACGGGATTGTATAGCTTGTATCCCATCGTCCAGTCACCGTATCCAATAAGGATACACTTCACTCCTTTGTCTTCAAGTTTGGTTCTGTTTGCCTCTGAAACTTTTGCGTAGGCAATACAACCAAACACTCTGAGATGGGTAACACCTGGCTTGTAAGTGGTCCATGCTTCTTGTGGTGTTTTTGACTTCAGATTCCTCGTAGGACATCTGTTGAGTAGATAGACTGCACATTGAACTGCTTCAGCCCAAAATCTCTTGGGCAGATCTTTATCCTTCAGCATGCTTCTCGCCATGTTGAGGATGGTGCGATTCTTCCTTTCAGATACACCATTTAGCTAAGGAGTGTAGGCTGGTGTACACTGGTGTTTGATTCCTTGCTGCCTAAGGAAACCATCGAACTGATCTCCAGTGTATTCTCCACCTTGGTCTGACCGCAACATTTTGATGTAGTAGCCGCTTTCTTTCTCCACAAGAGCTTTGAAGTCTATGAACTTCTCGAATACTTCTGACTTCCGTTTGAGAAAGTATACCCACGTCTTCCTACTGTAATCATCGGTGAACGTGTATCTGTTCTGTCCGTTTGAGATTGGCTTCAACGGACCACACACATCTGTGTGTACTAGCTCGAGCGGCATACTTGCTCTCCAATCAACTTGCTTTCCAAAATTGTTGCGATGTTGTTTGCCAAGAATACAATTTTCGCATACCTCATTTGGATGTTGGATATGAGGTAGGCCTTTGACCATCTTCTTATTTGCCAACAGCTTCAAGCTTTCAAAGTTGAGGTGCCCATATCTGAGATGCCATATCCAGTCTTTGTTGTTGATAATGGCATTGAGGCACTTTGGCGTATCATGAAGAACAGTTAGCGGAAACATCCTGTTCTTCGCCATCTTTACTTGAGTAACCAGCTTCCCTCGAGCATCTGTGATCGTTAGCTGCATATCCTTCAGGCTAATTTGATAGCCTTTCTCCAGGAGTTGTCCAAGACTAAGAATATTAGTCTTCATATCTGGAACATAGTAGACGTTAGAGATAAATGCATGATCTCCATTCTTCCGTTTGATCACAATATCTCCTCTCCCTTGAACTGGGACTTTGGAGAGGTCGCCAAAAAAGATATCTCCCTGAACCCTTTCATCAAGTTCAGTAAAAAGCTGTCTTGAGCCAGTCATATGATTACTGGCTCCAGAATCAAGAAACCATGTACCTTGATCCTGTTCGGTAGAACTGTGCGCCATGAGACTCATTGAATCTCCTCCTGCTGGCTCCTTGTCTGCATAGTTGGCTGTTTCGCCAACTTGATTTGATGCTGGCCTTCCTCTACATTCTTTCATGTAGTGACCATACTTCTGGCAGTTGTAACATTGAACGTTGCTTTTGTCAATGTTCGGTCGGTTGTTGTAACCACCTATTTTTCCTTGTCCTCCTCCTTTGTTGCTTTGCTGTCCACGACCACCTCCTTTTGGAGCATAGTTTTGATTTTCTCCTTTGGAAAAACCTTTGCCTCCTTTACCTCTGGAATTTGAACTTCCAGAGCCTCTTCCATGAGAACCATAGCCTCGTCCTCTCTGAGATGTCCCCCCTTGCTCGTGTCTGTCTTCGTTGAGGGACAGCTTCGTCTGTAGAGCCTGCTCCATGGCTCTATCATCATCTCTGTGCAACTTCTGTTCATGGGCTTGCAGCGAGCCCACGAGTTCTTCGATAGACATGGTTGTTACATCTTTCAGCTCTTCCAGCGTAACAACAATGAAGTTGAATCTCGGATCCAACGATCGGAGAATCTTCTCTATAACTCTCGTATCTGTGAGAGCTTCTCCGTTTCTTCTCATCTGGTTTGCAATTGTCATGATTTGACCATAATACTCAGAAATAGATTCTGAGGGTTTCATCCGTAAAGACTCGAATTCGCCTCGTAGAGATTGAAGGCGAATCCTCTTTACTTTGTCGGCACCTTTGTATGTCTTCTGCAGCGTCTCCCAAATTTCTTTGGAAGATGTAGCAGAAGCGATGATCTCGAACGTCATCTCATCAAGTCCTTGGTAGATGATGGACCTGGCTTTGCAATCCTTCTTTCGCTCGGCACGGAGAGTGGTTTTCTGCTCCTCCTTCAAAGCTGCTTCTGCTTCTTTTGAGACAGGTTCCTCATAGCCGTTTTTGACTATCTCCATGACTTCTTGAGCACCCAATAGTGCTCTCATTTGGATGGACCAATTATCATAATTGTCCTTGGTGAGCTTTGGAATAAGCGCAGGCGCAACTCCGTTAGCCATCAGATCTTTAAATCAAAAATCTGCTCTGGAAAAATTAAATTTCACACACGACCCCACTTCAACAAAATCAATTCGGCTTGATTTAGAATTACTTCTTCTACCGACTTTGAAAGTCACGGCAGATGGAAAATTAATTAAGCGGCCCACTTGCCTTTAAAACCAAATGCTCTGCTCCTTGGCTTTCTTCCAGAGACCTTGCAATGTAAGTTGCGCCTGGTGGTGAGACTTAATTGAATGGGCCCACTTGGCCACACCAATTTGAATGGACTAGTTTTATGTCGGAGGAGTAAATTGATCAGACAACCACCTTCATTGGTTTTGCCAACAATAGATAATTGTTTTCCCTTGGCTTGCCTTAAAGGCAAATCTGATGACTTTGATAACAAGAAGAAAAAAAAATACTTTTCCTTCTCTCTTTAGTCGATGACACCAAGAAACCAAAAATGACCTCTTGAGATTTGAAGCTGCCGACTGCAGCGGTGCGACACCTTTGAGTGTCGGAACAGATGGCTTCAAGTTTATCTCGGTGACTTGGATCGGCTCACTGGAGATGAGGAACAAACAGCCGTGGGTGCAAGGTGAGAGTAGTTCGTCACTCTTCAACTTCTGAGTTTTGATAGAAACGAGACTGTTTAATTTCGTCACCGGATTATCGTTTCCGGTTGAGACAAAATCGGGGCTCAGAAATTTTATTTTGAGGGAGCTAATTTCTGGATGAAAATAGCAGTAGCACACCAAAGGTATTTTTTTCTGAGAGAATTTTTTGGGATGAGCCTGAGCTCTGATACCAATTTGTTGGGTGGAGGAGTATAGATCACACACTTTCATGTATGAAACTCACAAAGAGATTGAACAAACACACTCAAATTTTATTGATGTTCTCTTACTCCACACTTGATATCAAACTACAACGATTACATGGTATTTATAGATTATACCAGAGGAAAAAAAACAAATACAAGATAGACTCATATTTATTTTGCAATCACAAAACGTATCACGGAAATGCAAAAGTCTTCAATCGTGATAGTGAATAGTAACCCACGTTTTAATTCTGGGCTGCTGAGCCACTTGCTTCTACTGCTCAAGTTTATCTTTTCTTTTCTTCAATATATGCATATATATTCGGAGAGAGAAAGGATAGTAGTAGAGAAGATGGAATTGAAAGAGAATGAAAAGGAGGAAATGAGAACGTGGGTGGCAAGTTTGGGGTGAGAGGATGCTAGGCCGTGACGGTGAGGCTCCGGTGAGTCGGTGACAGGAGCGGCCCTTGTTGACTGGGTGCGAGAGGGTTGCTGTGTGGAGAATCTGGAGACATATATAATTGATTTTGCTCCCTTCTTTTCTATTCTTTTTTGTTTTGCAAAAATTGATTTCTTCCTTAGGGTTTGATAGTTTTGTAACTTTGTTGTCATTAATGATAATCTTTCTTTTTGATAAGAAACAAGAATAATTTAGGGTAAATTTGAATTTAGAAAGTCAGTAGTAAATTTTAGGGGGGTTGAAGTGAAATTATTTGGTTCAAATTATGGAAACCAACATGAAAGTATTTGGTTCAAATTATAAAACACCAGCATCAACTCCAAGGCTTTCTTTTTCCTTTTTTTTTTTTTTTTTCGGAAAACATAGGAATCTTAATTCATCACGCTGAAAAAGTAATTAGACGCGATTCCTTAAAACGTTGTTACTTTCTCCTTCATAAAATTCTCATTTTGTCGTTGAAACAAGTCCTCATGACTGGGGTATTTCTTTCTGCATATGATTGGTTTCCAATGTGTTGTGGAACTGTTTTTTTTTTTTTTTGCTGAATGTTTCCCATACAATCTGCAAATAATTTACTAACGAGAGTCCAATTGCATTGCAGCACTAGGAAAGTATTTGTTCACTCTTTGAAACTCTCTTTTTTTTTTTCCCCTGCTCGACGGGTGTTTTTTTTACTGTGTTGTTTGAAAACGTAACTTACTATGATTTTGATTTTTTTGACACTATCTTAATGTATTTCCTTTTCTATTGTAACAGTTTTATATTTTATTTTCATGATATATAAAATTTCTTTGCCGATCAAAAAATAAATAAAATCTTAAATCTTCGTCACAAGTTTGAACATTATGAAAGTGAAGATCATATCCTATGCATGCTTCTTCCGTCGGGAAGTTATAAATATCGGCGTATACATTATTAGAAAATTGAATACATAGCTTTTACTGGTATGTATTGATTTGCATAAAACATAACTCTACCATGAGAATGTATAGACTACAAGATTTTGTGACTAAGCAACGTAACCAATTAGTAAAATATGCATAACAAAGAAATCTAGAGTAACTGGAAAACATGAATAATATAACCTAAACTAGACTAGACAAACAATAATAAGGGGGTGTTCCACTAAGGTGATTTTTTGAAAAAAATTAGTTTTTCACGGGTTTTTATATGATGTATTGTGAGAGAATGACCTGTCTCGGTTTTTGGAAAAAACAGTTTTTTGTTAGTGGAACACCCCCTAAATCTTGAAAATATGGTAACATAATATTTTTTAATATTATGTCAACAGATATGTACACGTGGAAAATTATTTTTGGGTTGCGAGAAAATACCCAGAGATTTAGATACTCGGATAAAAAAACTAATGCAAGCACATCTTTCTTAATTTTTTTTTATGTTAATTGCTTATTATCAATAAAAAATATAGAGATATCCTTTGATGAGTTCCTGTATAAGTTAAATCTAAAATGATGTACAGAAATTTGTTTTTTTTTTTTTACTTTACTGTGATTTTCTTGAAACCTATTTTAATGTGATTTTGATTGTGCTGCAAAAGCGAACAGCGTTATGAGGACAGGGATTGCAAGACAAAAGTAGATAATTGCAGTAACGAGACTTGTACTTGGAGATGCATGGGGTGTCCGCAGCTGAAGCTCTCTCCCTCAAGGTGGAGGGCCTGGTGGCCCTGGTCCTGGCAAATTATTGGAGAACAAAAATATTGAAATAGAAATGGATGCTCTCTCTGTCATAACCCTTTAGCTACCAGGATACCGCTCTTGCAAACCATCCCCTAAGCACAATTATTCATGATTGCAGGTACCTCGTCAACTCATTTGAGCAATCTACCATTCGGCGCCATTTCTACCGGGAGGCGAACAAGTGGACAGATGCATTGGCGAACGACTCTAGCTAGCAATGGCTTAGATCAAGTACGTTATTATGGTGTTATTCCTACTTCCTAGTTGTGTTTTATCTTATCCAGTCAAGAAAGGACTCTGGCAATGGCGTGGATCAACCTAATTTTTGGGGTTGTGAGAAAATACCCAGAGATTTAGATACTCGGATACAAAAAATAACGCAAGCACCTCTTGTTCCAAGAACTCATGTCAAACCATTGAAGAAAATAATAGCGGATGCGTATCTGTCGCCTTGGAAGATAAAAACCTTTTGTGTGTGGTTGTTCATCTTCCACCTCCAAAGCCCTACTCTTTATCTTGATCTTAGTCTCACACACGATGGGATGGTATGAGAAAGAGATTAGAGTTTGGAGTGGGGACTTAACCACATATTTATAGGCCTTGGTTCCATCATAGCCCATCATAATAGATGGAACCCTAATGGGCCTTTAATGGTCTCTACACTTAATAATAAGCCCACAACATTTGACACACGTGACCAAAATACACGCTAACAGAGATTTGTCAATTACCCGGTCATATTTATTAGACGATCACAACTCAATGGGTAATATCGACACCACTCAAACCTTATTTGACAATATACAATATCTAATTTTATGATCTATGTAGGTACACCTACAGAAAATTGCTAACACCTCTTTCTAAAATTTTATTTTATGCTAATTGCTTATTATCAATAAAAAGTTATGGAGAAATCTTTTGATGAGTTCCTATGCACCTCTCGGCGTCTAATGTGTTTTGGACGGTCCTGATGCGTTTGCAATTTTAATTTGATTTAGATTTATTTTTACCAGTAAAATATCAAAACACATCCTGGCCTTCTAAAATACAATCAGACAGCCGAGGGGTACAACACCCCTAGGTCCGTTTTAAGGTTTGTTTAAAACTCGGGGAAAAGAAGAGAAGAGAGGAAAAGGGAAGAAAATAATAAAATCAATTTTTGTGAATAGTAAAATTGTTCATCCATTTTTCATTCATTTGCTTCCCATTTTCTTTTCTTTTCTTTTCTCTCCTCTTCCACAAGTTCCAAACACAACATTAATTACAACCCTCCACATTGACTACTTTTAATTATTCACCCCGTCCCAAAAAATGGCCATGTCAGTAAAATAAGAGCTAAACAATTATATTTCATCGGAAAATTCAACTAGATTAAAATAACTCATCAATATTAAATAAGTAGCCGATCAGGAAAAAAAAAAAAAGTAAGTAGCGGCAAAAATTTGAAAATTTTCGGCAAAGTTACCTTTCATATGTGAAAGGAGAATTAAGAAGCAGTACAAAACGAAATGGCTCATCAAACACCTGGGGAATACAGAGCCCAATCCGCACTAAAACAGTATTGGGCCTTAGAGCCAATCCGCACTGAAACAGTATTGGGCCTTAGATTGCTCTAAGGCCTTGACCCAAGACTCGAAGTCCAATTAGCCCAGTATCGTAAATTTATCACACTGTGTTTGGTTAGTCCGAAAAGAAAGAACAATGCTAAAATTCAACAAAAACAATTTCCTTCTCTCTCCTCTTATTATTTCTTTTTCCAATCATTACTCAAGTTTTTCTTTCTAGTCATTACTCTTCTCTCCAATTATTATTCTCCAATTATTATTCTCATTTAACTCCACTTATTTTCTCTCGCTCTAATTATTACTCATTTACATTTCCAATCATTTCCCCAAAAACCATTTCAAAAAGCCAAAGCAAACACTATCTCAAAAATATATCTCCAAAATTTTGTTATCGTATTCACGATAGCTAAAAGGAATTAAGATGCTATAATTATTGTAAATAAACCCTGAACGAGGAGTTTTTTTTGTTTTGTCTTCTGTAACTAAGAGATTTGATTGAATATGCGTGGTGCTCGAATAATTGTAAGTAAGTTAAAATAGGACCATCTCCTCTTAATTCCTTAGGTCCACTGGCACGAGGTAACAATAGTTTTCAAGGTCTAGATCGAAGACCACACTGATCTCCAAGTATTATGTCGTTTGAGTTTCTCACATGTATAATGTTTCTCACATGTATGCATCCGGGCTGTCCAAAACATGATCGGACGACTGAGGGTGCACAACCACCCCCAGATCCATCTAAATCTCGAGGCCTGTATTTATCGAAGATTTTGAGAAAAAAAATCCTGTAATTTCATAAAACAAAAGCCAAAAAACAAAAATTCAACTCCTTAATAATTTCCACATTTCTTGCCTAGGCATGGTTTGTTCTTTTATTACTAGTATAATAACATTTGATGATGCTACTGGTGCTTTGTGATGCTGATACAATGTGCTGCTGATGCTGATACTGTTACTCAGGGATTGTGTTCCATTTCCTAGCTTATTCAGATACTCTCAAAAACTGATATATTGCGTTTTATGAGACAGATCATTTTTTTAGAATACTTCAACTAAAAAAATTGGCTTAAATTAGGACAGGGACGAAACTAGGATTTCATCTACGAGGGGGCTGCATGAACAACGAGATTTTAAAATTTCAAAGTTCAATAATCTATACTTTGAAATGACCAAATAATGCCCATAACAAAACACATAGTCTAGGTATCTTTTTGATCAGCAAGTAGAAGATACTAAATTATAGCAAAAATAGAAGGTACAAACCTAAACTTCGAGAGAAAATATAAACACACCGCACATTAGAGTTAAAAAAAATAAAAAATAACTAAAGGTTAAAAAAATAAAAGTACCACAACGCGTTACCTCAACCATGTATGATGTATCAGAATAGAATGCATGCGACGTTCCCTTAGATCCTGAAAGTCATCTACAATTGAGTTGGAACAAATTTTAGCAGCAATTTCCTTCTCAATGAGGCCCCCCTATACTTCAGTACCATTGTATTTTTTATTGGGGGAGACCCACCTATACTAACATATTAAAAAAATAAAAATTACCTAGTTAATTTTTGAGAATTTGAAAGGGGGAGGCCAAGGCCTCCTATAGCACCAACACGGTTCCGTCTTCGAGTTAGGAATTGGAACAACCCCTAATACTCCTCCCAGTTTAGAGCATTGTTTCTGCTGCTACAATTTTGTTCCTCTTTTATATTTTTCCGTTGTTTCATCTGTCTCTTTCAATGTTTTGTCGGGAATTTTTTCTAGGCTTTACACTTTACCCTTGGTATGTCAAGTGGTTTGTGTCTAGCCTTTTCTCTCTCTTTGATGTACCCTCAATGGAAAAAAAAGTTTTGTATAACCGATCCCAATTGATTGGGACATAAGGCTTAGTTTGGTTTAGTATTTGATGTATCGTGTTAGGAAATTATTAACCAAGTGCTTTATTTATCTTTGTGAGGAATGAGATGATTATTATTTTTGACATATACTCCAAAGATAGTACGAAACAATATTTATCCATCTAAAAGTAGATGGGTATTCCATTATAAAAAGTCCACATCATCATTTCAAATTGAACATTAGTTTTTATTTTTAGTAACGCAGTTAGTCCCAAATGAACTTGCGCAAACCTTAAACTAATCTCTATAACTTTTTCGCGTAGCCGATTCACATGCTTACTTGTTGTTTTGTGGATTGAACCATTGTGATTATGAAATGATGAGGTTGTAGTTGATAAAAAAAATGATGCTTTGTACTGTCTTTTGTTTACGGTAGTTTTTTTTTCCCCTTATTCTATGTGTGGTTGCGAAGTCAAGTGTGAGTAATCATGGTGCCGGAGCAATGATGACTGTATGATTGAGTTTCCCATGAGATAATGATAAAAAGTTAAGGCCTCCTTTGGGAAAGAAAATAAACTGATTTTTTTTGATTTATTCGTTTTTTTTTATTTTAGAAAAAAATAATTTTTAGTTTTTCGTCAAAAAAGATTGCAGACTGAATTTCGTAAAACACCCTTTCACTTTATAAATTAACAATGGTACTTTAGTAACTTAACTTAATATTAAAAAAAAAACAGAATGCCAATAGATAAAAGTGAAGTGCTAATACACACACATATATATATATGGATATGGATCTGGTTGATTGGATAGGGC
Organism: Vaccinium vitis-idaea; assembly: GCA_963854785.1. Classification (NCBI taxonomy): domain Eukaryota; kingdom Viridiplantae; phylum Streptophyta; class Magnoliopsida; order Ericales; family Ericaceae; genus Vaccinium; species Vaccinium vitis-idaea. The sequence continues at coordinate 34,278,952 of OY978226.1, read as the reverse complement.
TCATTAGTGCAAAGTTACTTTACAAGAAAATTACTTTAGATAGTCATTCTGTTTGAGAATCTATTTAAGTTTCCATCCTCATAGGTTTAACTATTTATGTTCTCATCATCTTGAAATTAAATGAATGGCCCAAAGTACAATGATTAACCGATTCATTATCAGTATACTTATTTGTGTGTGTATATATATTCCATAAATAAATGAAAGGAACAAGTGAAGTTACCATATTTTAAGGGATTGATACGGATAGAAATCCCACAACCACTCTGGTGGATTGAGGCCTTGTTCTTGAATGAATTTTATCTCATAAAATCACTTTTGATAAAATCTAACATTCTCAACGAATTTTAGCAAATCTAGATTTTATAAACACTAGATTTTATGGCACAAAATCATTTACAAAACACCTTTATCAACCCTACATTTAATCCATTGAGAAAACAATGTCATTTTATCACACCTCTAAACAAAACTACATTTTATCAAAATTAGATTTTATCTCATAAAATCCATTCAAGAACAAAGCCTCACTCACAAGTCCAATTACCACCACCCCACCTCCCAAAACACGGCTAAATAATTTCACCCTTAACCAAGGTGACGATGAAGAATTAGAAATGATCTCTTTGATGAGTTCCCCAAATTTGGTAGTTTTCAATTATTAATAATTCTCTGTGTTGGTTAAATCTAAAACGGCTTAAACAAGTTTATTTTTGCCCACATTTACTGTCCACTTTCACTCTTCACGACACCTCAAAAATTTACTCATATTTTCAAATGTATATAATGTTATAATATTCCAACATCTCTGTTGACTCCAACATCTCAAATGAAGGCAATGATGAGTGCTTCAGTCTTGTTGTGTCATAATTCTTCTTTCAACCTTTAATTTCACCACGTTGGAAAGTAGAAGGGCAACTGTGGCAGACCGGAATATTTGACCTTTTCTTTCCAAAGTGAAGGCCAGACAAAATGGATCAAACCTTTCAATTCCAAAGTGTACCTTTCAAAAGTAGAAGAGCCAGGCATCTTATGGAGTGTACAATTTTATATAACTCACGTGTTTTGCCAACTTAGAGCATCCTTATCAAGTGACAAAAAAAAAAACACCAAATTTAACCTCAAAAATACATTTTATAAATTAGCAAGTTATTTTTTCAAAAACTCACAAAATCAGACTCTCTATTATAACTTTATTATATTAAACTATTATTTCTTTCTACTTGTACTCCCCAAAAGTAATTATAAAAAAATGAACAGTGCGTGAATAGTGCATGAACAGTGTGTGAATAGTGCCCTGTTGAGTGAACAGTGCCGCACCAAATTTGGTGTGGTACTGTAGCAAAGTTAGAAGGTTAACAAATCTGATCAACCATTTGGTGAGCCTGATTTTGGCTTATTTTGGGGGGTTGGCTCTCTACTTTAACTCAAAAGTTAAAGTAGGTAGTCAAATGGGGATGCTCTTACGAGCAGCCAGGGACGGAGTTAAGATTTTATTTATGTGAAAACGAAAATATGTACTTAAAAAATAAGAAGAAAAAACTGCATGCGTGTACAATTTTATATAACTCATGTGTTTTGCCAACTTACGAGTAGCCATGGACGGAGTTAGGATTTTATTTTTGTGGTGGCGAAAATATGTACTTAAAAAATAAGAAGAAAAAACTGTATGCATTATAAATATTCATCCACTCTACCAAAAACTATAATAATCTAAAACTTTTAGTCAACAATGTTGGTTACATGCACATAAAGTACCAAAAAAGAGTAATTTTGGTTTAATCTAGAGGTGGCAAGCCTATATAATTCGGGGATAAAAATTTATTTTTTATATAATAATTGCATTTTTTTGAAAACCTTGTGGTGGGGGCCGCCACCACTAGTTCCCCTGGCAGGGCCGGCCCTGACATTTGGGTTGCCTAAGCCCGACTCTAATTTTGGTTGTCCACTTACTATTAAGCTAAAAAATAAAATGGCATACAAGTCAGGAAAAAAAAAAGGTTACAAAAGTAAGTTTTTATCAACTAGAAAAACTTTTCTCCGTGCGTAGCAATTGTAACTAGTAGTTCCAACCCTAATATTTTAGGAGCCCGATGAAAACCTGCAATTCTAATCGGCAGTTTTGACCCTACATCTTTAGGAGTTCTTTTTAAAATCTTATAAAATTAAAAAATTTAAACTAAAATGATATAAAGATTAACGTAAAAAGATATGATTGTAAGTGTTTGTTATAAAGAAAATTGAAAAAGTTTGCGTCATATTTAAATTATGATTTGTGTGAAAAAATTAATAAACCGTGTTAGCTCTTTCTTTTGTTTAATTTTCTGGCATTGCGGTTTTTTTAACTCCATGTAAAAAAAAAAAATTACTTCTACATTATTGTTAAATGCAAAATTTTTAACAACGTAATGGAGCTGTGTGATTTTCGTAAAATTGTGGATTGGGAGGAAACAAAATGAACAATATAAAACGAAAATAGAGAAAAAGAAAAGGAGAAAAAGGGCCTAAAAGGGCAAAAATTTAAAGTAAAAAAAAAGGGAGAGAAAGGGCCTCAAAAAGGCAAAACTAAAAAAAATGGGCAGCACAGTTCAAAAAAAAAAAAAAAAAAAGGGCAGCCTGGGAATCAAACTCCCAATGCACGGAAACTTTACCATAGGAAGCGACCACTGGGGCAAGCACTACTATAGTGTTTTACATGGGAACTTTATAAAATTTATATATAACTTCAATTTTTTTTTTTTTTTTTTGGGTTTTTTGGTTGCCCTCAGCCCGGGGGGTTGCCCAAGCCCAGAGGCTTGCTGGGCTTACCCCCGGGCCGGCCCTGCCCCCTGGCTCCATTCATGCGAGCAGCTCGACTAATCTTGAGCGCCAATCTCACTGCCTACTTGCAGAAAACCTAATGCATCATGTACATCTCGTATTTCTATTTAAATTTAAGTAAAAATTTTATTGGATGTAAAGCACTCGAATAAGAGAATTCAAATATAAGTGTGAATTCGATTTAAAATTCATACGTGGTTTTAAAATGAGAGAGAAGAAATAATAGCCTTTCTCTTTGTATATAGACGACTCCGTGACTTCTTATTTTCGATTTGTCTTAGGATTTCCATCGAGCAGCCTGTGATAGATTGATCGTTGCTTAACGAACGCTCAACCGAAGGAATGTCTAAAAAATAAAATTTCATTAGACAATCTTGAAATTTTAATGAAAATCGGATACGGACTATTCGACTGGATTAGGATCAGTGCCAAAGCAGCTTAGGTCAACCAATTCCACTTTATTCAAAAGACATTCCACTTTAACAAATTTCTGGGTAATTACACTACACTGTTGTTGTAACCCCCTCCCTCTAGATCTTCTTCTTCTTCTTCTTCTTGTGTATATCATTTACCATACTCCATTCTGTTACCAAAACCCCCTCCCTCTAAATTTGAAAGATAGGATAGGAGAGAGAGATTCAGATATTATGAAAGAACTGGAGAGAGAAAAATTTAGAAAATTAGGAGAGAGAAAGGGTGATTTGGGGATTATTTGAATTTGAGGAAGACAGCTTAAGTATTCAAATTCAACATGATGGAATTCTAAACAATTTTATGAAACATGACGTCTAATTAACTCTCTCTTATTTGTAATCAGAAAATAAGAAGGGAAAAAAAACGCTCAGTTGCTTTGTTTGGGTAATTGGCTGCTCCTAAGCTGAAAAGAAACTGAGTTGCCCACAAGCACCTTGTGGTTTGGCTCGTCAAGGCCATGGGTGGATGGCACATGTCGGTTCCCAGAAAATAATTTTTTTAAAACTAATGGAAGTCAATATATGATAGTTATTAGTACTCAAAATAACTTGATTTTTCATATAGACAATAGAAATATAGTAATTAAAAAATAAACGATTAAACTTATATAAATAATATCTCTTTGGTTTCATTTAAAGACCACAAGATAGTTGAATCAAGCCTTTATTATTTGTAATAAAAATAAAACTCAAGATAAAGTTTGATTTTACGGTATACTTTCGCTTTGTATTTTCACGAACAAAATGTAACAATTATTATTGGACTTCCATCGAAATGTGCAACCCCCTTAGTCAAATTCTGGCTTCGTCTTTGGGCAAGGCTTGGCTCGCTTATCTATCGAGTCAGGCTCAAACTCAAGTTTCAGGCTCATTTATTAAACGAGCGAGCTCAGCACTCAAAAGCTCAGCTGGACTGTAGGGCTTAGCTCGGTTAATGATGCTCGTTAAACACATTAACCGGCTCGACTCATTTAGAGATGATCTAAGCACGAGCTCATTTAGTAAATGAGTTGAGCTAGCTTGAACAATACAAAGATCGGCCATGATGCTAAAAGTTAAACTAATTTGTACCCGTAGCTCCTTGTCGGCCTCTAGCTCTGCTTTTGGGTTATGGTAGGCATATAATTGGCCATATAAGGTTTGTGTGCCAACCGAGGGGAGGTTTTCCATTATGCTAAAAGTTAAAAAAATGGCAAAAAGTTACATGTCACTCTCTTCACATATATCAATTTTTTATTTTTATTTTTTTGTGTTTTAAACAATTTGGTTATAAGTTATTTGCCTAAAAATGGGAAACCTGCCCTTGGTTGTGATGTCGCTTCCATTTCCCTTTAATTTTTATATACTCTTCATTTCAAATTAATAAAATTCTTCTTTATCGTTCAGAAAAAAAAAGGGGAAAATGATATTTATGCATTCGATATGATGCTTTGTTGTGAACCACTGCGGGTTATTTTGTTTTGGACACATGGAGATTTCGATTTGATGCTTTGTTGTGGTTTTTGTTGTACAGTCGATTTCTTTTTGTGTGTGTTACGTATGGCAAGGGTGATATGGCCCATGGGGCTCTAGACTTTCCCAAGTGGATGTGAAGATTGCGGGGGACAATTATGAATATCGCAATGATTGAACAATTGTGGCTTCCAACTAGGGCTAGCAGCGAGTCAATTTTTTTTGATTGGCAAAAATTTTTATTAAAGAAGACTTGACAAAAGGTACATCAAGTCGGGAGAGAGGGGAAGGGAATCCAACCAAGGTTAAATAAAGAAAAGATACTTGAAAAGCAAAGCCGAATAACACCTAACAGGGGGAGCCCAAACTCCTAAAGCAATCAAAGATCCAAACCCAAAATAGGCCCCATGACCAACCTCAAAACCTTCCAGATGACGACATGCTATAGAAACCCATTAACATGGAATGGGGTGCCTTTGAAGAGCATCAAATCTATTGAAATCGCTCACTATCATCTCCTTTATCCTCAAGTTATCACTGTCCGAGTGAACCGCCCCCAGATGATTTCCAGTAGCAAGAGTTTCTAGAAATTCCTTCTCAACATCCAATACCAGCGGGTCAATTGCTTGCGAAGCCACATAAGGTATGCTATGGACGGATACGAATCCTAATATATGCAAATAGGCCGATCAGATTTGGTTTGGTTTGGGTAGTTTAATTACTAGTATATAAACCATCTGAAACCACTTAAACCGCAACCGAACAATCGACCGAGACAACACAACGGACGGGTGCAGATGGATAAAATGATAAACCGTAGTGAGCGGTTCAGAAACCGATCCAAACATCCCTAATGGACTGACTACTTATCTACTCCTACTAAACAAATTCAATTCAACTTAGGGATATGAAAATAGATAAGAAAAACATTGAAAATACAAAATTTAAGAATTATTGAATTTCACCTGATTATATTAAAATTATATTCTTAAAAAAAATTGTAACTAAAGTAATTGATCAATAAAATAGAGTGGCCAAATTATTTTTTTAGGATATGATATGTATCATTTAACATTTAGATCAATAAAAGTAAAGATGCATAAAAAGTATAATAAAATATTAAAGTTCGAAGGATTTAGTGAGTACACTATGCATAGTGACGCTTCAAATTTTGAGTTAGCAAAGCAAAATACAATATTAAAACTTTTGAGACTAAGCTATTTCAACTGCCGGTGGAAACAAAAGTTTCCTCTTAATTGACTGCATTGCGCCAAGTATCCGAACAGTTGTCCCAAATAGTAGAACATGGATATGTAGCGTAATACAATCGATTTAGAAGAAATTGTTGTTTTTACCGGCGGTGGAAATAATTTAAGGTATTTCGCTAAAGATGCTCCCCATAAGTTTGATATTTCTTAATCACTCCCTTTTAGTAAACCTTAAGCCCAATATACCAAGTTACCAACCCTATAAGCCCCAGAAACTTTTAATAGTATTAAACATGAACTCCCAAAATCCTCTCTCTCTCTCTCTCTCTCTCTCTCTCTCTAAAATACTGTCAGATACCGACCTTCTTCAGGTAACCCGAGATTCGGGTACGCATAAGATATCTATACACGCCAATAGAAAACATTTCGAAAAACAGAGTCGGCTACTTTTAAGAATTTACAAAAAGGAATCACAAACAATATTAATCAATATATGCAAACAAAAACAGCAATACCGGCCGCCAACGTTAAGTCAAGACAAAATAGCGTGAGGTTATGATGTGAGCTTATGGCTCTCATGGGTGATTCTACTGGCGGGCCAGACAGGCCTTGACCTCAAAAGTCAATATTAAAGATGTTTTTTTTTTCAATAATTTTTAACTATAATTTGTCATATGAACAAGTCAGAACTCATCACATACATCATCTTATTTGACTACTTGTAATCCAAAGATACCAAAAAACCCGTAGTGGAAACTTGTCATCAGTGATAAAAAAAAAAAAGAAACTTGTCATCAATCTCTCAATAGGCAAATGGAAAATGCCATGAATGATCTTCAAGAACAAAGTTTTGATTACTGCTGACCTTGTTGTGTTGGGATTTTAACACACCTTCTCTTAATGTCAAGTCACGAGAAAATAAAGTGAGCAAACAAAAGGCGAAAACACAAGAACATAAAGATATACGTGGTTCCACAGAGCACGAAGCAAAGTGTACGCGAAGAGCAAGAGATGATTCGCTATAACTAAGGAGCAAGATTACATTGGAGCTGGCTATACCTGTCACTCCACAAATTGAAGCACCCTTGAATCTCAAGACAAAGAGATACCAAGAGCAATTGAGCTCTCACAACTCACTAGGGACTAAAACCCTAATAAACACAATCAAAGAATTATCATAAAAGTCTAAATACAATAGGAATCCTCCAAAAAGAAAAATTTAAGACACATTCCTAACATATTGATCTCCTAGAAACAAAAGTGGCAGTTTGGATCAAAGCTAATTATGAGCTTCAAACCTAATAAGTGAGGGGGTGTTCCACTAACAAAAAACTGTTTTTTTCAAAAACTGAGACAGATCATTCTCTCACAATACATCACATAAAAAACCGTGGAGGTTGGATGTGTAATTTCTTCTGCAATGCTATCCCCTTCCTGCTCAAGATGTTGATGCTTCTGGTTTTGCTTATGGAGGCTGATTTTGGTGGGATACCATATGGTAACTCATGATTAAGGTCTCTGTTTGGCCTGTTTTAGACTTTGGCCTTTTGTGTTATGGTTTTTTTGTACTCTTGCTCTTCTCTTGGTTTGGTTCCACTTCGAACCCCAGGAGTTTTGTTTGTTTGTACTCTCCTCTATCTATATATTTGTCCTTTGCCTAGCAGTGCCGGCTCATTGGTTTAGAGGCCTAAAATAAACTTATTAGATGAGGCCCTCTATGTATTATACATAATAGTTTTTTCAACACATATCTTCATAAAAATCATTACAAAATGTTTATCATTGCACAAATTTTAAATATATAGTCATTCAAAATAAACAACTATTACAATATATAAGAGATATACATGTTTGGGGGCCCTATTTTTTATATTTTGGAGGGGGCTCTAAACGGTAGCTTCATTGACTTATGCCATGAGCCGGCCCTATTCCTGAGAAAAAAGAAAAAAGAAAAAGGAAAATGACTTGGTATTTCAAGAAAACCGAAATGGAGTGGCTAGCCTATACTCTCATATGCAAGGTGATTCTACTGGTGGGCCATAGAGTAGTAACATGCAAGGTTTTAAATACCGGTTTTGCGAGGGCCGTAGAGCAGTAACAGGCAAGGTTTTAAATACCGATTTTTTCGACACGTAACGGTAACGGTAACGGTTTTGGTAGTATTGAACGTTATGTAACGGGAATCGGGTGTAGCGGTCATGAATTTTTTAAAAACCATTTTTTGATAAAAAAAAATAATTTTAAATTGCTTAAATAACCCGTAACGGTCGAGTATCGGCCATAACGGTCGTAAACCGGCCCGTGAATTGGATACGGACCGATACGTAATGGGAACCAACCGGTACGCATGCAATTTTACCCTCTCATCGGTATAGCAGGGTGTAACAGTATCGGAGAGGCCAAAAACCGTTATGTAATGGCCGATATACTACGTAATGACCGGTATTTAAAACCATCGTAACAAGCCTTGACCCAAAACTCAAAAGTCAATATTAAAGTTTTTTTTTTTTTTTTGCTCAGTCAATGTTAAAAAGTTTACGATGCTTGGTGGTAACAGTCCTTTTCCAACATTCAGACCTTAACTTTGTTCCACATTCAAGAAGTTTGTGGATTTATCTCAAGTTTCTATCCGGACTAAAGGAGGAGCGAGTTCTGATCTGGCTACGATATGGAACTTCATCATAAAGAAAGATAGAATGGAGATTTGTTTTAGATTTGTTCCACACTTTCGAAAACAGTCGCTCTCGATTTTTTTTGTTTTTTTGGTAACAGTCCTTTTCCCACATTCAAACCGTAACTTTGTTCCACCTTTCGAAAATAGTCACTCTCACGGATTTTTGTGTGGTAGCCACACCCGGGACATTGCACTTTAACAAGTTTCTTGGTAACTACCCTAGTACATTATTGTTATATCAAGCAAATACTAAGAAATGTCCTAAATAAAATCTCTTTAATTTGTTTCAGAACCACCCTTCTTTGTAGTTCTATCTTTTACCTTCCTCTCTATTCTCTTCTCATTTTCCAATTCGAACCGAATCAGCCAATCGAATAGAGTCGTAGGTATGGTGGGTCAAAATCGGGTGCACAGTTGCCTTAGCCGAAGTGGTCCGGCCACTCCTTGTCTTCCCATTTTCAAATTTTTGAGGGAGATAAAGATTGATGTCTTGTGTGTAATTTTGAATATCATGTGTGAATGTATAAGTGCTACGCTTGAGCAAGTGGCTAAGAAAAGTTTAATTTATATATGCGCGGGGTTGGGATGTGCTATAGTGGCAATTGGGTTCACCATTGGGGAGCTTTCATCGATGAGGAAGAAGAAATTGCACATTGGCTTTTTTGACTTTCTCGGATTAATTGCGGCAATTTTACAGGTGACATTTTTAGGTCTACAAGTTTTGCTCAATTGTCTAAATAAATCATTCCCAATAAAATTCTCCATCTTTTCCCTCGTCTTTGCGTTTGTCTCTGGGTTCTACAAGCTGATTTGGAATCCCCGTCAACACCATAGATATGTTATGGATTGTAAAAAGAGCACTCGTTACTTACCCTTGAAAGTGAACAAAGAGATACACTCTACAAAAACTGTGCTTGGATGCCCATTTTGTGCCGAGCCCAAACTCCCCCATCACCGGTTAGAGATGGATGCCAAATACGTAAGCATCCCCATTAGTTCCTTAGAATCTGCTCCAAGTGTAGTTGGGGAATGGATATACAACATAGCGAATGAATATGTGGTTCCAGATTCAGCTTCATCGAGTGATATTGAACTTACTGAACTACTCGAGACACGAGAGGAAGAGCCCGAATCTGAGACCTGAATGCGGCACTTGATTCGTATGTCGCTGAATCTCATAAAGAGAACAAAAGGTGTCACTCTCCTGGAAAGAAAATAAGAACTCGCTGGACGAACTGATCAGGTACAACCGTACAGGAAGGGAGTTGATAGCAAGAGGGAGTTGTGAGATAATTGAGTGATTGATTATGTATTTTGTTTATACATACGTATGGTTTGAGTGTTAAATTTTATTGTAAATTGACTTCTGATCAGTTGTTATAAACTGAATGAATGTTTTTTTTTTTTTTTTTCTCCGACAATCGCAACTGAATCCATCCTCTCTCTCTCTCTAGGGTTTTCTCCACCTGATAGACCAAGATCACTTAACTAAAAAATAATAAGTTTATTAATGTTTAGAGAGGCGCAGCCGCCGCCTAGGCTGGAACCGGGAAACGAGCCCCTTCTGATGCTCCGATGAAAAACCGGTCTACTTCTCTCCAAGACACCCAAGCTATAAGCACCAGCAGCCCAAGGCCGTCGCCCGTCGGCAACCTAGGCCACGAAGCCCAAACGCCCCAAATAGACTTCCCTCGCAGCCGCATAAACCAAGACCCAGAAAACAACGTGACAGGAAGACAGACACAGCCACGAACTGCCGCCAACCCACCCCAACAGTCGTAGAACCATCACAAGCCGTTAGGAAACAAACCGGAGATCTCCAACAAGAAAACCAGCGTGATAGAAAGCCGATCCGACGAGTCGTTAGACCAAGATGGCAGCGCCCAGCAGCGTAGCCATGGCCGTGACCCCCAACCGAAGGAGGGAGAACGTGGGGCTATCTGAGTCAGATAGATATGGCTGAGAGAGAAGGAGGGAGGGAAGAGTGGAAGGAGAGCCCGGGGTGAGGAGGGGAAGCCGCCGCTCCTCCGCGGCGGTGAAGCCCTAGCTTTGAAAACGAAGGGATAATATGGAAAGGTTTTAGAGAGAGAAGGAAAGTTATGGACCAAGATCACTTAACTGAAGATTTTGATGATTTCTTCTGCTGAGAATCTATGTCCCAAGATCAGCTTTTAGCAAAGGATTAAGGTGTCTTTGGGAGTGTAACAGGTGCTCTTTCGGATTATGGGGTTATGATGGGATCTAGGTTTTGCCTTTTTAGGGTTTTGTGTATATTTTTTAGTTTTGTTCGTTTCTTACCACAATTTAGGTTTTCCTTTTACCTCATGTAATATTTTAATAATGAAATATTATTTTCTTTGTCGATAAAAAAAAAGAAAAGAGGACGTCATTATCAGGTATTTCTATTCGTAGGTTGTATTAATGCTTACTATTAAGTACTCAATTCTACTCTCGGCCTAGGCTTTTGTTCTTTATTTTGGGTACAATGCTACTCATAAATTTGAACAATATAGAAGTGAAGATCGTATTTACGCACACTTCTTCCATTGAGAAGTTATAGATCTCGGCGTATACGTACATTGATACGTACACGAGGAAAATCATTTTTGGGGTTCTGAGATTATACCCAGAGATTAGAGACTCGGATAAAAAAACTACCGTAAGCATCTCTTTCTTAATTTTATTTTATGTTAATTGCTTCTTATCAATAACAAAATATGGAGAAATCGTCTTTCTGATGAGCTCCTGTGTAGGTTAAATCTTGTACAAAAACTTTTTATTTTATTTTATTTTACTATAATTTTTTCAAAACCGATTTTACTGTGATTTTGATTGAGCTGCAAAAGTTAATAGTGTTAAGAGGACAGGGAGACCAAGACAAAACTATATCACTCTGTCTATCCCAATTTACTTGTCCCTTTTGAGAAACGAGTTTTTATGGGGAAAATGATAAGATACTAATTGAGATTTACTTTCTCAATTTACCGATTTAATGTTTGATTGACATGACAATCTTACATGTAAAAAAAGGGGGGAAAAAGAATATAGTTGCACATCTTTTCAAGTTGATCACTTTTCAAAGTTGGGACATCTAGGAAAAAAAAAAAAAAAGACCAACAATATGGGACGAATATAGTTCATAATTATAATAATGAGACTAGTACTTGGAGCATGCGTGAGAGGTATTTGTATTGGCGGAGCTACCGTGGTGGTGTGGCTATCTCTTAAGATTCCCCGTCATTTCTGTTACATTGGCAACCATTTTGCTTTTGTGTCCGCATGCAGTTGAAGCTCTCTCTCGTAAGTGTAAAGAATGTTCTCCCTATTTTGATATCATGATCGCATGTCGTCAACTCATTGAGCAATCCACCATTCATCATATCTACTGGGTGGCGAACAAGTGTGTAGATGCATTGGTGAACGACTCTAGCAATGGCGTAGATCAAGTACATTATTATGGTGTCATAATTCCTAGTTGTGTTTTATATGGCTTGTCATCTTTGACTTCACTTTTTCCATTATTCTGAAAATAAATTTTCCCTCTAGGTTTAGGTAATATGTTACGAGAAAACATTCTTTACACCGGCGATGTAAACCAAAGTTTCCTCCAAATGGATTGCATTGCGTCATGTGTCAATATTCTACCTTTTGAGACCAAAGTTTACTCCCTCTGACCAGCTTTGTTAGTCTATTTTGGGAGTTGCTGCTACTTTTCAAATGATTATATCTTATAATTTATGATGTTTTATGTAATTTTAAAAACATGAACTTATAGAAAATTTATTACCAATTTGAAGCTATCATTAGTTTTTTATCCGGTTACAATAGAACGAGAGACAAATAAATTCGAAGAGAGAGTAAGAAGTAAATAAGGAGAAAAATGGCAAAAGAACGAGAGCCAGGGAGTTCTTTTTTTTTTTTTTTAACTAAGTGAATTGATTGAATATGCGTTGTGCTCGAATAACTGTGTGATAAAAAAGGACTTCCAAATTGCAAATAACGACACGCTAAAAGTTTCGGATCTGGCGTTCATAACGACACGGTAAAAGTTCGGTAGGGCCATGATTATCATTTTCAGCCCTGTTTAAGGCTTTGGTCAATTACATTTTGTATTTGCTTCTCCTTCTCTCTTTTCTCATCCAATTATTTATTGGGTGTTTTCTTTTTTCGGTTTGGTTTCTAGATAGGTGTATGTTATGTATCCTAGGGTTCAATCCGCTCTTCTCGTTCGATGTACCATTTGTTGAGTTCTTTTAATAAAATCTTGTTGCCTTATAAAAAAAAATGTGTTCAACTCCTCGTAATTCTTTAGGTCCACTGGCCGGCACGAGGTAACGATAGTTTTCAAGGACTTAATTCAATACCACTGATCTCCAAGTATTATGTCGTTTGAGTTCCTCACATGTATTCCGGGCAATTAAAAACAAATTGGAAGAGTTTTAGAGTTAAAAACTACAAATCTAAATATCAAGGCCTGTATTTCTCGAGGGATTTTTGAAACAATTTTTTCCTGTAATTTCGTAATACAAAAGCCAAAAAACAAAAATGCAACTACTTAATAATTACCACATTCTTTGCCTAGGCATGCTTTGGTCTTTTATTACTATTATACTACTAAGAGTATCCTCATTTGGCTCTCCACTTTAACTTTTGAGTTAAACTAGAGAGTCAAATCCCCAAAATAAGCCAATATCAGGCTCACCAAATGGTTGATCAAATTGGTTAAGCTTCTAACTTTGCTACAGTACCGCATCAAATTTGGTGCGGCACTGTTCACTCACCAGGGTACTATTCACGCACTGTTCATTTTTTTAATATTACTTTTGGAGGGTAGGAGTATAAAGAAATAATAATTTAATGTAGTAAAGTTAGAATATAGAGCTTGATTCTGTGAACTTTTATAAAATGACTTGCTAAATTGTAAAAGATGTTTTTGAAGTTAAATTTGGTGTAAAATTTGGTGCTTCTGATAAGGATGCTCTAACATTTTGATGCAAACAGAGGAGTATCAAACAAATTCTCTCAAACTTTGTATTTCATAAACACTCTGAGAAATTACACACTTTTCTCACACACTTGATCACTCGTATTTGCATACTTTTACAATCCAATTACAAACCTATTTATAGGCTTAGCAATCATAAAAAACAAAATGAGATAAACTCTCATTTATTATCAAATCACAAAACGTATTACGGAAACACCAAAAGTCTTCTGGCATGATAATGAACAGTTCTCCACGTTTTAATTTTGGGCTACTGAGAACCCACTTGGTTCTCTCAAGTTTATCTTTTTTCTTCATCCCCCCTTAAACTTGAGTCTTGGGTTTCTTCATTCCAATCATTGTCTTCATTCTAATAAAGGCTTCATGCTTGAGGGGCTTTGTGAATATATCAGCAGCCTAGTCATATGTCCGGCAAGAAACTAGCTCTACTTCTTTTGATTTCACATGCTCTCTGATGAAATGGTAGCGTGTGTCGATATGTTTGCTTCTTTCATGATGCACTGGATTCTTTGCTAGTGCGATTGGGGAGCGATTGTCGACATAGATCTCTGTGGGTTTTTCTTGAGAAATTCTCAAATGATTCAGCATATTGCGGACCCATATAGTATGACAAACAATTGAGCTGGTTGCTACATACTCAGCTTCACAAGATGATAGTGTCACTTTCGCTTGTTTCTTTGACGACCACGTGAAAGCTGTATCCCCGAGAAAGAAAGTAAATCATGTAGTACTCTTTCTTTCATCCAAGTCTCTTCCCCAATCACTATCTGAATAGCCGCAAAGTTTGAAATTTTCAGTAGTGTTGTAAAACAGTCCATCATTGACTGTACCCTTGGCATAGCGCAAAATCCGCTTGGCTGCATTCAGATGGGATTGGTCGGGTATCTCCATGTATCGGCTGATAAGACCAACACCATATAATATGTCTAGTCTTGTGCACGTCAGGTAGCGAAGGCTTCCTACCAGACTCTTGAAATATGTCGGATCAACATTACCGACCTCGCTCTTCCTGAGTTCTACTCCACTTTCAACTGGAGTAGTCACAGGATTACTTTTCTCCATGCCAAAACGCTTGAGGATGCTTTTGGCGTATCCAGCTTGAGAGATGAAAATGCCATCATCTCCCTGCATCACTTCAATTGCAAGAAAGTGTGTCATCAGTCCGATATCTGTCATCTCGAAGTCTCGGACCATACTCTGTTTGAAAGAACCAAACATAGCTGGATTGTTGCCTGTGAAAAACAAGTCATCAACATACAAGCATACATACAGTAAGCTTCCATCAGCTTCCTTCTTCATATAGAGTGCATGCTCGTAAGGGCACTTCTCGAATCCATTCTTCTGGAAGTATGCATCAATCCTGGTGTTCCATGCACGAGGCGCTTGTTTCAATCCATACAATGCCTTCTTCAACTTGTACACTTTGTCATAATGTCCTTCTTTCACATATCCAGGTGGTTGCTCGACATAGATTTCCTCCTCCAGAAATCCATTGAGAAAAGCAAAATTTTGACGTCTAATTTGTAGATCTTCCATCTGTTATGAGCAGCTAATGAGATCATCATCCTGATCGTCTCCATCCTGGCAACAGGGGCAAAGACTACGCCATAGTCTATGCCTTCCCTCTGTTTGTAGCCTTTAGCTACGAGCCTGGCCTTGTATCTCTGGACTTCTCCTTGAGCATTCTTCTTGGCCTTGTAGACCCATTTCACTCCAATGGTCTTAGAGCCTTCTGGAAGATTGGTTAGCTCCCAGGTTTTGTTCTTCTCTATGGATTGAATCTCTTCATCCATAGCCTTCCTCTATTTGTCTTCTTGGTTAGCCTCATCGAAGCTAACTGGATCACAAGTCATTTACAGACAGAACATGGTAAAGTCTGCATCCAGCGGATCTGTATTATGATACAAATCATCAAGGCTTCGTGTTCCTCTAGGCCTCATGTCTGAAAACTCTTCTATAGCTGGTGAGGATGGTTCACCTCTTTGTGGTGAATGGAAACCACGAGACGGTGATGACTGCTCTTCTGATCTCTTAGGTACCTCCCTAGTTTGTACATATTCTTCATCTTCAACAGTCAGCTCCATATTCCTGGTAGCTTCTGTCTGATCCCAGCTCCAGGATTCATTTTCCTTGAAAATGACATCTCTACTGTATATCACCTTCTGAGTGACGGGATTGTATAGCTTGTATCCCATCGTCCAGTCACCGTATCCAATTAGGATACACTTCACTCCTTTGTCTTCAAGTTTGGTTCTATTTGCCTCTGAAACTTTCGCGTAGGCAATACAACCAAACACTCTCAGATGGCCCACACTTGGCTTGTAAGTGGTTCATGCTTCTAGTGGTGTCTTTGACTTCAGATTCCTCGTAGGACATCTGTTGAGTAGATAGACTGCACATTGAACTGCTTCAGCCCAAAATTTCTTAGGCAGATCTTTATCCTTCAGCATGCTTCTCGCCATGTTAAGGATGGTGCGATTCTTCCTTTCAGATACACCATTTAGCTGAGGAGTATAGGTTGGCGTGCACTGGTGTTTGATTCCTTGCTGCCTAAGGAATCCATCGAATTGATCTCCAGTGTATTCTCCACCTTGGTCTGATCGCAACATTTTAATGTAGTAGCCGCTTTCTTTCTCCACTAGAGCTTTGAAGTCTATGAACTTCTCGAATACTTCTGACTTCCGTTTGAGAAAGTATACCCACGTCTTCCTGCTATAGTCGTCGGTGAACGCGAGGAACTATCTGTTCTGTCCGTTTGAGATTGGCTTCAACGGACCACACACATCTGTGTGTACTAGCTCGAGCGGCATGCTTGCTCTCTGTAGACACCCCAATTTTGAACCCGAGATACGCTCGTGCATTTCCGATGATGAAATGGATCAATCATAATTACCTGGAACTTGTGAGAATGACTTGAGTTTGATCAAAATCAACCAAACACCACCCCAAACAACCAAAATAGCCCAAACCAACCCAAGCATTGTTGAACCAAAGCCAAACCATCAATCTGCCACCAAGAACCTTGAGCGCTCAAGCTTGAGGCCTTGAGCGCTCAAACCCCTGAGAAGCACCTTGAGCGCTCAAGCCCATGGCTTTGAGCGCTCAACTCTGATCCAGTCAGCAACTTGCAGAGTATCTCATCATGAGATTTCCTGCATGGGAGCGTCTGGGGATGATTTTGTACGATCCTTATACGTACATTATACTCCACTAAGTCCTAAAATACACCTAAAACTACCCCTAAACTACAAACCCACTTCCTCTCTCTCCTCTCTTCCCTCCCACTCATTCTATAAAACTATCTAACACCCCTGGTTTTGAGAGAGGACTCTGATACACCAGCTCAAAATCCACCCAGAAAATCGATCCTTCTCTCTCTCTCTCTCTACAAAACCATTCTTCCACCATCAAAATCATTGATAAAAAATCACTCACCAAACCCCAGAAATTCGGTTCTTGATCATCAACCAACCACATACATTGTCTAATTCACCCAGAATACAAGCCAAAACATCCACAATCCTCCATCCTCAAGCCCAAAAATCAAGTCTAAGTCATAATCACTCCAAAAGGTAGTTAAATATGTGAAGTGCTCACTGTTTTGATCCTTCTGAGGAAGGCTAGTGAGTTCAAGCAAGTCCAATATACTTGCATTGAACCCATAAAGGCCTAAAAGTTGTTCAGAATCCCTTTTAAAATCTGCAGTTTCAACAGGGGTTGAGCGCTCAAGCTTTAGGCCTTGAGCGCTCAAGCCCAGTTCTGAACAGTTTCTGTTTTGCTGAGTTTTGTGCTTTCCTTAGGTTTTGATCATTATTTAATAGTTAATTGTGCTCATGTAATCCATAAAACAGTTTACTTTATCTCAAAATCACATGCATGAGTGTAGATTAACATTTTATGAGGATTAAACATCAAAAACTTTTGAAAATCTTATGTTTGAGTGCAAAACAGAGACTGTTCAACCTTATAAATCTTCGTTTCATGTATTCATGATCATTATTGAAGTATCAAAAGCTTGTTTAAAGGTCAAAAATCAAAGAGCCAGATTATGGCTTGAGCGCTCAATGTCATTGACTTAAGCGCTCAAGCTGTTCGTGGGCAGTTTGCTGATTGTTTGTCGTTCTGATGATAGACCATGATTTAGCATATTACTTGTGTGCGTGAGTTGTTGTCGTTGTGTTCAGGACCTGGATTCCTCCCTTATTCCTCCACTTTCAAAACATTTCTTTGATTAAATCATTGAAATTTCACCCTTTTCATCTTTCTTTAAGAGATTGATCAGTTTATTTTTGTCGGTTTCTCCTGGAAAACCCTTGATGAATGTTTGATCTCAAAAAGAAGTTGTTAAAAGTGTAATTTCACAGAGGCCAAGAATCGGTTTGAGCGCTCAATTCAGGAGCTTTGAGCGCTCAAACTGGTTGAAGAGGTTGAGCGCTCAACTTCATTGGTTTGAGCGCTCAATCCCTATTTTGGGATCCAGTTTGTGAAGCAGTTTAAATAGATCTCATGTTCATAAAATTCCTAAAATTATTGTGTAGTTTCTGTAATTTATAATTTGTAAATATTTGTATCATTTCACTTTGTTATCATCATCGTTTCTCATATAAATCATGTGCACAAGCATCCACTTTAGATTTACATTTTGTATTTTCTTACCGTTTACGTGATTCCCTCCCCCGATTCCCTGTTTAAATGAATAAATTGAATTTCAAATATTTTTAAAAAATCCCACAAAATATCTAGTAGAGACCGGTTCACGGACCGGGCGAGAGGGGTGCCGTAAAACCCTTCCCCTCTCGTAACCAAATCCCCGAATCCGAGAAATCTTTGGTTCCGCCATGATCAGTGAAATCTTTTTCGAATGGGCAAAATGAGTCATGTTTTTATCGGTTTCTCGGGTTCGGACCTTAAATCCGGGTGGCGACTCAAACAAACACAATCTTATTCGCACAATCCAGGTGGGCCGTCCACACTCTCCAATCAACTTGCTTTCCAAAATTGTTGCGGTGTTGTTTACAAAGAACACAATTTTCGCATACCTCATTTGGATGTTGGATATGAGGTAAGCCTTTGACCATCTTCTTATTTGCCCTTCAAGCTTTCAAAGTTGAGGTGCCCATACTGAGATGCCATATCCAGTCTTTGTCATTGATAATGGCATTGAGGCACTTCGGCATATCATGAAGAACAGTTAGCGAAAACATCCTGTTCTTCGCCATCTTTACTCGAGTAACCAGTTTCCCTCGAGCATCTGTGATCGTCAGCTGCATATCCTTCAGGCTAATTTGATAGCCTTTCTCCAGGAGTTGTCCAAGACTAAGTATATTAGTCTTCATGTCTGGAACATAGTAGACATGGGAGATAAATGCATGATCTCTATTCTTCCATTTGATCACAATATTTCCTCTCCTTCGAACTGGGACTTTGGAGAGGTCGCCAAAAGAAATGTCTCCCTGAACCCTTTCATCAAGTTCATTAAATAGCTGCCTTGAGCCAGTCATATGATTACTGGCTCTAGAATCAAGAAACCATGTACCTTGATCCTGTTCGGTGGAACTGTGCGCCATGAAACTCATTGAATCTCCTCCTGCTAGCTCCTTGTCTGCATAGTTGGCAGTTTCGCCAACCTGATTTGATGTTGGCCTTCTTCTGCATTCTTTGTAGTAGTGGCCATACTTCTGGCAGTTGTAACATTGAACGTTGCTTTTGTCAATGTTCGGCCGGTTGTTGTAACCACCTATTTTTCGTTGTCCTCGGCCTGTGCTGTTTTGTTGTCCACGACCACCTCATTTTGGAACATGGTTTTGATTTCCTCCTTTGGAAAATCCTTTACCTCTGGAATTTGAACTTCCAGAGCCTCTTCCATGAAAACCATAGCCTCGTCCTCTCTGAGATGTCCCCCCTTGCTCGTGCCTGTCTTCGTTGAGGGACAACTTCGTCTATAGAGCCTGCTCCATGGCTCTATCATCATCTCTGTGCAACTTCTGTTTGTGGGCTTGCAGCGAGCCCACAAGTTCTTCGATAGACATGGTTGTTACGTCTTTCAGCTCTTCCAGTGTAACAACAATAAAGTTGAATCTTAGATCCAACGATCAGAGAATCTTCTCTATAACTCTCGTATCTGTGAGGGCGTCTCCGTTTCTTCTCATCTGGTTTGCAACCATCATGATTCGACCATAATACTCAGAAATAGATTCTGAGGGTTTCATCCATAAAGACTCGAATTCGCCTCGTAGAGATTGAAGGCGAATCCTCTTTACTTTGTCGACACCTTTGTATGTTTTCTGCAGCGTCTCCCAAATTTCTTTGGAAGATGTAGCGAAAGCGATGATCTTGAACGACATCTCATCAAGTCCTTGGTAGATGATGGACTTGGCTTTGCAATCTTTCTTTCGCTCGGCACAGAGCGTCATTTTCTGTTCCTCCTTCAAAGCTGCTTCTGCTTCTTTTGAGGCAGGTTCCTGTACGGGGATAAAATCCACGTAGCCCTGGATCACGTGCTTCCTTAACTTAACCCTAAATCTGCAAGACAGAAAAAGGGTTAGAGCACATTTGCCTCTCGTCGGCAAAGGCCTTCCGATGCCTAAGTTAGTATCACGTACTTGAACTGTCAAATCACAATGCGTATGAAAGGGGTTTCACAGCGTACCTTTCTTCATGGATATCGTTCTGTATTTATAGGTGAAGAAGGCTTGATTTAGGCATCTCGTGCCTTGGTTTCCTATTAGCTTCAGGAATCCACCTCCTAATAGCACTTTCCTATTAGGGACGAGTTTCCATATCCTGCCAGATCTCGTCTAGCAGAGGTCTTCCTTTCCATATAGGATTCTTCCTTATATGGGGCATACTCCTAATCACATTAGGACTTCCCATATCAATTCCTTACTTTACGGGATTGCTCCTTATCTCATAAGGGGCCGCTGTAGAATATTCTGGAATGTCTCACCGCCCTATTCGTGGCGGTGTCGTGCTTACGCGTAGCTCGGAATAACTCGTACATAGCTCAGCTCATCACGCCAAGCTAAATTATGTATTCCAGAATGTTGTTTAAGCTATACACGTAGCCTTCCTAGCTCGGCCATATCAGGGGCATCCTTTATGCCTTACGTCGAGCTAGTGCATCCTGATTTATTAGTTTACTCTTTATTAGTTCTAGCCTCATTCGTGGCCAAACCAGCTCGGCATAGGGTTTAAAGACTCCCTATGTGGTGCCGAGCTATTCACCCTCTCGTGGTGATCGACTAAGGCACGTGCTATGCCCTTTATTAGGGTTAATCAGGTTTTACCCACTCCAATTGCTCCCCAGCTCTGCTACTACTGTCATTCATCAGCAGTGCGCAGAGCTTCAACAGTTCCTGATGCATCTCTTACACGCCTCCCCCTCACGTGGGGAACAGGATTGTTCTCGCATTTAATGCGAAATGACCCGTTGGTCACCGGATAAGCCCAAAGGACAATTTTGCTGATGTGTCAAGTGCGTCACGCCCCACTTTTATGGGACTTCGGGCGGGATAATGATCACTTTTCCCTCCTAAACCCTCCAAGTCTAAAAAAACCTCTCCCCTTTTTCATTTCTCTCATTCTCTTCATCAGAAGCAAAAGAGCAGGAGAGAGGAAGAGCTTCGTCCGCCATTAACGTCGTTTCCAGAGTTCGTTTCTCGCCGTTTTAGCTCCGTTTTTCTGTCAAAGAGTACCCTCCGTCCTCGTCGGAGAGCCCTATTTCAGGTTCATCTTTTTCATGTAAGCGCCTTATCCCATCCTTAGACGTCCGTCGCCTTTTTTTTATCTTCTTCAGTTTTCTTCGAGTTTTCCTGTTCATTGTCTCCTTCATTTAGGTTTCGACGGTGAAACCCTAACCTATTTAGCCATGGGTAGGCATAGGGCTCTTCTTAGTAATGCCCAAAAAATAATTGATTTTCGTCGCAAATACAATATCCCCGCCAATATTCAATTCCGGTTAGACAATCGTGATGACATGAGAGAAGAAGGTCAGGATGAAAATAAGATTCACATCCCCTTGATTTTCATAGTTGAGGGTGGCTTGAGGTTTCCTCTGCACCCGTTCTTTAGGGAGGTCTGTAGTAGGTGTAGACTAAACCCAATGCAACTATGCCCTAATTTCGTTAGGGTAGTCATGGGTACTGTTGCTCTGAACAGGCTGCTCGGCCTGCACTTGGGTTGGTGGGACTTACATTATCTGTATAGTGTAGTCCTACAGCCGATAATAATTATTACTTCAAAGCCAGAGACCCCGACCAGAAGCTCATCACTGATCTGCCTAACTCCTCGAAGGGCGAAGCGGATGACTACTTAGTGGTTACTGGCAACTGGGAGCCCAGGGACGCCGAGGGAAACACCATTGGTTTTGCCTGTCCCACAGCTCCAGGCCGACCATGTTAGTACCTTTTCCTCAGCTATCACTTTTTGCTTTGTTTTTTTTTTTTTTGTTATAGGGATGTTTTATTTCACATAGACTAATCGTCCCCTTTCTGTCATCTTGCAGCAAGCAATCTCAACCACGGCGGTCGTTTAAATCACGGGAATCTTCGCCGAGAGGAGATAACGCTTGCCCTATACTTCGACGGGTTTAAGCCAACCCCCGTTGGTCTCGGTCGTGCCTCTCACTTGTTGCTCGATTATACCCCCACCTACTGGGGAGGTGTCAGAAGAGTTGGTGAGCCAAGATCAAGACACCCCTGGCCTCCAGCAACTCCCCTAATTGCCCTGCTTGCTCCAGCAGATCAAAGGACCATGAGATCGAGGAGAGACTGACCCAGAAGGGGAGCAAGACGTGCCCGTGCTCCGAGGGGTCTACAACAGCAAGTGACGTTCGCTCACATCCCAGAGGTTCTTACCGCCATCCCGATTCTCGTCCGAGCTGACCAAGAACCAAGTACATCCGGGAGGGTGGTTGCTGAAGAAGAAGAAGAAAGAGAAGAAGGAAGAGGTGGGTCTGACCACCGTGCAATTGTCCAATCTTTGACCGAGCAGGCCGCCCTTCTCGCAGATTCAGACGATTCACCAGGTTATTCTCCTTCTCCAGTCCGAGAAGAGATGCCTCGCCAGCCTATTAACCTGCTTGACGTGCTAAATCTCGGTGGACGGGTTTCCCGTGCTCCCCCGGCCGATCATGCCGTCATTCCTTCTCAAACAGCGCCCCCCTCTCACTCCGAACAGCAAAGAGACAAAAGATCGGCGGAGAGTCCTCATGATGCCCAGCCTCTCCCGCAAAGGAGAAGGACCGGAAACCCGAGCTCAAGCCAACTTCTCCCTGATTTGCCGCCTCTGGTGCATCCTTGGGCCTCAGTTCTGGCCCGTCCCGATGGTACCCCTCTTTCCATGGCTGACAAGATCTCTTCCACCGATGAGGCGTTTGGTGTCTCCAGGGCTGCTTTTCTCCCGAACGACATGGAGAGGGAAAAAAGTAGCTCCTATGACGTGCTCATGAAATCAATTTTTTAGTCGAGTGCTAAGGTAAAGAAATTTTTCTTCTATCATTCCTTCTTGAATACTGAAACCGCCGTCTTACAAGCCGTACTTGTCCTCGCAGATTATGCAAAAAGCGTCTATCGGTTTGGAGAGGGCAAAAGACGCAGAGAAGGAGCTGAAAAAGGAGCAAAAGAGAGCGGAGAAGGCGGAGAGAGAGAGAGAGTGCTCAGCACGCCCAGGCTCTGAAAGATGCTCGGGAAGAGGTGGAAGTATTGAAGGGGGAGAACGTCGATCTCAAGAGGAAGGCTGAGGAGGTTGAACGTGAACTCCGTCAACAGCTTGCGATTGCAGGGACTAAGGCTGAAGCCGAATATGACCGTGTTGTTGTCGTGATCACGGACAACTACAGGGCACAGATGTCAGCTGTACAGGACGCCATTTGGGGCGCGGCTTGGCAGAGATGCCTCACCAAGCTCGGGGTGGATCCGTCCTCCCCTTACTGGACTGACATGGAACTTCCAAGTGAGGTAGCTGATGCTCAAGCCAATCTCGATGCTGGAGCTCAGCCCAACTCTGAAGCCCAACTTGAGTCCCTTACCGAGCAGACCCCAACTGATCTCACCATCTTAGGAGACGGCGCTGCTGAAGGCCTTGGAGGTGACAACCCTGACCTCAATCTTGCCACTGATGCTGGTCAGCACGGTGAAGAGGCTTGATTCCTGTCTGTTATCATCTGAACTCTTCTCTTGACCCTGCATGGTCTTGTTCGGCCGTCTGTGGCTTATTGATACTTTGGTACTTTGTTTAATTATTTCGTGCTCTTTTGTTCCTGCAAGTGTTTCTAAGTATGTTCGTACTTTTTACTTCGTCAAGTCTCCTCACGCAGTATAAGCTTCTTCGTGCTATGTTCGTCTGCATGCTAAGTGTTCAAGTGTCTTCATACTTGAACTTTCTATAACCTAAGTGTTTTCATACTTAGGAATTTGTTGCAATATTCGTTGCAAATTCCAAGTGTTTTCGTACTTAGAATTATTTGTTGCAATATTCGTTGCAATGCAAAGTTTTTTCATACTTAGGAATTTGTTGCAATATTCGTTGCAAATTCCAAGTGTTTTCGTACTTGTATTTATTAACATGATTGGAATATACATACTCTCTGCTCCCCAATAGGAATCCAAATTTAGGACAAATTTTGGTTCGTATTAATCAAAACCATAATAGGAAAAGATGAAATCTTATTAATGCTTGAAATAAAGACAAAAATTTAAATAACTGATGTTGGTGATCTTATTCGCAATCCCAACAAAAATGTGAATTTATTCGTATTCATTAAAAAGGGATGTGATCGTATTCATAATCACATATGCAAATTACTAGTAGAATTTTCTCAGGTTCTGGACGTTCCATGGTCGTGGTACTGGGTCTCCATCCAGGTCGGCTAAACGATAAGCCCCAACTCCAGCAATCCCCACAATTTTATATGGGCCTTCCCAGTTCGGCCCAAGCTTTCTGTCCGTAGATATTTTGGTGTTAGCCAAGACATTCCTTAGGACTAGATCCCCGGTCTTGAACTCTCTTGGCTGCACCTTCTTGTTGTAACTTCTCCGCAACTGCTCCTGATATGCTGCCAAGGTAATGAGTGCACGCTCCCTTTTTTCCTCGGCAAGGTCGAGCTGTTCGGCCAAGGCTTTGTCGTTACCACCTGATTCTACAAGAGTGGTGCGAATGGTAGGCAAGCCTGTCTCCAATGGAATCACTACCTCTGTCCCATAAGCAAGGGAATATGGCGTCTCTTCCGTAGATCGCCGTGGGGTGGTTCTGTATGCCCAGAGCACGGCTGGCAGCTCGTCGGGCCATTTTCCCTTCTTGCTTTCCATCCTTTTCTTAAGACTTTTAAGGATGGTCTTGTTTGAAGCTTCTGCTTGCCCATTACTCTGTGGGTAAGCTGGGGTTGAATAGTAGTTTCTAATACCGTACTGAGCACAAAATGCTTTGAACTTTCTGCCGAACTGGGATCCGTTATCTAAGATGATGGAGTAAGGTACTCCAAATCTTGTGATTATCTTGTTCCACACAAATTTTTCCACCATGGCTTCAGTGATTTTTGCCAAAGCTTCACCCTCTATCCACTTAGTGAAATAGTCTGTGCCGATAAGTAGGAATTTTCGTTCCTTGTTGCCATAGGGAGAGGACCCACGATGTCCAATCCCCACTGGGCAAATGACCACGGGCTAGGGGAGAGAATCTCTGACACTTCTCACAAGTCTTGACAAAGGCCTTTGCATCTTCTTGCATATAAGGCCACCAATACCCCTGGGATATTGCTCAGTGGGATATAGACCTTCCGCCCGTGTGTCCTCCACATGTTCCGGCATGGATCTCATGGAGGAACTTCTGGACTAGGGCTGGGTGCACACATAATAAATATGGGCCAAGAAAAGACTTTCTATAAAGCTTACCTTCCGGAGAGAGCCAAAAGCATACTGACTTGGTTTTGATCTTGTGAGCCTCCCTCTTGTCTTCTGGCAAGGTCCCATCTCGTAGGTATGCCACTATTGGATCCATCCAGCTCGGCCCAAACTCTGTCTCCATCACAATTTCCACTGCTCGGCCAATGCTCGGTTCGCTCAAATAGTCCATAGCCACCGTGCGGCGGTACTCCGTCTTGATTGCTGACCCAAGCAAGCTAGTGAGTTTGCATGCGCATTCTGGCCCGAGCTGATTTGTTGGATGTGGGCTCTGTCAAATTTGTCAAACAAATCTTTGGCCGCTTGTGAGTATGCGGCCATCTTCTCGCTTTTTGCACAAGTGGTTTGTGCTGAGGATCCACATTTAAATGGTGGCAGATTACCTCGGGGTCTCATCTCTTGGGGAGTCCATGCAAAAACATCAATGTGTTCTTTCAAAAAGGCAACCAAATCTCTTTCCTCCTGCTCGGCAAGTGTCTCGCCGATCAAGAAATATCTCTCCACATCATCCTCTTTGATTTGTATTTTCTTTAACCCTTCCAACATCTTCTTGGCGGGGTCACCTCCAACATCCTCTAAGGTCGGCTGATCTAGAACTTCGACCGTTTGGACCAGTTCGGCTTTTGGTGACTTTTTTGAGCACCATGTTGAAACACAGGTCGGCTACCTTTTGATTTCCTCTAATGCATTCTATGCCATCTGCTCCTGGATACTTGATTTTCTGGTGGTAGGTGGATGGGATGGCTTTCATCTTGTGCATCCAAGTTCTCCCTATAATCATGTTATAGGAGGACGGCAGGTCTACAACCAAGAAATCATTTTTAAGAACAACCGATCTTGCTCTGACAGGCAGTGTGACCTTTCCCATAGGCCATACTGTCTGTGCACTAAAGCCGATCAACGGGACTAAACATTTCTGCAACGAGTTTGGTGGGAGTTCCATCTTCTTGAAGGTATGGTAGTACATTATTTCCGTGCTGGCCCCCTGGTCTACAAGGATCTTTTCCACGTCGTAATCCCCTATTCGTAGGGTAATCACCAACGCATCATTATGGGGTATTGATACCCCATCTAGATCGTCGTCAGTGAAGGTGATGGGGGCCTCCATTACTCCTTCAGCTCTCGGCCTTTTCGTGTCGAGCTTCATAACCTGCTTCACCTGGCCGTTGACCCTTTGAATGTGCCTTATCTCATTATTCGTGTCTGGGGCAACTAATCCATGTATCATATGGATTGTTCCCTTTGGACCTTTCTCGTAGTCCATCTTTCCACCAGCTCGGCATCGTTCTTGCTATCAGCCAAAAATTCTTTAAGATGGTCTTCCGACACTTTTTCATCCAGGAACTTTTTGTATTCCACGTAATCTTCAGTCATGTGTCCCCAATCTCTGTGATAGCTGCAGTGCTGGTTGGTAGCTCTTCTCTTTTCTGGACTCCCTGTCATCTTTTGGGGTCTCCTGAACCATGGTTCATTCTTGATTCTATACAACATCTTGTAGATCGGGACGTTGAAGGTTGCCATGACGCTAACGTATGATTTGGGGTCTGGATCAACTTTGTCCTTCCTCTGCTGCTGATAGTCCTTCCGTCCTGTCGTGTACTCCTTCTTGTACACCCTTGACTCCATTGTTTTCTTTTCGGAAGCTGAGGTTGTCCAGCCACAGTCTTCCCTCCTGCCTACAGGATGTCATCCTTTACCCGTGCGTGCTCCTGGATCCTCTCCATAAGTTTGGCCACAGTCTTTACTGGATGCATGGTAAGCGATTCTCGTAGCTTACTATGCATAGGCAAGCTTGTCTTGAACGTCGCCAAAGCATACTCTTCACTGCAGTTTTCAATCTCATTGAAAGTTTCCCAATAACGTTTTGAATACTGTCGTAGGGTCTCATCATCCCTTTGTCTCATAGAGGTCAATGCGTTAAAGGTCTTTGGGGCTGCTCGGCTTGTTAGGAACCGAACAGTAAATTCCTCGGCTAGCTGAGCCCAACACAGGATCGACCCCTCTGGGAGCTTGTGGTACCAACTCAGGGCTACTTTTCCCAAGCTAGATGGGAACATCTTGCACAGCAAGGCATCATCTTGCTCATGCATGAACATGGCCTGTTGGTAGTGTTGAATGTGGGCCACTGGATCCGTACTGGTTTCATAAGGGATGAACGCTGAATGCTTTACCCTGCTCGGTGTCTTCTCAGTTCGGATCCAGTGGGCCAGCGGTGATTTTGAGATCTGGCCTAGGGCTTCCTTAGCTGCTTCTCGTGTAGTTTTTGGGCCTCCCTCAGCTCGGCCAGTTTCCCTTCTTCTAGCATATTGCTCAGGAACGTGCTCATTGGAATCAGATCTCTCATACCTGTCCCTGGCGTGCTTTCTTCTGTCTCCCTTTTCAACGGAAACACTCCTTTCTCTCCTTTTTCGTGGAGAAGCTATTCGGTCAGTGGAGACGTTGTCACGATGATGACTTTTCTTTCCTTTCTCATACTGCACGGATCTCGTCCGCGAGCGCAGGTCTTTTTCCTTTTCTTGAAGCTGCTTCTTTAGGTCCTGAATCTCTCGCTCTCGTCGAGTGACTTCACGGGCCAGTTCCTCTGCTTCTTGCTCCTTTCTGTCGAGGCTATCCTATCTCTCTTGATCCCTTGTGTGTTTACGACCCTTCCCCCTAGGGGGGCTCCTCCTCCGTTCTCGTCGGTTGGAGGCTTCCCCATCTCTTAACGGTGTCTCTGAGCGTCTTCGCCGCTCGCGCGACCTTGGAGAATCATAGTTTATCAGGCGTGTATCCCTGAACTTTGGAATCTCAGGGATATGCCCTATATTGAACCTCCTCGTTGTTGGCTTCTTCTGTGGTGCTTTTAGGACCGCAGGAGTTTTGTCCACCCTTGTGCTCTTCCTCGTAGTATACACAAGAGTGGTTCCACCATCTTCTTCCACGTCCTTTCTCCGTGGAGTACACAAAATAGGTTCTGAAATCACCATTGTTGATCCTTATCGAAAAGAACAAAGCTTTTTTGTAAGCGTTTCCCACAGACGGCGCCAATTGTACGGGTGATAAAATCCACGTAGCCCTGGATCACGTGCTTCCTTAACTTAACCCTAAATCTGCAAGACAGAAAAAGGGTTAGAGCACCTTTGCCTCTCGTCGGCAAAGACCCTCCGATGCCTAAGTTAGTATCATGTACTTGAACTCTCAAATCACAATGCGTATGAAAGGGGTTTCACATCGTACCTTTCTTCATGGATATCGTTCTGTATTTTTAGGTGAAGAAGGCTTGATTTAGGCATCTCGTGCCTTGGTTTCCTATTAGCTTTAGGAATCCACCTCCTAATATGACTTTCCTATTAGGGACGAGTTTCTATATCCTGCCAGATCTCGTCTAGCAGAGGTCTTCCTTTCCATATAGGATTCTTCCTTATATGGGGCATACTCCTAATCACATTAGGACTTCCCATATCAATTCTTTACTTTACGGGATTGCTCCTTATCTCATAAGGAGCCGGTGTAGAATATTCTAGAATGTCTCACCGCCCTATTCGTGGCGGTGCCATGCTTACGCGTAGCTCGGAATAACTCGTACATAGCTCAGCTCATCACGCCGAGCTGAATTATGTATTCCATAATGTTGTTTAAGCTATAGATGTAGCCTTCCTAGCTCGGCCATATCAGGGGCATCCTTTATGCCTTACGCCGAGCTAGTGCATCATGATTTATTAGTTTACTCTTTATTAGTTCTAGCCTCATTTGTGGGCAAACCAGCTCGGCACAGGGTTTGAGGACTACCTATGTGGTGCCGAGCTATTCACCCTCTCGTGGTGATAGACTAAGGCACGTGCTATGCCCTTTATTTGGGTTAATCAGGTTTTACCCACTCCAATTTCGTACCCGTTTTCGACTATCTCCATGACTTCTTGAGCACCCAGTAGTGCTCTCATTTGGATGGACCAATTATCATAACAACAATGATACATGTACAACAAAAGTCTCCAACACACTCACATGTTATGTGGAGCCTACACACACTTCACACTCAAGTGTGTGTGGGCTCCACACACTATGTGAGTGTGTTGGAGACTTGTTGGAGCTAGTTGTTGTACACTTATCATTTTTGTTATCATAACAACAATAATACATGTACAACAAAAGTCTCTAACACACTCACATGTTGTGACCTTGGTGAGCTTTGGAATAAGCGTTGGTGCAGCTGAGTTGGTCCTCTGGTCTTTAATTTACACTTCGGAAAAAATAAATGGCACGACCCCCTTTTTGAAAAAAAAAGTCAAGTCGGTTAAAAAATCACCACCTCTCAAGACACTTCGAAAGTCACACTCAAATTTGTTCCAAAAAAAAAAAAATCAAATGGGATGGATCCCACTGACTTTAAAGCCACACCTCTTTGATTGTTTTTTTGTCTCGGAAAATGTTATCACCAGCAAGTGTTATCACCAGACCCTTTAATTGAGAGAAACAAATCAGACCCTTTAAAGTATCTTTTCTTGTTTTGAACAATGGAAACAGATTTCGCTCTACCTGTTTATGTGAAAACTTCGAGCTTTATTGCAGCGAGCAAGAACGGCGCTGATGGCTCACGGCGGCAAGAAGTTGTGTCTATTTTTTTTTCTTTAGCTTTCTCCTAGCGGCGGCTGTTGCGGCACCGGATCGAACGGCGCTTACAACGGTAGGCTATTTCTGGGCTAAAAAAAAATCGACTTGTACGGGTGAGTCGTTCTTCACTCTGCACTCAAAAATTTGATTTTGAGTGAACTGAGTTCTTCGGCAACAATTTCAGCTGAAAGCCGAATCAACAAAAGGTATAGATTTTGAGAGAGATTTTTTCGGATGAGCCTGGAGCTCTGATACCACTGATGCAAAACGTATTACGGAAACACCAAAGTCTTTCTGGCATGATAATGAACAGTTCTCCACGTTTTAATTTTGGACTGCTGAGAACCCACTTGGTTCTCTCAAATTTATCTTTTTTCTTCACATTTGATGCTGCTACTAGTGCAGTGGTGCTTCGTGATGCTGATACAATGTGCTGGTGGTGGTGTATGTGGGTGTGCATATCTATTTACACCGGTGGGTTAAGGTCTAGAATAATCTTTTAGGATCTAACAATATCCCACCATATCTAGGATTATTTTTTTAAAATCTAACTAAATCTAGCTATTAATTAGACCAAATCAAGTAAAATCTTTGATTCATTAATTGTAGGGTGATTAAGGATGCCAACTCACCCACTTTCCGGATTACCCTTGCTTGGAGCCCAAGGCTAGTTGTCTCGCGGAGACTCGTGCCGTATTCTCGATCATTACTGCGGGACTCGAAAATAGGTTCCACATGATGTACACCATTTGGGGTAGGAATAGCTCTTTCGAAAAACTTAAAATTCTCCCCTTTTGTTTCTTTTCATATTACTTTTACAAGTATCCCCGTGGACCTTAAATTTTATTCCTAGAGTTTTGTTGAATAATTGTCACCTTGTTAAGCATATATGAGACATTCAGTCCAACGTAGTTGAAGTTAGGTAAGAGAGTGAAAGTGAATCGGGTCTAGTCTCATTAGTTTTTTTTTTTTTTTGTCATTCGTCATTTCTAATCTATTAGTTATAAAGGTAATATGACAAGAAACAAAACAATATAGAAAAACCCAATAAACCACAAACCACAAAAAATCGACGCAAAATTAACAAGTGCAAATTTTTTTTTAAATAAAAACAAAAAAATAAACCAGTTTGTATTTTTTTAGGAAAAACAACCCCAAGTATGTAATAAAGAGTTAGGCCTCCGACTAATTACTCCAACTGAGGGCTCCTTAATTTTTTTTGGCTCAGGTCTATATTCGGAAGTCTTCGTTGACTCCTCCAAGCTCCCAAATCGAGGCTATGAGACGTGCTTCAATTTGTCTTCTTCCAAACCCTACCCGACATCCAATTCCTACCTCTTTTTTTTTTTTTATAGACAATTTCCACCTTTTTGCCTTGTTGTCTTATCCCAAACTTTTCCCACCCGATTTTATACATATTTTTCAGATATTTCAATATATTTTTTTAAATTTTAAGGACAATTTCACTGGGCCGATTTTGGGAATTTTCGAGAAAAAAACCCTTCCCACTTCCCAAATGTTACCTTACCCCTCCTTTTTCGTATTTGTATCAGGAAAAATTAAACAGTGCTGCATCACTCTTTTTTTTTCCTCTATAAATTCTGTAAGAATAACACACAGAAGCCGAAGCAGTTGCTTACACAGTCACCTTAAAGAATAATGTTGATTAAACGAAAATATTTTTATCTAAACCTTGTTGAGATATAAATAATAAAATTGTCCCTCTAGCTAAGAGGTTAAGCTTTTAAATGAGTTGGCCAAATCTCCACTATACTAATTCTACTTCTTGTTGTATTTGGTTTGAACCTCCTAAGTCTGGGTGTTTGTTTTTTCTTTTTGGTTTGAGAATGGGTCATGTTTTTTTTTTGATCGGCAAAGGAAACTTTATTAATCTGTGAAAACACATTACAAAGATTAAAGGAAGCCAAAGAAAACGGCATCACAACGGAAAACGAGCATCCCAACCAGGTTGGCACCCTCGCAACCGACAATCATATGCCTCTAAGGACCCAAAGGGAGATAACAAAGGATTGGGTCATGTTGACCACGGTTTCTTTTTGCGGTTTGGGTTGATTACTTATCAGCTGCATTTCATTAGCTCCGTTTTTTATGTACTCGTTTTTTCTCCCTCTATGTGTTTATATTTCATTTTTTTTCCAATAAAAAAAAAAGAAAAAGAAAAAAAAAAGGGCAAAAAATCCTGTGTTGAGATGCAAATAATAAGATTGCATATCTCTCTAACTTAAACTTTTAAACTGTTAAGCTTGCATTCAAGAGTACTCTTCTTTTATTTTTCTGTATTTCTTTCTTCTTCTCATCCAATTCTTTGTTGGATGTTTTTTCTCCTTTTCATTTTGTTTCTTGTTGTTTATTTATTTATTTTTTCGATGTACCCTTTATCGAGTTATGATATTATTATCTTTTCGCCTTAAAAAAAAACACAGTCCAATAACCCTCACACCCGTTACATTCCACTTTAACAAATTTCTTGGTAACTACCCTACTACGCTATTGATATATCAAGCAAATTCTAAGAAATGTCCTAAGCCAAATCTCTTTGTTTCAGAACAACCATCCCAAAATCTCTCTCTCTCTCTCTCTCAAAACACTGAATAAGCTAATCGAATAGAGTCGTGAGCATGGTGGGTCAAAATCAGGTGCGCAATTGCCTTAGCCAAACTGGTCCAGCCACTCTTTTTCTTCGCATTTTCAAATTTTTGAAGGCGATAAAGATTGATGTCGTGTGCGCAATTTTGAATATCATGTGTGAATGTGGTATCAAAGCAGGCAAAAGATCCTGGGGAAGGCTTTGTGGGATACAAGATTATGTGCAAATTGAGAGTAGTCAAAGGAAAACGAAAGAATCAATGTTATTTTCAATGCTAAAGATGAGGAGGTTGTTGAATTGGTGGATAGCATCAAATCCAAAATCGCAATGTAGGCCAAGGTATACTTTAACATTCAAGTCTATTTGGTGGAGGATATTAAAAAATGCTTGCAAGGAATTAGAAAACTGAAATTGGCCAAATCTCCACTATACTAGTTTTCCAAAAAAATTTAGCAATTCAGTTGCTAAATTCAACCATGATTTTAGCAAATGAGTTCACCAGGTGCTAAAATCATAGTTTTGAAATAAAAAAATGAAGTAGTTCCGTGTATCGTTTTTTCGATTTTTTTCGCACCAAACTAAAGCACTCCTCGTGTACTTTCATTCGGTGTGAAAAAATAAAAAAATAATTCACGGAAACACTTAATTTTTTGATTTGAAATACCATGATTTTAACACCTCGCGAACTCATTTGCTAAAATCATGGTTGATTTTAACAACTGGGTTGCTAAATTTTTTTGGAAAACTAACAATAAGTCTGGGTGTTGCATCGCCTCACTTCTTGTTGTATTTGGTTTGAACCTCCTAAGGTTGAGTTTTTCAATTGATTTTAGCAACTCAACCTAGTTACTAAAATCACGTTGATTTTAGCAAATGAGTTCACCAAGTACAAAAATCATAATTGATTTTAGTATAAAATCAAATAGAAAACTCAGCCTAAATGCAAGAATAAATAACCAGTTGAGATATAACAGCAGAGGTTTTTTCTACCGTCCAACTGCAGAGGTTTTTCTACCGTCCAACTGCAGAGGAGTCGGGTCCGTTTTGAGATATAACTCTGGGAAAACTGCAAAAGTGCTATAGGGTGTCTGGAGGTTATTGAGCCATGGGATCAGTCTTCTCATTTGTCATTTTCTGCTTTTGATGTCATTGGGTCCCTACCATCCAAAGTTTTAGGTCTTCCTGTCATTGTTAGATTTTGTTGCGTCCCTACCATCCAAAGTTTTAGGTCCTCCTGTCATTGTTAGATATTGACTTATTTACAGTTTAGGCTGAGTTTTCAAAAATAAAAAAATTTAGTAACCTAGCCGACCATAATTTTAGTAATTGGGTTGTTAAAATTAAACAAAAAACTCAGCCTAAGGCCTTGTTCTCCAATAGATTTTATGAAAATCTCATAAAATGAACATTTTGTGGAGAGGTGATAAAATGAAGTTGTTTTCCTAACTGTAAAAATGTAGTGGTTTTTTTATAGATTTTAGGAGGATTTTATGAGAATCTCATAAAATCACTTTTACATTTTATGTGTTGAGATTGGAGTGTCATAAAATGTGAGATTTTATGTACCTAAAATCTATTGGAGAACAAGGCCTAAGTCTAGGTATTTGTTTTTTCTTTTTGGTTGGAGATTGGGTCATGTTGATTACTTATCAGCTACATTTCATTAGCTCCGTTTTTTATGTTCTCGTTTTTTCTCCCTCTATGTGTTTATATATCATTTTTTGCAGATAAAAAATAAAAACAAAACAAAAAGGCAAAAAATCCTGTGTGCGAACCTCACTGCCTACATAAAGATTAAAATTTACATGTATTTAGCCCGCTTATGGAGGAGAGTCTGACTATACATGAGAAGGCGTGTTGAGATGTAAATAATAAAATTGCATATCTCTCTAACAACTTAAACTTTTAAACTGTTAAGCTTGCATTTCAAGAGTACTCTTCTTTTGTTTTTCTGTATTTCTTTCTTCTTCTCATCCAATTCTTTGTTGGATGTTTTTTCTCCTTTTCATTTTGTTTCATGTTTTTTTTTTCGATGTACCCTTTTATCGAGTTATGATATTATTATCTTTTTGCCTTTAAAAAAAAAAACACAATCCAATAAGTCAATAACCCTCACATCCGTTACATTCCACTTTAACAAATTTCTTGGTAACTACCCTACTACACTATTGATATATCAAGCAAATTCTAAGAAATGTCCTAAACCAAATCTCTTTGTTTCACAACAACCACCCCAAAATCTCTCTCTCTCTCAACCGAATAAGCTAATCGAATAGAGTCGTGAGCATGCTGGGTCAAAATCGGGTGCGCAATTGCCTTAGCCGAACTGGTCCAGCCACTCTTTTTCTTTGCATTTTCAAATTTTTGAGGGAGATAAAGATTGATGTCGTGTGCGCAATTTTGAATATCATGCGTGAATGTATAAGTGCTACGCTTGAGCAAGTGGCTAAGAATAGGTTCATTTATATATGCGCAGGGTTGGGATGTGCTACAGTGGCATTTGGGTTCACCATTGGGGAGCTTTCATTGATGAAGAGGAAGAAATTTCCCATTGGCTTATTTGACTTTTTAGGATTAATTGCAGCAATTTTACAGGTGACATTTTCGGGTCTACAAGTTTTGCTTAACTGTCTTCATAAATCATTCCCAATAAAATTCTCCATCTTTTCCCTCGTCTTTGCGTTAGTCTCTGGGTTCTACAAGCTGGTTTGGAATCCCCGCCAGCCAACACCATAGATTTGTTATGGATTGCATACGAAGCACTCGCTACTTGCCCTTGAAAGTGCGCAAAGAGAGTCACTCCACAAAAACTGTCCTTGGATGCCCATCTTGTGCCAAACCCGAACTTTCCCTTCACCGGTTAGAGATGGATGCCACATACGTAAGCATCCCCATTAGCTCCTTACAATCTGCTCCAATGGTAGTTGGGGAATGGATATACAACATAGCGAATGAATACGTAGTGGAAGATTCAGTTTCATGGAGTGATAATTGAATTTACGGAACTTCCCAAGACATGAGATCAGGAAGAGCCCGGAGATCTGAAACGTCATTCTCCTGTAAAGAAAATAAGACCTAAGAACTCACCACGTGCATGCACTTTTTGTTGAAGTTTATTCCCTTGAGCCAAACGAAGCAACATTCTGCTCCAACTGCAAGGACAATCTGGTCGGACATCATTGATTGGTGGAAATTGAAATGGGTTTGCCCCTGGCTCTATTTCTTAATCGATAATCTGGTGGCTTCATGGAAAAAGAAATCTCTCATGCAATATGGACAAACTCAGGAAAATGATCTCCATTATCTCATGCATATCCATCTTCCGGTACATCCTTACAGGAAGGGGGTAGAAAGCAAAATAGACTCCATTATGTATTTTATTTATACATAGGTATGGTGAGACGTCGTTCAAGTGCATGTGGAAGAGAAACCAGCAACTAATTGGCTGCTGTGCGTACTATTCCCATGGAATCTGACTTTAATGCTGCTACTACTTTGCCATATCTAATGAGGACTATTGGAGGACCATTAGCTCTGATATTTTGGGTGAATTCATGATGCTGCTTTGTCTTGATGAGGTGTTGAGGAAGCTTTTGGAGAGGGCTGAGGTGGAGGTCACCTTTTTTTTTTTGGTACTTCGGAAATATAAATAAACCTTAAGCAAAAGAGTTAGGCTGCAACATAGAATGCAGCAAGTTCATAACAAGGGCTAGAGCCCATAGCAAATGAGCGAATAAACCTAGCAGAAACATGGACAGTAGCATAAGCAAAAGCATAGGAAGAAACATAGACAGAGCTGCAGAAGAGGTCATAGATTAGTCCAAGATTTGGCGGAGGTTAAGATTGTCTCTTATCATGAATTCCCTTATCTCCACGGATGGAGAGTGTGATACCACCAGATCTTGTTCTTGTTCGGCTCCCAGGTGTGCTAGAAAATCTGCACAAGCGTTTGCTTCACGGTAGACATGTGAAAGAGTGCTTCCCGTGCGGGTTAAGAGATACTTTCCATCATGCAAAATGTTGCTTTGAGGGTGATTAACATTTGGACCGTCGTTGAAAAGAAGGACCGCTGTTTGGGAATCTGATTCTATATGAACATTGGATAGCCCTTTCTCCAAGATTATGGTAAGGCCTCTATAAATACTCCAGATTTCTGTCTCCAAGCTTGAGCCTGCAGTGAGTTTACCATGATATCCCAGCAGCCAAGTGCCTTGATCATTCCTAAAAATTCCACCAAATCCAGCTTTCCGAGTGCTCTCGTACCAACAACCATCCGTATTGAGTTTTATGTTACCTGTAGAAGGGGGAGACCAAGGTGTAAGTTTACGTTTCATTGGGCCAGACATGAGAATGGATTTATAAGCTTCCACAATCTCGGTAGTATAAGAACAAAGGACTTTGGAACTCATCTCCGGATTAGAGTCGAAATTATCGAAACTTTTTCTATTTCGATCCTTCCAATTCTGCCAGAGGTCACCTTTGATGCTGCTGTTTTTGGTTTTGTTTGTGCTATTTGATTGTGTAGTGTGGGTGATATCCATGGTCTTTTCTCATCCAATTATTTGTTGGATGTTTTTTCCTTTTGCTCGGTCTGGTCTCTAAATTCATGGTATGTCATGTCTTCTAAGATTTCTCCGCTTTTCTCGCTCGATGTATCAATTGTCGAGTTTCTTTAATAAACATTTTTGCCTTTTCAAAAAAAAAAAAAAAAGAAACCAGCAACTTATTTTCCTTTTGTGCTTCCCCAATAACAAACTCGACTTGAATTCTGGGCAGCAGTGGCGAAGCGGCAACAGCAGCGTTTTTGGGAGGCGATGGGTTGGCACCAGTCAGGCCTTCCTACTTGATGTATTTTTATTGAGTTTGTTTAATATATTAAATAATATTGCCCATAAAAAAAGAAAAAGAAAAAATAAACACGACTTGACTTGCAATATGTCCTAATTCCTAATCCTTGTTTTGACAAGGCCGCCTGTTGGATGGGCTGCAGTTAGGGCACCGGCAAAAGCAACCACCATGAGAAAAACCCATGAGAAATGACTAAAAAAAAGGTCATTAAATGTAGCTGGGTCATTAGAGCAAGAAAGGCTGATCATATCAAATTTTGTCCAAAATTATACCTGGGTTCTTGGAGATAAGGGTGGGTATAATTTTTTTTTTTTTAATTCGTAGGTTGTTGAGTGGCTTTTGATGGCTACGATACACATCATTAAAGGTATGTACCATATGTGTGTATTGTATAATTCATATTGTGTCACCTCATTAACAGTCATAACATTTTTTAGTGTATTGTAACTTTTCAGCCATAAGATTTGTAATATTTTCTATGATTCATAACATTTAGTGCGTTGCGTAACTTTTATACAAAAAAATTCATAACTCTTATTAATAAGAGGTAATCAATTTGTAATTTTTATAAGGGTGTGTATCATTGTAGCATTTCCCTTGTTCGAGAGAGAGAAAAAATGAAAGGAGGAAAGAGAATGTGGGTGGAAACTTGGGGCTGGGAGGATGCTAGCTAGCTTGGGCTATGGCTGTGAGGCTCCGGTGAGTTGATGACAGGAGCGGCCCTATTAAATGCTAATCTTTGGAGAATCTGGAGGCATAATTGACGGTTTTACTGTATAACTTTGTTGTAATTAACGCTAATTTTTTAATACTCCAAACAAGGATATTATTGTGGGGTAAAATTGAAATTAGAAAGTTAGTACTGTAGTAAATTTAGAGAAATTATTTCGTTCAAATTATAGAACACCAACATCAACTCCAAGGTTTTTTTTTTGTTGGAAAACATAGAAATGTTAATTCATCACGCTAAAAAAGTAATTAGACGTGATTCTTTAAACTTTTTTACTTTCTCTTACATAAAATTCTCATTTCGTGGTCAAACCAAGTCCTCGTGTTTCTTTCCGCATATGATTGGTTTCCAATGTGTTGAATATTTCCCATATAAAAAAAAGAAAAAGTCGAGAGACGTAGAATTCTAGAGAGAGAGTGAGTGGGAGCTTAGGGTTTTTTCTTCCCCCCTCCTTTTTTCCCCCTTCTTCTTCCCTTCCTTCCTCCTTTTCCCCTCAGTCCCCCGAAGCTCTTTACACTCTCTCCTCTCCTCTTTCCATCTCTTATGCTTTTGGGTTGAGATCCTTTCTCCCCTTCATTTTTGTGATGCACATCACCATTTTGAAGGCCCGGCTACATTGGCTTTCGTTGAAGGCGGTGTCAGACGATGCTTGGCGGCAGCGGAGCGACGTGAGGCGGCGGCAGCAGGTAAGACCCCGCCAGCGGTGGAAGTTGGATGCAAATCTCTCTTCTCTGGAACCCGGTCTTGATTGGCTTTGGGTTGATCGCTGCGTTGCTGCTCTTCATTTTGGTTGTATGTTGTATTTGTTATTTGCTTTCCGATGGACCAAAAAAATATATATATATATTTCCCATATGAAAAGTACTATAACTCTTATTTGGGGTGTACTATATGCATGCACCTAATGTGTAGTCCAAATTTTGTTACCTCATAAAGATTCATAACATTTTCGTGCGTTTCGTAACTTTATACTAAAAATTCATAACTTTTTAGCAATATGATTCGTAACATTTTCACTAGCAATCATAACATTTGCTTCTTATAACTTTTCAACAATAAAATCATAATTTTTCACTAAAAATCATAACATTTTAGTACGTGTCGTAACTTTTATACTAAAAACTCATAACATTTTGAAGCTGCATATGTTGCACATCCAAATAGGGATGTGCATTCTAGTCTTTTCCTTTTCCATACAACCTGCAAATAATTTAAGAGGAATACGTTTGCATATAATGCAGCACTAGGAGAGTCTTTGTTCACTCTTCAAAGCTTTCTCAATGCATTTATTTTCTTATTTTACTACTTTTATACTTTTATAATTATCTTCATGATATATAAAATTTCTTTTCCTGATAAAAAGATATATGAAATCATAACTCTTAGTTTGAACAATATGAAAGTGAAGATCATCCAAGCACGCTTCTTCCATTGAGAAGTTATAAATCTTGGCGTATACATTGATACGTACAAGAGGAAAATCATTTTTGGGGTTGTGAGAAAATACCCAGAGATTAGAGACTCGGATAAAAAACTAGCGTAAGCATCTCTTTCTTAATTTTATTTTATGATAATTGCTTCTTATCAATAACAAAATATGGAGAAATGGTCTTTTTGATGAGTTCCTTCGTAGGTTAAATCTAAAATGATGCACACAAATTGGTTTTTAATTTTACTGCTATTTTTCAGCTAAAAGATTTTCTTTGTTGAGAGATAAATAACAGTAGAGAGAAAAGGTAAGGACGTACGGTGGGGGTTCATCATCGTTAAAGATGTTAATGACGAAGTTAATTTAAGGATTCATTCGGAACTAAATACATGGCGAAAAACTAGTTTGCAACTCCTTCCTCTAAGACTGTTGGTGTTCAAATTTATCTATATTAACTTAATGAGCTCAAAAACAATAAATATGTTGGCATGTAATTGGAAAAACAATATGCAATTACTGTTGGTGTTCAAATTTCTCTGTTGATGTTCACTCCTCGTAGCATTTGCTTTAGGTTTTCTAGTAAGTCTAATTCCCAATTACAAAGACTCCTTCTGAATTGTAAATTCCAATCCCCTTCAGGATGGTTCTAGACATTTTTTTTTTGAACGGCAAATTTTTTTATCAATCATATGACGGAGTTACAATGACACCCAAACATGCAACAATCATAATTTGTACCTAAAAGATAGAAAAGTTGATAAGACATCAACCGAAAGAGCAAAAAACACCATGGGAAACATCCGAATAGCTTTGGACTAGAACTTTGATTCCAATGAAGAGCCAATTGATAGCAGCATCTCTCTACCCCAGAAAATCAAAAATACTGCAGCATAGCAGCAACCTTCCAGTCTTCCTTTTGAGATC
The DNA here is from genome assembly GCA_963854785.1 of Vaccinium vitis-idaea. Lineage (NCBI taxonomy): Eukaryota > Viridiplantae > Streptophyta > Magnoliopsida > Ericales > Ericaceae > Vaccinium > Vaccinium vitis-idaea. Next base: position 34,238,294 of record OY978226.1, on the reverse strand, counting down.
ATCCCTTTGGATCCACATATGGGAATTGAAAGGAGGATATACAGCAACAACAGTAGATAGCTGCAGCAGAAGGTAACTTAATAGAACCAGAACATCATCAAAATAGCAGCCGAGTAAAAACAAAAGCAACCATTCACATCCCTTTTGAAGAAGTACCAGAATCCTTGAGAATATCACAAACAAGTGAATCTTTTTTTTTTTTGATCGGCAACAAAATTTTATTAGAACTCGACAAAAGGTACATCAAGGAAAAACCAAATACAAAGCATGAAGCCGAGTATAGGTTGGGTGAGAAAAAATTAGCGAAATGCTGAAAGGAAAAAAAATACTAGCCTGTAGAAAATGGATCCAAGGGTTGATTTCCTATCCAGGTGTGAGTCCAAAATTTGGTAGCATTGCTTGAGTTCACTTTAATTCTGAAACCTAACTTGCAATATGATTTTCCCAATTGTAGTCTGTAGAAAGATAAAATTACAACGGACACGTGGCATGCATTTCGGAGGGTGTCACGCCCTCATTTCTAATAACCGAAATTCATATAAAATCCACGTAAGATAGATCAAAGTCAAAGTTGAAAAGTCAAGTCAATAGTACATATCCAAATCAAATTCCTCATTTCTCTCTCCAAGGGGTACCCATACCCAAATACATAAGTACCAAAAAGATTTAAAATTATTAGATACTTTGAATATTTTTCAATAATTGAGAAAAATTAAAGTTACATAATCGTCCCCCAATAATATACTAAGGATGGGGAGGATAAAATAACTTCATGATCAAAAAGCTTCATGCCATGCATCCACACTCCAAAGCATCCAACACATGTTCCTTGAGCGTGTACCTGAAAATTGATAGGTTGAGCTACACTAGCCCAGTAGGAAACCATTCTACAAACACTAGGTGTATAAAGTATGATATGTGCACATGAACCTGGATACCAAGAATGATTTGGGCAAAGTATGAAAATGAGGACTATAGCAAGAGAATAATGATCACAAAATACCCATGTGTCTAAAGAAATACCAAAGTGTCTAATAATAACCTAAGTGTCTGTTAATTCCCTCAAAACCGTTACAATTTGTGTCGTGTGTTCGATTTCTTCAAAACATCATGTTTTTCATAAACTTTCCATTTTTCACCTCTTCACAAATAATCACTTGTTTTTAATAGGGAATGAATCCCTCTGCCGGATTTCATGGGCTCCGTGCACCCCTACCGGATTTCGTGGGCTCCGAACACCTTTGCCAGATTTCATGGGCTCCAAACACCCCTGCCGAATTTCATGGGCTCCGAACACCCATGGCTAGGGACGCACCGAACGGTGGCCCTAATATTAGATCACCATCATTTCACAAAAGTTCGTTAAACCATCAAGTGTCCAAAACCCCATATAAGTTTGTTTAATACATTTCATTCATCAAACATTTCGAAGGATCGTATTTCGTTCCAATCGTTCGAACTTTATCAAAAATGTCAAAACCGCCTCAATAAGGCATGTGTCCCTTACATTACGCCATCACGTATCTAGTGTCTAAGAATATACTCAAATATCACGAAATCTAAGAATCTCGACGATCCGAACCGCTTAATGTGTTTAAAACGTGTTTTTATGGGTCACCGCGAGGAATCGCTAACAAACAAAATACTAGGAAGGGCTTAATTCGAGCTTTTTTTGATAAACTGTATATGTACGGTTATTATGACAAATTGCTCGGATGAAACCCTTTCGGGTATTTTTTTTGGTGATTCCTCGCGTGATTCTTGGAAAACATGTTTTAAACACATTGAGCGGTTCGGATCGCCGAAATTTGGTTCGAAAAATCAAAAAAGGGGTGGTCCTCACGGAGGAGATCCGTGAGGGAGTCCTGTTAGGATTCCAACAACGCACCACACGCAACAGAAGCAGTAAAACAAGAGAAAACACAACACTCAATATACGTGGTTCGGCCAAATCGGACCTACATCCACGGGGAGGGGGGTTTCACTATAATCCGGAGAAAATCCGTGTTCTTGTGTTACACACTCACACTCAATCTCACAATAGATGAAACCTCACAGTTCTCTCGTGTATTTCTCTCTCCGGGAGAGCCACAACCGGCTCCCCTCTCACACTCTCTGCCTCTCTCTCTCTACATTGTGCTACCACACTACAATACAAGGCATCAATGAGTATTTATAGAGAACACATTAAAAACCCTAGCCCCCTCCCATCTGGGCCTAAGCCCAATGGCCCACACGGGGTGGAATCCCAACAATCACCCCCTCCACGCCGAGTGGGCAAAGTCGTCTGCAACACCCCCATGTCGCCTCCTCCAATCAGCTAACTCTGGCAAGCGCATGTGTCACTAACCAGTCGAGCATCAATGCACCACCAAACAGAGTACACAAATCCCGAAAGAGTGTATCCTTGCAAAACCAGACTCCGCAGCCAATCAGAAAAATCCCGAGTACCGCATTCCCTAAAAAAGAATGCCTCCACTCGCACACCTCAAACCCGAAGTGTATGCGCTCACCAACAGAAGCGCCCGCGCTCTCCAACAGAAGCGTCTGCACCCCCTCAACTAAGGTGCCCGCACCCCCTCATCGAGTGCCCGCAGCTTCATCGCCGCGCTCCGCCACTCTAGCATCCTGTCCTGTCAAGAGAACGCAGCTACCCTCTGCGTACACCAGAGGCTCACTCCTCCAAATGATCTCACACACCATCTGCGATGAGGCTGACTCCTTCTCTGACACTGCATCCCCCACCGAGCACCTCCACACCCCCAAAATCGGGATGCACCTCTCGTGAATCCTGGATGTGAACAAATCCTGCTATATCTCCGTGGCTCAAACTGATCTACCGCTCTGACAGGCGCCTGTGTCATTCCCAAACAAGCATATTCGCACCCTAACCGGGCACACTACTCGAATGAATGTATCCCTGCATGCCAGATCTTCCGCGGTTGATCACAATCTTGCACCCCCTAACCGGAGTGCCCGCATCTGGGCATCCAAAACCCAAATGCTCATGCCCAATCACAGGACATAATCCGTGACTCCATCTCTCCACACCACATGAGCTCATAACTGGAAAGATAATCCGCCACAAAAACACAGAAGAAAGAGAATACCAGTATGCATCATCTGATCTTCATCTCAATCCCTCTGTCCGGAACTCCCATGAACATATCCTGAACAACCAATTGCATCCTCATTGCTAGCTAGCATCCTGCACACTCCTGATTCGACTCCCAGCGCATCCAGTACCATCCAGTCATGACTCCTTGGTACAATCCCGTGCCTATCCTGTGTGCATCTGCAACTGTCGTCATCCCTGCTCACGTCTCACCACCCATACTGCCTGACCATGCCTGACATCAGCTCCAACTGTCATTGCACTCCAACAAGACTGTATGGTGGCCCATCATCCAATCCAATGCAGCTCGAATCACAACTGCAAATCCTTATGATAGGTCTTCAAACCCGATTGAACCAGACTGCCTCCGATCACTGTTGACCAACTCCGACCTGTCACTCCAGTAAGCGCCTGTGTCATTACCAAACAAGTGTATCCGCACCCATCAACAAAGATGCAACACCTGAGAGAATGTATCCCTGCTTACTAGCTTCTCTGACTGATCACCACGGCTTCATCGCCGCGAATCTGCAATCATCTGATTGCCCCGGTCAACCTCCGATCTCTGCAAAGTCTGTCCAATACTCCTGGTGTGTAGCTATACCAATTCCGCTCTCCTTTCTGTCACCTCTCTGTCACTCTGGTTCATCCAAGTTCCATTCCCGGCCTACCTAGCACCCCCTGGACTCCCATCGGATCTCCCATGGTCTGCCTCCGAATCAACATCCTCCCATCTGATTGATCTGACCGCGTCGGATCCTCCCCAATCTCTCCGGGTATCTAGGACCGCAAAAACTGACTCAAATCACTCAAATCCAAGCCCACCAGTGAATTCGGAACCATCCAAATAGCTAGGAACAGCCTCCTCACAACCCAAAACGCCTCCGAGCACTCAAATCCGGCTCAATCCAGCAACAAAACCTGCTTCCGAGCCTCTTCACGAAAAACAGAGCGCGTGGTTAGATCCGGAACGAAAAACTGAGTTGGGAACCGGTCCGAACCGGCCAAGAACCGGTCTAAAACCCACTGAACCGGTCAAAAAACTCCTCCGGGTCTATCTCCGGACCGCTGTCTGGTCTGGTCGAGCCGAACCCGGTCTGAACTGATCACTGAACCGCCGGTCTAACCGGTTTGAACCCTTTGAACTCCGGTTTGACCCCTTGAACTGACCTCTGGTCCATTTGACCCCTTTGACCTCTTTGACCCTGAACCTTTTGGACATTGACCCTTTTGGACCCTTGCATGAACCTTCTGAACCTTGATGACGTCAGCCCTAATACTTGCTGACGTCAGCCCTAGCTCCCGCCGGCTCTGTCGGCGCGTGATCTCGCGCGCCCAACTTCCTCCGGCGCGTGAGGCTTCTTCCGGCGACGTTCCGACCACCGTTGAGTTCGTCTCGAAAAACCCTACACGGTGGTGTGCTCAAAACCTTGATCCAATCAAATTTTGTCCTAGCACAAACCGATCAGCCACTCGCCTCCACGCTCCGCTGTTCAAACTGTTCGAGCTCTGTCCTCCGGTGACCAAATCTGACCGCCCTTACACCGTTGCGATCGTCTCTGAGAGCTGCACGTTATCCACTGATCAAAAATAATTTTCGTCAATTATTTTATCCGACCAGAACTCCAAACAGTGCTCCAAAGGCCTCCGAGTGATTATCCGACTGCTCTGCGCTCTCCGGTGATTCAACCCAAGCTCTGATACCAGTTGTTAGGATTCCAACAACGCACCACACGCAACAGAAGCAGTAAAACAAGAGAAAACACAACACACAATATACGTGGTTCGGCCAAATCGGACCTACATCCACGGGGAGGGGGGTTTCACTATAATCCGGAGAAAATCCGTGTTCTTGTGTTACACACTCACACTCAATCTCACAATAGATGAAACCTCACAGTTCTCTCGTGTATCTCTCTCTCCGGGAGAGCCACAACCGGCTCCCCTCTCACACTCTCTGCCTCTCTCTCTCTACATTGTGCTACCACACTACAATACAAGGCATCAATGAGTATTTATAGAGAACACATTAAAAACCCTAGCCCCCTCCCATCTGGGCCTAAGCCCAATGGCCCACACGGGGTGGAATCCCAACAAGTCCTTAGGAGATCATGATTAGAATGATCTAATAAGGACTCCCTCATTAAAATTCCGTGACAACCTCATGGATTGGGGTCGAATCTCGACTATCCGAACCGCTCAATATGTATACAGTAGTGTCGTACCTAAAATAAGGAACAAAAGCCAGGCCGGGGGATATATATATCCGGAGAGAGAAAGGAATGGTAGAGAAGATGGAATTGAAAGAGAAGGAAAAGGAGGAAATGAGAACGTGGGTGGGAAGTTGGGGGTGGGACTTAGGAGGATGGTAGGCCGTGGCGGTGAGGCTCCAGTGAGACGGTGACAGGAGCGGCCCTTGTTGACTGGGTGCAAGAGGGTTGCTGTGTGGAGAATCTGGAGACATTATTGATTTTGCTCCCTTCTTTTCTTTTCTTTTTTTGTTTTGCAAAAACTGATTTCTTTCCTTATTGATAGTTTTGTAACTTTGTTGTCATTAACGATAATCTCTCTTTTTGATAAGAAACAAGAACATAATTGAGGGGTAAATTTGAAATTAGAAAGTCAGTAGTAAATTTTAGGGGGCGTTGAAGTGAAATTATTTGGTTCAAATTATGGAAACCAACATGAAAGTATTTGGTTCAAATTATAGAACACCAACACCAACATCAACTCCAAGGTTTTTTTTTTTTTAATAGAAAACATAGGAATCTTAATTCATCAAGCTGAAAAAGTAATTAGACCCGATTCCTTAAAACGTTGTTACTTTCTCCTAGATAAAATTCTCATTTTGTCGTTGAAACAAGTCCTCATGACTTTGGTATTTATTTCTGCAGATGATTGGTTTCCAATGTGTTGTGGAAGACTGGAAGTGTTTTTTTGCTGAATGTTTCCCATATAATCTGCAAATAATTACTAACGAGAGTCCAATTGCATTGCAGCACTAGGAAAGTCTTTGCTCACTCTTTGAAACTCTCTTTTTTTTGCTTGGCAGGTGCTTTTTTTTTTTTTACTGTGTTGTTTGAAACGTATTTTACTATTTCGGTTAAATCCTTCTATGATCGATGGGATTATTCCTATGATAATCACAACTTCATTGGACCTCATTGTAAGCAACTCTGGAAAAATCTTTGCCCTTTTGAAGTAGAAGTTTTTGTATGGCAAGCTTTGCAAGGCAAAATAGCTACATGCAGTGAACTTATCAAACGTGGAATTTTTGGTAATGATAGGGCTGATGACTCCGTGGTAGGTTTATGTGCTTTTTGCTGGCTAGAAGTAGAATCTGATGTGCATGCCTTATTACTTTGCAAGGTGGCTTGGAATACTTGGTCTGAAATTATTAATTGGTGGGGAATGATTTGGGTTAGTCCTGGTAACATATATGATCTCATGATTTGCCGTTGTCATGCCGTTTTTCTTAGTCCTTAATCTTTGTATATTTTCTCCAAAGATTAATAAAATTCTTTTGCCGATAAAAAAAAAAAAAACGTATTTTACTTTATTTTTTTGAAACTATCTTATTGCATTTCTTTTCCTATTGTGCCAGTTTTATATTTTTATTTTCATGATATATAATATTTCTTTTACCAATCAAAAAATAAATGAAATCTTAAATCTTAGTCATAAATTTGAACATTATGAAAGTGAAGATCATACCCTATGCACGCTCTTTCCATCGAGAAGTTATAAATATCGGCATATACATTTAGTAGAAAATTGAATAGATAGCTTTCATTGGTATGTATTGATTTGTATAAAATATAACTCTACCGTGAGAATATATAGATTGCAAGATTTTGTGACTAAGAAACCTAACCAAATGAGAAAAATATGCATGACAAAGAAATCTAGATTGACCGGAAAACATGAATAATATCACCTAGATTAAACTAGACAAACAATGATAAATCTTGAAAACATGTTAGCATAATAACGTGGAAAATCATTTTTGGGGTGCCAGAAAATACCCAGAGATTTAGATACTTGGATAAAAAAAACTAACGCAAGCACCTCTTTTTTAATTTTATCAATAAAAAATATGGAGAAATCTTTTGATGAGTTCCTCTGCAAGTTAAATCTAAAATGATGTACAGAATTTTTTTTTTTGCTACGTTTACAACAAAAAGCTCTAACATGTTGTCGTCCTGGCACTAAGGAGGCTCCACTATTAACTTAGCTCTAACATGATGTACAGATCGGCTCCCTTTCCACTACCCCCATTTCCTTTCCGTCGACCAAACTAGGGAGACATGCAGAGGGAGAGCAGGTCACCACAACCACCGCCGACCCATCTCCTCCGGCCTCCCTCTCCACCTCCAGCAACCGCTGCCGCCGCCAAGAACCCTTCGAAACAGACGACCCGCACTGGCCTTTTGGTTTTGAAGGGTTTTGAAATTTCCGATTTTTTTTTCTTGCTTCAGTTAAGTTAGTGGGACCCACTTGCTGACAGGCGGGCCACGTCAGCGTGTTGGAGCTTTGATGTTGTAAACGTATCATTTTGTTTACCTTACTGTGATTTTCTTGAAACCCATTTTACTGTGATTTTCTTGAAACCCATTTTACTGTGACAATTGCAGTTACGAGACTAGTACTTGGAGCGTGCGCGGGTGGTATTTCATATTTGTATCGTTTGAATAGAAATGGATGCTCTATCTGTCATGACTCATAACCCTTTCGCAGGATACCGCTCTCGCAAACCATGCATCCGCTTAGCACAATTATTCATGATTGCAGGCAGGTTACGTACGTCGTCAACTCATTTGAGCAATCTACCATTCGGCGCCATATCTACCGGGAGGCGAACAAGTGGGTAGATGCATTGGCGAACGACTCTAGCTTAGATCAAGTACGTTATTATGGTATTATTCCTAGTTGTGTTTTATCTTATCTAGACATGGATTTGAATGGTTAAAATATCCTTTTATATATATACCACCAAAAAATGACAATTAATCTTATTATTTGAACATGGAAACTTAAAAACTCTCACAGGCGTGGTTAACAAGCTAGGTATACATGTGAGGTTAATGGAACCAAACCAAAGACGAAAAACTACCACTAGCCAGTTTTCACACTTTTTTTTTTTTTTTTTTTTGTGATAAGTGATTTTCACAAACTTCTTGTATGCGAAGAAAGTGATATTCCAAAATTCACAGGGTCCACATTAAAGTTACGAATCTTGTAAGTTGTACCGTATCGACCGCCGAGATGTATCATACAAGAAGAAAAATAGGATTTTCCGGCCTCCGACTGTTCTAAGTTGTTTTTCGGATGTTCTCCACTAAAAAAATGGATTTTTCAGCTAAAATATTTCAGTAGTAACTTATCCAGAAATTTGACAGAATTTGAAATTAGTGGTTCAAATTCACTTGGGAAACAATCTAAGCCATTGATTTTAAATTCTGGGTAAGTTTATGGATAAATTTTATGGGTACTTAGCATTTTTTAAAATATTTTCTTGGTTGAGGGAGATAAATAGCAGTAGAAAGAAAAGGTAAGGACGTACGGTGTGGGATCTTTCATCGGTAAAAATGAATGGACACGTTAAAGATGTTAATGACGAAGTTAATTAAGGAATAATTTGGATAAATACATGGTGCAAAACTTGTTTGCAACTCCTTTCTCTAAACTGGAGGTGTTCCGATTAGAAGCGGGGGGCGTGTTGTCCCTTCGGGGACAACATGCATGTTGGGCCGATCGATTATGGCCGTCCGTGGTCAGCCATGGACGGCTCAAATCTGTTCGGCAGTGGATGGTTCAGATTTGTTTGAACAAAATGTGATATGAGCCATCCATGGCCGACCACGGACGGCCGTGATCGGCCCAATATGCATGTTGTCCCCAAAGGGACATCACGCTCCCCCGGATCTGTTCCGATTTATCAATAAAAGGGTAAATAACACTTACACCTCCTCATCTATCACACTTTTTGTTAAATTATCTCACATTGCTCATCTAAGCCACCCAGTCTGGTTAATAAATTCTTGAAGTTACTCCTCCTATTGCCAATTGATTTTAAGTTGGAACCCTCCAAGAAATTTAACATGGTATCAGAGCTAGGTCTTGGGTGGCCTTAATTCGTACCTCCACGTGCATCCAGGTTGCATGTGAGGGGAGTGTTAAATTATTCTCCTTTGCCCGAGTAAAAAAAAAATTCTTCTATTCTTCTCAATTCGTACCTCCACGTGTATCCGGGCTACACGTGAGGGGGAGTGTTAAATTATCTCACATTGCTCATCTAAGCCACCCAAGTCTGGTTAATAAATTCTTGAGATTACTTCTCCTATTGCCAATTGATTTTAGGTTGGAACCCTCCAAGAAATTTAACACTTTCTTAGAGACACCCCCAAATCTTTAAAAGTGAAGGAGATCCCCCATATATTAAAAGTTATCACTAAAACCCCTTCTGTCCAATTTGGGCTAATTTCGTTAATGGAAGGTTTGCAGTTACATAGTTGCCCTCTATAACACACACTCTTGTACCCCTTTTTCTTTTTTTGCTTTACTTTTAGTTTCTCTGTGATGTTCTGCCGCACCATGCCTTTGCTCTTGTTTCTGGGTTTGGTTCTCCTCGATGTACCCTTTGTTGAGTATCAATAAATCTTGTTTCCCGATTAAAAAAAAAAGTTTTAACTTGCATCCCCTTAACTTGTTACTATTAGGGCTTCCACAATAGGTGCTTGACCGTTCGGGTGATTAATAAATTAACTTAGAATTTCGTCCCAAGCGTAGGACTATCGACCGGTGCAGCACAATAAATCCGGAAGTACCGGAGTCGAACCACAGAGACGGTTTACGGTGTTCCACTCAAACTATGTCGGTTCTATGTTTGTAACTGGCTCTCAGGTAGCCACCCCTTGCTCAATTGGTTTAATTAATTATCTAAATTGAACTAATTTAATTACTGAACTCTGAATTTAAACAGGAGAGCACAGCCGTGGGCACTACGGTGCCCGCAACTAGTCTAATCCACATTCACTCGGGCCACAATTATTTAATTAATAGGTTTAAAAATATGGAAATAGTTCCTAACAAGTGCACACCACTTGTCACCAATTCCTGCGCAATTTAGAATGGGCGATGCCCGGGTTTTGTTTGCTAGAAAAATTCCGTTTTCAGAAACTGCGCATCAATTAAAATGATTCGGCACCGAGGTGGAATATGAATCGGCCTAGCCACGGGACACCTTGTCCCGCGGCCGCACTCAATACGACTACTCACACATATTAAAATAAATTGCAGAAATCAAAATAATCTTAGATCTAGACATGCTTGGAATTAAAATACAAAAAACAATAGAGAACAATACCGTAATTGCAAAGGAAGAAACTCAAATTTAATTATCAATCCGCAAAGTAACAAGGCACTGGAAATCTGGAGATTAAACTTGAATGCGCGGAATCCTGAAGTAAAACTGTAGCCGAACTTCGAAAAGTAAGAAAACTAAGAACAATTCGTGGAACCCTACTTAGCCCCAAAAACGGGGTATTTATACCCCCTCCCGAAGTCAAAATCCGTAACAAAGTCAAAAACCAACTATAACGCACTCGGTATCGATACAGGAGAAGTCCTGTATCGATACCCATACGTTCTGTTCGCGTATGATGAAACGGGTATCGATACAGCAAAAGACCTGTATCGATACCGAACCCTCTAACTTGCTTCCTTAGCTTGCTTGGCCGTTCCCACTTGGGCCCCACTGGTTCCCTACGTGCCTGACCGCCATGTGTCCACTTCATGCGCTCTTTCCAGCCTGTTCCCTACAAAACAACCAAAAACAAGAAAACCCAAAGACACACCGCATCAAGTGGAAAATGGAATAAAACCGCGCCTCTAACGCGTTGATTAGCCCTACTTAGGCGCTTATATCTAGAGATATTGCGCGCCTATCACACCCCCCAACTTGAGCGTTGCTAGTCCCGAGCAACGAAAAGAATAAAACACATAAATAAAAGGATAGATCTTTTAAACCCCCGGGCGGCCCCGGTAGGACGAGTGAAGTCTCGTGAGGGTTTTCAGCAGTGATAACCCACAAAACACAAAGGACTCGGACATTGGGATGCAACTCAACCCAATCAATAGCTTCTTGAAATACTACAGTGACTGTCAGGTAAGTCAAAGGCAAGATATTTCATCCATGGAGAAAGTTAAACAAGTGAACTTCGCAGCAAACTTAGCACCAAAAATTAATCCTCTCACCTACGATCGGATAGGGATTTATCACATAACATGCGTGTAAGTGAGAATCACACATAGAAATTCACTAATCCCGAAAACAGTTCACACTATATCAATATCCCGGTGCGTCTCTAAAACTCACCCCTTCCCCTAATGATTAATCTTTTTTTCTCCTTTTTGTTTTTCTCTTACCACTTTTTCTTGTGGTCGTGCAATGCCTGGATCTGTCGGGCTTTCTAGTTGACCCATGTAGCGAGCTTTAGGTTGGTCATCCCCAAGCCAAATGGCCTTAGGGTACCAGGTTCAAAGAGACCCCTCAGACTTAATTGCTCGAGTCAAAAAGGCTTTAGGGAGAGACCCAGGCTAACCACATTTAACCAATGCCTTCACAAGGTCTATCCATCTTTTGATGCGAACAACATGGTGGGAGCATACCCCGATTGTCCGGTTACTACTCAATGGACGCCCGGACAAGCAATACCAATTTAGCGCACAATGTAGGAAAGGGGTTCCAATTAGCCCGTGGGCGCAATCAACTAACACCGAAATATCAATAATATGTAAACCAAATTCAAGGCTAGTGAATGCTCAGAGTGGGACAGTGCGCGTGAAAAGCATGAGCTCAAGTGATCAAGCGCTATCCGACTACAGATCATACGGGCTAACTAAGTGGTTCCTAAACATCATGTTCACGAGCTTAAGTCTATCCATGAAATCATATCGAGACTTCGACTCGCACAACAACCCCTATAGTACGAATTAGCAGTCATCAACCAAGAATAGTTACACCCCAAACATCCAAATTCCTTTTTTTTTTTTAAATAAAAAAAAACATGTGCGAAGTACACCCTCCCCCCAACTTAGAACATGCTATGTCCCCAGAGCATGGAGACATTAAAATTGAAAGAACAAGGGGAAGAACTGGACCTCCGGGTGGCAGCCAACCACCATGACCTCGGCCGATATACGAGGAATTTCAGGTACGCTCACCGTGCAACCTGCAAAACACGTCAGTCCAGCCCGGCACGTGGTATCCGGGCGTACACAGAGAAAACCAAACAAACAAATAACAGAAAAAGAAAATACACCACCACTTCCGTCACGTGAAAGACACGGGTACTACTTTTCTCCCTAATTTCTCACTTAAATTTGGGTAGAGAAGGTCATCATAACAATCCCGGGTAAGTCATGACTCAACAGGTTAAATCACTCAAGGTTTTTCCTTAAAGAAATCAGAGCCAATCATCTTTTATGACTATCCGAGACACGGCAATAAGATTGTTAGAAACCCAGATACACAAATTTAAGGCTAGAAATTAGGTGGCTATACCGGACCATTAAAAACTTTTTTGAATAGAAAACTGAAAAACAAACACGAATATAAAAATTGCCCTTACTAACTGGAGCTGGGCACACGATCCTTCTTTTAATAGCGGCGTGCGAAGCTATGAAAACCCAAGTCAATGATGGGTACCCCTAATACTAGAGGCCGGGTCCACACTTAATGAAAAGCATGGTACGCGTAAGCTACCCGTCAACAACTTCCTCTCTTGATCCTCCTCAAGGGATGAGGAGATCACAACCGGATAAGTATCATTGCCCTTCAACAAGGCGTATTCAAACGTGTCCGAGAGAGGCTTCAACGCTGGTTTACGCGGCTGAACCAAAGACGGAAGAACCTTGGGCGAAGGGTTGCCCAGAGGCTCGAACATTGGGTCATAAAAGACCCCACAAACTTCCTCTACTGAATCCTCAACGTCCAACATATCTAACAGTTTGACCACCTCTGGAGAATCTAAACATGACGCCTCCTCGGCGGTAAGAGCTATCTCCAGAGGATCCTTATATAAAACTGTATCACTGTGCTCCTGAACGAGCGTGTCAACCAAACATAACTCATCGAACTCCTCCTCAACCTCACCCAAGGTACCGACACTATAGACATCCACCTCCATTTTCTCTTCGCCAATAGACAACTGGACCTTGCCAGTTTTGCAATTCATGACAGCATTGGAGGTGGCTAAGAAAGGACGACCTAGGATGATAGGAGTCTTCTCTAAAATCTCAGGATTTACGCAGGTGTCTAGGACAATAAAATCTGCAGGGAATTAGAACTCACCTACCTGAATCATCACATCCTCTACCACACCCTTGGGTACCCTAACACTCCGGTCTGCCAACTGCAATGTGACAGGAGTAGCTCTCAGATCGCCTAGGCCTAGCCTCAAGTATGCGGAATAAGGGAGCAAATTAACACTCGCTCCCAAGTCTAATAACGCTTTATCAAAAGTCTGCCCTGCGATAGCTATAGGGATGGTGGGACACCCTGGATCCTTGCACTTTGCAGGAATCTCAGTCTCAATAATGGAGCTCACTACCTCGGTCAGAACCACATTGTTCTGACTCTTGCGCTTTGGTGTGCAGAGGTCCTTCAGAACCTTCGCACACTGGGGAAAAGACTCAATTGCCTCAATCAAGGTGATAGGGAATTGCACCCTCTTAAAAAGTTCGAGCATCTTATGGTTCATGCTCTGCTTAGGCTTCACCGCCAGTCTTTGTGGAAACGGAGCTAATGGCATCGCTGGCGGCGTTTGAGTCTTGGGGGCCGCATCAGCAGGCACCACCACCTCAGGTGACCTCTCAACACTCTCAGGAGTTGCGCGTGGTGCATCAACCGGCTCCGGGTGTGGAGCTGGTTTCTGCTTTGGCGGGATGGACTTGTCAATCTCCTTCCCATTTCTAAGAATGGTGACCGACTTGGCCTCCCCATGATTCTGACCCTGAATATTCGGACCTGAAGAATTTCCCAAGTAATGGGCCCCCGCTGTACTACCCTGGGCTGGGAACTTTCCCTTCTCCTGTTGCATTTGACTAATAATCGCAGTGAGTTGGGACATCTGGGTAGTAAGGGCTCCTATTTGCTGCCTTGTCTCAGTCTGAAATGTCATCTGAGACCGCATCATGGAGTTGACAATATCCTCTAGCTTATGGTCACGTGCAGTCATCTGTGAATCACATGGGGGAGGTCCACGGGTGGATGAACCTGCCCCCCTACTAGGCTGTTGCTGGTAGTGGAATGGACTGACTTGGCCCTGCGGAGACCTGAATGATTGAGACTGTGAAAATTGCTGCGGCGGAGGCGGCGCAAGGGGTTGCGCTTGACCTCCACCTGCGGGTCTAGGGTCCGACCACCAGTCTTTGGAATGATCTCTCCATCCCGGGTTATACGTATTTGAGTAAGTGTCCCAATTCCTCACAGCATTTACCTCTTCCTGATTATTCTGACCCGCTCCCTTAGCAGCTAAAAATCCGGGGCATGCAGTTGCAATGTGCCCCTTACACTCACACGACACACAGACTTCCTCTATACTGACCTCTTGCACTGGACGAGTCTGCCTAACTTCTAATTCCTCTAGCTTTTGCGCCATTTTTTCAACCTGGGCCTGGAGTCGCTGGTCACGAATGGTAACGGGGATAACAGTGGACCCAAAAGGTCCGGACCGATCAAAATCAGAGGGTTCTAACGCCCTCTGCCTATCTGCTAGGTCATCCAGAAAATCCCAACCCTCATCCACAGTTTTGGACAAGAAGTCGTCCCCTTTACACGAATATTCTATGTGCTGGATTGTCTCAGCGTTGAGACCCAGGTGAAAGAATTCGACCAACTGTATCTTCTCAAAACCAGGGTGTGGCATTCTTAGGAGCAAATCTTTGAAACGCTCCCATGCCTTCACAAAAGACTCTCCCCTCTCTTGCCTAAAACCTTGAATTTGACGCCTTAAACTATTAGTTTTAGCCTCAGAAAAATATTTTCTGTAAAACGCGTCAAGCACATGCGCCCATGTGGTGAAGGACTGAGGCTTTTGCATTCTAAACCATCTAAGTGCGCCATCTTTTAAAGTTGCCTCAAACAGCTTGAGGCAGGCATTGTCGTATTGGGTAGTAGACGCCAGGTTGCGCACTAACCCCTCAAACGTCCGCACATGTTCGTACGGATCATCAGACTCTCTCCCATAAAAGTTAGGGAGGCTATTCAGGACACCAGGCTTTACAGTGAAGGCATTGCGTGCCTCCTGTGTCTCTCGAGGGAACACAATCGGCCCGGGAGGAGTGGTCCTCTCGGGATTCAAATGCTGCCTCAACGATGGTTGTTGAATTACCTCCTGGTCTCCCATTTCAAAAGATTCTGGTTCGGAAACTGACTCTGACTCTGACTCTGACTGATAAAGCGGATTATCGAAATTGACTGACTCGACAAGTAAATCTATGTAGAGTCCACTAATGGGAATGGACTCCGACCGACTCTCTACTGACTTTGACGAAGAATTTGAAGGCTCTGACTGACTCGACCTGCTCTCTATCTTCACCAAGCGATTAGTACGATCACGGTAATAGAGAGGATCAGGCTTGCGGACAACTTGCTTATCTCTACCTATGATGACTCGACTAAAATTTAACAAACACTAAACTAACACCGTTTGAACACACGTCACCGTCCCAGGCAACGGCGCCAAAAATGCTTGACCGTTCGGGTGATTAATAAATTAACTTAGAATTTCGTCCCAAGCGTAGGACTATCGACCGGTGCAGCACAATAAATCCGGAAGTACCGGAGTCGAACCACAGAGACGGTTTACGGTGTTCCACTCAAACTATGTCGGTTCTATGTTTGTAACTGGCTCTCAGGTAGCCACCCCTTGCTCAATTGGTTTAATTAATTATCTAAATTGAACTAATTTAATTACTGAACTCTGAATTTAAACAGGAGAGCACAGCCGTGGGCACTACGGTGCCCGCAACTAGTCTAATCCACATTCACTCGGGCCACAATTATTTAATTAATAGGTTTAAAAATATGGAAATAGTTCCTAACAAGTGCACACCACTTGTCACCAATTCCTGCGCAATTTAGAATGGGCGATGCCCGGGTTTTGTTTGCTAGAAAAATTCCGTTTTCAGAAACTGCGCATCAATTAAAATGATTCGGCACCGAGGTGGAATATGAATCGGCCTAGCCACGGGACACCTTGTCTCGCGGCCGCACTCAATACGACTACTCACACATATTAAAATAAATTGCAGAAATCAAAATAATCTTAGATCTAGACATGCTTGGAATTAAAATACAAAAAACAATAGAGAACAATACCGTAATTGCAAAGGAAGAAACTCAAATTTAATTATCAATCCGCAAAGTAACAAGGCACTGGAAATCTGGAGATTAAACTTGAATGCGTGGAATGCTGAAGTAAAACTGTAGCCGAACTTCGAAAAGTAAGAAAACTAAGAACAATTCGTGGAACCCTACTTAGCCCCAAAAACGGGGTATTTATACCCCCTCCCGAAGTCAAAATCCGTAACAAAGTCAAAAACCAACTATAACGCACTCGGTATCGATACAGGAGAAGTCCTGTATCGATACCCATACGTTCTGTTCGCGTATGATGAAACGGGTATCGATACAGCAAAAGACCTGTATCGATACCGAACCCTCTAACTTGCTTCCTCAGCTTGCTTGGCCGTCCCCACTTGGGCCCCACTGGTTCCCTACGTGCCTGACCGCCATGTGTCCACTTCATGCGCTCTTTTCAGCCTGTTCCCTACAAAACAACCAAAAACAAGAAAACCCAAAGACACACCGCATCAAGTGGAAAATGGAATAAAACCGCGCCTCTAACGCGTTGATTAGCCCTACTTAGGCGCTTATATCTAGAGATATTGCGCGCCTATCAATAGGCTCCCAAAAATTGCTCCTAAGTTGTATTCTAAGGTGTACATATAAACATTATTGGGATCCACTTTTCACTCGTAGAACTGTAAAATTTAGAGAGGATGTGTGCACTCAATGGGCTAGCAATAGCATTCTCTATTTTGTGAAAAATAAAATAAAATTAGGAGCAACTTTTTCAAAGATTTCATATTAAAAAAAAATTAAAAGACTTTGGCCCCACTTAGAGTTAGCTAAAAGGCTACCTAAATTTAACTATTGTGTTAGGAGCCACCCTTAGGAATTTGTATGGGGAGCTCATTGAAGGCAATACTTGAACACATGACTAGGTAAATGTTAGGAGCCTCACTTAGAAGCCATTTTGAGAGCCCACTGTGGATGCTCTCACTCACCCCGTCGCAAAAAGATGGCTACGCCAGTAAAATAAGAGCTAAAAAAATTCAACTACATTAAAATAACTCGTCAATATTAAATAAGTAGTGGCAAAAATATGAAAATTTCGGCAAAATCACCTTTCATGTGTGAAAGGAGAATTAAGAAGCAGTACAAAACGAAATGGCCAAAAGGCGAGAGTGAGTTTAGAGAGAGAAAGTGAGGAGAGGGAGAGGTCTCCCATGGCCGCCGGCTTTCCCCCTCCCCCTCCTATGGCCACCGTCTTTGCACCTTCTTCCTCCTCCTCTTCTCCTTCTTTGAGTGCCTTTTAGGGTGACCGGAGACTCCCCATGCCGGATCCGTTCCTCTCCGGTCCGGTGTGGGTGACCGCACCGATTTTTGGGCCTGTGGGGGCCAGATCCGGGGTTCCCGGTCTGGATCTCCACCATCGACGGCGAGTGGCGGCTTCCAACAGCTCCGGCGGACGCGGCGACGACGACCGGTGACTTCCGATGACGCATGCACGGCGGCAATTCCTTTCTTCTGTACTTTTCCGTTCTTTTTTCTTTTTTCTGTATTTTTTGGATTTTTCCTGTATTTTTTTGTTATTTTGCTTGTATTTGTTGGTGTTTTAATGCAATTTTCTTCCTATTTCTCCCCCAAAAAAAAAACGAAATGGCCCACTAAACACGTGGGGAATACAGAGCCCAATCCGTACCAAAACCGCATTCGTTATGATGCTTTGTTGTGAACTATTGTGGGGAGAATTTTGTTTTGGAGACATGGAGATTTCGATGTGATGCTTTGTTGTGCTTTTTGTTATATAAGTAGTTAGCTTTCTTTTTGTGTGTTTTTACGAAGTATGGTAGGGGCGACCATGGCCCACGGGGCTCTAGACTTTCCCAAGTACGGTAAGTGTGAAAATGTGTTTATTATAAACTAACACCATAATTACCGAAAGATGTAATTGATTCCGTATACCAAGCTTTTCTACTTAGCATCTCCGGCAGATCACTTTTCACATTTTTAATATTAAATAATTATCGGTCTAAGAAAATCCTCTCACTCTCTCTAAATTACTGTCGACTTATTTACCGATTTCCTTCAGGTAGCTAACCCCAAGGGGTAACCCGACATTCAGAGTCGGTCACATTTAAAAAAATTGCAAAAAGGAATCACAAGCAATATTGTTTTCTAAATTCAAATAATTTGAGATAATCTACCAGTTTCATATACATCATAGACTTAATATATCTCTTAGTCATAAATACCAAAAACAAGAAATTTAAGATATCATAAGCTCGCTTGTTCAACCAAAAAGTTATAAATCTTTAGGGGTGCAAAAAAAAATTTAAAACAATGGTGAACCTCTAAAGTTGTGTGAACCGTACGTTTTGGTCCAGATTTGTGAATTAATGATTTAGACACAAAAACTAAAAATTTAGCACTGGGAGATGTCTAATAGTTTGCGCCACAGATTTATACTCTAGAACCATGGATTAACCGAACCGAAACCTTCACCCTATATATATAAGCGCAATAGTTGATTTGATGTTACCCCATGGCTTAGGTCCGGAAATTACCCGGTACATGTAGGACGGGAGGATTGTATGTACCCAAGGGATTAGTCGAGGTAACATGTTTCGGAAACCCTCAGGTAAGAAAAAAAGTGCTGGTCAACAAAGAAGTGTTTCTCAGTTTAAAAAAAAAAAAAACAAACAAAGAAGTGTTTCTTATAAAGTTTTTTATTACATTTTTTTGGGTCAACAAAGAAAAATTTACTATTAATCGATGAACGAATAATACGTACAAGGATTTAAAAGATTATGTACAAAGTGGCATCACAATCACAAACCAAGAGACTACCTCCTAACGAAGTTGGAATAAAAAAATCCATTCACTCACTAAAATTTTTGGAGTTTCTCTTTGTGGATTTCAAGATGTGCGCTTGTGAATTCGAGTATTTTATCTCGTCAGATAGAACACTGTCTAGTCCCGAGTAAGTTCCAGGGCATCACAAAGCATTCTTGCTCCTTAAAAATGTTATTATTCCTTATCTTTTTTGTATTTCTAGTTGGACTTTTAACTTGTTTTAAAGTTTGATGCGGTATTTTCAACTCCCTCTGTCCCATTTTAAGTAACCCTTTTGGGAAACGTGTATTTTGTGGACGTTAAAAATGTACTTCAGTATAATGTTTTTTAAATTTTTTTTGCATCAAATTAAAGTACTCAATGAGTACTTTAATTTGGTGTAAAACAAATTATTTTGTAAAGGTTCGAAATTACACGTACTCCCATTGTGGCCACTTAAAATGGGACGGAGCTTGTATGTTGGTTGTGGTGAGATGTTGGTCGAAATCACCACAAGTTTATACCTTTTGTCAAAACTGAAAACTCGATTAAATACGTTTACTAATTTTTTTTATTTATTTGATTTGCATAATGTCCAAACAGAAATATCCGATTTAATTAGCAGAAACATCTAAGTTATGAAAATACAGTATCATAGGTTGCTCCAGCTGTCACGCTGTATCCCATTGAATGGACTACATGCTATTTTTATTTGTATCTTTTCTGAACTTCAGTTAGATTCATGTGGAATTAATCATTTGTCTCAACGACAAGAATCATAAAAATAAAAAACTATGACGAAAAGAAAAAATAAAGTTTGGTAAAGAAAAAAAAAACCAAACAACTACTGGTATTTTTTTTTCCTCTTATATGAAAATTTTCAACTTTGTCACAATTTTATACTTTTTGGATTTCTCTCATCGAAATGAATGATTAAAAACTAATAAAAGATTATAAGAAGTAAAAAAAAAAAAAAACCAAACAACTAATTTTTGAAAATATTAATTGGATTTTTAGTTAAAACAAGTGATATTGTGTATTAGTTTGATGACAAAAATATAGCATGAACTCATTGCCAGTAGAAAAAACAAACGCACCCAAATATGTAATGGAGCGTGGGCCTCCAAATGCTTGCTCCGAAAGGACCAAAACATAAGAAAAGTGTAACAATATAAAGAAGTCCCCACAAGGTCTCCAATAGAGGGCACTTTTTAAGCAATATTTGTAATATTCGGGGAAGTCTCCGTTGACTCGACTTTTTTTTTTTTTATAAGAAGATGTTCGGATTAATTTTCGCACACTTAAACTAATTAATTAATGTTCGGATTATAAGAAGATGTTCGGAATACCGTTTAAAATAAGAACCAAAGCTTCATATGAATTAACTCAAAAAGAGTTGATAGCACCTACACTCCGCTTTTTTTCAATCTGGCTGTCTTCTTCCAAACTTTTCCCGTAAAGTAGACTTTCCTTTCACCTACAGTACTCCCGTAAAGTAGCCTTCCTTTCTTACGCACCTTTAAAATGCCGTCACCATGCATTCTTTATCTGTTTTCTTCTTTCAACCCTACCCCACCCTCCTAACGTGGACATGGGTCTCGTAGTGACCCAATTGCTATACTTAGTTTAATTCTCCAAATAATATTAGCAATTTATTTTCATTTTCGTAGAAAAAGGATATCCGACCATATGACTATCGATATCAAATTAATTTAATTTTTTACATGAATAATCTATTCAACATTTCTAATAAATTGAACGGCTTCGATCCCGAATAAAAATTTTAAAGGACCCACAATTAAAGTCACTATAGGGACCCAAATCTCCCAAACGTGGATTTCCAGAGAAAAAGATAGGCCATCTTGGTCTCATATTACTGGTTTGGACTCTTTGTATGATGTTGTATATTTAAAATACATACAATCGCATGGGTGGTATATTATTTTTTACTGATAAAAAAAAATCTCAATACAATACTAATTTTTTTGTTTGTTTGTTTGAACAGAAAAGTATAAGTAAAAAGAAAGAATAATTTTATATAGTAAAATTAGAATAGAGAACCTGATTATATGAGTTTTTAAACAAGTGACTTAATAAAGTATAAAAGATGTTTTTGAGGTTAAATTTGATCCAAAATTTACTAAGACTGATAAGAATGCTCTAAGAATAGCAAACCAGACAAAAAAAAGGCAAACATGCAGTAGCATCCCGTGTGGCCGTGTCTTTAAACGACAATGTTTTTAAACGACAATATGTTTTTAAACGACAATGTTTTCACCTATTTGACATTCGTCACATTCCACTAACAAATTTCTTGGTAACTACCCTACTACACTATTGTTATATCAAGCAAATACTAAGAAATGTCCTCAATCAAATCTCTTCAATTTGTTTCAGAACCAGCCCCTTCTCTCTCTTTCTCTAGTTCTATCTTTTACCTTCCTCTCTATCCTCTTTCTTATTTTCTAATCTCAACCGAATCAGCCAATCGAATAGAGTCACGAGCATGGTGGGTCAAAATCGGGTGCACAATTGCCTGAGCCGAAGTGGTCCGGCCACCCTTTTTCTTCACATTTTCAATTTTTTGATTAAGATAAAGATTGATGTCGTGTGTGTAATTTTGAATATGATGTGTGAATGTATAAGTGCTACGCTTGAGCAAGTGGCTAAGAACAAACTAGTTTATATATGCACAGGGTTGGGATTTGCTACAATGGCAACTGGGTTCACCATTGGGGAGCTTTCATTGATGAAGAAGAAGAAATTGCGCATTGGCCTTTTTGACTTTTTAGGATTAATTGCGGCAATTTTACAGGTGACATTTTTGGGTCTACAAGTTTTGCTCACTTGTCTTGATAAATCGTTCCCAATAAAATTCTCCATCTTTTCCCTCGTCTTTGCGTTAGTCTCTGGGTTCTACAAGCTGATTTGGAATCCCCACCAACATCATACATTTGTTATGGATTGTAAAAAAAGCACTCGTTACTTGCCCTTGAAAGTGTCCAAAGAGATACACTCTACAAAAACTGTCATTGGATGCCCATCTTGTTCCAAACCCAAACTTTCCCTTCACCGGTTAGAGATGGATGCCAAATACGTAAGCATCCCCATTAGTTCTTTAGAATCTGCTCCAAGTGTTGTTGGGGAATGGATATACAACATAGCGAATGAATACGTGGTGCAAGATTCACTTTCATCGAGCGATAATGAACTTACTGAACTTCCCGAGACACGAGAGGAAGAGCCCGAATTGGAGATCTGATACATCATTTTCCTGTAAAGAAAGAAAATAAGACCTAATTAAGAACTCACCACATGCATGCGCTTTTTGTTAAGGAAAATAGAATCCATTATAATCGCATGCATATCAGAAAGGAAATGATCGGTACATCCGTACGGGAAAGGGTTTGAAAGCAAAGAGGGAGTTGTGAGATAATTGATTGATTATATATTTTATATATACATATGTAAATAGAGGGAACCAGAGAGAGGGAGAGTTAAATAGAGGAAACCACTAAATGGTTAATGGGTTTTGTTTTAGAAGCTAGTGAAACTTTGTTGTAACTTGATTTCTGAGTTGTGATTACAAGTCTCTCTCTCACCATGATCAACTTAATGAATTTGCTTTCTCTTAAACTTGATCTAACAATTTAACCTTTACTGAACAAATTCAAGTAATCCACACACGGAGCACCCCATGCAGATGGGTTTTCTTCACCTGGTGGACCAAGAAAACTTAACTCAAGATTTTGATGGTAGCCTCTGTTGAGGATCCATGGCTTCTCTATTTATCCTTTCTCGAAGCCATTCTCTTGTGCTTCCTCAATAACAAACTCGACTCGAATTCTGGGCAGAAGTGGCATTTTGGGAGGTGATGGGTTGGTGCCGGTGAGGACTGAGAGCCATTGTAGGCAGGCCGCAGCGATGGGAATCTTGGGTACACTCCAATCTCAACACATAAAATGTAAAAGTAATTTTATGAGATTTTTATAAAATCCTCCTAAAATCTATAGGAAAAACCACTACATTTTATCAGTTAAGAAAACAACTTTATTTTATCACCCCTCCATAAAATGTTCATTTTATGAGATTTTCATAAAATGCACCTAAAATCTATAGGAGAACAAGGCTGGCTGATCCATATAATTGGATATTTACATTGGCTAACCATATAAATCTTTTCTTGAACAAAAAAATTTTACATGTAAATTTTTAACCTTTTTTTAACTTATCTAGGCTATAGTCCACCCCAAGATGACTATAGCTCCGCCCTAGCTTGCACCCATACCTCCGACAATCATATACCAGCTTGAACTCAGAAGAGAACAATGGTTGGTAAGGAGCCAACCAAAGAGGAAAGTGTGCATATTTAATACGCCAGAAAACTTTTTTTTTTTTTTTTGAGCAACAAACAATTTCCATTATATAAACGACAACCAAATCACAACATATTTAGTCCCCAATCATTAAGGTATGAGTGGGGGATGATTGAAACAGACTTAAACTTTGACAATATATGCACAAAGTTCCGAAAGCATCAAAGAGGGCATGCCTAGAGACCCAAATCAATTTGTGTGCTCATTACCATGCTTCCTTCATTCGTAGATGGCAGAAAATCTCACCATTTTTTGTGAGCCTTGCAGTTGCTCTTAGAAGTTGTTGGGCGTATTTGTACGTGATAGCTATCGATACAAATTTTATATTCTGATTTTAGGTTTTGATGCAGTTCTAGGTTTTATTAAGTATTCTACTACCTCGCCACAAAAGCTACAGATTAGGCACTTGGTCAATTGGTTGAATATTTTATTAATAGGTATAGTCCAAGCAATATCGATTATTCTTTAGAGAAGACAAATGTTTGGCCAAAAAAAAAACGACAGGTGTTAGTTTTTCTTTTTGGTAAATTGACATATTTGCACGGTTAATGTGATTTCACTTTTCGTAAATATAATAATTTCCTAGCTATATATGATCCACATTTTTTGTAGAGTTGTGGTTTGGCTAAATTTAAAAAACTGGTTTTTTGATTTTTTTCGATTTGTCTTTATTCAAAAAAAAATTGCATTTGTTAGTTTTGCGTCAAGATTTTGTGGTTTCTGGATTTATCTCGTCAAGACGAATCCAAAGAGTATAAAATTATGGTCAAAACTCAAAAGTAATAATAGTTTTTTGAATAAAGCTGAAAATAAACCAGTTTTTTGGATCATTTTTCGTCTTTATTCATAAAACTTTAAGTTTGGCTAATAATTTTATACTTTTTAGATTCCTCTCGTCGAGACAAGTCAAGAAACCACAAAAAATTAATCGACCGAAAACTAACAAATGCAAAAAAAAATTGAACAAAGACAAAACGAAAAAAAAAACCAAAAACCCAGTTTTTTCAAATTAGCCAAACCACGCAAGCGGAAAGGACATTGAAATCTTGCTCAGATTCTCAATTAGGTTTCCTAGGGGGTGAAGATGAACCCTTTTTTTGGGATTAAGCAATTCTGGAGCTGTTAACATTGCTTTTTGTGTGTTGTTCTTTATTTTATTTTTTTCCACATAAATTGCTCAAATTGTGAAGCTTAAATTAAAAACTGACCTTGGAGAGAAGTTATAAGTTTGTTGGTGAAGTTAATTCATTTTAAATTATGTTCAAATTACGTTGCATTGTGCCTTTAGACATGGGCAATTCCAAGTACACATATAACTTCAACTAGATCACCCAAATTGTTTTTGGTCTTATGTATACCATGACTTCGTGGTTAATATTTGAGATTTAGGAATTGCTTCCTCCTAAGCTCTCAGGTTCGAAACCCTTTCCTGTGCTATCAATCCTTTTGGGGCTAGTTCATACAGATAGCTTTGCTCAGATTTTCATTGGGCTCCCCTTAATTAGACAATGGGATTAAGATCCCAGGATCATTCGAGGTGTGAAAAAATTGACCCGGACACATGAGTCATCGAAAATGTCATTGTCTTTTGTATCAATATAAGTCCCTTTTTTTTTCTTCTTTTATTTGGATTATAAGTGTTTTTTTTTTATCTGGTTCATAAGTCCATTTTTATGAGTCCTTTCACTTTCCTTTTTTTAAGCTTGTCCCATGGAGAGGGGGATTCCATTTTAACGCGCTTAATGCTCTTTTCACTACATTTTCGGATTCCCCATGTGTTTGACTTAGCAGCTAGGTAATGCTTATAAATTTTTTTAGGATAAATTACATTAAATTCCCCTTAACTATGACACATCTTCACTTAACCACCTTAATGTTTAAAACTCAGCATTCAGCTCTCTTAAACTTTTATTCACATAACACTTTTTTGTTAGAAAACTCTTCCTCAGGACAAGAACGCCCTTAATTATTCTTTGAGTCTCAAATATGTAAGCCAAACAGGGCATTGTACGTGCCTTCACCTTTTCAGCTCCTCCCAAACTCATGTAATTCCAATTTTGACCAATGTATACGGTATTATTGTTTAAAACAATGTACTCTTCAAATGTTAACCAAATTAATAATTACTAACCAAAATGGCTATTCACCCGAAAAAAACTCCTCTGGCACCCCCACATCCGCGGGAGGAAGAAACCAATTACGAATCCGATTACCAGTGAGTCTTTGAAACCAATAGCTCACTGTGTGTAGAGAGTCACGATAGCAAAGGGGTAAAATGGTGAGTTACCAGTGAGATTGCTCAAAGAGGGATTTGAGCCACTTGGCTCGGCAAACCCCCAAATGGAAAACATAGTGCAGCTAGCTGCTAGAGATGCTATAAGGGTTATTTACCTGGAGAGCCCCTAAATTATACCTATTTTTCTCGTACACCTCCTAAACTAATTTCACCTCCAACCAGATCTCCTCGTCTATTTAAACCCTTCCCGTAAACCCCTTTCGTTTGGTTTTCACCCATAAAGTGCTCTAATTACGGCTAAAGCTTTAACTAATCAGAGCCCAATTTATAAACTTGTAGCCCAACCTTTTCTACTAGCATCTGCGGCATATCTCTTAAACATTAAATTTCAGAAAATTTGAGGGAGCAACCATGAAATCTATGCTTGTGCTTCAATAGATCCCTCAAACACCAAATGATTTGACGTCATTCCTCAAATGTTCTTTCTCTCTCTCTCTCTTCAAATTTGGAGAATGTCTCTCTCTTATCAAATATCAAATTATTGTTATTCTATTGCCTATTTTACCGTTGCAACTCTTGCAATTTTACATTCCATTTGTTGTTCCATTGGGCCGTTTGTTTTGTTGCATTTTAGAATGCAATAGATTTTTTGCTTTTGGTTCTAGCGATCCTTCATTATGGGATGCTGTAGTTTATCTCTTTTTCTGGGTAGTTATCTTCAATTTATATATAATGGACTGACTACTTATCTACTAAACAAATTCCATTCACCTTAGAGATATGAGAGTAGATGAGAAACACATTGAAGATATAAAATTTAAAAATTATTGATTATAACCTGATTGTATTAAAATTAGTGTTCTTGAAAAAATTGTAATTAAAGTAATTGACCAGTAAAAATAGAATGGCCAATTTTTTTTAGGGTAAGATCTGTATCATTTGACAATTTTGACATTTAGATCAATAAAAGTAAAGATATATAAAAAATAATAAATTATTAAAATTTGAAAGATCTGGTAGAGTGCACCATATAAAGTGACGCTTCAAATTTTGACATTGGTAGAAAAATATAATTTTGAAGCTAACTTTTAAGTTTTAAGGTATCTGCTAAAAATGTTCCCCCAAAAGCCCATAAGTTTCATATTTCTTAGTCGGGAAATGCTTCAATACACACCCCCTTTTTAGGACGTATAGTATGCACCCAACGAAGGGCTCAGATTGTGCCACATCAGCAAAATGTGACCTGAAGAACAGGTCATGTAATAGGTCATCATATTTAACCACAAACATTCATAAGTTGAACAACAAAATTCATAAAGCAATTCATAACCTATTTTTATTCGTCATAACACATTCATAAGAATGCCACAACGTTCATAAACAAAACCACAAATATTCATAAGTAAAAGCAAACGAACCACAAATCCTCGTAAATAGTGATTCATAAGTCACAAAGAAAATAAGCTTTTAAAAAAAGAAAATAAGCTTTTAAAATATTGTATATGATTAATAAATTTTGAATCAAAATTCAATCATGAAAAAAAAATGTATACCACACATATAAATTGCCTTTTATCTAATAAATATTCTTTTTAAAAAAAATATCAATTTCTTTTGGTGAAATTTTTTTTTTTTTTGTGTTAGTGAATCATTGAATTATATCAAGGTGTAAAAAAAAAAAAAAATGAAGTCATGAACAAAAAAATTAAAAAAATTTATAATTTTTTTTAGATGAGAGAGAGAGAGAGAGAGAGAGAGAGAGAGAGAGAGAGAGAGAGAGAGAGAGTTGGTCAAAAAATTAAGAAAAAAATACAAATTGTTTTTTAAGAAAATGGGTTAAAAAAGTTACGACAAGGTTCCGCACAAATATATTCAGATGAACAATCGAGAGCGTTAATATGATAGCTTTTGTTGATTAAATCAATCAGGGAAAGTTACATATTGATCGGATTTAGAAAACCCCTTGACTAGGGTATGAATGTGTTATTTAGATGAATTTTACAAGAGAGTTATTATCCGATTAAATGTAAGTTAAAACGCGATGAACTTAACTTTTTGTACAAATGATGTACTCTGTAATATGTGAAAAATAGACGGTTCCGATCGGAGGAAAATTTTTTGATGGGGCTGTTATGGTTTAGAATAAGACTTTCAGGCCTCGGGTAGCATTAAACATGATCCGATATCATGGCTATTGATATCTGATGATCTCCAAAATTGGTGTCAATGATGGAATCAACGAGGCGAGAAATCCTAACGGTTCAGATTGACCATTATAAATTATGACTCGGTAACGACCTTTGAAATCTATACGTTGAATATAGTTGGTTAGGAACTAAGTCTTGTGCTATAGTTTAATGTACGCTAGCCACACGATCGCAATACAATTATGATAATCCACACCTTTTATTTTGTTTCTCTCGGAGTTTTAATACGTCTCACCAAATTTTGGGTCAATATGATTTTAAAAACCCCTTCATCCGGAGATTCGGGACGTGAGAATCATTAGTAAGAAAAAATTTGTTAACTCTGATCGAGCATGTAGAGATAATTAATTTTACTTAATTTTTGACACAAATGAGATAATCCCTCCTAGAAAAAAGATAGACGGTTCCGATTTTCTAAAAATAACTCGAAAGGCGATCGAGTGATGTATCGTAACTTTACGATGATTTTCCATATATGTTAATGCAATGCACTGCACACACACAATCAGTCATAACCTGATCCTAGCCAATAAAACCAATTACGGGCTCCTCCCCTATTTGTGCGACATCTACAGAGAAAAGAGAGAGGGGCAAAAGCGAAGTAGCAGCAACACCACCGGCAACCACCACCACCGGCAACGCCTCCCTCTCGTCCTCCACTTCCGCCAACGAACACACTCCCACCGAGAGCGCGGCGAATCAGACGAGCACGAGCTCTTCGAAGGAGACCCTCCACGAAGGTCTCTCTCTCTCTCTCTCTCTCTCTCTCTCTCTCTCTCTCTCTCTCTCTCTCTCTCTCTCTCTCCTTGTTTCAATTCGTGGAGATAACCCCTAATTGGAAAACTAGGGTTCCAATTTCATAAACCCTAATTCTTGAAAAACTAGGGTTCAAATTCCAGAACTCGATTTTAGGGTTTGAAATTGACAGCACAGTGGATATAATTGTTCACAGGAGGGTAATTTTCTTCGGAATAAAATTCCTGTTTTTAATTGCATGAACAATTGAAGGTTTGTAAGTTTGTAACTGAAATAAAACACTGAAAATCTAAGCGTTATTATTCGTATGTAGTGTGATTGTTGGGGTTACGAGCAAGCAAATCGACTACTTTGACGTGATCCAAACCAAAAGTTGAACCTGCTTATACGCTCTGTTAATTGACTAAAATTGGGACTTTAGTAGAAATATTGCATGCCTATGTTAAGTACGTAAAAGGTTCTATAAGGATACCTGAAAATCTAGCTATGAAAACTGTGTTATGTGGATACACGTTTAACCCAATCAGATAATGAACTTTATGATATTCTCATGATTCAATGACTGTTTAATTGTGTAATGCAAGAACACAAGTTCCTATTTTACCCTCCTAGATGTGTGTGTGTGTGTGTGTGTGTGTGTGTGTGTGTGTGTGTGTTTGTGAACCGTTAAATGAGTGAAATGTGTAAGCACTCCAAGTGTTCGATGAAATGTGTGAACCGTCAATATCATACCTCGGCTTCGTGAGAACTTCCAAACTACAACTGGGCTATATTGGTTCTCCATTTCTTTGGTATTAGTTCGGTAGTGTCTTTGTATTAGCATATCTCCTTTTATTTGTTGTAAATGATGTAATTAGTAGCATTTTTTTTTTTTATAACCGCTGGTATCAGTTTTGGTTTAACGTCAACTGCACTTTAAATTGGGCGTTTCGCTTTCTAAAGTTTTGATGGGTTTCAATAATGGGTATTTTGTTTACTCCATGCCTGAACACTCTTTCTTTTGATTATGTGCATTACACATTACACAGAGCATTGCGTATTATCAATTGCACTACAAATGTTCCATCTATAACTAATTACGGTACTCATTGTTGAAAGGAAAATCAAAGGCAAGTGGGTTCTTTTTTTTTTTTAACCTTCTCCTCCAAGCGATGGGTTCATCTTTAGTAGTTAATCTTTTTTAAATACAATTAGTGTTGGAGCCGTGCCTTCCGGCACAGGTACGGGCATGTGCCTTCCAAGCGATGGGTTCATCTTTTGTGTCAAATGGACTATCCATACAGGTTCAATAAAATGTGGGACCAAATTTGGGATCTTCCTTTATATATTAAAATAGATGACCATTTGTTAAATTAATCATATCCATACCTATTTTTACTGTCCTTCTTTTTTTTGCTTTGAGTATAAATCTTCTTAAAATAACATTTTAGAACCTCTGTGTTGCCTTGCCTCTCCGTTTATATAGGTACAACTACGTGGAGAAAGAAATGTTGGAGTTGTAATCCGTGATGAGCAGGACATGAAAGTCATTCGTATTCGCGCGTGAGGTACTTCTTTGAGTTCTTTCCTACACTCTAAGTATGTTAAATACACGTTTCCTTATCAACACTGTAAATTCTCCCTAAAACACTGAGGTATTACCTTCCCACTCTTAAGTATGTTAAATAATACAAGTTTCCTTATCAACACTGTAAATTCTTCCTAAAACACATTCATTTTTCCTCACAAGGAAAATGAGATGGCTCATGAATATGTTTTATGATTGAGATACAAGGTTTTGTGGTGAAATTTTTTAATCTTTTAGGAGTAGATCACAACTTCTGTGTTTGCCATGAACCTTCTTTTTGTCAAACTTATATGTTGCGACTAAAGCTAATTGCTATGCACATTTTGATCTAAAACAGGTTTCTACCAAAGAAGATCCGGAAGAAGATGAGACAAGAAGTTAGGGGTCTGGATTCTCCTTTCAAGGTTAGGTTTGGATTCTCTTCTACTGCCTTTAACCTGGTAGCGTGTTTTTAACAGTTAACTTTAAACATAGGTTGCCAAATGAAAGTATGGCGTGAATTAGCAGCCTTTTTCATCTATAATTTGCATATCATTCTGTTTATAGTGTGAATCTTTTATACTTATGTTTTAGCTCTGCTTTCAAAATGCAAACAATGACTTAGGTTCTCTTTTCTTTTGCTTTCCTTTTCTTCTCTTATTTTTAGGGTAGTATGAGTGGTACTAAACTAACAAGGCTTTTAATCAAGGCATGTTCTGAGTAAACTTTGACACCAAGTAGGTAGCATAGTATAAGCTCTTTGATTTTGTTATTTTGAAGACCATAAGTTTAAGAGCATCAACGTACATAAACTGGAATACATTTTCCGTTTCGTGATATTTGGGGTTTTGATCTTCGTTGCATGGAATATCTTCTCTATATTGAGGGTGTCCAGTGATTGTGGTTTAGGCTTATCTCTTCGCAATAGTGTAATGTTGCGATCAATCAAACCACGTGCGGGTGTACCATCGGCACGGGCTATTGGAATGTGATGCGTCTTGGCTGTTCAGCAGATTTGCATATGAAGTGTTGCGAGTTTACTCTTTCCTGAATATAGTAGGTTGGAAGTCGCCATTCCTACTGTTGCATTTTATGTATTTCAGTGCATGAATTTCATTCAATCTCCTGATTTTCTACATTTCCTGTATTTTCAGTTCTTTGGATATATGGTTGGCGTATGAGAAAACATAAAACCAATGCTAATTCTATTTTTCCTCTTCTAAGGCGCAAGGTTGATCATATGGGTTAGGGACAACATTATAACCACCCTCAAATGCTGCCATCATCGGTAAAGATCAGCAGCTTGCTTATGGAGTGCTAAGTTTTTAATCACTCTCTTTGTCAAGCATTGTTCTCTAGGCATGTGGGAAGATATTCCTTTTTGTAGGCATGGGCAATGCTCTAGATTATCCATAGTACCTTTGACATTGGTTGGGTAGCCTTCGAGTTGATTGTCCATAGTGCTGCTACTTTCACGAGCAATATGAAGTCTTTTGTTTTTTTGGTGATGATGTTGTAGGTTATATGGTGCAAAGAAGTGAAACGGTATAAACTCAGAAAACACAAGTATGGCCAATTATCACCGATGCCATTGTGGTAATCACTCAGTTCTTATTTTTCTGCAACTTTGATGTTCAATTGATAAAACCGAGTATAGCCTGCACACATTCTAAACACAAATATGACCTGTTACCTATGTTTTCGTTAACTTAGCATTTGTTAGCTTAGTATTTTGGGGGTTTGTGATATATTACGAGAATAGATGTGTGATTGCCATGACGGAAAGCCAGTTCATAAAATATTGAAATTAAAACCTTAGAACAAGGTTGAGGGAGTAACAAAATTATAACTGAAAACAAAAGATATGCCAATGAGCTACCGATAAAGCTATTCATTTTATTGTCACTTGCTTTCTTTAATTTGTCGTTGCTTAAGTGGAAAAATCATATTTGCAACTCTCTATTTGCAGGTGTTATTTTCCAATGTTGGAATCATATTGTTGCAAGACAATACATGTGGCTTCGTGGCGTGGATTCGTGGAAGGAAATCTGGAAATCTGGAATCGTAATGAAATTAAATCAGTTTGCTGGGATTCCCTTTAGGGCATTGGTTTTCTCCTTTCATCACTTCCCTGGAGTTTTTGTTTGCCTCTACCTTACACATGTGTTTGGTCATTGGCTTTCTTTTACCCGCAATGTATCTTTTGTTGAGTTGTAATAAAATTTTATTGTCGATAAAAAAAGTTGAGTTCAAATTATGTCGACACGCCGTGCCTTCAGGGCACGGGCAATCACTAGTGTAAATATAAGCCTGCAAGGCTGCAACTACTTAACCAAACAGAGCAATCTGTCTGCACCTAAAGCACCTAGACATGAACATTGGGTGATTTTGCCCCAATCCTCTACCGTTTGCTCTTTGTTTTTCAGATTCAGAGTTGCTACTTATTGCAAATACATTTTATTTTGTGTTCTTAGACTCAGTTGTTACTTATGTGCCAGGATCCAAGCCCGCCCATCTAACTTGCCAAAGAAATGTTAGCTGGATGGACATCATGGGGAATGAACCCCTTCATTTCCAAGAGTCTAGGTATTTTTTGAGGACAACACATACATAATGAAGGCAACAAATTACACTTGGGAGGAAGAGGCAGAGGCGATGGAGGATACGACTATGGAGCGTCAAGAAAGGCAGAAAGAGATGTTACTAACACTTGGGGTTTTTTTTTTTCCCCCCATGTTGCTTGTACATAGAACTTAGGGTAGACGGTGATGATTACGTTCGGTTCATACCTCTTTTGTAAAATATTATGCATTCATGTCTGCCAAACTAGCAGATGCCATATTTCCTGTTCTGCTTGTTTTGGTTTGTGAACATTATGTAAAAAATTTCGTTTCAATTGCAATGTGCGACTCGGCATGAGTCTAAATTACATATTGAACAGCTGTTTTGTTCTTTTTTACTGTTGTGACTGCAGCTGATTGAGACGTCGGATTAGACAGAGAACAAAGGAAACTTTGTCGATTTTTCCTGAAAACATGATACATATTTCAAGACAATACGGACACAACATGATACGTTTAACTTCCATATTTCAGAGCTTGCTGCTGCATCCTTCTTTTACCAAAAAATGTGAGAGCAAAAGCTTAGATATATATATCCCTTAACTCCATAAGTCCACCATATTGTTCATATAAAATCACAGGTACATAATTTCAACATCTGAAAACCAGTTCTTTGCACTTCTACAGTAAGTTTCAGCAACCATGGTCTTGACTTTTTAGCACTTTACACTAATTTTCAGCACATTGTGGAAACGGGATACAGACACGACACCATATCTACACAGGATACGGACACACGACACCATATGTACACAGGATACGGACACGACACAAATGCTACATTCACAGGTTCCTAATGCTACAGTTTGAAGAAAAAAAAATACAAATACTGTATGAAAAGGATCCTTTTATACATAATGAATGACAGGTTCCCATACCAATTCCATAGTAGTTTAAAGAAAAATAAATTGGAGCCTTTAGATCTTGAGTGAAAGCAATCCCAACCATTCGTTTATGACAAATTAAGTCTAGACCGCGAGATTTATGTTGGGATTCAAATACTGTATGAAGGTCTACTTGCCTCACCAAAACCTTTCACAAATTACTCCGCTTTGAGGTTTGTTTGACGACATAATTCTCGATAATCAACTTGCAAATAAATTGCTTCACAAATTTAAGATTGCCATTTCTTAAAAGTTC
The DNA here is from genome assembly GCA_963854785.1 of Vaccinium vitis-idaea. Taxonomy (NCBI): domain Eukaryota; kingdom Viridiplantae; phylum Streptophyta; class Magnoliopsida; order Ericales; family Ericaceae; genus Vaccinium; species Vaccinium vitis-idaea. The sequence continues at coordinate 34,204,111 of OY978226.1, read as the reverse complement.
AGAATAAATTGCTTAATAAAAAAGAGTTAAGATATTCCAAATCATTCCAGGTTCGGATATCATCAACTAATCATGCCCCAGTTCTGAGGTGATTCTATTAACAACCCCTCATTTTCTCCATGTAACCCATTTTCTTCATCTAACCCACACCTAAAATTCCCTCAAACCAATTTACTCCATACAACCCACAAAATACACATAAACTACCCATACTACCCTTAACCATCGTGACCAGTTTTCATACTTTGAATGTAGAAATATACACCCATTTTCGACAACCACATGTCGATTTATATCGAAGGTCGAATTTTCAAAAATTGGACCTTGTCTTTTTTCAACATCCTCATGTCGAAATTTATGTCTATAGTCAACTTTCGAATGTCGAACTAAGTACATGTGGATAAAATATTATTGTTTTCGACAATAACATGTCGAAATATAACCATATTTTCAGCTTCTTAATGTTGAAATTTGTGAAATTAAACATGTGAATTTCTCAGGTATCGTTTTCGGAATGCAAATGTTGATGTAATGTGTAGAATTCGGTATTATGATGATGAAAAAAATAACTTAAGTCGACAATTTATTACTGAACTTTGTCTTGCATAATTTTGGTTAAGTGAAAAGTTTCAACATCGATATGTTGAAAAAATTTACATATGGCGGTGGGGGCATTTTGGTCTTTACACAGTAATGAAAATGAAGGACTTTTTTTGTGGGTTACATGGAGAAAATGTGGGGGTTGTTAATAGAATCACCTTTCTGATATCAACAAATTCAAAAAAAACATACTCCAATTGAAGGGTTTTAACCTAGTAAGCGAAACTACTCCAACACGACAAAGCAATATCAACCTCATTGGAATAAATTATGTGTTCGTGTTTGTTTTGTCAGAGACATGAACTTGATACAATATGCAATTTGAAAGCAAAAAATGTAGGCTCCAATACACCACGAGTAGCATCTTGTCAGCCTCAACAAAAGATAGTATCTACTGCAATCAATCCCAGCACAAATGTGGCAGCAGCTATCAATGCTCCTTGCAGATTATAACACCTCCAGATTGCCCAGACAAACCTCCATTGATAGGCAAAACAGCAACAGCAACATGGGACATAAAATAGGAGCTTTCTGGACACTAACAGATTCAAATCCATAAAGCAGCAGAAGATTTCTGGACTGAGACAGATCAATTCCATAAGGCAGCAGCAGATTGGGGAAAGAGATGGAAAGAGATAGCAACAAGTGCATATCCAAACACAAACTGATTCAATTCCAAAAGCAATGTACAAGGACAACCACCCTATTTACCATCAGCCACTCAGCCTAGAGCACAGATACCCAATCCAAAAAGGCATAGCTAATTTTCCTCTCATTTTCTTTTAGAACCAAACAAGAGAAGAAAAAAAACCCATTTTCTTCATATTTTCTCTCTTAGAGGAGAAGACTAGGATAAATACTTCATCTGTGGAATACGCTCTATATTGAGTAAGACCTGCTGCCACGATCCCCTGAAATATTTGGCCAATTTTATCTTAGTTATGATCCAAAAATTCAAAGACCAAAACGGTGACAAAAAGTAGTGTAACGAGTTGCTTCAAAAGATAGTATTATCATCCATATCTTAGACAAGTTCGGATAAATGAATTTTTAAGGCAACATATATGAGGTTCTTGTTCAATGATTCAGTTTAGTTTACAAAGTAGATGGAATGTTTTCCAACATGATTAGCAACTTATGACAATGAGTTTGATTAGAGGTAAATGAGAGAAAAAAAAATGGTCATAAGTTTCTCCCAGCGATGGTCATTTGACCACTTCCATGAGAAACAACTGTGATCCAATTTGACAAGTTTTTAACAAAAACAATCTGTAATTCTACATGGAAGGAAATATTTTTAGCATATCTCTATTTTCCTGTGGTACATGATAAGGTTACCGTCGGTTGTCGAAAAACGTGGAAAGAACATTCAAAATCTCTACTGGGTTGTGTTTGGATCATGGAGCAGATTTGTGTAATACACATTCTTCACTTATCAGTATTTTCTTGCTTTGTCCTCTCCTTTTCGATATCTCATACAAATCTTTCATCCAAATAGAACATAAGCTAAAAATGTCCAATGCACAGAAACAATGCTGAAACATCTAATCATTATAAATTGTTGTGCTGCAATGTCGAAGCACAAACCTGTTTGTCTTCTCTAAGGACTAGAGGCCTTCTTGGAGAAAGCAAATCCCGAACTGTTTCATTATAGACCTCAAGGTATGACAGATGAACCACATGGTTTCCGTCACAGCTCCTCTGCCTAATCTTGTTGAAAAGATCCTTAATCGCCAAAACCATCACCCCTGGATTCTCCACTGTACCTAACATAGTGTACGTTTTGCCAGCTCCCGTAGCACCATAGCAGAATACTGATCCATTCCTACCCTCTAAAACTGCTTCCACAAGTTCTGCCGTTCTGGAAAAATTGTTGTGCACATACCACAGTTAAATTTTTTCTCAACGACCAAATAATGCACCACTCGAAGTCAAATCTCAACAAATTTATCTTCAGATTTTATATAGCAAGCCCAGAAATGTCGTCAACCAATTAAGAAGCTTATCAGAAAAATTGCAGCAATTACTTACTTGTGATATAGGGTTGTTATCGCCAAATTCACATGGCCCTATAAATAAAAGGTACTCCAAGTAAAATTGACATGTTCTTCATTTTGAAACAAGAACCCACAGTGCAATGTAGGATGGTACAACATGCCGGCTGAATATGATCCTTGAAGTTCCCGACATAACAAGCACCAGCAAAGAAACAGGTTCAAATTTGTGGGCAGTAAAACTAATCAACACTTTAGTGAGTACTTCTTCCCTGAAAAGGGCTGGAATTTTGGTTCTTCTTTCTTTGGAGGCTGCTCTTGTTTAGGCTCTTTTGCAGGTTCCTGCAGCATATTATTAAAGGCCCGTAGGTTGAGATGCATAATTATCAATTTAACAAAAAGCAATTGCAGCCACTTATGTTGCAAGCCCGATCATCCATGTGGGACCCAGAGTGGGTCCAAATCATCTGATTTGTACAATTTCTGAACAAAGAAACCTGTACACAGCTTTACCGAAATGTGACAGACTCATAGAGATGAAAAAACTGTACCTTTTGGGGATCCTTGGTGTGGTTTACGTTTGAGCCAAACACAAGCTTCCCCTGAGTCTGACGAGTGTTACCTTGTGAACTGGACCCCGCAGAAGACTGCCCGCCACCATTAGCAACATTAGGTTGCTTTTCTTTGGACCCAGGAGAAGATACAGGTGGAGGCTGGTATTTCAAGGGTTTCCCATCCATGCATCTCCCTGCTCCTGTAAATGGGTTGAACTTTGGCTCTGGCTCAGGTGTAACCTCCTCACCTGCACAAAGAGAAGTAGTTAATTTCCTGGTCTCATATTACGCACAGACAGGAAACACCAGACCATAAGACAAATAGAGCTTCTAAACCTCTCAAAGCTTGAAAATCTTATTGTTATCTTATTAACAACACAATCACCAAACTATCACCAGTTGCAGCTTTCATTGAGGTTTCTGAGCACGAACTTTCCATCTATTGCACCATGAAATCGACTATTGGTGACACTTTCAGGAGCGAGCTAAGAGAATTCATCTGACACATAAAAGTAGATCCAAATTGAGAGGCCCAACACTTAAATATTGAACTCTGAAATAGATTAAACAACTTAGAGATCGAAAAACCGGCCACATGCCCACAACAATCGATTGAAGCATAGTACAGGACCATGGGAGGAAATAAGTCAAATTCGGACTCGCATGCGGTCAGATAGGTCAATTGGTCGAATTGAAGCAGTTAAGCATGATGACAAGGATGACAATAAATCGTAACTTCCAAGAGGAACAACAGTGGATGCGACTTCTCAAAGAGGGCTGCTAGAACCTTAGAGTGTGGCAAAAGGGTTGGATTCAACTGAAAAACAAAGCAAAACCCACTAATGCAAGATTGGGTTCGTAAAGGTCTGCAAGTCCCTCAGGGTGCTGCCATATGGAAGTAGAAATATCAAACCACAAACCAATTTGGTAATTCCCTTCAGAAGGATAGTTTGCAAAAAGGATAAAACAGAAACTAATGGTGGAAAGCTCAGGTGTGAGCACAAAAACACCATCAAACTGATCTTGATATTAAATATATTCCTCCAGGCAGGATGGATAACTAACACAAGCTTTTTTCTTACTTAGAGTACTCTATTTGGCAAGAACAAGGTAATTCACTGCCAGAAGATATATAAAAAAAACACATGCCTCTCTCTTGCAGCAGTACATCGCAGGAACCCAGGAATTAATATGATTGAATGGCTTTTAACTTCTTTAACTAAACATGTCATTAGACAAGCAACCAATTTTATCACGCAGGCCAGTACAGCTTGTATGATGACTGAGTTGAAATGTCCAACTCATCTCACCGGGGTGGAAGAACCAAAAGGCTCAGAACGCAGCAAACATGGTGAAGAACTAAAAGCTCTTCTCGTAGAAATCACCACTAAAATTGAATTTTATAAACCAAAAAAGAAAGGAATGTACCTCATCTCCCATTTCTCATAGATACCTAATGAAATTCTGGAACCGATTTTTGTACCTGGAAAGATAACTGCATAATCAATAGAAACTGCTTCTCTTCTACAAAATTGACTAAATGAAATAGCAACTTGGTTATGGCCCATATCATTTGCAAGTTTCTTCTAGTAACTCAGAGAATTTGACACAAACAAAAATGAATTTGGTTAATTAACCTAATGAATTTTTTATTTTTGATAAGTGTCATAACATGCACATTTAGCCTCAAATGTACATTTGTTACACATTTTGTAATGTGAGAGAGAGAGAGAGAGAGAGAGAGAGAGAGAGAGAGAGATTTAAGACAGCATCCATTTAGATCAAAAAACACATTGATAGACCACGAAAAATACACAAATGACTGCAGAATACACAAACTTGTTCGAATCAAGAGAAGGCGAGAACTAGTATTAATAAGAATAGAGATCAAAACAACTATACTAAAATCAAAAGATCATAATCATAAATAGGGTTCTAACATGAATACAAAATAAATCAAGGTACCTTCTATAGATCTGCATGTTCACGCAGAAATCCAAAGAAACCTTGAGATAAGGATCAACTTATAGAGCAAAGTGAGCCAGTAATCCTATCATGAGAACATTAGAAAAGCAAGAATAGGTTAGCAATAAGATAAAACTAGAATCGATTTAAAAGGACAAAAAAGGAGAAACCAAAGTCAGCTTAAGAACAAGACAACTAAGTTACTTATATTTAGCCCTTGAAGTCGAGGCGAACATTCTTCATCCAAATCCTGTAACTAACTCAGAATTTCAGCAGAAAAAACTCATCCTGCCAATACTAAAACTCATAGTTTCAACATTAAAAAATAAAGAGTTGCACCACATCCCACAGGTAACCTAGCAGTTTCGTTTGTCAATTTAACACAACTAGAAAGACTGGTTACAACTACAATCCATACAGAACCAAAACCAATCAAATATATGACATAGCTAAAGCAACCATCATAAGCGTAAACCAAACATAACATCAAGTGAATTCAAAAGCGGTCTCTAAAAACCAAAACTAACATAAAAGAAACATGAAATCTGATCCCCTACTAATCTATGTCATTTAGGACTGAAGCCACATCCCATCGGTTGACACCGTGGCCTCACGATTTGGCTTGTAAAGTCGGGGTTCACTTGCCGAATGATGGTTATCATTCTGGTACAAGGAGATAAACTCTGCATTGGTCGCTTTTTGCATGTTGATTTCACTACCCTCTTTTTTATTACGCACATCCAAATTTTCACACGTTCGCTTTGTATGTCCAATGCCCCTGCATAAGGCAAATGGCATTTTGTTTAAAAACATTTAAGCAACCTATACTCATATAATGCATTAAGTGAAGAATAACTCACTTGCAACGCCCACATGTCCTTGCTTTTGGTGGCACACCCCTAGATGACGATCCCCCCGGTTTCCCGTGGGTATCATCCGGGTACGAGGAGGTAAACTCTACGTTGGTGGCTTCTTGCATGTCGTTTTCACTACCATCTTTTTGCTTACTCCCAACAAATTTTTTACACGTTCGCTTCGTATGACCAATGCACCTGTATAAGGCAAATAACATTTTGTTTACAAATTTGTAAGCAACCTATACTTATATAATGCATTAAATCAAGAATAACTCGCACCTGCAATGGCCACATTTCCTTGCTTTTGGTGGCACAACCCTAGATGATGATCCCCCCGGGTTCCCCTTGGTATTGACTACAATAGGATCCCGAACTCCAAATAGTTTGGATGCAATATTTTCTTCAGCACCATCACTGTTACCTCCATTTCCCATTTCATCACAGTTGTTGCTAATGTTATTTATCATTTCCCAACGCTTCTTCATACGACATGTCATGCGAAAGGCTATTTCCCTTGCCTCATCAAATTCAGCATCCAAATGTGAGGCATAGTAAGCCATTTCATTGTAAGATGAGCTCAGCATAGCATACCGCGCGGTTTGTGTTAGTGTCTGGGAAATTTTAGGAAGGCTTGGCTGTTGATGCTCTAGACTTGTACGTCTTGCCCACCTTGGCATGAAACAACCAAGAGGAATAGATACTAGTTGTTCACATTTCATGACAAAAATCATGTGACAGCAAGGAATGCCAAACGACTCAAGCTTCAAGCAACTACATTTAATTGTGCCTAGAGATGGATGATACTCTAACCTCCATGTAGACTTAGATGAGTACTTCCCCAAATAGTAGATGCGATGATCCTCTCTGTCAATTTTATTATTCAAAACCAATACACCCTCTTTCTCTATTTCTTCCCGAAAAAATGAGAAAATTTTCCGCGTAAACAATTCAGCTCCATGTTTCTCTAGGCGTATTAATTTTGTTTGCATAACTGGAAAACTGTTCTCCGTTACTGCCTCGGCCTCTGCCTCCTTGAAACGCATCCTATTTAAACCTCTGTCGAAATGTCCTACAAATTCATACAACCTTAGTCCAGGCCTAAGAAAATCGTTGAAATATGCATTCATACCCTCACAACGTTGGGTGCTCCTCATACCAACAAACAAATGGCCTCGAAGATAGGATTCGGCCCACTTATGACGCTTTGCGTAAGTATCTACCACCCAATTGTTGTTCTCAATACCATACCTTTCCACCACTTTAGCCCAAGCATTGTCAAACACATCCGTCTCACAATCCATTTTCGATAACCGCTTGAAATCCTCTTGAAATTCAGGTATGTGGACATTGGTTGCAGCATTTCGCTGTAGATGCCACATACACAAACGATGCTTGCAACTCGGAAAAATAGTTTCAATTGCTTGACGCATTGCCTTGTCTCCGTCGGTTAGTACAGAGATGGGCCTTTTACCATCCATGGCCTCCATAAGGGTTTGCAACACCCACAAGTATGTTTCCACCTTCTCATTGGCCAGTAATGCGCAACCAAATATGGTCGTCAAATAATGATTACTCACACCAGCTAGAATGACAAATGGCTTCTTGTATGCATTAGTCCTATAGGTCGTGTCGAAGGCCAATACATCACCAAACGCGGCATAGTCCCTTCGAGACCTTGAATCAGCCCAGAACAATTTATCCAACCGGTTCTCCTCATCAACATCATACTTGTAGAAAAAGTATGGGTCCTCAGCAGCTTTAGAAAAGAAGTATCCCAAAGCACCCTCGGCATCACCGTCCCTCAGTTCTATTCTACGCTCAGCTTGAATAAGGTTGTGCAAATCTTTACGAATAAATCCCACATTCGCTGGACCACCACATTGATTGGACATAAAATCCATGATTTGGCTTGTCTTCATACCCACATCACGCATGGCCCTTGTCTGGGCTTTGTCGGCACTTGTCACTAACCTATGTGACCATAGGAAAGGTACACAGTGTGGTGATGCCAGGGGATGATTGTGTTCATTGTCAAAGTGTGTCACCACATATTTTCCCATTCCCCGATCATATCGCACGCGAAATAGTGCTCCACAACCAACTCTAGTTTCTGCCCAGGGTCTTCTCTTTCGTTTCGCACTGTCATAGTACTTACTTGCCCTTGCCCCTTGCTTGGAACATACCCACTTCCTACTCATTACCACATTGTCCCCGCACATTTTTCTTCTGTCTTTCCTTATGCTAAACCCACTCACTTTGGCAAATAAGTTGTAAAATGTATGTGCATCATCCTCCGAATCAAATTTCATTTGAAAAATCTCAGCGCGTAAATTGTCGTGGACTTGTGAGTTCAACCGTTTTTTTTTCCCATCAACACCATCAGCCTCACCCGTGTCCATGGGGTTAAAAGTTTCAAAATCGGCCTCATTTTTCACTACCTGTCCTTCACCTTCAACATTGCTAACTTTCTTTCTCGATGGAGAATGCACTCGTTCCATAAAACCTACAATATTGCAAATAGAGTTAAAGGAGAAAATGAATAGGGTTCCCATGCATGATAATGTGTAACAATGAGGCAGTCACAAAGGTGTCATCGACCAATGATTGTTCTTAAGTTAAGGTTGAACTTCCAAAAAAAAAAAAAAGAAAGACATCATATGCTAATGTAATCCTCAAATGCCCGTGTAATTTACTAAAGCAAATCACTTGCTATTGTTAAACAGTGGAAAAGCTTTTGCTTGTTGGAACAGCGGACAGAGTCCTCTCTCTCTCTCTCTCTCTCTCTCTCTCTCTCTCTCTCTCTCTCTCTCTCTCTCTCTCTCTCTCTCTCTCTCTCTCTCTCTCTCATATTACAAATATGTATACACGTGTCTATATAATGATGTGACACTGTATATCTGCTATTTGATTATATGCTAGACATTGATTCTGGGACCTCTGGTAGTCGACAAACGAAACTTGTTCTTGATCATTCTTTGTTTCCCCTTAAATTTTCCATATTGTATTATTGAACTAGAATTTCCAGATAGACTTAGATTCTTGTACAGGTTCCTTAATTAGGTAAGAGCTGAATCATTTGTTAGGTGGTCTTCTTTAAGGGGGATGATGCAATGTGGAGCAAACAAAAGTGATAGAAATTAGCTTTTTGTCACAGCAACTAAAGGCCATAAATCATAGTAGAAATTCTACTCTAAGTTGAAGTTTGACTAAAAACAGAAATTAGGTGATTAAATACTCATGTTTTTTTAATGCACTACAGCATCACTTGCTCAAGCAATTCTTTTTATGTGTTTTCAGCGCTCAATCCAGATAAGTGGATTGAATTTAAACTACAAGACGGAGCAAAAGGCAGCCACAATGCTCACTTATTCAGGTTATCCTCCTGTCTTGTTCATTTTTAGCCAAGACAAGTCAGTAACATTTACTTGTTCCAAGTACAAAACATCATCACAGAGTTGACGGATGTAACAACCCCCCTCCTCTTGCTATTTCAATAGCATACCACTCCCATCTCTACGATATTCAATCTAAATCACAAAGGCAAAGGTGCTTTCACTATGCTTCAAGAGTATATTATCGTAATAAAATTGCTATGAAAAAAGTGAAGTATGAAGAGTCACCAAACATCCAAGATAGAACCACCAAATTTGAAGAGAAAAGTAAGATGATACAGATATTGAGAGGAAGCTGGTGATCACTGATCATATATGCAAAACTCAATCGAATATGCTAGGACATATACCTTAATTCCCTCCAAATACAGTGTTCTTCAAAAATGCGCCCAAGCCCCCAAAGATGAATAGACACACTAAAACCTAACAATCAGAGACTCATAAGACCAAATTGATACTTGTTGTCTTGTTTGTTGGTGATGATCCATTAACTTGTGTTTTACAGTCCATATTATACACATTAAGTGTTTGCAATTGTCTCAATTACTTTGGCATTGCATCTCTCTTACATTGACACTGTTTTACTTCTAGGCCCGTGCGCTTGAGGATGCTAGAAGATTCAATTTAAAGGCAATTTAGAAGAAATTGATACAATGTAAGATATAGGAAACAACACCAATTGGTGTTGACTAAAATCAAGTTTACAAGCACCACTACTCATATTGACTATATGTCCGTAGATTCAAACTTCATTTCGAATTGAAAAGAACAGGGAATTAGTAAAACGTACAGGAAATGAAAATATAATATAATCATAATTAAGAACACGTAAAATGAAGATTCTTACTGGTAATGATGGTTCGGTGAGAAGCGGATTGCAGTTGTGCTAAGTTTTTTATTCAATCTTCATTAACTGAAGCCAACTTTCACTTTGCCCGTCAAATCCAATGGCTACAGTAACAAATAAAAATAGAGACTTGTCATACTATCACTATGATGAATTTTACTAAGACATTGAATGCAATAAGAAAGTTAAGTTAGTTTTCCAAATGCTGTATCAAATCAACCCTCGTATGAAGAACATTTTCAAGTATGACAAGTCCCAGAAATTACAGTCACACTCTTACTGACTAATTTACAGAAGCCCATGAGATCATTAAGGGCGTTACAGTCTCAGTGTTCCAATTTGGGGGATGAGACTAACTGGGCACTTTAACCGATTCATACCTTTGGGCAATCAATGGGTAACTTGGCTGGATTTTGTAACGCCCAAATTGGAACTTTGCACCTAATAGTTGGCTGGGTAACTTGGCTGGATGTTGTTCTCTCTGTGAAGGGGAACTTTGATATAGTCGTATATTGCCAAGTTCTATCATATTTATGGTAGGGATTTGATCAGGTTATGGTGACCGGATTTATTATGATCGTCCCCTTCCAGCACGTTTCGAATAAAATTTCTTTCTGGCATTCTATCAAACAGTTACTGAGCAGTGTCCATTAGACCGAAAAATTTAACCAACTTTGTAACTCCGTTTGAATGCCGAGAAAAAGATTCAATCAGAGGAAAAGGAAAAACAAAATCGTCAGAGAGAGAGAGATTAGACCGAAAAAATTAACTGACTTTGTAACTCCGTTTGAATGCCGAGAAAAAGATTCAATCACAGCAAAAGGAAAACAAAATCGTCACAGAGAGAGAGAGAGAGAGAGAGCTTACAGAGCAGAAATGTGGAAGAAACAACCGATACAGGATCGTGGAGAGAGAATTCGCATGTGGAAGAAACAACCGATACAGGATCGTGGAGAGAGAATTCAGGGAGAGGATTTTGGATGACTGGTTCTACAGGTAACCAGTAGAATAACCTGTTATCTCTCTAAATTTTGGAGGGTTAAGATTGAATAATTAGCATCTAACGGTTAAAAAGAGGGGTGCATATGATACGTCCTAAAAAAGGGGTGTGTACCGTAGCTGGACCCTTCTTAGTCAGTCGTCTTAAGGCCAATATAGCGATATACCAACACTGTAAGCCCCAGAAACTTTTAATATTAAATATTGATGGAAGAAACTAATTTAAACAAGAGAGAATGGCTACAATACACACTTATTAAAGGTGTGTACCATACGTACCTATTGTATTGTCCATATTGTGTCATCTTATTACAATTATAACATTTTTTAGTGTTTCGTAACTTTTATATTAAAAACTCCTAACTTTTTTCCAATATGATTCATAACATTTTAGTGGGTTCCATAACTTTTATAAAAAGGCAATAAGAAGACAAAAAAAAAAACACGCACTTCAACGTACTTTTTTATTTTTCTATACAGCTTTACACATTCATGTATACTTTTCACATATTTCAATACACATTTTAAATTTTAACCACAGCCCAATGGATTGATTTTAGAATTTTCAAAATTACAAAAAGAATCACAAGCAAAAAGTTATAAATCATGTGCTCGCTTCTTCAACCAAAAAGTTATAAATCTTTAGGGCTGTAAATAAAAAAATTAAAACATAGTGGACCTCTAAATTGGTCCAAACTGTACGTTTTGGTGCAGATTTGTGGATTAATGATCCGGACATGAATTCTAAAAATATACCACCATGAGATATACCACAGATTTTCTCCATGGCTTAGGCTTGGAAATTACCCAGTGCATGTGGGACGGAAGTATTGTATGTACCTAAGTATGTACCTAAGGAATTAATCGAGGCAAAATGTTTCGGACCCTCGATAAACAAAAAAAGTATTGGTATAGGTTCTCGATCTTTTCTTACTAAGTTTTTTATTACATTTTTTTTTTTTTGGCAACAAAGAAAAGTTTATTAATCGATGAACAAATAATACGTACAAGGATTAAAAGGATTATGGACAAAGCGGCATAACAACCAAGAGACTTATGGAGTTTCTCTCTTTTCTTTTCGTATTTCAAGGTGTACGCTCGTGGGTTCAAGTGTTTTATCTCGCCGGGTAGAACACTGTCTAGCCCCGTGTAAGTTCCCCGGCATCACGAAATATTATTGCTCCTTTAAAAATGTTATTACTTCTACCTTTTTTGTACGTTTGAGTTGGACTTTTTACATTTTTTGAATGCCGTGTTTTCTGATAATGTTTAGTGGCTTATCCCCCCGTGTACGTTTAATAAACGTTTATTTTGATTTTTTTTTAATTTGCAAAATGTTCAAACAGAAATATCGAGATTTAATTAGGAAACAACTAACCGGCTAAATCTGAATTACCGCATACATCCTTGAGCTTGCGAGCATATGAAAATATTATAGATTGCTCCAGCTGTGCATCGTCACGTTGTATCCTAATAAATAGAATATATGGTATATTTTATTTATCTTTTTGGTTAGATTCATGTTATATTTTTTGGAATTAATCATTCGTCTCAACCAAAAGGATAAAAAAAATAAAACGCTATAATGAAAGCAACAAAAAAGTTCAATAAAAAGATGAAAATAATACCAAACAACTAGCTAGTAGTATTTTTTCGTCTTATATGATTTTTTTTCAACTTCGGTCACAGTTTTATACTTTTCAGATTTCTCTCATCAAGACGTTATGGAAATACTAATGAGAATTTTAGTGTTTTTTTTATTATTATTCATCATTCCTTATCTATTACATTGGGAGGGGAGAATGAGACTCAATCCTAGAATACAGTATGGAACATCCAAGAGCTCTATCGCATGAGCTAAGCCACCACTTGCGAGAATTTTAGCTAAAACAAGTGAAATTTCGAATTAGTTTTAGCTAAAACAAGTGAAATTTTGAATTAGTTTTGATGACGAAACATAGGGTAAAGTCACACTTATGGAACGGAGTGGTGGACCTTCGAAAAATTACTCTCCGTCCTGATTAGTTTGTCCACAAATATACTTTTTCAAGTTCTAAAATGTTTGTCCATTTTCAAAAGTCAAAGGATAAACTACAAAAAATTACTTTTTTGCCCCTTTTCTAAAACTTAAAATAACAACTCAAAAACTAATTTTTTTTAAATAATGTGTTTACATTTTTTGAATTTTTTTGCACCGTATTAAAGTTCTCAATGAGATTTATCAAATACGATCCATATTGATAAAAAAAAATGTAACTACATTATTTTTGAGTTTGAACATTGCATGTAGTTTCGTAGTGAACTATGAAATTAGAATGGAATGAGTATTAAATGAAGGGATTGAGAATAAAATAGAAAATTAACAAAACTCAAAAAGTAATGAAAAAAAAATTGAAATTCTCAAAACGGATCAATAAATCCGGATGGAGGAAGTACAAGTTATTCCGAGGGGGACGTCTCCCCGCGTTGTCCCATCCAAACTCACATATCGAAAGTTATTCAATCTTTGCGCGTCCAAACTCACATATCGAAAGTTCTTCAATCTTTGCGCTTGGAGGGCCAATGACGGTGACGCCATTCCGCTGAGGTAATCATCAAACTTGGATTTGCATCCACAAATTAATTGAAAACACTTTTCGATCTTACTTTTCTTTATCTGTACCCTTCACCTTTCTTTATACTCTCTTCGTCCCAATTTAAATGCTTCCTACGGTTATGTATGTCTTTTTAATACTTTAGTAATTTTTAGGGTGGTGCTAATGCCAAAACCATTTTTGTTTGTGCCAAAATTATTTTTGTTTGTGCCAAAACTATTGTGCTTAAAAACCTTGTACCATGTGCAAAGTACAAACCTTTTATGCACTATAGTTTTGGCACAAACAAAAATAGTTATGGCATTATCATTTCCCAGTTTTTATTCTATAATTTATTATATATGCAATATAGATCTTATTTAATAGATCTCAATTAGTTTTATTAGACAAAATTTTTAAAACCTTTGAAAACATTACCACTAAAAAGATATAGACGTTTGAAAATGGCACGAATATTCGTATGGAGTATTTAAAATGGGACGGAGGGAGTATTGTTTTCTAGCACTACCCAAACGTGGTCTTGGTCCCCATAATGACCCAAGTCACTATACTTTCATAGTGACATTAATCGTACGGTCTTTGCAATTTTTATTTGGGATCGGAGTCATTTGTTATTGTCAAAAATATTGAGCACATTATTGTGGAAACTTTGTATTCATCTCAAAATCAATTGACAATGAGTGGAGAGGCCACAACATATATTAAGTGATCACTCATTTCACTCCTAAGCAACGTGGGACTCTAGTTCCTTAACGATTATATGTACGTAAAATTATGGTCATCGAAGACTCACACGCAAGTGAGTCAGATTTGACGATTCATTTTTGTAAAATAAATGATATCCAACTGTGTGACTACTAATATCTAATTAATTTGATTTTTTATCTATTCAATAAATTAAGTTCACTAGGAGAATGTAATTACTGTGGTCACTTGGATACCCCAAATCCACCAAACGTGGACGTTACCTTACCCCATCCTTTTTTTTTTTTTTTGTCATTCGTCATTCTTAATCTATTACATGGGGAGAAGGTAATGGAAATCGATCCCGGGATGCAGTGTGAGCATCCAAGAGCTCTGCCGTTTGTAACAATAAAAGGGTAGTGATCATAATGCCAAAAACTGTTTTTGATTGTGCCAAAACTCTAATGCATAAAGAGCATGTACTTTACACGAGTACAAGCATTTCATAAACTTGAGTTTTGGCACAATCAAAAATAATTTTGACATTAACACTGTCCTAATAAAATAAAAAACAGTTCAAAAAAGGGATTATATTAATCAGTGCGTGCTACCGCAAAGGATCTCCTTTTTTCCCCAGTTTCCTTGACAATTACCAATCTGTAAGAATAGACAAACATGTACATGAGATTGTAGCATCGACGTGTCGATCTTAATATTGTTTTCATCTGACTGTGACACCACTGACATTCCACTTTAACTCAAGTTTCTTGGAAACTACCCCCACTGCACCTAAAGCTCAACCCACCAAATAGGAGTATCTTTTACCTTCCTCTTCTCTCTCTCTCTCTCTCTCTCTCTCTCTCTCTCTCTCTATCTATAAATCTCTTTCTCTAGTTTTACCTTTTACCTTCCTCTCTATTCTCTTTCTTATTTTCTAATCTCAACCGAAATATCAGCCAATCGAATAGAGTCGCGAGCATGGTGGGTCAAAATCGGGTGCACAATTGCCTTAGCCGAAGTGTTCCGGCCACTCTTTTGCTTCGCGCTCTCAAATTTTTGAGGGACATAAAGATCGATGTTGTGTGTGTGATCTTGAATATCATGTGTGAATGTATAAGTGCTACACTTGAGCAAGTGGCTAAGAACAGGCTAATGTATATATGCGCCGGGTTGGGATGTGCTACAGTGGCAATTGGGTTCACTATTGGGGAGCTTTCATTGATGAAGAAGAAGAAGTTACGCATTGGCTTTCAGGACTTCTTTGGATTAATTGCGGCGATTTTACAGGTGACATTTTTGGGTCTACAAGTTTTGCTTATTTGTCTCCATAAATCATTCCCAATAAAATTCTCCATCTTTTCGCTCATCTTTGGGTTAGTCTCTGGGTTCTACAAGCTGATTTGGAATAGCCGCCAACACCATACATTTGTTATGGATTGTAAAAAAAGCTATCGTTACTTGCCCTTGAAAGTGTGCAAGGAGATACACTCTGTAAAAACAGTACTTGGATGCCCATCTTGTGCCAAACCCAAACTTTCCCTTCACCGGTTAGAGATGGATGCCAAATACGTAAGCATCCCCATTAGTTCCTTGGAATCTGCTCCGTGTGAAGTTGGGGAATGGATATACGACATGGCGAATGAATACATGGTGCGAGATGAACTTACTGAACTCCACGAGGGGAAAAGCCTGAATCTGTGACCTGATTCTGGGACTTGATTCGTATGTTTCTGAATCTCATAAAGACCTACATACTATTTCTATCCCATGACAAAAGAGACGTCATTCTCCGGTAAAGAAAATAAGAGCTCACCAGACATTCGTCATTCTCCTGTAAAGATAGATATGTTTAGATTCTACATATACATATGTATGGTGTGACGTTTAGAGTGCGAAATTTTGTTGTAAATTGATTTTCTGAGTTGTAATGAACTGCATGATTTTGTGCGATAACAATTACAATACTGTCTCTGAATTTTCTCTCGCTTAAATTTCATCTAACAAGATAACCCTAGCTACTGAACAAGTTCTAGTAATCAACACAAAAGAGAGAATACATTCCGTCCTCTCTCTCTCTCTAGGTTATCTTTCTCGTTAGGGTTTTCTTCATCACATGGTGGACCATGATCACTTAACTGAAGATTTTGATGGTTTCTTCTGTTGAGAATCCATGGCCCAAGATCAGCTTTTGGCAGTGGATATTATGGGGTTATGCAATGGGATCTAGGTTTTGACTTTTGAGGGTTTTGTGTTTATTTTTTAGTTTTTTTGGTTTCTTGCCAACATTTTAGGTTTTCCTTCTACCTCCTGTCAGTGGCGGAGCCAGGATTGAGAATCCGGGGGAGCCGAGTTCAAGGGCGGCTCTAGAATTTTCATCTAGCGCTGACAAAAATGCACATCGTATTTATGATGAAAGCTGTAGGCAAAGAAATCGTCTAATTCTCTTCAATTTTTTAGTGTTTCCATATTTAACCTAATGTCAGACAACTATTATTCTTATATGTTTATTATATATAGGCTTTCATTAGTGGGTCATGCTTGTTTTGTTTTGTTAGGGCTATAACAATTTAGTTCAAATTTTCTTGGAAACATTTATTTTAATTTTAAACGAGTAACCATGCGCTGAAAATAGCAAAAAAATTTAATTTATTTCTAAATTTTAATTTTTTTTCAATGCATTTTTTAAACTGCGGGGGGGCCAGGGCCCACCCAGCCCTAGGCTGACTCCGCCCCTGCCTCCTGTAATGTTTTATTGTTATCAATGATATATTATTTTCTTTGCTAACATAAAAAATAAAAATAAAAAGTGGTTTTTTTTTTTTAACTAAAAGAAAATTGTCAAGTTCCTTTTTCTTTCTTTTTTTATCTGCAATTGTCAAGTTCGATCATGGGAACGTGGGTGGCAAGTTGGGAGTTGGAGGAATTTTGTTCTTTTCTTTTCTTTTTTTGCAAAAAATGATTTTTTTTTTCCTTAGGGTTTGATAGTTTTGTGACTTCGTCGTCAGTAATGATAATCTTTCTTTTTTATAAGAAAAAAGAGCATTGTTGAGGGGTAAATTTGGAATTAGATAGTTAGTACTAGTAAATTTGAGGGGGGTTGGAATGGGAATTATTTGGTTCAAATGATTGAACACCAACATCAACTCCAAGGCAATTTTCCTTTGTGTGGAAAAGATAGGAATCTTAATTCATCACGCTGAAAAAGTAATTGATTTCGCTCCATTATTTTCTTTTTTTATTTTGCGAAAATTGATTTTTTTTTCCTCAGGCCATGTTCCACTAAAAAAAACTAGTGTTGTTTTAACTCAAAAACCATTTTATTCCACTAATGACAATCTTTCTTTTTGACAAGGCTTTCTTTTTCTTTTTTTTGGAAAACATAGGAATCTTAATTTATCATGCTCATAAAGTAATTAGACATAATTCCTTAATTAACTGAAACGTTTTGTCTTTCTCTTACATAAAATTCTCATTTTGTCGTTGAACGGCACGTGTCTCGGGCCGGGTTTATACTAGATACTAAAGAGACTTGTGTGCTTGCCCAAGCCTGGCCCATTAAGAATTGGGCTTCATTTTATATTCACAAACCTAGTCCAATTAAAGTTTTATTTCTCATACCCGCCCAACAAGTCCATTTATTTTTCTAAAGCGTGATATCACAAACATAAATAAATCAACTACAACGATCACAAATTAGAATTCACAACTGTGAATACTTAAATTTTTATGTTCTCGCAACACTATTAAAAACAAATCTATAAAAAAATTATGGTTCTAATAATTAATTCTCTCAAAAGGCTTAAAATTGTTCAAAAAGTAGAACTCTCCTACATTCATTAAGCTTGACAAGCGAAAAAAATATATTCGGGTTGGGCCCTGAGGATTTCACAAACCCATCTCATTAACTAATCAGGCTTAAAATATCAACCCGGCCCAACCCTATAGGCCTAAATATATATCTCAAATCCTGAAAAAATCGGACTGGGTTGGGTGGGTTGGGCGGGCCACCGGGCCGGTGTGCACCCCTAGGAACCAAGTCCTCATGACTTAGGTATTAATTTCTTTCTGCATATGTGATAGGCACGTGAAATCCATTCATTTAAGCGCCTAAGTAGGGTAGAGTTAGCGCATTAGTCGTACATTTAATCCTCATTTTCCATTTAATGCGTGCACGTGGATGGATTTGGTGTTTGTGCTTAATTTGCAGGAAATTGAGGTGTTCTGGCGCTAATGGAAGGTATCCGGGAAGGCATGCACGTAGACCAAGAGGAGACAAATTGTGGAGGCTAAGTGTTCAAGGGAATTATTCAAGGAAACGAAGAAATGACGTCGGGAGCGCTACCCTATTTCTCTAGAGCGCTCAAAAGTGGCAAAAAGGGGAGCAAAACTGAACAGAAGCTTGTGGAGCGCTACACCAAAAGTGGTGTAGCGCTCCCGCGGGACTAAGAGTCAACGGTCAAATAGGGAGGACAGCGGTCAAACGGCTCTTAAGGGGTTCGGTAGCGCTACCAAGGAATTGGTGTAGCGCTACCAAGGGCCTATTTGGCGATGTAACGGTAGCGTTTTGGTCTTCGTATAACGCGATTTTTGTTTTCTTTTAGGATTTTGATAATCAAGAGGGGTTCCGTATAAATACCCTGGGAGAACTCGAAATTAGGGTTCGCAAAAACTCATAACTCCCACTTTATTTTTCTTAGTTTTCTATGGCTGCTCTCAGGACTATTTTTGCAGATTCAAGTTGAATTCAAGTTTTTGGAGTTTTTCAACATTTCAATTCTTGGTGTTCGAATTCGTTCGTCCGTGCAAATTCGTGGTATCGTGTTTTATTTCTATTTCAGTTATTAGAATCATGGTTAGATCTAGGTTTAATATGTTTGCTGCAATTATTAAAGTTATGAGTGAGTAATTTCGTAGAGTGCGGCTGCGGGGGCGAAGGCGCTCCGTGGCTAGTTTGATTAATGTTCTTACCTCGGGATCAAATTAATTTAATTTTTGAGCAATTTTAAAAGACGGAAACTCTTCTAACAAACAAAACCCAGGCATAGCCGGAATTCGAATGCGCACGGAATCTGGTGACAGGTGGTACGCATTTGTTAGGGATCTTTTTTCTTATTCTAAAATCAATAAAATGAATAATTGTGGCCCGAGTGAACATTGGTTAGACTAGTTGCGGACGCTGGGTTCCCACGGCTGTACTCTTCTTTTAAATCCATATTTAATCAAGTTAGTTGGGTAATTTAGTTAGTAAATTAATCTCATTGAACAAGGGGTGGCTACCTAAGAGCCAGGTCAAACTAGAGTTCAACACTTTTGAGTCAAACACCGTCCGTCCATCTCTGTGGTTCGACTCCGGTACTTCCGGATATTGTGCTACGCCGGTCGAGAGTCCTACGCTTGGGACGCGTCTTTAGTTTAATTCATACACACCCGGTCGGTCAAGCAATATGGTTGGTTTCCATTTGCTGAATATTTCCCATATAATCTGCAAATAATTGAACAAGAGTCCGATTGCATTGCAGCACTAGAATCTCGAAACTTAGTAATCATTTGAACATTATGAAAGTGAAATCATATCCTATGCACGCTTCTTCCATCAAGAAGTTATAAATATCAGCGTATACATTTATTAAAAAAAATTAATAGATAGCTTTCATTGGTATGTGTTGATGTGTATAAAACCAATGGCGGCTTTAGAAATTTTGGACAGGTTGTTGAACATTTATCATAACTCTATTAGCTCTACTAACTAGTATATGCATACAAATTTTCTCATGTATTAGTGTGAATAATGAGGCCAAATAATATAGAAATACATACGATGTCACAATTTTTTTTGGCGAATTGTATGTTATTGGGTCAAATAAAATTAAATAGGCAAATAAATAACTACTATATACTTATCGTAGGAATTTTTGTGTCGAATAAGGTCACACGGATATTTATTTTTTTATATAGAGAGTTGTTTGTTGCTGAGAGAGAAGTCATAGGACGATATTAATACAATAAATAATTTTTTTCTTGATTTTCCTAATTTTTGTCGTAAAGAGTATGCACTTTATTTTGAACTGGTGTATAAAGGATTTTATTGTGAATTACCAGGATTGCTGAATGTTCATAGTATAAATATAAAAGGTTTTAGAGTGTACATTGACCATTTACGGGAAGACATTAGACTTTAGTTGATTGTTCACAAAAAATTGATTTGTGGGTTGATTTGCCTTTTTTTTTTTTTGGTAAATAGTGGGTTGATTTGTTGAGCTAAGTGTTCAAATATTTTTTATCAGTAGGGTGTTCAAATATTTATGAGTAGGGTATTCAACAAAGCAATACTCCCTCCGTCCCTTTTTAAGTGATCACTATCAGAATATGTGCAATTTCAAGCCCCTAGTACTATTGCTAGCTATGATATATGGGAATATATTTTCGTAGAACATTAAGAAGTTCTTTCCTTTCTCAAAAGATATTTTCTTAGGAAAGGAGAAGTACTAACGAAAGATATATATATATATATATGGGCCGGATCCAAGGACACATAAAAAGACACTCCATCTCAATCCTTGAAACTAGTGGCTCAGATTAGGGTGAAAATATAAACCGGTGAACCGAACCGAACCGGTGAACCGGACCGAACCGAGATTTTTTCGGTTCTTTTCTTTTTCTGGTTCGGTCCGGTTCGTGATAATAGAAAATTTTGAAAATCGGTTCGGTTCCCGGTTCGGGGAATTTTCGAGCGAACCGAACCGGTATATGTATATTTACCTTCAAAAATGAAATACCAAGGATTGAACTCCCAAACTCGTGTATGGGAGCCAGAGACCTTACCACTTGGCTGGCACCACTTTACGTTCCAAAGAGGGAACAAAACATATTTATTATTAAGTTTGACCTATTACTATAAATATATAGACTTCCTCATCTCAACTCAACAGTCAAAACACTTTCCCAATTCTTTCTTTTCACAAACAGAGGCGGCGATGTGCGAGAAAAACCCATCCTCTTCGTCGATCTTCAAGTCCGTCCACCATCGTCGTCGATGATCATTGCTTGACCGTTCGGGTGATTAAAAATTAACTAAGATTTCGTCCCAAGCGTAGGACTATCGACCGGTGCAGCACAATAAATCCGGAAGTACCGGAGTCGAACCACAGAGACGGTCTACGGTGTTTAACTCAAACAATGCTAGTTCTACGTTTGGAATTGGCTCTCAGGTAGCCACCCCTTGCTCAATTGGTTTGATTAATTAACTAAATTAAACTAATCTAATTTCTGAACTCTGAATTTAAACAGAAGAGCACAGCCGAGGGTACTACGGTGCCCACAGCTAGTCTAATTCATGTTCACTCGGGCCACAATGGTTCAATTAATAGGTTTAAAAATATGAGAATAGTTTCTAACAAGTGCACAACACTTGTCACCGATTCCTGCGCGCATGTGGAACGGGCGATGCCCGGGTTTTGTTTGCTAGAAAAATTCCGTATTCAAAAACTGCGCATTAATTAAAGTAATTCGGCACCGAGGTAAAATATGAATTAGCCTAGCCACGGAACACCTTTGTCCCGCGGCCGTACTCAATACGACTACTCACACATGTTGAAATAAATTGCAGAAGATGAATTGAAACTAAAACTAATCATGCTTTGAATAAATAAGATATAAAACCAATGAAAACTAATACCGTAATTGCAAAGGCAAAGTTAATCTTGACAAATAATCTGCAAAACAAATTCTGGAATTCTGGTACTAGAACTTGAAAGCGTAACAACGAACGAAAAAATTTAAATCTGAAGCCGAAAACTTGTAAACTAAAAACCTAGGTAAAAATTGTGGAACCCTAGAATGGGTTTTAACTTAGGTATTTATACTTCCTAAGTAATCCTAATGAAAAACCGAACAAAATCGTTAAAGAATTAGTTCTACGACCAATAAAACGACGTAGTTTCGAATCTGCCCCCCGTAAGCTCTCGGTATCGATACCCCTAATAAGGGTATCGATACCTAACCCTTATCTCCTTCTTCCGCGTGCGACGTAGGTATCGATACCCTTTTCATGGGTATCGATACTAAACATTCTGGACGAATTGCGCACTCTTCATAACCATCTAGTATCGATACGGCTATCAGGGGTATCGATACCGACCCCTTAAGCTGCCCTTTTCAGCATTCCAACTTCAAACTTCGACTCCCACATCCCAGCTCCGCTTCAAGCCATGCAATAGGCGCCAAAAGCATCTTCTTACCTGATAAATTCATGCAAGCACCACAAACACTACCACGCACGCATTAAACAGATAAATGATTATAAAACCGCACGTCTAACGCGCCAACTCCTCCTACTTAGGCGCTTATATATGGCATATCACGCGCCTATCAATCATGTCCGTCCACCATCGTCGGTCATCATCTCTCGTCCATCATCGTCGGCGACTCATGGTCCATCATCTCCGTCCAGGCACCATGTTCCTCTCTCTCTCTCTCTCTCTCTCTCTCTCTCTCTCTCTCTCTCTCTCTCTCTCTCTCTCTCTCTCTCTCTCTCTCTGGTATATGTATATATATAAGAAGATCTAGAAAATAGAAACTTTCTGGTATATAAATATGCGTGTTTTTTATTTTTATTTTTTTGAAATGATGTAAATAACTTCGTAAATTTGTATCTCTTTCAATGTTTGGAATTCCTAGCGCTATTTCTTGGATTTGTTCAATCAGATCTAGGGTTTTTGCCTCTTGCTTTTGTTTGTGCCGAACCGACCTCGAACTGGCCGAACCGAAACCAAACCGAACTGAGATCTATATAATCGGTTTCAGTTCAGTTAACCTCCCAAACCGAGTTTTGCCGGTTCGCCCAAAAATGGCCAAGAACCGGACCGAACCGAACAGGTTTCAGCCCTACCACATCTGATCCATCTCACTCGAACACTCTCTCTCCCCTTACCCAGGACGTTGTCTTTCTACCCTCCCCCATTGAAATTGGCAGTGTCTCTCCGGTGAGCCATTACCTTTACTCTCTCTATCTCTCTCTCCTTCCTAGCCCATAGCTTGTCATTTCTACTCTCTCTCTCCTTTCAGTCTAAAATCTCCACAACTACCCCCTCAAATCTTCGTCCGAAAAATAACCCAAAAATCTCACACCTCAAAATTCGAAACCCAGACCATCGAAACCTTTAAAATCAACCAGCCTCTGGCCTCCCCCTGCACTCCAACCCAATTCACATAAACAACCTCAAATAAAAAAAAAAAAACCCTCAAATAAAAAAAACCCACAGATTAAGTAGATTTGTAAATGTAGATATGCATATATTCAGAGAGAGAAAAAGTGTGTGTGTGTGTGTGAGAGAGAGAGGGGTTAAAAAAAAATACTGGGAAAGGCTTGATACAAGCAGTTTTTCGCAATACTGTAAATATACAGTTTTTACGAAAAACTGTTTGGATCAAGCCCTTCACGGTATTTTTTTTTTGAAGATTTTTCGCGTGGACCCTTAAAAACACCTTTTGAACAGAATGGACGGTTCGGAATTCCCAAAAATAATTTTTAAAACGGGAGGTCCTTACTAGAAAATTTGCCTATATGGTTCCACTTCCTATCCGGACCCTGGACTTCCGGACCTCCGTGATCCGAGCATTTTTTGGACGATCCGAACCGTCCAATGTGTTCAGAAGGTATTTTCAAGGGTCCAAACGGGAAATCTTCAAAAAAAAAAATACCAGGAAGGGCTTGATCCAAGCAGTTTTCCGCAAAAACTGTATATTTACAGCTTTGTGAAAAACTGCTGTATCAAGCCTTTCCCGGTATTTTTTTTTTGAAGATTTTCCGCATGGACCTTTGAAAACACCTTTTGAACACATTGGACGGTTCGGATTTCCCAAAAACAATTTTTAACGTGAAAAAATTATATTTTCTTATATATATATATATATATCTATATATATATATAGATATATATATAGAGGCCCGATCTAGTCCGGGAGTCCCGGATCCGGGACTCCACCTTCCCAATATTTTTTTGACGATCCGAGCCGTCCAATGTGTTCAAAAGGTGTTTTCAAGGGTCTATGCGGGAAATCTTCAAAAAAAATACCGAGAAGGGCTTGATCCAAGCAGTTTTTTGCAAAACTGTAAATGTACAATTTTTGCGAAAAGCTGCTTGGATCAAGCCCTTCCCGGTATTTTTTTTTGAAGATTTCCCGCGTGGACCTTGGAAAACACCTTTTGAACACATTAGACGGCTCGGATTTCCAAAAAATAATTTTTAAAAGCATCAAAACACCGAAAAACCCTTCAATCCGGGAAATCCGGAATCCTTGACAGGATAATTCGTGTATATATATATATATATATATATAGAGGAACTATCTAGTCCGGGAGTCCCGGATCCGGGACTCCACCTTCCCGATATTTTTTTGACGATCCGAGCCGTCCAATGTGTTCAAAAGGTGTTTTCCAAGGCCTGCGCGGGAAATCTTCAAAAAAAAAATACCGGGAAGGGCTTGATCCAAGCAGTTTTTCGCAAAAACTGTACATTTACAGTTTTTGCGAAAAACTGCTTGGATCAAGCCCTTCCCGGTATTTGTTTTTTGAAGATTTCCCGCGTGGACCTTGGAAAACGCCTTTTAAACACATTGGACGGCTCGGATTTCCCAAAAACAATCGTTAAAAGCATCAAAACGCTTCAATCCGGGAAATCCGGGATCACTACTCTTACCATCCACACTTTTCATTTCCCGATCAAATTTTGATGATCCGAACCGTTCAATGTGTTTAAAACGTGTTTTTAAGGGTTCCCACGAGAAATCATCAAAAAAAAAGACCGGGAAGGGCTTCATCCGAGCAATTTTCAATAAAACTGTATTTAATCAAAAACTGCTCAAATGAAGCCCTTCCTGGTCTTTTTTTTTTTATGATTTCTGGTGGGAACCCTTAAAACACGTTTTAAACACATTGGATGGATCTGATCATCAAAATTTGATCCGGAAATGCCTCGTCCGAACAATCCTGGACAGTAGCTATCCCGGATGAGATCCGGATATATATATATATATAGGTTCCACGTCCTATCCGGACTCCAGACTTTCGGACCTCCGTGATCCGAGCATTTTTTTGACGATCCGAACCGTCCAATGGGTTCAGAAGGTGTTTTCAAGGGTCCTCGCGGTAAATCTTCAAAAAATAATACCGGGAAGAGCTTGATCCAAGCAGATTTTCGCAAAACTGTAAATATACAATTCTTGCAAAAAACTGTTTGGATCAAGCCCTTCCCGGTATTTTTTTTTAAAGATTTTTTGCGTCAACCCTTGAAAACACCTTTTGAACACATTGGACGGTTCGGATTTTCCAAAGACAATTTTTAACGTGAAAAAATTACGACAATCTGAACCGTTGGATGTGTTTAAAATGTGTTTTTAAGGTCCATCGTGAGGATTCGTCCAAAAAAAAAAACCCAGAAGGGCTTCATCCGATCAGTTTTTGTTTACAAAAACTGATTAGATGAAGCCCTTGCGAGTATTTTTTTTGGACGAATCCTCGCGGTGGACCTTAAAAACATTTTTTAAACACATCTAACGGTTCGGATCGTCAAAATTCAGTTCGGAAAGTGGAAAAATTGCTTGGTCCTCACTTTATTTAAAATGATGGATCCCTCATTAGAAGTTGATCCTATATATATATATATATATATATATATATATATATAGATATATATATATATATATAGGATCCCGTTCTACTAAGGACTCCCTCAAACTCGTAATTTGCGGACCTCATGGATCAGGGTAGAATCTCGACGATCCGAACCGCTCAATTTGTTTAAAACGTGATTTTAAGGGTCACTGCGAGGATTCATCCAAAAGAAATACTCGAAAGGGCTTCATTCGAGCATTTTTCGATAAATTATATATGTACGGTTATTATGAAAAACCGCTCGGATGAAGCCCTTTCGGGTATTTGATTTTTGTGATTCCTCGCGTTGGCCATGGAAAACATGTTTTAAACACATTGAGCGGTTCGGATCGTCGAAATTTGGTCCGGAAAATCAAAAAAGGGGTGGTCCTCACGGAGGAGATCTTTGAGGGAGTCCTCAATAGAACATCTTCTAAAACGGGGTTCCCGTTTCCAGACCTCCATGATCCAAATATTTTTTTGACGATCCGAGCCGTCCAATGTGTTCAGAATGTGTTTTCAAGGGTTCATGCGGGAAATCTTCAAAAATAAATACCGGGAAGGGCTTGATCCAAGCAGTTTTCGCAAAAAATATATATTTACATTTTTTGCGAAAACTGCTTGGATCAAGCCCTTTCCGGTATTTTTTTTCGAAGATTTCCCGCATGGACCCTTGAAAACACCTTCTGAACACATTGGACGGCTCGGATTTTCCAAAAATAATTTGCAACACAAAAAAAAAAAAAAAATTTCTTATTTTCGGGAGGTGTGGACTAGAAGTTTTTCGTATATATATATATTTGTATCAACGGTCCGAACCATGGTTTGCAATTGTAAAATCAAGAACCGAACCATCATTTTTTTAAACTAAAACCAATCCATGAAACCATAGAACCAATCCAAATAGATCAGTTTGGTTCTGTCGGTCCAATTTCGCGATTTTTTCAGTTTTCTTGTATACCCCTAGTGGTGTGCAGGGGCGGACTCACATGGGGTCACGTGCCCCCACTCAAAATTAAAAAATCTCACTTGTGCCCCTCCCTATGTATTTTCAATAATTTTATAAATAATACACAAAATTTAAATATACCATTCTATATAAATTGGAAATAGTTAAATTTATCTGATTTCAGCGTAATTTTCTTTAGTAATGTTGATGGATATACAATTGTCAATTTATAAATTGCCAGTGTTGTTGGGGTACAAACTTTTTGTTGTTTATTATAAAAGGTCTTGCTAACATCTGCATATTGGGCAAGATAATATGACAAATAAGTTCGGATATCAATATACTTTCATGGATATTAATCATTTTTCTCGGATATCAGTACATTTTCCACACATTCCTCCACCCTAAGGGTTGATGTTAGCATTTTCCTCTTACAAAACAAATTTGGTTAGTCTAGGTTATATTGATCATCTTTTTCAGTCAATCTAGATTTCTTTGTTATGCATATTTTACTAATTTGGTTAGGTTTTCTTAGTGGGATTTTTAATGAGAAAGATGTCGAAGGAATCCAATTAATTGTGGATCTCAATCCAGCTAAGGCGGTGGAAGATTTTGGGAAAGGAAAATTGAAAAAGAAAAGGATTGAAGAAAAGTTGGGTTTTCCTAAAGCTAAGAAGGAGGGTCGTCGTAAACAGAAAAAATGTGTTGTGTTTAGATCTGCTATAGCTGCTGCATTATCTGTTTCTTCTGATGGCATTAGTAGGTTTCATCTTGATACAGCTCAGTCTTCTCGGTCTATTAGCAAGATCTTGGGTTAAGATTATTTGGGGGATGATGATGAGATCATTAGCGTCTTTTCTGTTGCAAGCTAAGTTTGTTGATGTCTATTTGAGGCGTTGGGGTTGGTTTTTCTAGGGTGTTGGTTTCAATTTATTTTTTGGGGCGTGTTTTCTTGTTGGGGGGGGGGGGGGGGGGGGGGGGTTTTGTTGGCTTCTTACCAGCATCAGTTTGTGTTTTCCCTTTTGGTTCCTAGCAGTTTGTGTCTTTTGGTGTGAGAGGAGTTTTCTTTGTGAATCTGCCCTTTTTTCATCTTAAGGCCTTGTTGTTTGGATCCTTTAATCTTTGTAATTCGTTTTCAAAGGTTAATAAAAATTTTGTTGTTCAAAAAAAAAATATCCTCATGGTAGAGTTATTTTTTATACAGACAGCTCCATCCTTTGATAAGGGTGGTCACTTGAACACCCCCAAGAAAATTTTTTGTTTAGAAATATATGTAAAAAACTTTGTTTTAGTTTAGTACTCCCTCCATCCATTTTTAAATGATACATTTGAGAAATGTGTATTTTTGTAGCCGTTAAAAAATACAATCCCGTAGCATATTTTTAATTTTTTTTGGGGTAAATTTCACCTACCTCCCTTGAGGTTTCTGACAATTACAGGGACCTCCCCTAAGGTTTCTGAAATTCCACTGACCTCCTCTACTTTTGAAAATAAATGTCACATACCTCCCCTCCGTTAACTTCCGTTAGGAAAGCTAACGGAAAACGCTGATGTCAGCGCCACCTCACTCTCCTCTTTTTATTTTAAATCTTAAAATGTTTATAACTTTTGTTTTATATATTCACTTTTTATGAAATTTATATATTTAAAATCTACTCGAAAAGATCTATAAAATGAGATCCATATTCAATGTGAAATTATGAAAAAATAAAATCTTATTTTTTCAATGTGAATTTTAATTATAATGTTACATAATTTAAATTATTTTCAATGTGTAAGTCAAAATTTTACGCAAAAATTGTAATACCTCCGTTCCAAATTGTTTGCCCCTTTTGGGAATGCATGCATTTTACACGCAAAAAATAATGTACAAGCATTAATTTTTTTCAACAAACTTTATACCAATTTAAAGATCTTATTGAGAAGAAAAAATTGGTCTAATTCTTTTTCAAAAAAAGTTCTCATAGACACGTTATTTTTTTAGTGTAAAATGCATGCACTCCCAAAAGGGGGGCAAACAATTTGGAACAGAGGGAGTACGAAACATCATAAAATCTTCTTGTTTGACAATTTTGTTTTTTTCAAATATATTCTCAATTAAATGAACATGGTAAATTTGTAAGTCCATTTTTCTATTTAATGGTGACTTTGTCCCAATAAAATTTTAAATTTTCAATGCAAATTTTAATTATATTGTCTTTTTTTTTTTTTGTCATTCGATATTCATCAATAGAGTTAGCTGTTAGATGTTAGTAAACTACAAGGGTTGACCTCCTCTCCATAGGAGTCGAGCTCAGAACCTCACAAAAAAAGTTGTAAGAATTTTGAGGTTTAAAGTTTTGAGTTAAACACTGAAAAATTTAAATTATGTAGCATGATAATTCACATTGAAAATTAAGATTTTATTTTTTCATTATTTCACATTGAATATGGATCTCATTTTATAGATCTTTTCGAGTAGATTTTAAATATATAAATTTCATAAAAAGTGAATATATAAAACAAAAGTTATAAACATTTTAAGATTTAAAATAAAAAGAGGAGAGTGAGGTGGCGCTGACATCAGCGTTTTCCGTTAGCTTTCCTAACGGAAGTTAACGGAGGGGAGGTGTGTGACATTTATTTTCAAAAGTAGGGGAGGTCAGTGGAATTTCAGAAACCTTAGGGGAGGTCCCTGTAATTGTCAGAAACCTCAGGGGAGGTAGGTGAAATTTACCCCTTTTTTTTTGCACCAAATTAAAGTGCTAAAATTAAAAAATTATATAAAAATATTAATAGGGTTTTGGATTAAAAGAAGTTTGGAGAACCCACCACCACACATACCAGATATCTTGGAGAGCAAAAGAATTCTTAATTTGTAAGCTTTCTCTATTATTGGATTTATTTATGTGTTTTTATCTACGATAACCTAAAATCCTCAACTAGGTGGAAGATGAATCCCCATACATTTTATCGGTTAATTAATAACATGTGTATGATTTTCTTTTCAAATTTGCGTTCATTGTTTATTGTTTTTAGCTCAATTATTAATTATACGGCTTATTTACCTTTTTAGTCCCCAAAGTATTCGCGAAATGTCAATTTGGTCCCCAATATTCAAATCGTGACTATCGAGTCCCCAATGTTCACAATGTGTGTTTAAATGGTCCCTGCGTCTAACTCTGTCCGTCTTCTCCGTCAAATGCAGGGGTAATTTCGAAACTTCACCCCCACAAAGCTTATCTTCAACCCTCAACCCCTTAGCTTCAACCCTCACCCTGTTGATAAGTAAAAAAAAAAACCTCACCCTCATCAGAGCCGATCCCCAAAAACATCAGTCCCACCCGACTACCCTGCCTTCCCCTTCTTACACCTACCGCCGCCGCCCTAAAACACCACTCCAGCACCATCACAATATATAATTAAAAATAATACTGAAAAAAGAATTAAACAAGAATTATGCTTTACTATATAATAAAACAGATCAATTTTTTGGAAATTCTATTTTTTTCAGCCATTGATCTCCCTTTGCAAAGCCACAATTGTAGGGTTGAGATGAATTAGTTTACTCCCTTTTTTTTTCATTTACCCGTCTCCCACAAAGGCCCATTTACTCCTTTTTTTTTCCTCTCATAGCCAGACCTCTTTTTTCTCTCTTTCAACACCACCGCCCCCATGTCGGCAGCAACCATCTCCTACACACCGCTACCGGCCACGCACGTCGCTGCCGCCACCCACGCTTCTAGATAATCTCTCACTCTTTCTCTCCCTCTCTCTCTCTCTCTCCCTAGCACGTCTACAAGCCGGAAATCCAGAAAAATCCTCTCTCTCTCTCGGATCTTGACCAAAATTGAAGTCTGAAACTCCACCAATCAAACCCACAAAGGAGGAGGACGACTGCCGGTAAGGATGAAATTGAAAAATCCATCAGCCGGAACTCGCCGGTAATGTCCGAAACCCACCGGAATGGCCATTTTTTTTTTGCGATTTGTCGATGAAATTGAACAATTATCATGTAATTTGTTTTGGGTTTTGATGTTGCTGGATTTTTTTGCTGGATTTTGTTGAAAAATTATCAATGTAATTCGATTTCACAAACTGCAGTGTTTTGGTTTTTGGGTTTTGCTGTTTCTGGGCAACGACAGGGGTGGATTTGGAGGTTAATCCCCAAATCCACCAGCCAAACAGGTGTAGACACCCCGATTTTGAACCCAAGATGCACTCGAGCATTCCCGATGATGAAATAGACCAATCATGCATACCTCGAGGCTAAGAACAAGGCTTGAACTCACCGAACCACCCTAAACCATTCTAAACCCTCCTAGAACAACCTTAAACCAACCAAAATGACCAAAATACCCTTCAAACCATCCATAAACCATTTCAAAACAAACCCAAGCCTATATCATCTTCTAGTACATTCAAAACCCTCTTTATTGATATATAATACGTCTCAATCCATTTTGGAATGAGGGAGATGTGTCCGTTTTACCAAAATGACTTATTTTCCCGACCTTCTGAGGGTAAAATGGTCACATACTTGAATGTACAAATTATCTTGGGTTCAAACTACTTGGGTTACAAAGTACACTCGACAAGCTTTCCAACGCTTCAAACCACGCATGAAACGGAGTTCGGTAGCACCCGGGGCGGCCCCGCAAAGTTTTACCTTTTGCGCAACAGCCTTGAGCGCTCAAGCCCTGGACCTTGAGCGCTCAACTCTGATCCAGATCAGTTTTCTGCAAAACATCTAATCATGATATTCTACTGCAAGAGGAGCGTCTACCTATGTTTTCTACTGCCTAAATACACTTCCTAGACCCTTGAACATCTCCTCAATCACCCCCCAAACCCAATTCAAAAATTAAACCCATTTCCCTCCCATTTCTCTCTCTATATAAACCCCCTTTGGCTGATCTCTTACACTCACACACCCTTCATCAGCCCTCTCCACTCTCTCTCATCACTTCAATCACGTTTTAGCCTTTCTCTCCTCCGTAGCCACCACCCTCCATCATTTTCAACCTCCAAAACACCCAAAAATCTCATCTTTAAGGCCTACAACACATGGGTCTTTGAGAAACCAACTTCAACAGCCCCTCTCTCACTCTAACAAGCCATTTACAGCCCATACACTCCATCAATTTCGTCCAAACCTAGCTCTTCCATCAAAACCCACCTCATCCAAGCCAAAATCACCATTTTAAGCTCAAATCCTCCATCATCCACTCAATCAATCACTCAATCAACCCTACACTTACACTCCTCTGACCAAAATACTTCATCTATAGCCCATAAACACAGCCACTACCCATCCATTCATCAAACCACAAGTTCAAGCCTTGATCATAGCCGAAAAGGTAGAAAATCATGTGAAAATCACTGTTTTGGTCTTGCTGAGGGAGACCAGTGGGCTCATTCAAGTTCCTCATACTTGAAATGAGCCTACAAGTTCTGAAAAGTATCATAAAATAGCAGAATTTGGCGATCTGGGAAGGGCTTGAGCGCTCAAGGCCTTCACCTTGAGCGCTCAAACCCCAACAGATAGGCAGTCATAGTGTTTCAGCCATAACTTTTTACTCCGAACTCCGTTTTCAACGTATTATATATCAAAACGTAGATAATTTGAAGGGCTACAACTTTGTAGTTTTGTGTTTTTCTCATTTCTATATCAAAACCCTCCAAAACATGCAAATAGTGTCGGAAAGATAAATAATTTTGTTCAAAATGGTGTTTTAAGTTCTATTTTTCTCCTTCATTGTCATTTTCCTTGTTTATATCATTCTGTAATCGCATTGTACACTTCACACAAGCATCCACCATCACTTAGTTTGTGTTTTAATATTCATTTACGTGTTTGCCATTCCCGTATCCCCCATTTCGTGTTTAAAATCAAATTTCAAACATTTCCAAAATCCCACAAAATGTTGAGTAGAGACCGGTTCACGGACCGGGCGAGAGGGGTGCCGTAAAACCCTTCCCCTCTCGTAACCAAACCCCCAAATCCGAGAAATCTTTGGTTCCGCCATGATCAGTGAAATCTTTTTCAAATGGGCAAACAAGTCATGTTTATTTTTGATCGGTTTCTCGGGTTTGGACCTCAAATCCGGGTGGCGACTCTAACAATCACAATCTTTTCGAACAATCTCAGTGGGCCGTCCACAACAGGCTGTAAGGGTTTAGAGGTTGAAGATAAGATTTGTGCAGGTGAAATTTCGAAATTACCCCTGCATTTGACGGAGAAGACGGACGGAGTTAGACGCAGGGACCATTTAAACACACATTGTGAACATTGGGGACTCGATAGACACGATTTGAATATTGGGGACCAAATTGACATTTTGCGAATACATTGGGGACTAAAAAGGTAAATAAGCCATAATTATACTATGCATGAAATTTTAATATGTATTCAATCGTACAAGGTTTTTTGTTTCATGATTTGATACCATCCTACTAATCAAAATATTGCCTGGTTGTATGAAGAAACTGTTTAATAATTATGGAGTGGTGACAGATGTATTCATTCCATTAAAAAGGAGTAAAACATCTGGAAATCGATTTTGTTTCATCCGATATAACTGCGAGATTTCAGCGGATATGGCAGCTTCAAAAACTAATGGAATGTGGATTGAAGATAAAAGACTCTTTGTCAAATTGGCCAGATATGAACATAAGCCTGGCCTCCAATCAATGAGGAATTATACAGGTTTGAATAGAGAGGCACCTCGCAATGCAGAGAAGCAGCCAATATTGGGCTGCCATTACCGGAACAAGAAGGGGGAAGAAGAAACAAGCAAAATCGGTGAGATGAGGAACATAGGAGTGGAAGCCCATTACCAACAGTTCTCAAATGGGAGATCTTTTGCTCAAGTGCTTAGTGGAAGATGGAATCCGTAAGTCACTTAAAATTCCCCCTAGTGGCTTTACAGGAGTGCTATTGCAAAGCTGCACAGGAAGATAAAAAAAAAAACTACCTTGTTATCACATTTTCTGACAAGGAAACAATGGAAAAATCTATCAAAGGAAAATGGCTATTTCGTCGGTGTGTGAAATTAAACCACGGAATGGTGAGGCTGCATGCCGGGGAACTGGGAAGATTCATTTGGATTAGCTGTCTTGGTATGCTGATGCAGGGCAGCCTCCTTTTACAAAATTACTTGCAAGTAGAAAACACGAATAATGTTTGAGCCAGAGGTACTCCCTCTTTGAACAAACGATACTGAGTAAAAACTCGATTTTCTTAATTCATAAACAACCAAATTCTGCCATTAGGCTTACAATAATACTTATAGTGCTAAGAAATCCTAATCCAACTAGGAAACAAATAACAAAAAGAAATCCTAGGCCAACTAGGAAACAAAAAACGAAAAGAAATCCTAATCCAACTAGGAAACAAATAACAAAAAGAAATCCTAATCTATTATAGTATTGCAGAATGAGTTTTCGTGAGGAGTAACATGGATGCGACAAATGTCATGTATTGATTGGACCACAATTTATTTTTGTTTTTTTATGACTACAAAATATCTATTGTTAATCAATTTTGATTTATGGTCAAAATTTTGAATTTGGAAAAGTTTCAAAATGGAATCATCATTTGAAAAGCATTGGATAAGAATCCCATCACTTGATTTAGGGACACCCAAAAGGCAATGTAAATATCCAAGCCCATGAATAGCACTATTATAATATAGAAAAGATTAATTCGAGAATGTTTTTCTATAAATGGTAGGTAGAATAAATGGAAGTATCATAGGTGGAATCTATGATTGATTAATTATAATAAATTAGGAAATGTTGACAAGTTAATTTCCTAGAGTAGTGATTGATTTTGCGCATCTTGAAAGGCGAAAATATATACCATATTGTAATTACATTTTCAATTGATAAATATAAGAATCAATAGAAGTACACCCCAACTGAAATTGAACATTTCGAGTAACTTCAACATTCTTTGATCATTTCTCTTTTATTTTATTAGTTTGTAGTTGTCTTGATTTATATCCTGTCATTATTTGATGATTGTTGTATTTCCTCTAAAATAGCAATGATCGAAATTTTTACTCCCTTTTTTGTTTTCCCAGGATTGAAACAATATAATGCATCAATTCGGCTACGGGTGCTCTACTCCACTTCAAAGCAGCATTTAGCATTGGTAGTACCATGAAAGCACGATCATACACACAATTGGGTTAAGTTTCATGAGAGGTTTGACCATCTTTCACTCATTATGTGTTTTAGAATGTTTTCTTTTTGTTCTTACCTTTTTATGGTCCACTTCTTTTTTGTTCATTTTTACTCTAATATATGCAAAGTAAGTGCTTAATTTTGTTAGTCTCATTTAGTTATATTAGATAATCGATCATAGCAGAAATATTCTGGGAATTATACCACTTATAGTCTATAGACAAAGTTTTGAAAAATACTGATAGTTGGAGTACATTGATAGGACGAACACTATGTAATTCGCATTTTTATACAACACATGATAGAGAGAGAAAGTATCAGCTTCTGGAATGCATTCATGATTCAATTGATTTTTTCTTTTTCTTTTTGTTAAAAACTTCCCAGAGTCACTCAGAAATGAGATGAAGTTTATCCAAAGCTAAATATATGGGTTAATTTTCTCTCTATTTTGAGTCTTTTAAATTTATGTGAAACCCCGTATGTGTACAGTTATTGTTTCTTTTTTAAACAGACATTGTATGATGATTTAGTTATAAACGGTATTCATGATAAGTAATTGATTATCTAATTTTGCAGGGTTTCCTTTTTTCCAATTGAACAGTTCAAGTGCTAGGCATGTACATGAGATATCAGCGTATCAAAAACCTGTGATAATGGAAGATGAGATTTCAGTATATAAGCGGTGTGTTCTAGAGAATTAGTACCAAACCTTTGTCAAAATTTTGAATTTAATAGATTTATTATTCTTCAGTTTAATGGGGAAAAAAAGGATATATGTTACCTCAATAAATTTTACTATTCTTTTTGGCGTTTCTATATCATCACTGATGATTATTTGAGGATCTTAACCATTGACTACAGTTAGTTCAGTTGTCAATAAATTTTATTCTTTTTGTTCTTCTATTTCAGATTTTCAAGAGCAAAAAGGGTTTTGATGGTGACATGTTCTAAGAGATTGGTTATTGTGAAGTTTTACTCAATTTGAAAGTAATTAAGTATTGAAATTTTAGAAGTTCAGTGTTTACTTTTTTTAATGGGAAATGAGAGTGGTATTGAGAATTGAGTGTTTTTATGCTTTGAAATTTTAATTGCAAGACTCTTTCCTTTTATGATATTTCACTGCATACTTGGGTATGAAAGGTATGCTTTGTATTGTATCCTTTTGATTAATAATTTATATGATAATTTCAACTTACCCATCTCTAACTTTTTAAGTGGAATTAAGAAATATGAATTCCATTGATACATTACAAGTGGTAAAGTGGGGCTCCAATCAAAATAGTAAAAAAAACCCGACCCATTGGTATCCCCAGGCTGCATTATGGGTAAAAGTCATCTTATGTTACGGCGTTCTACATGCGCTAAATTTATTGGAGGAATGAATTATCACCCTCTCATAATTGATAAGATGGAATGGAGAGGAACTTAATTTGAAATGAATTTTTGTGGTTCTAATCTTATGTACCGGTTTTTGTTTTTCTTAAAGAGATTGGTTGAATAACGAATTACAAGCCTCAGCAGTGGCAGGAAGAATTTTGGGAATTGATTTCAATAATGAAGATTTGCTGGTAATGGAAAAGATGATAGAATTGGAGAACAATAACAGATTTGCTCCCCTAATGAGGAGCACTCCAAAGCAGTAATTATCTTGGTCGTCTTTTCCTTGTCCCATTGGGAGTTGATTCTTTGACTATGAATGATGTCTTGTTGGGGTGATTGTAGCAGATGCTATTGTTTGTGCTAGTCTGTTGATTGCTGCAGTTGTTGATTAGCCCTCATGAAGGAATCAGATTTGCTACCTTGGAATATAGCAGATGTCAAGGAGAGGTGTGGACGGCCCACCGAGATTGTACGAAAAGATTGTGATTGTTAGAGTCACCACCCGGATTTGAGGTCCGAACCCAAGAAACCGATCAAAAATAAACATGACTTGTTTGCCCATTTGAAAAAGATTTCACTGATCATGGCGGAACCAAAGATTTCTCGGATTCGGGGGTTTGGTTACGAGAGGGGAAGGGTTTTACGGCACCCCTCTCGCCCGGTCCGTGAACCGGTCTCTACTCAACATTTTGTGGAATTTTGGAAATGTTTGAAATTTGATTTTAAACACGAAATGGGGGATACGGGAATGGCAAACACGTAAATGAATATTAAAACACAAACTAAGTGATGGTGGATGCTTGTGTGAAGTGTACAATGCGATTACAGAATGATATAAACAAGGAAAATGACAATGAAGGAGAAAAATAGAACTTAAAACACCATTTTGAACAAAATTATTTATCTTTCCGACACTATTTGCATGTTTTGGAGAGTTTTGATATAGAAATGAGAAAAACACAAAACTACAAAGTTGTAGCCCTTCAAATTATCTACGTTTTGATATATAATACGTTGAAAACGGAGTTCGGAGTAAAAAGTTATGGCTGAAACACTGTGATTGCCTATCTGTTGGGGTTTGAGCGCTCAAGGTGAAGGCCTTGAGCGCTCAAGCCCTTCCCAGATCGCCAAATTCTGCTATTTTATGATACTTTTCAGAACTTGTAGGCTCATTTCAAGTATGAGGAACTTGAATGAGCCCACTGGTCTCCCTCAGCAAGACCAAAATAGTGATTTTCACATGATTTTCTACCTTTTCGGCTATGATCAAGGCTTGAACTTGTGGTTTGATGAATGGATGGGTAGTGGCTGTGTTTATGGGCTATAGATGAAGTATTTTGGTCAGAGGAGTGTAAGTGTAGGGTTGATTGAGTGATTGATTGAGTGGATGATGGTGGATTTGAGCTTAAAATGGTGATTTTGGCTTGGATGAGGTGGGTTTTGATGGAAGAGCTAGGTTTGGACGAAATTGATGGAGTGTATGGGCTGTAAATGGCTTGTTAGAGTGAGAGAGGGGCTGTTGAAGTTGGTTTCTCAAAGACCCATGTGTTGTAGGCCTTAAAGATGAGATTTTTGGGTGTTTTGGAGGTTGAAGATGATGGAGGGTGGTGGCTATGGAGGAGAGAAAGGCTAAAACGTGATTGAAGTGATGAGAGAGAGTGGAGAGGGCTGATGAAGGGTGTGAGAGTGTAAGAGATCAGCCAAAGGGGGTTTATATAGAGAGAGAAATGGGAGGGAAATGGGTTTAATTTTTGAATTGGGTTTGGGGGGTGATTGAGGAGATGTTCAAGGGTCTAGGAAGTGTATTTAGGCAGTAGAAAACATAGGTAGACGCTCCTCTTGCAGTAGAATATCATGATTAGATGCTCTGCAGAAAACTGATCTGGCTCGGAGTTGAGCGCTCAAAGCCATGAGCTTGAGCGCTCAAGGTCCAGGGCTTGAGCGCTCAAGGCTGTTGTTCAAAAGGTAAAACTTTGCGGGGCCGCCCTGGGTGCTACCGAACTCCGTTTCGTGCGTGGTTTGAAGCGTTGGAAAGCTTTTCGAGTGTACTTTCTAACCCAAGTAGTTTGAACCCAAGATAATTTGTACATTCAAGTATGTGACCATTTTACCCTCAGAAGGTCGGGAAAATAAGTCATTTTGGTAAAACGGACACATCTCCCTCATTTCAAAATGGATTGAGACTTATTATATATCAATAAAGAGGGTTTTGAATGTACTAGAAGATGGTGTAGGCTTGGGTTTGTTTTGAAGTGGTTTATGGATGGTTTGAAGGGCATTTTGGTCATTTTGCTTGGTTTAAGGTTGTTCTAGGAGGGTTTAGAATGGTTTAGGGTGGTTTGGTGAGTTCAAGCCTTGTTCTTAGCCTCGAGGTATGCATGATTGGTCTATTTCATCATCGGGAATGCTCGAGTGCATCCTGGGTTCAAAATCGGGGTGTCTACAAGAGGTTTCTCTGTTTTGATTCTCTTTATCAATCTCTGATGATGAAGCGTGTGGATTTTCTCGGATTGCTGGACATCTGGAGTTGCAATCAGCTTTTGTTCTCTTCTTGCCAATATCCATCTGAGCTTGATTGTTTTTGCATTTTTGCTTCTTGTTTTCTTTTCCCACATCAGCATTTCACTGATTGGATGTTTGTTTTTTCCTTGCCATAGCTTTGCTTCGTGCTTAGTTCTTGGCTTCCCCTCAATGTACCCTTTGTCGAGTTTTAATTAAATCCTTTTCCCGATAAAAAAAAAAAAAAGATTGGTTGAATTTGGATGAAATGTTTTTGAAAAAAATGGGATATCGGGGATGGTACAACAAATATTGATCTGATCCCCCATTGCTTTTATTACTATATCTTGAACAATTACTAGGACTGCGAAAGTGAAATTCACTCCTTACAGACTTGAAGCTACGAAAAGAATATAGGTGAAGATTGAAGAGGAAACCGTACATAGAATTTTCCAGACATAAGCAACAAATTTAGTTTCCAAAAGCATTAGGAAATATCCGCTTCCAATTATTAAAATGACTTTTAAGATGTGCATAGCTTAGAGTTATCCTTAAACTTATGAGGATCGTGCTTCTCTCAGTTGTATCGAAACATCGAAGAAGTTTGGATTCATCACTTCTAAGAAATTTTCATAACAAGAATCTTATTCTCTCTCAACCAAGTTGCTCACTATAAGAACATAACTCACATGTTGACTCGGTTACTTAATTAACATACGATGACTGCCCGCTATAAAGGATAAGTCATTATCTATTCAATTACAAATGTCGAGTAATAGTAGATGAGCGTTGAAGTATTCCGAATAAACTTTCTTTGTGATGTTACTTTTTAGATATATTTTGTTAAATTGCATTTTTTTTTTGGGTAGAGGTGTTGAATAGTTTATGAATTTCGACAATTTAAACTAATTGTGTGTGCATGAATTCGTCCCTTGCATAGCACGGGTTTTCTGCTAGTTCTTTTTAACCAAGCAACTTATAATAAGGAATACTAGATTAAAACAAATTAGGAAACTAAATATTTCTAGAAAATCTTGATTAAAATAAAACGGTTCTACTAATAAAATATAATTCCTATATTTGTAGAATAAAAATATTAGCCTACATCATTCTCCTCTGCTTGAAGAAACTCGTCCTCGAGTTTATACAGTTGAATTCGCCGAACCTTGTCCACTTCCATCTTGTACTTCAAATTGATTTTTCTGAAGCCAAATTCCAAAAAGAATTCTTCAAAAATTAGAGGAACAATTTCCATTGTTAAGTATGAAACACATGATTTGCTGTTTGCAAAGTCTTCAATAAATTCCCAAAAAGGATCGATAAATTGTGATACTTCGAATCCTAACGATGGGCATACGTTGATCGCCTTTTTTCCCATGTTCAAGACGCCATCGATTGAATCCAAACCATCAACTTTGTCAAGGATAGTAACAAACTTCTTCTTAATTTCCACAAATTCATCATTCATATTTTCTGTCACTTAATGAATGACAATTTTCTCG
This sequence comes from Vaccinium vitis-idaea, assembly GCA_963854785.1. Classification (NCBI taxonomy): domain Eukaryota; kingdom Viridiplantae; phylum Streptophyta; class Magnoliopsida; order Ericales; family Ericaceae; genus Vaccinium; species Vaccinium vitis-idaea. Next base: position 34,163,476 of record OY978226.1, on the reverse strand, counting down.
TCATCAGGGTACTCATCAAATTTTGGAGGTGAATCCCAATGAATTTCTGACTGCAACAACGATGAATCTGTGCCCAAAAATATTTTATCGGACTCTTCCTCTAATACATCGTCGATAGAATCTCCCTCAACTAAAATTTCTTCTATAACCTCTTTTTTTCCCCGATGAGATTGTTGAAGCCTAATTTTTTTGGAATCCCAATATTCATGCTAGACACCCAATAATGAGAATTGCGGCTGTGAGCCATGATATCTCGACTCCTTCCCTGTCGCTGATTGAAATCAGCAAAAGGGTTTGCGTTCACATCATCCAAAAACTTCCTCCTCCAGAGCGTGAGTTTTAAACGGACGATGGCGAGGTGGTCTTGCAAATTCCAGAGCCTCCATGCGTTGGGTGAGCACCCCCCGAGTGGCCTCTATCCGCTGAAACCCTTCCTCCATTCGAGTTTCTCTAGCAATCTCATCCCGTTCATAGACATCCTCAACAAAAGTTGTACGACCGCCTCGTCCACCTTGACCTCCAGCACGTCCTCCGGCCATAGTCAGGATTGGAACTTGCAGCTCTGATACCAACTGATGCAGGGCAGCCTCCTTTTATGAAATTACTTGCAAGTAGAAAACATGAATAATGTTTGAGCCAGAGGTACTCCCTCTTTGAACAAACGCTACTGAGTAAAAACTCGATTTTCTTAATTCATAAACAACCAAATTCTGCCATTAGGCTTACAATGATACTTATAGTGCTAAGAAATCCTAATCCAACTAGGAAACAAATAACAAAAAGAAATCCTAGGCCAACTAGGAAACAAAAAAACAAAAAGAAATCCTAATCCAACTAGGAAACAAATAACAAAAAGAAATCCTAATTCTTTTTAACCAAGCAACTTATAATAAGGAATCCTAGATTAAAACAAATTAGGAAACTAAATATTTCTAGAAAATCTTGATTAAAATAAAACGGTTCTACTAATAAAATATAATTCCTATATTTGTAGAATAAAAATATTAGCCTACATCATATGCCGCTGAATGTATGGAACTCAGATACTTTCAAAAAGATGGGAGAACTATGGGGTCAATTCATTAGCACCAATGAGAGTACGCTACACCTTTCCTCGTTCATCAAGGGGAGAGTATCGATTTTCTCAGAAATACAAGATCACATTAATGAATGGATCCACATCCATGTTGAGGGAAAACTGTATAAGGTTAAGGTAGTAGAGGAAGTTAATAATGTTCCTAAGTCTTCTTCTCTAAATAAAAAATCTCTTGTCAGTAAACCCAAGATCGTGGCGGGGCAATCTAATCAAACCAATGCCTCAGTATCCAACTCAGATGAAGAAGAAGGCTATGAATATGTGGAAGATAGTTGTGCTGGAGAAGAAGAATATGTGGGAAATGCTACTGGAGGTTCAGCCAAAGAAATTGCCGAGGAGGCAGCGAACTCAACTTTTGAGTTTGCTAATGTGGAAAATAGTATGAGGCATGGGGTAGGCATAACGCATGAGCTGCAAACCATAGTAGAGAAGCCTGCAAACAGCGAGGAGGAAGAAGATGCGGAGGGCTCCTATCCTTCTTGTGTCGAAGAATCTATGGACCGTAGTAAGCACTCTATACAATGCGAGGAACAGAGTTAGAGGAAAACCAATGACCGAGGGGAGAATTTTGAGCCTGTTGCCGCTTATCCTTATACAGAATCTGTATCAGAGGAACCAAATTATAACCTTGGTATGGGCCATAGTGGGGATAATGAGGTCATACAATGGGTTATGAATTTTGTTATAGACCTAAATCCAAGAGAATGCAGGAGAAGGAAGAGAAGAATGTTCTCCCAAATGGCACAACTTCATGAGGAAATGCACAATGACATTGCAGAAAGAGAAGATTCCCAGTTGAAACCTCAAAGGACTGATGGGTTCTCACAACAACTGGTAGAGAGTATCATATCCTCTGGGGATCTTCAGAACAATGAAGAAGTGATAATTTCAGAGATTGGAGACACTATACAAGCAGGTAGAGAGATGGGATTAACTTTTACGGGAATGGAGGAAACAATGCTAAGAAGGATGCTTGACCGTTCGGGTGACTTAAAATAAAGACGCGTCCCAAGCGTAGGACTCTCGACCGATGTAGCATAATATCCGGAAGTACCGGAGTCGAATCCACAGAGACGGACGAACGTGTGCAGGACTCAAAGATGACGGGTTCACAGTTTATCTTGGCTCTTAGGTAGCCACCCCTTGTTCAATGAGATTAATTTACTAACTAAATTACTAAGCTGATTTAACTAAATGCAAATTAATAAAGAGAGCACAGCTGAGGGAACCCAGCGTCCACGCCCAGCCTAACCGGTATTTACTCGGGCCACAATTAATCCTTTTACTGATTTCAGAATACGAGAAAGGCTTCCTAACAAATGCGCATCACCTGTCACCAGATTCCGTGCGCATTCGAATTCCGGTAATGCCTGGGTTTGTTTGTCAGAAAAGTTTCCAATTCCCAAAATTGCTTGAAAATCGATTTAATTCAGCCCCGAGGTGAAATACTGATTAATCTAGACGTAGGCGCCTTCGCCCCGCAGCCGCACTCGAAGCGACTACTCACTCATGATTATGCTAATTGCAGAAAACAAATTAAACCTAGATCTAAACATGCTTGGAGATTAAAATATGAAAACAATAGAAAACGATACCGGAAATTGCAAGGGAAAAGTTGAACTTGACTGTTAATACGCAAACGCTGAATGAAGAACTCTGAATCCGTAGCCGAAAACTTGAAAACACAAAACCTAAGTAAAAGTCGTGGAACCCTAGCATGGGTTAAAACATGAGTATTTATACTAAAACTCCTAATCCTAATGAAAACCGAACTACATAATTATGGAATTAGTTCTACGACCAACAAAACGACGTAGTTTAAAATCCTCAGCCGTAAGCTCTCGGTATCGATACCCATAATAGGGGTATCGATACCTAACCCTTATCTTTTCTTCTTCCGCGTAAGCCGTAGGTATCGATACCTATTTGAGGGGTATCGATACTAAACATTCTGGAACGGTTTGTGCACTTTGAAACCAGTTGGTATCGATACGGCTTATGGGGGTATCGATACCAACTCCTTAAGCCAACCTCTTTCAGCATCCAAGCCTCAAACTTCGACTCCCACGTCCAGCTCCACTCCAAGCCATGCAACAAGCGCGCCAAAATCCCCCTTTTACCTGGGAAACTCATGCAAACACCAAACACACTACCGTGCACGCATTAAAGAGAAAAATGATCATTAAACCGCACGTCTAACGCGCTAAATCACCCTACTTAGGCGCTCAAAAGCAAGCTTCCCGCGCGCCTATCACAAGAAGGATGATTAAGGTGGAGGCTCAGGAATTCTCCAAGCTCAGAGGGAAAGACAAAGCCAACTAGCTGGTCCCTAGAAAAAGGTGAGAGTAGGAGTTAAAAGTTTTCAATGAAGATCTTATCCTGGAATATTAAGGGGTTGTGCAGCAGGCTTAAAAAGAGGTTTGCTTCCAAAATTATTAAAAGCAAAAAGCCTGATATGTTCTTAATACAGGAGTCTAAACTGGCTAAATTAGATAGGAAAGAGGCTGTGAAAATGTGGGGTGATGCTGATATGGATTATGCTATAGCAGAATCTGAAGGAGCTTCTGGGGGACTAATCACTATGTGGAACAAGAAAGCCTTCCAAGCTCATCATATTTTAGCCAGGAGAAATTTCATCATTGTGAAAGAGGATCTATTTAGGTCTTTTGAATGCATAGTAATCAATATCTATGCCCCAAATGATATTAGAAGCAGAAGAGAGTTGTGGAAGGAATTGGTTCAACTTAAAAATGCTTTCCAAGTACCATGGTGTTTGGGCGGTGATTTCAATGAAGTAAAAGGGATAGGGGAACGACATGGATGCCTTAGAAGTGATAGGGGAATGAGGGATTTCAATGATTTCATAAATTTGATGGAAGTGCATGATTTGCCTATGATGGGAAGGAAGTTTACTTGGTCAAATTTTCAAGATAACAGGGCTCAAAGCACATTAGACAAGTTTTTAGTATCTCAGGGTTGGATGGAGAAATTCAAAATTGTGCAATGGGGACTACATAGACCAATATCGATCTGACCATTCTCCAATTCTGATATCCGATGAGGATAGAGACTAGGGTCCAATCCCTTTCAGATTTATGGACTGTTGGCTTTCGAATCCTAACTATATGAAAGTGGCCCAAGAGGAACGGGAGAGCATACAAATGGATGGTTGGGCTGGGTGTAGAATAAGGAAATAATTGAAGGCTACAAAGATCATATTGAAAACGTGGAACAAAGAAGAATTTGGGGACATTAATGTCCAGCTCAAAAAATTGGAACAAGAAATACATGACTATGATATCACCATGGAAAGCAGACAACTAACTTCGAGTGAATCAGAAGCCAGAAAAACTACTAGACATGAGTTTTGGGCGACCTCAAAATTGGCCGAGTCTATGTACGTGGAAACAAAAATCTAGAGTCATGTGGGTGAAGCTGGGTGATAAAAAGTAAAAACACAATTTTTTTCCAAATTGTGGCTAATAACAGGTTCAGGAAAAGCGTACTGGGATCCATGAAAGTTGAATGCACGGCAGTGGAAGATCCAAAGGAGATTAAACTGGAGGCAATGAGATATTTCCAAGCAATCTTTAATGAGGACCAGCCGTATAGAGCAACTTTGGGAGGTGTTTTTACCAGAATTTTACCTCACGAGATTGCTGTAACGCTCGAAAACCCATTTGAAGAGGAGGAAATTTTCGCGGCCATCAAATGGTGCAACAACTTTAAAGCTCCAGGACCGGATGGTTTCAACTTCTCTTTCATTAAAATTATGGCAGTTATTTTTTATTTTTAATTAAAAAATAAAAAATAACTTCCCATTTTTCATTAAAAAGGAAAAATGGAAAGTGCAATTTTTACAGGCCATGTTATTGCCCATCAAAACTGTACCAGCATTGACCGCCTCATAAGTAGTAAACCACCTTTTATGCGGGCACATGTGGTATGAACATCCAGAATCCAAAATCCACTCGTTGTCAGAACAGGAATTACTCGTTGTAACTGATAACACTGTATCCAACTCATCTGAGCTTTCAACAACTCCAACAATATCTTTACCCCCTTTCTAGTTCTCTTTTTCCTTCTCTTTGAGTTTTAAACAATCAACTTTCCAGTGCCCGGGTTTCTTGCAAAAATAGCACTTCCCATTTTTCCTTTTCACTGACTTGGATCTACCCCTATTACTCGACTCCTCCTTTTCTGTTGTTCTTCCCTTAGCAAACAAACCCTCGCATCACCCTCACCCGACACATTTTTCCTCAATTCTTTCAAATAGAGGTTGGACTTAACATCTTCCATAGCAATTGTGTCCATACAACAGGGTGGTAACAAAATGCTCATATGAAGGTGGTAAAGAACATAAAAAAATTAGGGTTTGGTCCTCATCCTTAATTTTACTATCAATGTTTTTCAGATCCATAATAATACGATTAAACTCGTCTAAGTGATCATTAACAGGTGTACCTTCACGCATTCAAAATGTATAAAGACGTTGTTTAAGATACAACCTGTTCATGAGCGATTTCATCATATATATGTCTTCCAACTTCAGCCAAATACCCGCTGCTGAAGTTTCTTCTTCCACCCCGCGAAGAACATCGTCTGCCAAACTCAACAGAATAGAACTCAGAGCTTTGGCATCCATGTCTTCCCAATTCTCCGGACTAACCCCGGACTTCGCCAATCCTAACAAAGCCTTGTGCAATCCCTGTTGGGTTAACAGAGCCTTCATCTTTACTCTCCAAAGACTAAAACTGCTGCTCTGTCCATCAAACTTCGTGATCTCAAACTTAGCCGCCATAACCACAATCGGAAACGAAACCCTAGTTTTTCAACCAGAAGCTCTAATACCAGTTTGTTGTAAAACGAGCGTTATGAATGCGACTAAGTTAGGAGAAAGCAAACAAAACAAGCAATCACATGAGACAAAAGATTTACGTGATTCCCCCAAGATTGAGGTACGTCCACGGGCGAGGAGAGAGAGAGAGTTCACTATCAATGGTGAAGAAGAGATACAAAGAGCCGGATATGATCTGTAACTCTAGAGAGGCCACAATATGAGAGATAGTCAAATGGATCCCCAAAGCCTCTATTTATAAGAAGTACAATCAATAGGAAATTGTAAACACAATAGGAAATTCTAAACACAATAGGAATCCTAAACACAATTGAAATTCTCCAAAAAAGGAAAATTCATGGCACAATTACCACAAAACAGAAATAAAAACTCAAACCTAACGCCAAAGTAATTTTTCTACGACTACTTTACTATTCATTAATGCATGTCAAAAAAGTGCTATTCTTTTTTTTTTCACACGACGATAAGATACTAGTATTTGTTAGATTACAACCAGAATCAGCCTCCTATCCGTAGGAGTCGAACCATAGACCTGGTCATGCTACAAAAAAGCCCAACCCTAGTTGGATCTAATTGATACATTCCTCACAGGTTTTCCATAATTCTTTTTATGATCGGAAAAAGATTATATAAACAAAGACAAAAAAAAAAAAAAGGTTACATATCGTCTTAAGTCTTAACTTCCCAAACATAGTTGATGCTGATGCGGTTGTTGTATTGGATGACAGTTTGGATGATGGCAATGAAGAAATCACTGGAGGGAGATCACATAATCTGAGATCTATGTGGATAATGGCAATGATCTAATTTGTAGGTGGATGAGATTGGAGTTAACTCCTTTTCATCATGTTTTGTTTGGTTGATTTCTTGTTAACCGAATATAGTTGTTATTTCCCTTTGGATCCTTGGTGGCAAATGATTGTCGCGGGAGGGAGGGGGTGCCAATTGCCAACATGGTTATTGGGATGTCTCCTTGCGTTGATGCCTTTTGTCTCAATCCCTTTTAAACTTTGTAATGCGTTTTCGAAGATTAATAAAATTTCTCAAAACAAAAGTCTTTAATTTCCCAATTAATAAATAATTAATGGCATGGTTTATGCATGGTCACATGGGTTCTAGGATTGGCATGAATCTTCAATTTGTTAGTAAATACTACAGTTTTGTAGCTTTCATGGGGTCTGCAGTTAGAAATACAGCTCCAAAAACAGCTTCATTCTCCCATTCAATGATTTTTTCCCTCAATCAGAACTTGTTCGAAGTCCTTGAAATAAAAAAAGAATTATTTTGAAGAGATGATATAACATAAAATACACTCAAATAAAAAGCAGTTTATTTTTAATGTATTCTACCATTAAGAGGCAGATTCTTGTTGGATGGGAGCCTCCAAATGCAGATTTTCAAATCTCAAAAACCGACGGTGCGATGACAAGTAATGGTAGAGCTACCATCGGCGGGCTAATCAGAAATCATGAAGGCAATGGATGAGCGAGTTTTTACCGGGAGATCCATTCGGCATGCAGTTTGGGAATAGAAACCTGGGTCATTCGTGAAGGGCTGCAACTAGCCATCAACCATAGTACAAGAACGGTCCAACTAACGTGTGCCCACTAGACATAACATAATACACAAAAAAAGACAAAACAGTTAAAACTTCAATGCATTTTTCAGAGATATCAATACAATTTGGTGGAGATCCATGCTCTTTTTACAAAAAATAATACACTTTTTTGGTATTATCCAAGCCCAACTGGCTTTCGTTAGCATTTTCCACATAAGAAATAATGAATTTGTCTAACGTCTATTATACATACTTTACCAAGGACCAGTCCACTCTTCTTACTTAATACAACAAAAATACCCTCACTTGCATTTGCTTATTACCCTCTCCACATAATCACCCAACCACCTCTGACCACTGGAACCGGGAAAAATGTCTGAAGGTTTTTTTGACTTCCTGGGTACAACGCCTCCGGCAACCGGAAAAAGTCTAGTTCCAAAAGAACCTGGTTGGGTCTGTATGAGTCTGGGGTTTTGAGTTTCTTTGGGGCTGTGAGTCTTATTTTTTAGGTTGAGTCCTGTTCCTGCTACTGCTATTTTGGGTGCTCAGTTTTGCTTTGTCTTGCTGCTACTGATATGCTCCTGCTGCTACTGATATGCATTGATTGCTGTGTGACTGCTGTTGTTGGATACCTTTGGAGTGCTGCTGTTGGAATCCTTTTATGTGGTGTTTATGTTTACATTTACATATATTGCTATTGCTTCAGCCAATGCACCACTGAGGAGGCTATGCCAGTTGGAAATTATCCCACTAGCTGTTTTGTTATTGATTCTCATTGGCTCAGTTGCTGCTCAAGGATATGGTAATAGGGCTCTCTAAGACTAATGTTTTGCTGCGGATGGACTAATGTTGTTTTGGCTGGGTACCCCATGTACCACTTTTTTTTTTTTTTTTGGCTTTACATTTAGTTTCTCGCTTGATGTTTTGCCTTCATATTCCTTGCACATGTGCTTGGATATGTTTCTCCTCGATGTACCCTTTGTCGAGTTCAATAAATTCTTGTTGCCGATCAAAAAAAAAAAGAACCTGGATTGGGGCTGGCCGCTGGCAAGAGAAATGGAGTGACTATGCTCTCGTATGCAGGGTGATTCTACTGGCGGGCCATAGAGCAGTAACAAGTCTTGACCCAAAACTCAAAAGTCAATATTAAAAAAGTTTGTGATGCTGGCTGTCACTTAATCGGATTAACCTAGCCCAAAGCACAAAAGGGAAATGGCATGGTATTTCTGGCCGAGTTTCTGCTAAGGTATTTATGGTATTCTTGGACTACAAATTGTTATGCCAACAAGTTATTCTCCTCACATACATCAACTAATTTGACAATTTGTAGTTCAAATATATACCAATAATACTATAATGGAAACTCACGCACCATCAATATTCTCTATAGTCTATACAAAAACAATACTGCTAGCTCCTAATAACGCAACAAACATGATGAAAAGGAGTTAACTCCAATCTCATCCCAATAACCATGTTGGCAGTTGGCACCCCCTCCCCCCGCCCCCCCCCCCCCCCGCGAAAAATAATTTGGCTATTAATTGATAGTGTTGTTGCGTTTTTTTTTTTTTTTTTTATCGGCAACAAAAATTTTATTAAACTCGATAATGGGTACATCGAGGGGAAGCCAAAACTAAGCACGAAGCAAAGTATAGGCAAATGAAAGAAAAAAAGCATTCAGCGAAATGCTGAAACTACAGGGAAACAAAACAACATGAAATTGGCAGCATCAAAGTTCTTCCTATCCTCCATAGCAACATCAAACCACATAAGGAAATAAGTAATTAAATATGCTACATCAAGGATTTGGCAAGTAATTGGAACTGGGAGATTTTATTCGTTGAGAAAGGAAATAAGTACTTCTCCTTTCCTAAGAAAACATGTCGTTGAGAAAGGAAAAAACTTCTTAATTTCCTAAGAAAATATATAACCATATATCATAGCATCAATAGTAGGTATTAAATTAGAGGGACTAGTAATAGAGTTTTGGGTTAGAAGAAGTTGGAGAACACACCACCACGCAGACCAGAGATCTCAAAGAGCAAAAGAATTCTTTGTGAGCTTTCTATGCTATGGATTATATTGGAATGATTTATGTGTTTTTGCGGATACAGTTGTCAGTTGATGATTTGGTCTTAAACTTTGAAGCATGGAAAGAATAATATTTTTGTTATACTACGACTCTCGGTGGTTAATATTGACTTCTAAATCATTATGTAGAAATCATAGGAAAAATCGTTGTATATGATCAGATGATAAATATTCGTGTGTGTTGATTCTAAAACCATAGTTATTTTCCCAACCGGTAAACTCTTCCTACTTCTTTACGTACGACAGTTGAATTTATTTCTTTTGCCATTGCCTGTTTAGTTTTCAATTTAAAAATCAAACACTTTTGTTAACTGGTTTAGAGTTTAATCACACTAGGTATATTTAGTTCACTCTACCACAATACTAACCACAGCAGGCTACCACCAAATCACGCAATGCCGCGCAGGCTGTTTTGTGGTTAATGTCATGTTAAAGTTTGATGTCCCTAACGTTATTGGTAGTTTTTCTGTAAAAAAAAAGTACAAGTCCCTCTGAGTTTGACAGCATTCTTCATAACTAGTATATAATATGGGTCCCTCTGAGTTCGACAGAACTCTTCATAACTATATAATATGGGTACGATTCGTCTCTTGCCAGTATATTTAAATTTCACAGGAATGTGTACTCCAAAGCGAGTGAGATTATATTCATCCACCTAAAAAGTAGATTGATGAACGTTATACATTCTCACTTTTTTTGGTTACTTAGTGTTTTGGATCACGGAGCTCTAGCCTTTCCCAATATGTGAAGATTGTGGGGGTAATGAAAGAATACCACAATCATTAGGTGCATATGGTATACACCTTTAAAATCTATAATATAATATTGTAGACTTTTCCATCCTCGGATAGTACTAAGATAAGCACCTTTTATTCTTTTAGCATTCAGAATATGTGTAGGGCGGGTTCCGTGGCTTGTTTTTTTTTTTGGTGCTTCGGAAACTTATTCTGTGGCTTGTGTAATGTACAAATGAGTCCTTTTGTTGAGTTTTTCCAAATTTGGTAATTTTCAACAATTTATAATTCCACATGTGGTGCGTTAAACCTAAAATGATGTGAACAAATTTGTTTTTGTTTTTTATGTTTTTTATTGTGCAGAAAAGCTAATAGTGCTATGAGTACAGAACGGAACATGACACGAGATGATTGCAATTTCGCAACATTATTTGGAGCATTACTGGGTGGTGCTTGTGTCTTTATTGTGGTGGTGACATGGAAAGCTACTTTCAATGATAGCAAAGATCCAAGGACGTGGCTATTTCTTATCCCACTTGGCTTTTGTGTTTTAATGATAGCCCTTTGCGTTTTGGATCGTGGTCAAGAAATGCCCAATAAGGGGAGGAGTGGGCGAGGTGAAAATTAATTAGCTTTTATATAAAGTCTCGTGATCAACTGTCGCAGGGACACGGGATCCCTGTAGTGCCCCTCGGTCGTGCTAATTAACGAAATATGTTGGGTTAGTTGGTTAGTGGTAGTCTCGGTAAAGTACTCTGTAGAAAAATTACATTGGCATTAGTTTTGGTTTTTTGTTTCAGTTTTGCTATAATTCCAGAACCTTATTTGAATTCGAAACCAATGGTTTGTTTAAAATGACTTGGATGTTGTGATCTACGTAATATTAGTTAAAATTCTCAATATGTTTTGTACAAAAACTATTTCTACCTTATAGGGCATAAATTATTATTATTTAAAAATCAGAATAAGAAGGGTGACCAAAAAAAAAAAAGGAGCAATTTTTCGGACCGAAATGCGTGGGGAAATAACGTTACTCCTATTTTCTTTTATCAAATAAAATAGAACACAATAAAGTTCGTCGGTCTGCATGTTTTCTTGTTTTTGGTGCAAACTAGAAAATTACTGGGGGCCATCTGACCGTCCATCTCGATAATTAACTGCTCGGATTTGAATCTAAACAATGGACGGCTCGGATCTTTTGGAATTCAAATTAAATCCGAGCCGCCAGCAGGGGCGACGCCAAAGGTAAAATAGGGGGGTCAACCGACCCCACGGCAGGAAAAAAAAATACTACTACTATATTGATTTTTTTTTATAGGAAATTCATAAATGAACCCCCATAAATTTAGGGCTGACACCACTGGGTAATTTTCCAACGTTCATCCCCCCTCTTTGTGTGTCTTGTTTGAATTCGAGTCATTCGTTTTGTTCTTTAGATATGGAGAGGTTGATCTATTTTGCTAAGAAAATCCATCCCAAATTGTTGCTCCTATTTACTATTTGGGAATTGGGCCTCTCAAAAAATTGTTCATATTGTCTGACATATAATGATTTATATATCTAATATGGATGTTGTTTAATAGATCTCAATTAATTTTATCAAACTCATATTTTAAAATCATAGAAAAATTATATTATAAAATATAGATAATTGTTTGAATGGTTCAAAAAGTGAAGTAGAAGCAACAACTTGGGACGGAGGAATTATTTGATAGTATTTTAGAACTAGAGACCGCGTGAAATTCAATTGTAGAAGCTTGTGTAGTTTTTCTTTTTTTTTGTGGAGAAAACTGTTTTATGCGTTTTGATGATATCTTTTGCTTATTAGGTTGAGCTTTAAATGTGAGTTTTGTTAAAACAAAATTTTTATTTGCCATTACTGTGGTATTTTCTTTGATTTATGGTTGATAAAGGTATTTAATGTTTATAAATGACCCCACGCTTCCGAACTCCTGGAGTCGCCACTGGCCGCCAGTGCCAAAATAGACGGCCGGATTGGACTCATTACACCCTATAGTGAGTCCCCTCACTACAGGCCCCGGATTCAAAATTATTGAAAAGGTATCAAAGGATAGAAACTTTGAGTGATTCTATTTGAAACCATACAAAAAAGTTTATTATTGGTTTGTCTCGGCGAGAGGAATAAAAAATGTAAAAAAATTATGATCGAATCATAAATTTTTTTGAATAAAGACAAAAATAAGTCAAAAAGACAGTTTTTTACACTATTTTCGATCTTATTCAAAAAATTGATAGTTCTAGTCATAATCTTTTACCTTTTTGGATTCCTCTCGCTGAGATAAACCAATAATACTCAAAAAAATCGATGCAAAACTAACAAACGCAAAAACAAAACAAAAAAAAATCAAATAAAGACAAAAAAAATAAGTTAAGTTGGCTTAAACCAAAACACCACAAAGTCTCACTAGTCCCTAATTTCTCTTACATTCACTGAAAATAAAAATGTCCTCATCTTCAAAAGAAAAGCCCTAAACCCTTCTCCCAAGTATCAAATGCACAAAGAGCTAACAATTCACAAATAATATCAAACGTAGTGGTTTATCTAGTACTACTAAAATAGAGAATTTTTTTGTCGGCCAAGAAAACTTTGTTATCATTAGGATAAATAGTTAATGATTTTTGGTATCATCTTTTGCTATTGTAATGAAATAGAGAATTTAATAGGAGGGTCTTTAGTATTACAAAAAAACATATATATAGGAGAGCTTTTATTTTCAGCGGAGGGAAGAGGGGTGCTTCCACTTACCCCACTCAATTTTTGGCTAGGGTGTTCTAGAATTGAATTGAATTTTATTTATTTTTTAACAGCGAAAGAAGATTTATTAAGTTCTGAAAATAAATTACAAAGATTAACAAGGTCCAAAGCAAGGCATCAAAACAGAGCAAGATCTAAATAACAAGGAAACCTTCACTTTCTGTACAAAAATGATAGTTGTATAACCATTTCATCTCCAACTATTTACAACCTCCTCATTTAAATGTGGAGCCCCACGTGTATGTGAGGCGGTTGTAACTAGTTGGAGATGAAATGATTGTACATGTAGACTTGTTCTTGTCTGTATGGGTGTAGAGAGAGAAAGTACAAAAGTTAAACGGCATTGTATTTCAAAAAAAAAAAAAGGTGCCCAATACATTACTGGGTCTCCATACAAAAACAATAGTACTGCTAGCTAGCTGCTAATAACAACGACAATGCTATCAATTTAAGGGCAAATTATTGACACATAGAAACATCAATACCACATGTTCGTAGCTCTTAATTTTGCATGTTACACTGTTGAATTTGTAGGAAAAGATCGTAATTATACATGTTTCATTGCCGATAAAAATAAATAAAAATTTATACACATGTTTCAGCCTTTGAATTTAAGAAGTCCAAAGTGGGCCCGTTCTAAGCTTACAAAATTCTACATCAAGGATTTGGCAAGTAAGGCCTTGTTCTCCAATAGATTTTAGGTAGATTTTATGAAAATCTCATAAAATGAGCATTTTATGGAGAGGTGATAAAATGAAGTTATTTTCCCAATTGATAAAATGTAGTAGTTTTCCTATAGATTTTAGGAGGATTTTATGAAAATCTCATAAAATGACTTTTACATTTTATGTGTTGAGATTGGAGTGTCATAAAATGTGAGATTTTATGTACCTAAAATCTATTGGAGAACAAGGCATAAATGGAACTGGGAGATTTTCTTCGTTGAGAAAGGAAACAAGTACTTCTCCTTTCCCTAAGAAAATATATCTCTTCGTTTGGAAAGAACTTCTCCATAATTTCCTAAGAAAATATATTCCCATAACAACCCGGCTATGAGTACGTACACTCACATGTACGTACGCGCACGAATACATCTGGACCGTTCATTTCAGGAATCAACAGTCCGGATTTTTAAAAAAAAACTCTTCCATGTAAGAGTTAACTCTCACATATAAGAGTTTGTTAAAATCCGGACCATCAAAAGCATGCACAGACGATTAAGATGCACCATCCGCGCATGTTGCGTACGCCTGACGTGCATACACATCGAATTTTCATTCCCATAAATCATAGCATCAACACTAGGTTATAAAGGGACCATTAACAGGATTTTGGGGAGGAACCGTACAAAAATTAGATTGATGCACATTGTACAAAAAAAAACTACGTAAATTGGATTACGAAAAATGATGTAAACAACTTTTATTTTATTTTTTTGGTGCTTTTATTGTGCAGAGAACCTAATAGCTCTATGAGTGTGATTACAGAAAAGGATGACTCCATTGCTGCAGCATTTGTTGCAACAGTAGCTGGTGGTGTTGTCGTCTATTCTCTGGTGTTACTATGGAAAGCGAAATCTAAAGATAACGAAGATCCCATAACGTCGCTATTTCTTATTCCCATCGGCGTTGTTGCTTTGGTGGCAATCATTTGCTACTGTTGCTTGCTCAAGAGATGCATAGATTCGAAGAAGTAGGGCATATATGGAGACAATTTCTCGCGGGCTTGCTTAACCATAATATCACTACGATGCTTGCATTTGCGAGTGAGATTGTATTCATCCACCTAATAAAAAATACTATGTTGATGAACATTATACACAATCTCTCTCTCTTTTTTTTTTTTTTTTGGAATGCATAGATGGATGTGCGTGATAAGACAAGAAGAGACAGGATAATAAATGATATGGTTCGTGAGATGGTACGTAGGTCATATAGAGGAGAAGTTAAGATTGACTAGACTACGTTGGTTCAGACATATCTATTATCTACCACAGACCCTAGATGTTGTAGTGCCACTTGTGCGTAAAGATTTGAGTCTAGTGAGTTTGTGTGTGTGTGTGTGTGTGAGAGAGAGAGAGAGAGAGAGAGAGCTCAATACAAAAAACAAAAAAAAATAGATTCATGTAGCCGATTCTAATTACTTAAGATATAAGACCCAGGGATTGGGCTTATCTTTTACGTAGCGTGGATTGGGTCACAGGGCTCTAGCTTCCCCCAATAAATGAACGTGAAAATTGTGGGGGTATTAATGAATGAATATTACGTACATTCCCCACAATCCTTCCCATATGTAATAAGAGCACTATTTGGAATGAATTTACAGACCACTTTTTGTGAGATTGAGGCCCATGGCAAGACCCATAATAGCCGATTTGTATAATTCATTAATGTATCTATCCATATGGAAAGAAAATATGTATTCACTCCTCCAAAATACTATGATAGTACTCCGTAACGCCAAGTTAACTTTTCATTTAATATTTGAGCAACTAATATATAATTGGTAGGAAACAGATACATCATTAGCTCATCTCAATGACAGGTTAAAATTGGGGGTTTTGCTGCTTGTAAGATTGACCCATATATATAAGTGTAGGAGTGGACCTCAAGTCATGACAGAAAATGAAAAATCTTTGAAATTTCTTTTACAGTATTATTTTCTCTGGTGAGCAGTGTTTTCCTTTTTTGAATGAGAGGAAATAAAAATCTTATTCACACCTAAAGCTACACACCCTCGATCCGGATCGGTTCAGTTTCTCTGGAATTTGAGGACGGAACCATTACTCGCGGTTCTAAAATATTGCAATCCAAGTCAACACTAAAAGTCCTTCAAACCAAACCAAACAAACATTTTGCTTGGAATTTTTGTTATATCAGTTTAATTATGAGGATGATATTTTGTTGTTAATTTATAAATACATGTGATTCGGTTCTCCTACATAATGAATCATGTGTCCGCCACTGTAAATATTGATGTGTGTTGATTCTAAAACCATAGTTATTTTCCCAACTTTTAGACTCCATCTACTTCTTTGAGTATTCGGGCAATCGGGGTTTGCTCCCACCGTATTGTTCGCATTACAAGATGGATAGACCTTGTGAAGGCATTGGTTAAATGTGGTTAGTTTGGGTCTCTCCCTAAAGCCTTTTTGACTCGAGCAATTAAGTCTGAGGGGTCTCTTTAAACCTGGTACCCTAAGGCCATCTGGCTTGGGGATGACCGACCTAAAGCTCGTTACATGGGTCAACTAGAAAGCCCGACAGATCCAGGCATTGCACGACCACAAGAAAAAAAAAAGAGAAAAAGATGAATCATTAGGGGAAGGGGAGAGTTTTAGAGACACACCGGGCTATTGATATTGTGTGAACTGTTTTCGGGATTAGTGAATTTCTATGTGTGATTCTCACTTTCACGCATGTTATGTGATAAATCCCTATCCGATCGTAGGTGAGAGGATTAATTTTGGTGCTAAGTATGCTGCGAAGTTCACTTGTTTAACTTTGTCCATGGATGAAATATCTTGCCTTTGACTTGCCTGACAGTCACTGTAGTGTTTCAAGAAGCTATTGATTGGGTAGAGTTGCATTCAAATGTCTGAGTCCTTTGTGTTTTGTGGGTTATCACTGCTGAAAACCCTCACGAGACTTCACTCGTCCTACCGGGGCCGCCCGGGGGTTTAAAAGATCTATCCTTTTATTTATGTGTTTTATTCTTTTCGTTGCTCGGGACTAGCAACGCTCAAGTTGGGGGGTGTGATAGGCGCGCAATATCTCTAGATATAAGCGCCTAAGTAGGGCTAATCAACGCGTTAGAGGCGCGGTTTTATTCCATTTTCCACTTGATGCGGTGTGTCTTTGGGTTTTCTTGTTTTTGGTTGTTTTGTAGGGAACGGGCTGGAAAGAGCGTATGAAGTGGACACATGGCGGTCAGGCACGTAGGGAACCAGTGGGGCCCAAGTGGGGACGGCCAAACAAGCCAAAAGCAATTTTAGAGGCTCGGTATCGATACATGACTTTCTCTGTATCGATACCGTGTGCATCATACGCGAACAGAACCTATGGGTATCGATACAGGACTTCTCCTGTATCGATACCGAGTGCGTTAAACTGGTTTTTGACTTTGTTACGGATTTTGACTTCGGGAGGGGGTATAAATACCCCGTTTTTAGGGCTAAGTAGGGTTCCACGAATTGTTCTTAGTTTTCTACTTTCCGAAGTTCGGCTACAGTCTTACTTCAGCATTCTACGTTTCAAGTTTGTTCTGGAATTTTCAGAATTCCAGCTTTGGATTGGTGTTCCGTATTGCTAATTAAAATCAAATTCTTCCTTTGCAATTACGGTATTGTTCTCTATTGTTCTTCATATTTAATCTTTCAAGCATGTCTAGATCTAAGATTATTTTGATTTCTGCACTTTATTTTAATATGTGTGAGTAGTCGTATTGAGTGCGGCCGCGGGACAAGGTGTCCCGTGGCTAGGCTGATTCATATTCCACCTCGGTGCCGAATCACTTTAATTGATGCGCAGTTTCTGAATACGGAATTTTTCTAGCAAACAAAACCCGGGCATCGCCCATTCTAAATTGCGCAGGAATTGGTGACAAGTGGCGTGCACTTGTTAGGAACTATTTCCATATTTTTAAACCTATCAATTAAATCATTGTGGCCCGAGTGAATGTGAATTAGACTAGTTGCGGGCACCGTAGTGCCCACGGCTGTGCTCTCCTGTTTAAATTCAGAGTTCAGTAATTAAATTAGTTCAATTTAGATAATTAATTAAACCAATTGAGCAAGGGGTGGCTACCTGAGAGCCAGTTACAAACATAGAATCTAGCATTGTTTGGGTCAACACCGTAGACCGTCTCTGTGGTTCGACTGCGGTACTTCCGGATTTATTGTGCTGCACCGGTCGATAGTCCTACGCTTGGGACGAAATTTTGAGTTAATTATTAATCACCCGAACGGTCAAGCATAGTCGTATTGAGTGCGGCCGCGGGACTAAGGTGTCCCGTGGCTAGGCTAATTTATGTTCCACCTCGGTGCCGAATCATCTTAATTAATGCGCAATTTTTGAATACGGAAGTTTTTCTAGCAAACAGACCCGGGCATCGCCAATTCTAAATGCGCGCAGCAATTGGTGACAAGTGGTGTGCATTTGTTGGAAACTATTTTTCATATTTTTAAATCTATTAATTGAATAATTGTGGCCCGAGTGAATGTGAATTAGACTAGCTGCGGACACCGTAGTCCCCACGGTTGTGCTCTCCTTTTTAAATTCAGAGTTCAGTAGTTAAATCAGTTTAATTTAGTTAATTAATTAAACCATTTGAGCAAGGGGTGGCTACCTGAGAGCCAATTACAAACGTAGAGCCGACATTGTTTGAGTCAAGCACCGTAGACCGTCTCTGTGGTTCGACTCCGGTACTTCCGGATTTATTGTGCTGCACCAGTCGATAGTCCTACGCTTGAGACAAAATTCTAGTTAATTATTAATCACCCGAACGGTCAAGCAGACATTAATGTCCAGCTCAAAAAATTGGAACAAGAAATACATGACTATGATATCACCATGGAAAGCAGACAACTAACATCGAGTGAATCAGAAGCCAGAAAAACTACTAGACATGAGTTTTGGGCGACCTCAAAATTGGCCGAGTCTATGTGGAAACAAAAATCTAGAGTCATGTGGGTGAAGTTGGGTGATAAAAAGTAAAAACACAATTTTTTTCCAAATTGTGGCTAATAACAGGTTCAGGAAAAGCGTACTGGGATCCATGAAAGTTGAATGCACGGCAGTGGAAGATCCAAAGGAGATTAAACTGGAGGCAATGAGATATTTCCAAGCAATCTTTAATGAGGACCAGCCGTATAGAGCAACTTTGGGAGGTGTTTTTACCAGAATTTTACCTCACTAGATTGCTGTAACGCTCGAAAACCCATTTGAAGAGGAGGAAATTTTCGCGGCCATCAAATGGTGCAACAACTTTAAAGCTCCAGGACCGGATGGTTTCAACTTCTCTTTCATTAAAATTATGGCAGTTATTTTTTATTTTTCATTAAAAAATAAAAAATAACTTCCCATTTTTCATTAAAAAGGAAAAATGGAAAGTGCAATTTTTACAGGCCATGTTATTGCCCATCAAAACTGTACCAGCATTGACCGCCTCATAAGTAGTAAACCACCTTTTATGCGGGCACATGTGGTACGAACATCCAGAATCCAAAATCCACTCGTTGTCAGAACAGGAATTACTCGTTGTAACTGATAACACTGTATCCAACTCATCTGAGCTTTCAACAACTCCAACAATATCTTTACCCCCTTTCTAGTTCTCTCTTTCCTTCTCTTTGAGTTTTAAACAATCAACTTTCCAGTGCCCGGGTTTCTTGCAAAAATAGCACTTCCCATTTTTCCTTTTCACTGACTTGGATCTACCCCTATTACTCGACTCCTCCTTTTCTGTTGTTCTTCCCTTAGCAAACAAACCCTCGCATCACCCTCACCCGACACATTTTTCCTCAATTCTTTCAAATAGAGGTTGGACTTAACATCTTCCATAGAAATTGTGTCCATACAACAGGGTGGTAACAAAATGCTCATATGAAGGTGATAAAGAACATGAAAAAATTAGGGTTTGGTCCTCATCCTCAATTTTACTATCAATGTTTTTCAGATCCATAATAATACGATTAAACTCGTCTAAGTGATCATTAACAGGTGTACCTTCACGCATTCAAAATGTATAAAGACATTGTTTAAGATACAACCTGTTCGTGAGCGATTTCATCATATATATGTCTTCCAACTTCAGCCAAATACCCGCTGCTGAAGTTTCTTCTTCCACCCCGCGAAGAACATCGTCTGCCAAACTCAACAGAATAGAACTCAGAGCTTTGGCATCCATGTCTTCCCAATTCTCCGGACTAACCCCGGACTTCGCCAATCCTAACAAAGCCTTGTGCAATCCCTGTTGGGTTAACAGAGCCTTCATCTTTACTCTCCAAAGACTAAAACTGATGCTCTGTCCATCAAACTTCGCGATCTCAAACTTAGCCGCCATAACCACAATAGGAAACGAAACCCTAGTTTTTCAACCAGAAGCTCTAATACCAGTTTGTTGTAAAACGAGCGTTATGAATGCGACTAAGTTAGGAGAAAGCAAACAAAACAAGCAATCACATGAGACAAAAGATTTACGTGATTCCCCCAAGATTGAGGTACGTCCACGGGCGAGGAGAGAGAGAGAGTTCACTATCAATGGTGAAGAAGAGATACAAAGAGCCGAATATGATCTGTAACTCTGGAGAGGCCACAATATGAGAGATAGTCAAATGGATCCCCAAAGCCTCTATTTATAAGAAGTACAATCAATAGGAAATTGTAAACACAATAGGAAATTCTAAACACAATTGAAATTCTCCAAAAAAGGAAAATTCATGGCACAATTACCACAAAATAGAAATAAAAACTCAAACCTAACGCCAAAGTAATTTTTCTACGACTACTTTACTATTCATTTTTTTTTTTTTTTTTTGGTACTTCGGAAATAAACTATTCATTAATGCATGTCAAAAAAGTGCTATTCTTTTTTTTTTCACACGATGATAAGATACTAGTATTTGTTAGATTACAATTACAACCAGAATCAGCCTCCTATCCGTAGGAGTCGAACCATAGACCTGGTCATGCTACAAAAAAGCCCAACCCTAGTTGGATCTAATTGATACATTCCTCACAGGTTTTCCATAATTCTTTTTATGATCGGCAAAAGATTATATAAACAAAGACAAAAAAAAAAAAAGGTTACATATCGTCTTAAGTCTTAACTTCCCAAACATAGTTGATGCTGATGCGGTTGTTGTATTGGATGACAGTTTGGATGATGGCAATGAAGGAATCACTGGAGGGAGATCACATAATCTGAGATCTATGTGGATAATGGCAATGATCTAATTTGTAGGTGGATGAGATTGGAGTTAACTCCTTTTCATCATGTTTTGTTTGGTTGAGTTCTTGTTAACCGAATATAGTTGTTATTTCCCTTTGGATCCTTGGTGGCAGATGATTGTCGCGGGAGGGAGGGGGTGCCAACTACCAACATGGTTATTGGGATGTCTCCTTGCGTTGATGCCTTTTGTCTCAATCCCTTTTAAACTTCGTAATGCGTTTTCGAAGATTAATAAAATTTCTCAAAACAAAAGTCTTTAATTTTCCAATTAATAAATAATTAATGGCATGGTTTATGCATGGTCACATGGGTTCTAGGATTGGCATGAATCTTCAATTTGTTAGTAAATACTACAGTTTTGTAGCTTTCATGGGGTCTGCAGTTAGAAATATAGCTCCAAAAACAGCTTCATTCTCCCATTCAATGATTTTTTCCCTCAATCAGAACTTGTTCGAAGTCCTTGAAATAAAAAAAGAATTATTTTGAAGAGATGATATAACATAAAATACACTCAAATAAAAAGCAGTTTATTTTTAATGTATTCTACCATTAAGAGGCAGATTCTTGTTGGATGGGAGCCTCCAAATGCAGATTTTCAAATCTCAAAAACCGACGGTGCGATGACAAGTAATGGTAGAGCTACCATCGGCGGGCTAATCAGAAATCATGAAGGCAATGGATGAGCGAGTTTTTACCGGGAGATCCATTCTTTTTTTTTTTTTTTTGGGTAATACGGAATTAAAATAGAAAGGAAACAAAGATCACTCCAACAGGGAGGTAAGTTAGGGTACAACTCCAGCAAGACAGAAATTAGTCTGACAAATTCCTAAGACCCAATCGGTCTCTATTCCAGAATTCTCTCAGCGAAGGCGGCATCACATCCAAAACCACAAGATGTTCTTCTTGTTCAGCCCCTTTCTGTGCCAGATGATCAGCACACTCGTTTGCACTTCGGGAACCATGTGATATGGTAGCACCTGTTCTTTGCTTCAGAGCTTAAGTCTCAAATATCATGTTACTTTGGGAGATCCATTCGGCATGCAGTTTGGGAATAGAAACCTGGGTCATTCATGAAGGGCTGCAACTAGCCATCAACCATAGTACAAGAACGGTCCAACTAACGTGTGCCCACTAGACATAACATAATACACAAAAAAAGACAAAACAGTTAGAACTTCAATGCATTTTTCAGAGATATCAATACAATTTGGTGGAGATCCATGCACTTTTTACAAAAAATATTACACTTTTTTGGTATTATCCAAGCCCAACTGGCTTTCGTTAGCATTTTCCACATAAGAAATAATGAATTTGTCTAACGTCTATTATACATACTTTACCAAGGACCAGTCCACTCTTCTTACTTAATACAACAAAAATACCCTCACTTGTATTTGCTTATTACCCTCTCCACATAATCACCCAACCACCTCTGACCACTGGAACCGGGAAAAATGTCTGAAGGTTTTTTTGACTTCCTGGGTACAACGCCTCCGGCAACCGGAAAAAGTCTAGTTCCAAAAGAACCTGGATTGGGGCTGGCCGCTGGCAAGAGAAATGGAGTGACTATGCTCTCGTATGCAGGGTGATTCTACTGGCGGGCCATAGAGCAGTAACAAGTCTTGACCCAAAACTCAAAAGTCAATATTAAAAAAGTTTGTGATGCTGGCTGTCACTTAATCGGATTAACCTAGCCCAAAGCACAAAAGGGAAATGGCATGGTATTTCTGGCCGAGTTTCTGCTAAGGTATTTATGGTACTCTTGGACTACAAATTGTTATGCCAACAAGTTATTCTCCTCACATACATCAACTAATTTGACAATTTGTAGTTCAAATATATACCAATAATACTATAATGGAAACTCACGCACCATCAATATTCTCTATAGTCTATACAAAAACAATACTGCTAGCTCCTAATAACGCAACAAAACATGATGAAAAGGAGTTAACTCCAATCTCATCCCAATAACCATGTTGGCAGTTGGCACCCCCCCCCCCGCGAAAAATAATTTGGCTATTAATTGATAGTGTTGTTGCGGTTTTTTTTTTTTTTTTGATCGGCAACAAAAAATTTATTAAACTCGATAATGGGTACATCGAGGGGAAGCCAAAACTAAGCACGAAGCAAAGTATAGGCAAATGAAAGAAAAAAAGCATTCAGCGAAATGCTGAAACTACAGGGAAACAAAACAACATGAAATTGGCAGCATCAAAGTTCTTCCTATCCTCCATAGCAACATCAAACCACATAAGGAAATAAGTAATTAAATATGCTACATCAAGGATTTGGCAAGTAATTGGAACTGGGAGATTTTATTCGTTGAGAAAGGAAATAAGTACTTCTCCTTTCCTAAGAAAACATGTCGTTGAGAAAGGAAAAAACTTCTTAATTTCCTAAGAAAATATATAACCATATATCATAGCATCAATAGTAGGTATTAAATTAGAGGGACTAGTAATAGAGTTTTGGGTTAGAAGAAATTGGAGAACACACCACCACGCAGACCAGAGATCTCGAAGAGCAAAAGAATTATTTGTGAGCTTTCTATGCTATGGATTATATTGGAATGATTTATGTGTTTTTGCGGATACAATTGTCAGTTGATGATTTGGTCTTAAACTTTGAAGCATGGAAAGAATAATATTTTTGTTATACTACGACTCTCGGTGGTTAATATTGACTTCTAAATCATTATGTAGAAATCATAGGAAAAATCGTTGTATATGATCAGATGATAAATATTCGTGTGTGTTGATTCTAAAACCATAGTTATTTTCCCAACCGGTAAACTCTTCCTACTTCTTTACGTACGACAGTTGAATTTATTTCTTTTGCCATTGCCTGTTTAGTTTTCAATTTAAAAATCAAACACTTTTGTTAACTGGTTTAGAGTTTAATCACACTAGGTATATTTAGTTCACTCTACCACAATACTAACCACAGCAGGCTACCACCAAATCACGCAATGCCGCGCAGGCTGTTTTGTGGTTAATGTCATGTTAAAGTTTGATGTCCCTAACGTTATTGGTAGTTTTTCTGTAAAAAAAAAGTACAAGTCCCTCTGAGTTTGACAGCATTCTTCATAACTAGTATATAATATGGGTCCCTCTGAGTTCGACAGAACTCTTCATAACTATATAATATGGGTACGATTCGTCTCTTGCCAGTATATTTAAATTTCACAGGAATGTGTACTCCAAAGCGAGTGAGATTATATTCATCCACCTAAAAAGTAGATTGATGAACGTTATACATTCTCACTTTTTTTGGTTACTTAGTGTTTTGGATCACGGAGCTCTAGCCTTTCCCAATATGTGAAGATTGTGGGGGTAATGAAAGAATACCACAATCATTAGGTGCATATGGTATACACCTTTAAAATCTATAGTATAATATTGTAGACTTTTCCATCCTCGGTTAGTACTAAGATAAGCACCTTTTATTCTTTTAGCATTCAGAATATGTGTAGGGCGGGTTCCGTGGCTTGTTTTTTTTTTGGTGCTTCGGAAACTTATTCCGTGGCTTGTGTAATGTACAAATGAGTCCTTTTGTTGAGTTTTTCCAAATTTTGGTAGTTTTCAACAATTTATAATTCCCCATGTGGTGGGTTAAACCTAAAATGATGTGAACAAATTTGTTTTTGTTTTTTATTGTGCAGAAAAGCTAATAGTGCTATGAGTACAGAACGGAACATGACACGAGATGATTGCAATTTCGCAACATTATTTGGAGCATTACTGGGTGGTGCTTGTGTCTTTATTGTGGTGGTGACATGGAAAGCTACTTTCAATGATAGCAAAGATCCAAGGACGTGGCTATTTCTTATCCCACTTGGCTTTTGTGTTTTAATGATAGCCCTTTGCGTTTTGGATCGTGGTCAAGAAATGCCCGATAAGGGGAGGAGTGGGCGAGGTGAAAATTAATTAGCTTTTATATAAAGTCTCGTGATCAACTGTCGCAGGGACACGGGATCCCTGTAGTGCCCCTCGGTCGTGCTAATTAACGAAATATGTTGGGTTAGTTGGTTAGTGGTAGTCTCGGTAAAGTACTCTGTAGAAAAATTACATTGGCATTAGTTTTGGTTTTTTGTTTCAGTTTTGCTATAATTCCAGAACCTTATTTGAATTCGAAACCAATGGTTTGTTTAAAATGACTTGGATGTTGTGATCTACGTAATATTAGTTAAAATTCTCAATATGTTTTGTACAAAAACTATTTCTACCTTATGGCTGTGTTTGGATGACCAAAATCTCTAGTAGGAATAGGAATGTGATTACCAGGAATCAAATTCCTGGGAATTTCCTTGGGTAGGAATAGGAATGTAATTACTGGGAATCAAATTCCTAGGAATTTGATACCTGAAGTAATTGCATTACGGTGTTTGGATTAATTGAGTAATCTTACGTAGAAAACAATTATTTTGGAAATTTAATGAAGTCAACATTTCCTTTTCTTATTAAATGACCCCAGGAATCTGAGATTCCCATGGGGTAATGGAGGAATTAGATTCCCACTCAGTTTGGGAATGTGATTCATGGATGAATGTGTCATCAGGAATCACATTCTTGTTCCTGACTGTTCCAAACGCTGGAATCAGAAAAGCATGGAATCACATTCTTATTCCTGTCTGTTCCAAACATTAGAATCATGAAAAGAGGGAATCACATTCTCATTCCCCCTCAAGATTGCTGCCATCCAAACTGAGCCTATAGGGCATAAATTATTATTATTTAAAAATCAGAATAAGAAGGGTGACCAAAAAAAAAGGAGCAATTTTCGGACCGAAATGCTTGGGGAAATAACAACGTTACTCCTATTTTCTTTTATCAAATAAAATAGAACACAATAAAGTTTGTCGGTCTGCATGTTTTCTTGTTTTTGGTGCAAACTAGAAAATTATTGGGGGGCTCATCTGACCGTCCATCTCGATAATTAACGGCTCGGATTTGAATCTAAACAATGGATGACTTGGATCTTTTGAAATTGGAATTAAATCCGAGCCGTCAGTGCCGAAATGGAAGGCCGGATTGGACTCATTACACCCTATAGTGAGTCCCCTCACTACAGGCCCCGGATTCAAAATTATTGAAAAGGTATCAAAGGATAGAAACTTTGAGTGATTCTATTTGAAACCATACAAAAAAAAAATTATTATTGGTTTGTCTCGGCGAGAGGAATAAAAATGTAAAAAAATTATGATCGAATCATAAATTTTTTTGAATAAAGACAAAAATAAGTCAAAAAGACAGTTTTTTACAGTTTTTCGATCTTATTCAAAAAATTGATAGTTCTAGTCATAATCTTTTACCTTTTTGAATTCCTCTCGCCTAGATGAACCAATAATACTAAAAAAAAATCGATGCAAAACTAACAAACGCAAAACAAAACAAAAAATCAAATCAAATAAAGACAAAAATATAAGTTAAGTTGGCTTTTTAAGCCAAAACACCACAAAGTCTCACTAGTCCCTAATTTCTCTAACATTCACTGAAAACAAAAATGTCCTCATCTTCAAAAAAAAGCCCTAAACCCTACTCCCAAGTATCAAATGCACAGAGAGCTAACAATTCACAAAGAATATCAAACGTAGTGGTTTATCTAGTACTACTAAAATAGAGAATTTTTTTGTCGGCCAAGAAAACCTTGTTATCATTAGGATAAATAGTTAATGATTTTTGGTATCATCTTTTGCTATTGTAATGAAATAGAGAATTTAATAGGAGGGTCTTTAGTATTACAAAAAAACATATATATATATATAGGAGAGCTTTTATTTTCAGCGGAGGGAAGAGGGGTGCTTCCACTTACCCCACTCAATTTTTGGCTAGGGTGTTCTAGAATTGAATTTAATTTTTTTTTTTTTTGAACAGCGAAAGAAGATTTATTAAGTTTTGAAAATAAATTACAAAGATTAACAAGATCCAAAGCAAAACAGAGCAAGATCTAAATAACAAGGAAATTAACCTTCACTTTCTGTACAAAAATGATAGTTGTATAACCATTTCATCTCCAACTATTTGCAACCTCCTCATGTAAATGTGGAGCCCCACGTGTATGTGAAGTGGTTGTAACTAGTTGGAGATGAAATGATTGTACATGTAGACTTGTTCTTGTCTGTATGGGTGTAGAGAGAGAAAGTACAAAAGGAAAACGGCATTGTATTTCAAAAAAAAAAAAAAGGTGCCCAATACATTACTGGGTCTCCATACAAAAACAATAGTACTGCTAGCTAGCTGCTAATAACAACGACAATGCTATCAATTTAAGGGCAAATTATTGACGAATAGAAGCGTCAATACCATATGTTCCTAGCTCTTAATTAATTGTGCATGTTACATTGTTGAATTTGTAGGAAAAGATTATAATTATACATGTTTCATTGCCGATAAAAAAAAATAAAAATTTATACACATGTTTCATTGCCGATAAAAAAAAATAAAAATTTATACACATGTTTCAGCCTTTGAATTTAAGAAGTCCAAAGTGGGCCCGTTCTAAGCTTACAAAATTCTACATCAAGGATTTGGCAAGTAAATGGAACTGGGAGATTTTCTTCGTTGAGAAAGGAAACAAATACTTCTCCTTTCCCAAAGAAAATATATCTGTTCGTTGACGAAGGAAAGAACTTCTCCATAATTTCCTAAGAAAATATATTCCCATAACAACCCGGCTATGCATACGTACACGCATATGTATGTACGCGCACGAATACATCTGGACCGTTCATTTCAGGAATCGACGGTCAGGATTTAAAAAAAAAACTCTTCGATGTAAAAGTTAACTCTTACATATAAGAGTTTTTTTAAATCCGGACAGTCAAAAGCATGCACAGACAGTCAAGATGCATCATCCGCGCGTATTGCGTATGCCTGGCGTGCATACACATCAAATTTTCGTTCCCATAAATCATAGCATCAGCACTAGGTTATAAAGGGACCATTAACAGGATTTTGGGGAGGAATAAGTTGGAGAACACACCACCACGCATACCAGAGATCTCGGAGAGCAAAGGAATTTTTTGTGAGCTTTTTATGTTATGGATTCTAGTTGAATGAATTATGCATTTTTGTCTATGACAGGCTAAAATCCTCAACTAGGGTGGTAGATGAAAACCCGTACATTTTATTGGTTAATAACATGTTTATGTTTTTTTTTTTTCAACGTGCCTTCATTGTTTATTGTTTTTGGCTCATTAAGTAATTATAACAAGCTTGAAATTCGGATATGAATTCAACTGTGCAAGTTTTTTTTTTTTTTTCATGATTTGATACCATCCTATTAATCAAATTGCTTGGTTTTAATATTCAAGTATTGAGTATACAATATGATCTGTTTTTACGAATACAGTTGATAATTTGGTCTTAAACTTCAAAACAGAGGAACAAACATATTTTTGTTATATGTATATTACTCCATCCAATATCCCATTTTGTTTGCTCATTATTTCTTTTGTCTCTTTTGTGTGTGTTGTCCATATCTTTCCGTACAAAAATTAGATTGATGCACATTGTACAAAAAAACTACGTAAATTGGGTCACGAAAAATGATGTAAACAATTTTTATTTTATTTTATTGGTGCTTTTATTGTGCAGAGAACCTAATAGCTGATAGCTCTATGAGTGCGATTACAGAAAGGGATGACTCCATTGCTGCAGCATTTGTTGCAACAGTAGCGGGTGGTGTTGCCGTCTATTCTCTGGTGTTACTATGGAAAGCGAAATCTAAAGATAACGAAAATCCCATAACGTCGCTATTTCTTATTCCCATCGGTGTTGTTGCTTTGGTTGTAATCATTTGCTACTGTTGCTTGCTCAAGAGATGCATAGATTCGAAGAAGTAGGGCATGGAGACAATTTCTCGTGGGCTTGCTTAACCATAATATCTCTACGATGCTTGCATTTGCGAGTGAGATTGTATTCATCCACCTAATAAAAAATACTATGTTGATGAACATTATACACAATCTCTCTCTTTCTTTTTTTTTGGAATGCATAGATGGATGTGCGTGATAAGACAAGAAGAGACAGGATAATAAATGATATGGTTCGTGAGATGGTACGTAGGTCATATAGAGGAGAAGTTAAGATTGACTAGACTACGGTGGTTCAGACATATCTATTATCTACCACAGACCCTAGATGTTGTAGTGCCACTTGTGCGTAAAGATTTGAGTCTAGTCAGTTTGTGTGTGTGTGTGTGTGTGTGAGAGAGAGAGAGAGAGAGAGAGCTCAATACAAAAAACCAAAAAAAATAGATTCATGTAGCCTATTCTAATTACTTAAGATATAAGACCCAGGGATTGGGCTTATCTTTTACGTAGCGTGGATTGGGTCACAGGGCTCTAGCTTCCCCCAATAAATGAACGTGAAAATTGTGGGGTATTAATGAATGAATATTACGTACATTCCCCACAATCCTTCCCGTATGTAATAAGAGCACTATTTGGAATGAATTTACAGACCATTTTTTGTGAGATTGAGGCCCATGGCAAGACCCATAATAGCCGATTTGTATAATTCATTAATGTATGTATCCATATGGAAAGAAAATATGTATTCGCTCCTCCAAAATACTATGATAGTACTCCGTAACGCCAAGTTAACTTTTCATTTATATTTGAGCAACTAATATATAATTGGTAGGAAACAGATACATCATTAGCTCATCTCAATGACAGGTTAAAATTGGGGGTTTTGCTGCTTGTAAGATTGACCCATATATATAAGTGTAGGAGTGGACCTCAAGTCATGACAGAAAATGAAAAATCTTTGAAATTTCTTTTACAGTATTATTTTCTCTGGTGAGCAGTGTTTTCCTTTTTTGAATGAGAGGAAATAAAAATCTTATTCACACCTAAAGCTACACACCCTCGATCCGGATCGGTTCAGTTTCTCTGGAATTTGAGGACTGAACCATGAGTCGCGGTTCTAAAATATTGCAATCCAAGTCAACACTAAAAGTCCTTCAAACCAAACCAAACAAACATTTTGCTTGGAATTTTTGTTATATCAGTTTAATTATGAGGATGATATTTTGTTGTTAATTTATGAATACATGTGATTCGGTTCTCCTACATAATGAATCATGTGTCCGCCACTATAAATATTGATGTGTGTTGATTCTAAAACCATAGTTATTTTCCCAACTTTTAGACTCCATCTACTTCTTTACGACAGTGGAATTTTATTTATTTATTTTGCCATTGTCTGTTTAGTTCTCAGTTTAAAAGTCAAACACTTATGTTAACTATTTTAGGGTTTAATCACTTTAGCTTTATTTAGTTTTTCAATAATGTTAGGGACAAAAAACTCTACCCAAGGGCGGATGCAACAAGGGACTGAGGTGGGCTATAGCCCAGGTGGGGTGCAAAAAAAAATTATATGTAAAATTATACCCTAATAAGTTTTAGCCCACCTCATTTTTGTGTACAGCCCACCTCATTTTAAATTTTAGCCCATCTGAATTTTTTGTGTAGCCCACCTTATTTTAAATTTTAGCCCATCTGAATTTTTTATGTAGCCCATCTAATTTTTTCAAATAGGTCGGATCAGTTTTTAAAAAAATTGAACGACTTGGAGTTGGAAGGATAAAGAAAAACATACATCAACCTAGGGTTTCACTTTTTCTCATACCTAGAGTGAAGAACAAAACCCACGGTTTGTTCAGACTTCAGTTGTTCCATTAATCCATGATCCTCACAGCCTGAAACTTTGAGAAAACTCCAAGACGGTCGTAGCGGTTGTTCCTTGTTCGAAGGTGTTAACTTCGAACCAGCCAAGCAGGTTAGAACCGTTAGATCTTCTTTCGCAATTTGGTGTTTCTGTTTCCTAAATTGCACCAACAAAGAGATACACATTTATCTATTGAATATTGATTTTTATGGTTCACTCTCACTGTGCATATATAATTGGGGTTTTCTACTGTCGGTGAGCTTGGGACTTGGGTCTTTGATGAACCCCTCAACTATACATATAAATATATATATACTCCTCTAGTCCTCTGACTCCACTTGAAGACAACAAAAAAAAACGTATATTTCCATTAACTCCACTCTCTAACCTTTTTTTCTTTTTACTATTTTACTCAATATAGTTCTACAATCTCTCTTATTAGTTAATAGTTATTATAAGTTTATAACAGTACTTTATTGTGTTCTTTTTTCAATTGTTTAGGTTTTCGATCGAGCTCCAACCTTTACAAATATGGGAATCATAATATATTGAATATTTGGGTGTTGATTTTATCTCTAAACATACATCAAATTCATCGAATCCCGAAGCTTCAAATCTGTAAGTATTCACTTATTATGCAGAGCACTGACTGGTGTGCTTAGATTTGTACTTATATTATTAAACGCAGAGCACTGGCTGGTGTGCTTAGATTTTGTACTTATGTTGTTAAATGCAGAGCACTGGCAGGTGTGCTTATTTTTTGTATGTTAAATATAGAGTGTTTAATTTTGTATGTTAAGTATCTCTACTGGCTGATGTTAAATTTTATTGGTTCTTACACTCTTACTCTTTTAGGGTTAAATTATAATGGAACAACAACCAAAAAAAGGGAGGAAAAACTCTTTATATACAAGGTTATCGGATATTAGTTATAAAGCTTTTTTTTTTGCTTATATATAGATATAGTAGTTTCCTAAATTTTTGTTAGCCCAGGGTAGATTAATGCCCTGCCTCTGCCCTTGACTCTACCACAATACTAACCACAGTAGCCTACATGGACAACCATCAAATCATGCAATGCCACGCAAGTTGTTTTGTGGTTGATGTTGTGCTGGAGTGTTGTGTCTGTAGTGTTATTGTTAGTTTTTCCGTAAAAAAGTACAAGTCTGTCAAGTCTCCCTGAGTTCGACAGCACTCTTGCATAACTATAATGGAATAGTGTGCACTCCAAAGCGAGTGAGATTGTATTCGTCCACCTAAAAAGTAGATTGATGAACTTTATACATTCTCTTTTTTTTTTTTTGGGTTACGTAGTGTGGATTGGGTGATGGGGCTCTAGCCTTTCCCAGTAAATAAACATGAAGATTGTGGGGTAATGAATATCACAATCATTAGGTGCATATGATACATACCTTTAAGATGTGTGTACTGTTGTCTTTTCCATCCTTGGGTAGTACTAACGACTAATGTAAGCACCTTTTATTCTTTTAGCATTAACAAAACATATGTACTCCTTTGCCAAAAAAGAAAAAAACGGTTTTTTGGTTTTTTCGTTTAGTCTTTATTCAAAAAAAATTACATTTGTTAGTTTTGCGTCAAGTTTTCGGGGTTTTTCGATTTGTCTCAACGAGACGAATCCAAAGAGTATAAAATTATGGTCGGAACTAAATTTTTTTTAATAAATCCAAAATTAAACCAATAAATTGTTTATTTTGGTTTATTTTCGGATTTATTCAAAAAAATATATTACTTTGGACCATAATTTTATCCTCTTTGGAGACGAATCCATAAACCACAAAACTGACAAATGCCAAAAAAATTGAATAAAGACAACGAAAAAACCAAAAAACCACTTTTTATGTTTTTTGCCAAAGCACAGGTTGGCTTCCGTGGCATGTGTAATGTAACCTGTTCAAAGTGCGCCCTATCTAAGCTTACAAAATTCTACATCGTGTTCAAAGCATTCTTCCTGGGTAATCCATCAATTATGCCACATCAAGGATTTGGCAAGTAGTTGAAACTGGGAGATTTTCTTCGTTTAGAAAGGAAACAAGTACCCTTTCTCCTTTGCTAAGGCCTAATTTCTCGAAAGATTTTATCAAGATAAAATTAAGATTTGATAATTCAACCCTTAATCTTATCAAATCTTGATGCTATGATTTTATCGTCGAGAAAGGAAAGAACTTCTCCTTAATTTCCTAAGAAAACTATATTCCCATCTATCATAGCATCAAGTAGCCATCAACACTAGGTTATAAACGGACCATTAATAGGGTTTTGGGTTAGAAGAAGTTGGAGAACACACCACCATGCATACCAGAGATCTCGGAGAGCAAAAGAATTCTTTGTGAGCTTTCTATGTTCTTGAGCTTTCTATGTTTTCGGATTTATTTATGCGAACTAGGGTGGAAGCCCATATATTTTATTGGCTAATAATAACAAGTGTATTTTTTTTTCTTGTTTTCATGATTTGATACCATCCTATTAATCAAATTGCTTGGTTTTAATATTCAAGTATTGAGTATCTCCTATGATCTGTTTATTCGGATACAGTTGATAATTTGGTCTTAACCTTTGAAGCCAAGGATAAATATATTTTTTTATATATACTACTCCATCTATCCCATTTTGTTTAATTTGTCCATTATTCTTGTCTCTTTTATGACTAGTTGTCTATGTCTTTTAATGTGAATCTTCAAAAATATGCAATACAGATCTTATTTGATAGATTTTAATATATATCTATAATACGAAGTTCTCGGAATCATAAAAAAATATTAGACATTGAAAGACAAAAGGCAATAAACTCAAAAAAGACAAAAGGAATAATGGAGAAACAAAAAGGGTCGAAGAGAGTATTATCCACAATGGTAAAGAACTTAAGATTGACTTCTAAAGTCATTGTATAGAAATCATAGAAGAAGCATTTTATATGATCAGTTGATAAAGTATTTATGGGTGTGAATTCCGAACTCATTGTTATTTTCCCAACCTGTAAAATCCACCTACTTCTATGTGATAATTGAATTATTTCTTTTGCCGGTGTTTATTTAATTTTTAGATTAAAAATCAATTACACTTTTGTTAACTAGGTTGGGTTTTAATCACTTTAGATATATTTAGGTTTTCCATTAAAAAAGCAAAAGTCTCACTAAGTCCAACGTTGCTCTTGCATAACTATAATATCAGTACAATTCGTTCTCTTGCTGCTACATTCAAATTTCACAAACATAAGTTGAAGTGTACTCCAAAGCGAGTGAGATTGTACCTATCCACCTGAAAAGTAGATTGATGAACAATATACAGTCTCTTCTTTTTTTCTTTTTTTTTCCTTATACACTTAGTGTGGAATTAGGTCACGACGTGAAAAAATAAGTAAATTGGGTCACGAAGTGCAATGTAGAAATTCTCTTTCTGATGAGTTATCAATTCCCAAATATGGCGGTTTTCAAGTATTAATATGTCCCTATGTAGTAGGTTAAATCCGAAAATG
The DNA here is from genome assembly GCA_963854785.1 of Vaccinium vitis-idaea. Classification (NCBI taxonomy): domain Eukaryota; kingdom Viridiplantae; phylum Streptophyta; class Magnoliopsida; order Ericales; family Ericaceae; genus Vaccinium; species Vaccinium vitis-idaea. The sequence goes on along the minus strand of OY978226.1, from coordinate 34,129,243 downwards.
ATGTATCCCCTTTGTCCGGATTTGTTAGTTCTTTTTTGAAATCTTTGTAATTTTTTATTGCTTATATCTTTCAATATGTATCCCAAAAAATATGAAATATGGATCCTGTTTTTTAGATTTCAATTAGTTCTATAATACAAGGGTCTCATGTGCGTAATGTGCGGTCCACAGCACGCATGCTGCGCGGCACGTATGGAGCCCACCCAAGGTCCCGCTGTTTCATCTGAATCAATGTTTTAAAACCCGGCCCAGCCCAGCCGGTCCAACCAATTGAACAGGGAACCGGTCTAGGCAATGGTCCGGTTAACCCCCAAAAACAGTTCCTAGTGCAAAACCGCTCTAAAAATAGAAAATCGGATTGACCCAACGGTTAAACCACCGACTCGTTCGGCCCGTTTCCGGGTCAATAGAACCGTCTGGGTTTTAATCTACCTATATATAAATCAAAAATTAGGGTTGCTGCGCCACACCCATTATTTCTACTGTTCCACGACTTCTCCAGCAGCCTACCACCAGAGAAACCAAACGTCCAGGAAATAATGTTGATCATTGATCATCTCTCGACCCATTGATCATCTCTCTCTCTCTCTCTCTCTCTCTCTCTCTCTCTCTCTCTCTCTCTCTCTCTCTCTCTCTCTGCCATTGATCATCTCTCTCCAGCATCAGCGCTACCACAGGGCTCCGGCAGCTTCGGCACCACCGGGCTCCGGCAAGCTCGATTTAGCACTTACCAACGTACGGAAATTTCTTCTTATTCTTCTTCTATTTGTTCTATTTCCGAGTCACAGTCTGCAAATTATTTTTCTATTTTTTTACACTACATATATTGGTGATACTGTACGTAGGAAGAAGAACATCCCCGATCGTCTCATAATAATAGTATTATAATCGAATTCTTTTATAAAATTGGTTCAAGTTATATTAGATTTTCCACCCCAGTTGTGAATAAAAAAATCGAATCTCCACTACCCAGTAGTTCCGTTAATGATCAATTTTATAAAATTGGTTCAAGTTATAATCGAATTCTTTTAGGAATTTTTTTGTAATTTTTTCTCTAATATTTATTATTTTGTATATTAAGAAATATATATTTATGACATAATTATGACGTCACGGGTCAATAGCGGTTCGACCGCGGTTCGACCGGTGACCCGTCCGCCCGGCCCCTTTTCCGGGTCGCCTTCCAGTCCTGGTTTTAAAACATTGCATCCGAATCACTCATTTTGTTCGTCTCGTCGAGTATGTAGTCCACGTAAAAATTTAAGTTGATCGAACATGGATAACTATTTGATCAGTTACCATTTGACTTACAATTTTGTGGGGGGGGGGAAAAAAAATCACGTACAACTAGTTCTTCAACTGTTTCGTGTTTTTACATGGACTATGTACTCAACGAGACGAGGCGAACAAAATAAATGGGTCGGAAATGTCGGATCAAATAACAGCACTCTGAGTGGGCCCGCACAGCATGCACCCCGACCCATAATACAAAGCTTGAAAAATTATGAAAGAAACAAATCCGAACGAAAGGAGTAAACAATTTTGATTGTGCAGGGATCTAATAGCGCTATGAATACGGCGAGTACAGAAAGTGATGACTCCAATGCCGCTACATTTGGTGGAGGCAGGGAAAGGGATGACTCCATAGCCGCTGCATTTGTTGCAGCAGCAGTGGGTGGTGTTCGTATCTTCCTTGTGATGTTGCTATGGAAAAAAAAAAAATTTAAAGATGAGACAGATCCCAAGACGTGGCTATTTCTAATCCCCATCGGGGTGGTGGTTTTAGTAGTAGTCATTTGGTATTGTTGCTTGCTCAAGAGATGCATACATTTGAAGCAGAACAGGGAAACTATTACTCGCGGCCGTGGTTAGCGAATATGCAATTTGGGACGGAAGGAGTATGTTTGGTTTAAATGGCAATCGATTGGCTGGTGTTATTAGTAAAGTAGTAGAAAAATTACGTTGGCGTTAAGCTTGGTTTTTTATTTCAGTTTTGTTACGATCCTGGAAACTTATATATTAGAATTCGAAATCAATGGTTTAAATTGACTTGGAGGCTGGAGCATGTGATCTGCTTCTGTTAAACCAAATTTTACCACTATTCACACTTTAATGCATGTCAAAAAAGTGCTTCCAGGTATATGATAATATCCATTGAATGAGCCTAATTAAACTCACTTTTGTTAAAAATATTAAAAGTAGTTTAGAGAGATGGCGAGCGAGAGTGCGTGCGTGCGTCTTAGGGGGTTGCAATGCTACGGTATTTGATTTGGTTTTAATTGGTTGTCTCAGTTTTAACGCCACGTGATGCTCCAAGCCCCTTATCCACCACACATTTTTTGGGCCAAGACAAGTGTGTAGGTCCCACCCATTGTGTGGTGGATAAGACACTTGGGACACCGCGTGGCGGTGCCCCAAAGGCACTACATAATCGATAATCCCTCCCCCGTAACAATGCCGATATAGTACCCACCAATTACAACTTCTTGGTTCTTCGTCTCTTACCAGGTTTTGGTTTTCCTTCGTCATCATCTGCAATTTCTTCACCTTAGGAGGGTGGTCCAGTCCGGTCCGGTCCATGTCCAGCACTTCTCGTCTCTGTTGGGCTTTGCTCAACCTCCTCTACCAGCCTTTCTACTATCCTCATCTCGGTCCTTAATTTGACTGTGACCAGGGGCGACGCTACATTGCCGAGAGCGGGGTCAACCGACCCCACGGAAAAAAAAAATTTTACTACTATTATATTAAATTTTTTTCAATAATTCATAAATGACCCCCCTTAAAAATTGTGCTGACCCCACCAGATTATTTCTCAGCTTCAAAATATCCCCCCAAAACTGAAAGTTGCATACTCTCTGGCGAACCAAGAATGAAATTTACGTAAATTGGGAGGTCCAAAAACAAATTTACGTAAATTGGGAGGTTTTTTTTGCAATTTACGGCCCTAAAATGGGTCGAAACTTGCGTATTGACAGACAGTGCACACAAATTTCAGAAATTTCAACATCCAAACCTTTTCATCTTCTCGATTCTCGACATCTAGGCTTCCTGCCTTCCTGCTATGGTGATCGACTGTTGATCACGGCCAAATCTTCTCGTCTCTGATCGATTTCTATACAAGTAAGTGATGGATTCTTCACTCCTCCTCTCGTCTTCTACAGTTCTACGTCTAGGGTAATGGGTTTGCTCTGGTAATGGGTTTTCTTTGAAATGGGTTTGCTCTGTTCTTCCTGCTCTTTACAGTTTACTCTCTTATATAGAAAGACACTTTGTTTTCATCGAAAAGTAATAAAAAAATGTGTCTTTAATATACAGTAAACACTTTACACTTCACGTGGACTGGAGTCAATGGACCACTAACCACTTGTCCACTTCACGTTGAAGCTCTGTTTACCCAAGAAAAATATTGACCAAAGGCTTTGTTTATGGAAAAAGGGGTCAACTAAAAGACTAAAAAAACTAAGGCAGTGGCTTTGTTTAATATTCTCTGATTCTCTCCTCCACTAAGGCTTTATTTATTACCAATATTCATTGACTGATTGTGTTGAATTCAGATAATATGGACAAGTTTGTGACAAGGAAACCATCAATTGTGCAAGGTTCATCTTCTGCTAGTCCTATTGAGGAAAATTGTAGGAAGAAAATTCGCATCGATTTGAGTAACCTTCCCTCGGATCCAGGACTTAGAGAAAAAATCTCAACTTATCATCCTAATGATCAAGAGGCAATAAGAAGATTTTATTTGCAAAAAGGTCCTTGTCAACCAGCTAGCCACAAGGTATTTGATTTTTGTTGGTAAAAGTATTTGATATTTATGAATGTCGACCCCACTCCACCGGATTCCTGGAGTCGCCACTGACTGTGACGAAACCTCTTTTTAGTGACAACTCCAAGAATTTTTAACAGCGTGATCAAGAATTTTTAGGCGAGCATTGAATGGCAACGGGTAGCTAAAACAAACACACCACTAATTATGGTACATCCAGTCATGACTTGTGCTCTTTATTTTGACCCCAAGGTACCAAATTATCAAGCGTGATGAGTTGTACCAACTATCTAGTAGAGATGAAAGTAAAACCGAAAAAACCGAGCCGACCGACAAAACCGAACATTTCGGTTGCTTTTGAAAGAGATTCGGTTTTAGATTTAAAAAAAAATTAAAGTTCGGTTCTTTTTAGAATTTTTTTAGAAAAAAATTAAAATTCTCGGTTTGGTTTATGAGCAAATAAAACCGAAATAAACCGGACCGAACCGAAATCTTTTTCTTGCTCTGTTTTATAGTCCAGCCCAGTAGAAACCCAAATCACCACCATTCTCCACAGGGAGAACTACGGGCCGGTACAGCCCATTTCAATGATTTACGTCCAAGTCCAAGTACAGGCGGCACCTTTTAACAAATGCACCACCAGGTACAAATAAGGTCACGTTCCTCTCTCTCTCTCTCTCTCTCTCTCTCTCTCTACCCACCCCACATGGCCACAATTTCTCTCTCCTCAACTCCCAAACCGTATGAAAGTGCCTAAACCTAAACTCTAGGATACCCTATAAAAGCGCCTAAACCACTAAAACCCTATAATAGGAAAGTGCACCCTAAAACCTAAACCGTAAGATAACCTATGAAAGTGCCTAAACCTAAATTCTAGGGTACCCAATGAAAATACCTAAAACCCTAGGGTACCGTATGAAAGTGCCTAAACTACTAAAACCCTATAATAGGAAAGTACACCCTAAACCTAAATCTTAGGGTACTCTATGACTAAGGTACCCTATGAAAGTGTCTAAACCTAAACCATAGGGTACCCTATGATTGTGCCTAAAATTCTAGGGTACCCTATGAAAGTGTTTAAACCATTAAAGCCCTATAATAAGAAAGTGCACTCAAAACCTAAACCCTAAAAAAAATGACTTACCTTAATGGTAATTAAAAAAAGTGACTTACCTTAGTGGTAATTAAATACCTCTTTTCTAGACCTAGAACTAAAAATTTGTTCTCCACATGGCCCATACAGGCCCAAGAAGCCATTAAACAACCCACAAAATACTACTGGACCTGTCTCGCGGCTCTCTCTCTTCTGTCATACACACCGGCGATCTCGGCTGGGTTCATCCTTCTTAATCGACAATATCATTGCACAGATCGGAGACTCTCTAGCAAGTGGACATTGTTAACCTCAAACAGTTGCAAGAAGATCAGCTCAGCAGTGACTAGCGACATGTGCAGGCCGTGATTAACCAAAGTAATACTGACATATAAAAAGGGTGGTGGGAAGTAGTGGAGGAGGTAGTTGATAGTATTGGCCTCGGGGATGAGCGTAGCAAAAGAAACAAGGTTTAGGGTTTCTTTTCAAAACAAAGGACTGTAATGCAGACGTGCACTACGGGGTTGTAATGCAATATCCAAGCCGTTCATCTCGCAATCAATGATTCGGATTTCATTTTAGTCCGAACAGATCTTAGCTGCCCATGGACGAGATAAATACCGTAAATACTGTACTACAAGGTTGTAGTGTAGTGCACCAGTGCAAAGTGGGAAAATAGTTTATGGTTTCAAATATAATCACTCCTTCCCTAAAACATACCCAATACACAGAGTCAAAAGAGAACTACGGTAGCATATTCACCATAAAGGCATAAACACAATTTTTTTCCATCCGAAATCTTGCAAACACAAAACTTGAAAACGGCATTTTCCCTTAATGAAATCAAAGTACAAGGCCACAAACATTATCCGCCTCGCCATCAGAAATTACAAGTCAATTAAGGTGGACCACATCGACAAATGGCCATAAAGTTATATTTTCACAAATGTAAAAGGAAAATAAAACAAATGAAACGTCCCAATAACAATGCCGATACAGTAGCCGCCAATTACAAAGTTTACTTCGTACGTTTCTCTAAAATGAGAACAAAATTTCCAGTTCAATCCCAGGAAACTGAAGCTCACAACTTCTTGGGTCTTCCTCTTCCTCTCTTACCAGATGATTTTGGAGTTCCTCCATCAGTATCTGCAATTTTCTTCTCCTTAGGAGGGCGGCCCCTTCCACGCCCACTACTTTCCGTCTCTGTTGCCTTGGCTCGACCTCTACCAGCCTTTCCACCTCGTTGCCTCTTCTGCCCATTTACCTGCTCTTCTTCACTCTCATCACCACTATCCTCATCTTGGTCCTCTGACTCTGATGATTCCTCCTTTGACTTCTTCCGCTTCTTAGCGTCCTCGAGTGATTTAACGACGCCTTTTTTGGTAGTCTTTTTACCAACTGAATTTTTGCTTTCCGGTTCTTCACTCCCTACAGCAAAGCGTATAACAGGATTCAATAACCTCACAAAGTGCAACACATCAGCACAGTGCCACACAATTAAAGGGCTGCAACATCGTCACTACTAACACTCTGGTTATTTAAGAGTGGAACACGTTTTTGTACAAAATGTGTAGTGTTTTCTGCTGTTTGCTTCAGGGGAAAACATAAGGCAACGGACAGATGGAAAAGGAATTGATTTGGGCAGAAAACGTTGGTCGCCTCTAAATGTGGAAAATGTTTTCAGGATCATCAGTGTACTGCCACACGACCACCACTAACCACCCCTACCATGTTCAATGTCACCAAGATTTTGCAGGTTCCAACCAAACAGAACCATCCATGGAAATGTTTCTCAGAGAAACACTTTCCGCCCACTCAGATAGAGTTTAGTATAAAGAGCATAAACATTGTAAGACATCACCATACCTTCGGCAAAAGCTTTGCCGTCGTAGACGTCAAGCTGTGGAAGAATAGCAGAGAGAGTTAGCTGACCAAAAGACGCATCATCTACAGAAATTACAAAAATAGAGCAACAAACAAGTGGGTACACTAAGCACGAAAACTGTAGATAACAGAAATATTGTTACCTACCAGAATTTGAAAGTAATACAGGTCTTAGTTTATCTTGAGTTAAAGCCAATTTCAAACAATTTTTCCCCATAGAAACAAAACCATGTTCTGATTGGTAACAACAGTAGAAGAAGTAAATAACACCAAATGCTCTGGCGTAAAGCTAAGGATGTGGCATACTGTCTCAATTACAGCACACCAATGATATTCCTCATAACCCCCCATTCCAGAGCTCTCTAGGATTAAGATGGTTTGAGAGCAACAAGGATAGTGCGTCTCAACTGGACAAGTAAACTGAACTTGACTTGTGACGAATCCTTCAAAAAATAATTTCCCAAGAATATTGTTTTAAGTAGAAAAACCACAAGGTTTCCTTTCTGAAGGAACTTTAGAATCTGTGCTTAATCTGTCCAGTTTTTTTATAGAAAACAGAATCCTAGCACTTCTAAATTCGTGTCCAGACAGTTAAATATTTTTGTATTGTTCACATTCAGCCAAGTAATCTCCAAAGACCTATTAAATCATTTGTTCTTTTCTTTGTGGGAAGAAAAAAAAAGTGAAACTAGTAAGTCTGAACTGAAGTCCATATATCAGACGACAATCAATTTAAAAAACAAACAAGTATTTACCTGGTCAAGTCGGTCACCTACGTTTGTTCTATCAATGACCACCATGGAATGAGCAAATCCACATGCAACACTGTGGAAGAAATAGCCCCCAATGAATACATTTTCTGCATTAGATACCCACGCACGCACCCATACCAAATACCAACCTGATGACATGCAAGCCATCAAGAATCTCTACTTTCTTGGGAACTGCAGAAGATCTACAACACATAAACCAAGCCAAAGTTTGTAACATGACAATTGACAGAAGCTCAAAGAAAAAGAAAAGTACTATTGCAGTAAATAAACTCACTTCTGTCCAGCAGGTCCATATCCCAGCTCCCCGTACTGAGCGTGGCCCCAACTTATGCAGGAATTATCAGCACCAACGAAATGGTGCATGCCACCAGAATCCATGCAGCGTATATTCCAGCCACTGTAAGAAAACGAACAAATAAATGTTGCATGCTTCATTGTGCTTGGTTTTAACAAAATATTGAACAAATCATAATTATCACTTCGTTTATGTCTCTCCATCAAGAAATTTTGCAGCTAATGAGCCACTGAAACTTAGTTGCAAGGAGCTTCCAAAGTGAGTGCGCTCCCAAGATACGAGCTCAAATCGGCACTCTTTTCTCGCTCCCATCGAGATGGGAGCGTACTCCTAAATAGGATGGGAGCTTCCACACTAAACTCAAGGAAGAATTCGGACTTCTCTTTGCAAACATATAACAAGAAAAAGAGAAAGAAGAGAAATCTAGGACCCTCCGCTTTTGACTTATCTATGAGTTTAGTCCATAAATTTGATATGAAAACTATATTGGGCCATCTTCTATCACTCATGTTTATATATAACAAATACTAACACGCTCCCAACTTAGGATCTTCTACATACCAACGCTCCTGCTCCCATTCCGCTTTGTGCAACTAAGTGCTGGAAAGCACATGCACATTGATAGGAGGAGGGACACTATGGATCCAAGTCCACAGTCTAAACCACCTCAAGCTTCGAAACCAAAAAAAAAGGACTTTCAAATTCACTGAAATTGTAAAATGCAGCAGTACAAATAACATTTGAAAGGGCAAAATAACATACTTATTCAACTTGGTGGAGAAGTTTTCTAGCGTACTGCAAACTTCCTCAGATAAATGAGAATCTTTTCTTACACGGTAACAACCTAATATCTTATATTTCCCAATTAATCAACAGAGGGTATACTTCGTTTCAAAAATAGCAACACCTTGTCATATGTCATAGGCATAATACATGCCAACAGCAAACAACAATGTGGCTTGAAGTCTCGAAAAGAACCAGATCCAAAAGCAAATGGAAGCTGCGTCAAAAGCACAACTTGTGAAGTTGCATCTGAATACTGGTAAAAGAAAATCTAAAACACGCCACTAATTTACAATAGGTGTTAGAAGAAAACAAATGCAAGGACATTAGGTGACAAAAGCCTAGACCAGACCTTAAATCCATCAGAGGTTTAGGGTACATCCAGTCATCACCAGTGCTCTTTATTTTGCCCCACATGTATAACTGTCCTCCACCTGCAAAACAAAGAAGTTTTGACACCAAGCACCAAATTATTAAACATGATGAGTTGTATCAAGTCATGCGCACGCATCAAAAGTGACGATACAAAAGACGATTAATTGAGACCAAAAGAGAAGTGAAGTTGCAAGTATATTGCCTAAAATGGACCAGTCATATGCAAATAAGATCCAACCAATAATGTTTGCAGAGAGCCCATATGTTTAAGCTTCAAGCTTGTTCCTGTCATTGATGTGGGTGTATAACAATGATGATAAGCACAAGTCATACTCCCTCCGTCCGGATTTGTTGGTCCACAAACATACTTTTTCAAATCCGAAAATGTTTGTCCATTTTCAAAAGTTAAAGGCTAAAATATGGAAAAGTTACACAAAAAGTAGTGGACAAAAAGTAATGGAAAAAAAGTTGGAATCCCCAAAACGGACCAACAAATCCGGACGGAGGGAGTACTAAAAAACCATAGTAACAGATCACGAAATGGTCAGCAGTAGATAGCGCCTATAATGGATTGAGTTATATAGTGCTGATGTGATGTCAGCAGCTGGCCTCGAGGTTAAGAAGTTAAGGTATCGATTGCCCCCTTACCTTTCTTTTAGTGCTTTAAGGAAGCATTGCAAACAGTCTTGTTAAACAAAGACAAGTAGGGGCGCGTGCACGTGAACTACTTGAATCTGACAGTTCTTTTGATTCAACATTAATGACTTCATCGGAACTAGTTATAAAGCAGTTACAAGAAAATTAGTTGCATAGACTCCAAAATAAAAGTTTCTGTATGTATAAATTTACTTTTGTTTGCATAAGTGGTCAAATGGAAGGTATATTAAGTTCCCCATACAGATTTCATAAGTGAAACCTATTTGAAGAAGTCAAATAGAACATCAGAAAAAACAGGTGTCTGGGAAAAGGACTTAGCATATGTCACAATGTTTAAGCTTCGAGCTTGTTCCTGTCATTGATGTGGGTGTGCAATAAAGATGATAGGCACCACTCAGACTAAAAAATCATAGTAACAGATCACCAAACAAAAACATTAATGACTTCATTGGAACTAGTTATAAAGCAGTTGCAAGAAAATTAGTTGCGTAGACTCCAAAACAAAAGTTTCTGCATGTACATATTTACTTTTGTTTGCATAAGTGGTCAAATGGAAGGTATATTAGGTTCCCCATACAGATTTCATAAGTGAAACCTATTTGAAGAAATCAAAAAAAAAAAAAAAACAGGTGTCTGGGAAAAGGACTTAGCCATGCATCTAAGTATCCAACCCATATATCATGGCCAAATCCAAGGGAAACGATGCAAGGCAACATCTCACATTCAGAACAAGACCCAAAAGTGTACACTGTAAACCTCAAACAGCATCAAGAAGATCAGGAGGGTGGGGTGCACCTCAGCAGTGACTAGCAACATGTACTAGATGGGGTGACCAAGTTTTAGTAGTGCAGTTATGATGATGTTGCATTTTGGTACGCAACACAGTATCATCGCTGGTTAGTACGACTTGCGACCAGGTAACTTAAAAACACTCATTCACACAAAAGGCAAAGAGATTTATAAGCATGCCTGTCCAGATAGTCAATAGATCCAAGAATCCAAAAAAAAAGGGCGAATTACAGCTAATTTTATATTCTGGAAGTGGTAAATGATACACCATTTCCTAAAAGAGAAGAAAAAAGGCCCTAATCCCGTCAGCAGAAGGGAACAACAAAAACAGGACGTCTAATCTGATAGAAAACAGTTTGAGAAACCCTGTGTACAGAAATCGTCTTTTGAAAGTAACAAACACTGGAAAATATGGCAGTGCAAAGTATGAAAAAAGAGATCAACAAGAGAATTTCCATTTTGAGATCCAACTAAAATCTACAAACCAATAAAGGAGCAACAAAGCCTACCAGCAGTACACGAGGAGTTAACAGAACCAGCTGAAATCACAGCATTAGGAGGTAGAACATTGTGCCTCGTGAAAACATCAACACGGCGAGGAAGCCACTCATCCTTCTGCTCTCTATGTCCAAGCCTATACTCAGAACTCAAAAAGTAAGAATACCATGGAAAAGAGACTACAATACCGTCAGAAAACTCAAGTTTCATATCCAGTAACTGGAATGGCAATCCTCAAAAGCATTCATCAAAAGCAAAACACCAAGGTAGCAAAGTTGAAGTCGACAGAAACAGCCACCAACCTTCCATAACCACCAAAGCCCCACCTGGAAATTGCAAAGCCCCAACTATTTATATGATACACAAGAGCGAGAGTGACAAAAAATCAACAGATTTTAGTAAACCTTACGTGTAAACAAAGCCATTCGAATCCACAGCAACTGGATACCCAAAATACATAAAAGGCAAATTCAGTAAGACCAGAAAAGAAAGCAGAAGCGGGAAAGAGATGATAGAAAGGTCTTACGCAGTACCTGTATGATTTGTTCCACAAGCAACTTTCACTATGGTTTCTCCAGCAAGAGAAGCTAATGCTTTTGGGCGTGGTTGGCCTTCATAAGCAAGCCTTACCGAGCTTTCTTTAGTATTGAACTGCGATGAACAATATTTCGATGAGTAACCAAACCAAAACACGATAAGTGCATAAGCAGCAGATTGCCACACACATGCCCACACTCACCCACCCATAAAAACTCTCCCTCTCTCTCCCCCACAGCATGTTAAGTGTATAAGAAACAGATTGGCAACACACATCCCCACAATCACCAAACCGTAAAACTCTCTTCCAAACACCCCCCACCCTTTTCTCTCCCTCTCTATCTCCCTCTCTCTCGTTTCCCTTCCTCCCTCCCACTCCCTCCCCCTCTCAAGCTCTCTCCCTCTCCCCCTTCCACTCTCTCCCTCTCTCTTTGTGTGTGCGCATGCTCGCGTGTATTGGAGCTTTTAGTTAAACTAAAGAGTCTGGAGGAGGGGCACATGGTCTGGAATAAGTCTAGAGAATCCCAATTTTTTTACATTTTGACCCTCAACTAAAGATATAAACCCTTACCATGTCTGAGAAGTGTCCACATGAGGAACACACACGTCTGGGATTTTCGGCACATTCCCAACAGAAGAAAAAACCCAACCAAAACTAGCAGATGGAAGGGACCTCTAATTTCTAAAACACATAGGCTGACACAAGTGTGAGGGTATCCGTGCTTCATACACAACATGAAGGATGCAAAGTAAGGAAAACTGAAACAGGTAACATTACTATAGAATACCTCGTTGTCTGTTCCATGCCCAAGTTGACCATATTGTGGTAGACCAGCAGTCCTAGAAACCAAGATCAACAAAAAATCAGTAAATAGTAGCAATCAGAGCAGATGGGAACTTCAGACACCCACAAGTCAAATACTAAATTATTAGCAGTATGAAGCAGGAAACACAAATTCACAAACCATACAATATAGAAGCTCCTTCAGCAGAAGTTAACCATGCAGTAAAATCACCACCACAAACAGCACTTTTAACTTCGGAAACAAGACAACGCACTGGAGATGACTCAGTTTCTACAGAAAGACAAAACAAGAATTAAATGTAATACATCATTTCATGCATACAGCCCTTAAAAGAATTAGTGTTGTAAGAGCATGCAGTCCTAAATAGAATAAAGACATCACAAGGAACTCTGAACACATGTCCAACATGGTGCCCCAGATTCAACAAGCCACTTTCCAAGAAGCATCCATGCTTCTTAACTGTAACCACTCCCTCTGCAGAGAGTTTTTTTTTTTTCCTGACGTAATCAGTTATATCACAAGACATCAGTAGGCCAAATCATAACAGAAACACACCATTCTTCATGGAACCAGAACCCAGCTGCCCATGTTTATTCCAGCCAAAGGCAAAAGAGATTGCATCTTTAGTTACGACCACGGTATGGCTCCTTCCAGCCCCTGCTCCAATGATTTTATGCCTGAAGGAAGGGGGGAAAACGATGTCAGTAAGACACTACATGAGAAGTTCAAAGGCACAAACAACTACGCAATCTGACAACACCTTGAACTAAATGATTGTAAACACACTCCTGTACTAGCTCTTTCTTAAAAGTTTAAATTCTATTCCACAGCCACCTAAAATATGACACAACCACATTCACAATTTCAACCCCGACCAAAATGGCAGAGGATCCATAGCTCTCCCCAAACGCTGAAGCGAAATATATGACACATCAGCAACTTAGCTATACTTCCATTGCAAACGTGCAACCACCAATGCAGTACTAAGGTAGGCCAAACTTCTCAAGCTTGACCCACCACATGAGATTGTGGAAGGTCATTCTCAAACCGCGGGAGAATTATGGGACCTAAACAGCCTTTTTCAAACTACATTGATGAAAGGAATACTTCAAATCCTAGCAGCATTAGCGACTGAAACTAAAGACAAAATTGAAACACAGAATTCAAACCCAAGATCCCTCAAGGTAACAAATGTAAAGAGTAGGAAAGACGCAAAATCAAGATGACTCTTCAAAGAAAAATACAGACATGAAAAACAATCCAAAGAAAAAACCATTTCCAGTGGCAAAATTGCAACATACTTTGATAGTTCTGAAACAACCGTTGGTCTATCACGCTGAATTGTATCTCCGTGGCCAAGTTGCCCCTTCTGCACACAAAATGGATGGGTTTAACACATGATCTAGCAGTAACAGGTATCGAAGTGTACACATTGCACAGTTTGCACTGTTAAATCATGCCTCGTTGCGGCCCCAAGTATAGCAACGTCCTTCAACATCCAATGCTACGCAGTGACAAGACGCTACATACAAAATCAAAAGAGAAAACAAGCCACATTATCTTAAGATTTGAATCAAAACTGGAATCAAGGGGAATCCAACGACAGCATTTCAAAGTCTCTACCAATAGAGTATCTCTGCATAGCGTAGCGTTTGAATCAAAACTGGAATCAAGGGGAATCCAACGACAACATTTCAAAGTCACGAACAATAAATTGTTTCTGCATAGCGTAGTATAGTCTTTGTTTTTTGTTTCAATTTTTCTCCTTCGAATACCGAAAATTGCGTTTCGTTGCAGATTTCCTAAACTAGTTTTATGATACCATTTTGCAAAGGAAAAAAAACCCTAAAATATGATCATAATTTCAAATTCCCAAAAACTGTGGCTGATAAGGTAATGACTTTTTTACAACATTTCTTGCAAATGCACTCCAAAATTTGACCTTTTACTCCTTAAAAATTACACACAACACAAACACTAACAGACAACTGTTGGAGTGCATTAATTGAAAAAATGGAGTGCAAAAATCATTTCCAATCCCAAAACCCATTCCTAAACCATAGTTTATCTCAGCATAAACCATACTCTTACTACAGTGAATACCTCAGTAGAAAAGAAACTTACCGCAACCGGAGACGACGGTTCGAATGTCGACGCCGATGAGCGGGCGGAGTCTCGACGGGGAAACCAAATTAGCTTCCCCGGGGATCTTCTTCCGACCGACGGTGTCCCAACTCGTGGTCCCACAGTACAACAGCTCTCCACCCTTCTCCTCCTCATCCACCTCAACCTTCTTCTCCACCACCTCAGTCATCTCCTAACGGTCTAAAAATTCAAAAAAAAACGAAGTCAATCGGCTGCAGATCAGACTGCGAGAACAACGAAACCCTATTGGGTTCGAAATGTTTAGGGTTTATAGAAAGGGGAAAAAGGGATCGTTTTGGGCGGACCAAGATTGTGACTTTATTAAGTACTAATTTTGTTGGGGGTGGTGGGTAAATGTATATATATACTAGATTTGCACTCTGTTTTCTTTTTTCTTTTTCTTTTTCTTTTTCTTTATTACTGGTCGCTGTCGAGCAGATTTTTCTTTCTTTTTGTTGAGGCTTTTTTGGGGATTCTGCGGGGATTTATCCGCCGAGGGCAATATACTTTGGAGTTTGGTCAGAGATCCTATAGGGTGAAACACGTGAGATGTCTACCAAGAGTGATGCCTCGGTGCTTGTAGGGCTGCCAAATGGAATGTTCTCTTAGCATCGCCATGTGATGTTCTCACAGTCTTCACATTCATGTAGGATTGTCTGTGAGACAAAAATAAAAAGTAATCTCGAAGTATAAAAAAAAAATGAAAGCTTGCTATTAAGCACCGTGCAGAAGTAACCCTTGAGCACGGGAATAAAGCCTAGAATTGAACGGCAAACTCGAGGTCGCGCGCAGACTAAATAAACAAAATTTAAAGGTAAATTGGCAGACTAAATAAACAAAATTCGTGCGAAGACTTGCATCCGGGGGCATCCACATCCAGTTAGTTGACGGGGTACAAGCATAGAGGAGGCCCCTAGTCCAGTTACGGGAATGAGCAAGAGTCCATCCCGTGACCAAACTTGATGTGTTCAATTCCCTTCATGACCAAACTTGATGCATTCAATGTTATGAGCGCGTTCGAAAAAGCTGCGTTGTTCACCCGTCTCCTGCCAAGTAAACATTTTCTAAAGGAATTGAGGAAGAGAGGATAAAGATGTCGCCAAGGACAAAGGAAAATTGATCACGAAAAGCGGACTTGGCATGATACGAAGTATTAACATTGGGTCGAGCTGAATAAGAAAATACTAAGGAAAAGCTATGGGGAATTTATAAGCGAAATAATATAGCTTGGGCTAAGGAGTCACAAATAACGAGACAAGCAGTAATAAAAGGATAAGATCAAACTCTGGCTGAAATGACATACGTGACAATACGATACAGAGTAAGGCAGTAGCTTGGCAATATTAAATGAGGATCCATCAAACATGGAAAATAGGCGCCATTACGCCAGAGAGAAATCGCGGATCAACCATCATGGTGGGATAATCAATCGAACACGGCCGCGGCATGAAAAGGTTAAGGCCGATGCGGCATTGACTTGTTCGAAAAGTAACAAGAAGGGGACTATAAATAGGAGAAAGCAAATCCGACGAAAAATGGATCCTGCTACTGGTACATAAACTTTTGTACAGAAAATATACAAATCGCTCTCGAGGACCCACTTTTGGGTCCCACACGAGTGATCCGAACCGTTCATTATTCTTAGAACATTTTTCCGAGGGGCTCCACAAAATTTCAGCTCAATCGGACGGTTAGAAGTGTTTGAACCAAAATCACACCGTTTGAAAAAAATGTTCTAAGAATAATGAACGGTTCGGATCACTCATGTGGGACCCAAAAGTGGGTCCCCGAGAGCGATTTGTACATTTTTTGTACAAAAGTTTCTGTACAAGTAGGATTACCGACGAAAAATAAGGTAAAAAAGTATTCACCGTCCACTCTCTCTCTCTCTAAAATATTTCATCCACCCACAGAAGTTCTAACTAGATCGTTGAAGGGTAATGACAAACACCACCCTTAAAACCCTTGGCCAGAGTACCTCTAACGAATTTAATTGTTTGTATGTGCAGGAAAAATCAAAACATACATAAGGTCCAACACCCCACAATCGAAGTTCAGGGTGAAGCCCACTGTACAAGGGAAAAGTCAAACTTAGATCTTGGCTCCCACAGATTAACATATTTATGCTGAATTTCCACTATAGTATTTTCGATAATTTTTGTATTCTTTGTGAGGAGTAGAATACTGAAAACACCAAATATTCCGCACAGTGAAAACTCACCTTTAGTCTCACGTGATATTCTTGCGGTCTCTATTGTCAAATGAATATTCACGTGGGATTCACATATTTAGTCATTGGCCCGTACTTATATACTCCCTCCGTCCCCTTTTATTTGTCCCTTTTGGGAGTTCGTGCCACTTTTTAATTGATTATATCTCGTAATTTATATTGTTTTACATAATTTCAAAAACATTGTTTTATAGAACTAATTGAGATCTATCAAACAAGATCCATATTGAATATATAATTCATTACCGATTTAAAGTTATAGCTAGTTTTTTATCCGGTTAGAATCGGACAAGGGACTAAAATTTGGGGACAGAGGGAGTATGTCGAACTGGGGCTTTTTTCCAACTTTAATTGCCCTCTTATAAAAGGTGGAATTAGTCACTCAAGATTAGTTGAGGTGAGCAAGAGTTATCTCGGACAATTGATTTCTCAAAAAAAAAAAAAACAATGTCGCGATAGAGGCTTGGAGCACTACGTAACGGTGTCCTCCTAGATTTTTCCTCGGTTGGAGAATGACCAAAGAATCACTAAGTACAGGGCTAATAAAATATAATCCCTAATAAAATAGAGATAATATTAGAGATAATCTCAATCTTACAAAATAGAGATAATCTCTAATAAAATCATTTTCACTTTAAGCCAGAATCATAGCCAATTAATGAGACAGGCCCATAATATTCCCAAATTTAACACATAATTTGGGTCAGTAAGTCATAAAAACATGGTTTTATCACGGGCCGGTACAAAAAACAAATATTTATTACCGTTAAGGTCAATCATGCTTTTTTAATTACCATTAAGGTCAATCACTCTTTTTTGGGTTTAGGCACTTAGGGTGCACTTTCCTATTATAGGGTTTTTAGTGGTTTAGACACTTTCATAGGGTACCCTAGGGTTTAAGTTTAGGCACTTTCATAGGGTACCATAGGATTTTAGGCACTTTCATAGAGTACCCTAAGATTTAAATTTAGTTACTTTTATAAGGTACCTTGAGATTTAGGTGGGGTGGGTAGAGAGAGAGAACTGACGGGCAAAAGAGTTGGCACTTGCCAGAGTTTTTTTTTTTCCGGAAAATGGAGCAGGACGTGCAGGCCTCCAAAAAATTGGAGCGGCCTGTACTTATCTCTAAAAACATCTCGTGAAGCATGTGGCCCATATATGTTGGGCTCCTACTAAATTTGGCCCATCAGTTTGGGTAGCACCCCATATGAGTTCGCTTTTTCTTATAGCACAGACTCCATATTTTTACTAGCTCGGCCCAAGACCCTGACATCGTAATGTTATTCTCAAAACCCTAGAAGCCAAATAACCTTATAAAATCAGACGCATCCATTGCCATTCTGTAAAACCCTAGATTTATGTGATTTCGTTTCCCACTCCACCTCTTAAACCCTCCTCTCAATCCATCACCAATTCAGTTCTTGTTTCAATCAATTTTGAACCAGAAATCTGTATTTTTTATTTTGATTTCTGTAGAAGAAATACCCAATCATTGAAGAGGCCAATTGATGAGCTTTCTTGAGTTGAATGCCCAGAGATTTTTCTGGGTATTATGATTCTCACTCGAATAGGAAGATCTGATGCCTCTCTTACTTGAATATCTGTGTATTATATTTTCGATTTTTTTTTGGGATATATTTCTTATCCCTGTCTGATTTATGCAATTGTTATTCTGCATATCTATCAATATTCTACGTTCTGTTTTATGGGTTAATTCAGAAAGCCTGTGATGACGACAACTTGAATGTCACTGAAAATGCAAAGGTTTAATATTTTTTGCTATGGTGTAGAAATTCTTGAACTAGGACGGTCTGAGGCTTTGCACTGATTTACGTATCCATGGGTGGGCAATATAACTGAGCTTTATGCCCGTACCTCTAAGCTTGGCTTTTTAGGTTTTTTCAGTTTAAGCTTGTCTTTTTGGTTTTTTAGGCTTTTTTTTTAATTGATTTGTGCAAGGAAAATGACCCAGTCTTGTAAAATTTGTGAAGCCGAAAAGTTGGTCTCTTTGTTGGTGTGGGTTTTTTTTTTTTAGTATCTGTCTTCAATTAATTAATTACTATCAGTTAAGTTGAAAAAAAAAAAATTCTATATTTGTCTTTGAGAAATGCTTTGTCAGATTCATCATCTGTGGCATTTGAGTTTTTGGTTTCTCTTGCTGTGTATTTCCGTGAGTGTTTGTGGATGATGAGATCAAAAAAAAAAATCACAGTTATCCCTGTCTGATACATATATGCTGAATTTTTGTGATCTGACACAAACATACGGGATTTATTCACTGGCCTCAATGAATGTATGGTCGTGAAAGGTGTTGGGGAGCCCAAAAGAATGTTTTAGAAATACGCAGTCTTTGGCTTTCTGTTGATTGCATGACGGAATCCCATGAAAAACATTGGTACATGTGTAAACGAGGTGCTCTACCCTAACCGAGCTATAGCCCTTCGTGCTTGTAATATTTCTTGTTGAGATGACTATGCCGTGATCCAAATATATATCTATGTAAATATCCAAAATACAATAGACTTTTTTCTTGCATTTGGCTCGCTCCTTTTACTGTAGGATTGGTCCGCTCCTTTTACTGTAGGATTGGTCCGAGTTAAATTGCAATTCAATTAAGAAAGACTTAGACCAATGTATCTGTACTGTGTTCTCTTTCTTTTACTCGTTTCAGCCTTGTGTGTCCCAAAAAGGATTTCTTGTACAGTTCTGATGTGCAATGGCTGTGGCTGCAGCAAGGATAACTTGAAGCTTCCAATTCTGATGAAGTGATGTAAATCACGACTGAATGTGCAGAAACGATATGTCGAAGACCCAGGATTATTAGGTTCATTGGTTGTTACTGTTGATTTCTTTTCTTTTATGCTCTTGGTTTCTGGGAAACATGTGTCCTTGTTATTTTTATTGAAAACGTCTTGTTTTGTCGCACAATATGTACCGAAGTTGTAGTTTAAAAGCTTAATGAGCTTCAAAGTGTACTCAAGTTTTGTTTGGCAATGTGATGAATAAAAGATTGAGCTGTTCTAGAATGAACAAGAGCTTCAGCTTGAATAGTGTAAGTCCATATTATTAGATGCAAAGCTAAATGATTCACTGGCAAATAAGTTTCCAAAAAAACATATTCATGTTCCCTAGCTTTTGGAAAATATGAACGCTAGTTTTACAGTGTCTGAGTCCAGGTACCTGTGAACTGAGAAAACAAAAGCTAACCGAAGTCCGAGTTTATTTGTACAACAAGACTTCGAACCTTGAAATTAACCACAATAGATACCTCATGTTCCCTAGCTAAACCCAAGAGAAATGATTAAACAGCCATATTTAGCGTAGGTTACAAAACACGGCATTAACGAAGTGAAAGCGAGTAGTACTTGAATGACTGTTACTTATTACACAGTTGCTGCTACTTACATAATTAAAAACTTCCATTTACCTATGACGAAAAGAACCGAGAATCCGTTCCTGCCCCTCCTTTTAATCTGCTACCAAATCTTACGTTTCCTCCACCCACCCAACATCTCTCACATTCTACTTGATCGTGATGTAGCGATTTGTTCCGTGCTTCGCCCAATGGTCCCTAAGATCTATTGGATGCGACAGATCATGACCTTCTGATGCGAGCCGGCTAAGCAACTTGTTGAACGCACTTCCACTCATCTTCCTCCCGCCAACCCTTGCGTGCCTCTTATTAGGAACAGCTGGCAGCGGGTATACCGACATGGTGGTGGTGCAACACGAGGACTGCCACCCTCCATTCCCCCACTTATAGCATGGACGAAGAACTCCAGTGCACGAGCAAACAGGCACAGGCATGGACTCATCAAAAGCCACCTGGTTCAACCCGAGGTCCTTATCCTTCCAGTCGGGCTTATTAGAGAAACCCATTTCTTGTTCGCTATTCCAGTCATGGGATTTGTCAAACACCATCTTATTCAGGTCTTCTCCCTCCCTTTTAACCCTTTTCGTGGATTTGGAAGGCTTTTTGTTAGATGTCGTAGCCTTGGGCTCCTTTGTTCTTTTATTAGTTCGCCTAGGCTTTGTAGGCTCTGAGGGAACTGGTGACATTGGGAGGGGGTCACTAGTATGCATCTCTCTTGAATTGTACGGAGAATCGTTCATGTGGGGTTGATGGTGCATGTTGTGTTGCTGGGGGTGGTGCATGTGCTTCACACCTCGGGAGATTTGGGATCCTGGGGGGCATGGGGACATGTTGCCACTAGTCATTGAGCTTTCGCGATATTGTAAAGTTGCAATGGCATTGTCTCGTTCCATAATAGCACTGTTTCGTTCAGAAATTGCTGAGTCGCGCTGTAGGATAGCCATGTCTCGCTCAGCCATGGCTGTTTTTTTCTCAGAAAGAGCTAGATTTCTTTCTTGAATGGCAGCATCTCTTTCGGCCATGATGGCCATTATCTGCTTCATGGAAGGTTGATGCTGCATAAACCACTGAAACAAGCAGAAACTTTAAGAGGCTAAAAATACAATTGCATTGCTATATAAAAAAAACCCGATATATGCAACTTTTATCAAACAACAAAAAAACTGCTTGCTGCCAGTACCTGACCCTGAGGTGGTTTGTGTCTTCCATTTTCACGATGCCCACTGTCGTCCATCTGTGATCCACAGTTGCTGGGAGCTGCAGTAGTATCTTCAACTTAGAGATCTCTCCTAGAAGAGCAGCATGTAGTCAAATGAGCGGAGACAGCTACCTAGAATAGGAACCCTGTAGCTCAACATCTGAAATGCAAAAGGATAATTTTTGCGCAAAATCACTTGTCAAGACAAAATGGAAGTGGGAGTACAAAGTTAGACTTCCACCATTGAAAATAGTGTGAATGGAAGCAAAGTGCAACAAGATTACCATTAGCAGGTAGAAACCCACTACATTACTGAATCTTGTGCGTCGAAGTCTAGCTCTTAATCCATTACCAAAAGAAAAGAATCCATCAAATAACAATTTTGTTTGCCGAACTGTAAAAATGCCGCACACTTCAATCAAGATAGCATGGATAAAATATATAACCCCAGAAAACAGGGAAAAAAAACTTTATGACAAACAATCCGCAGCTGCCGAACATACTAAGTTACTGACACACCTGTTCTTGGAATTGAATCGGGAAAAGAAAAAAAGAAAGAAAGCATCCAATGGAAATTCTAAAATAAGCAAGAGTTGAGCTCATGTATCCCAACCACGAGGGTATGCAAGAAGAAGAAAGAGAAGTAAAAGTTACAGAAAGCACTGAACTGATTGAACCATATTATCATTGCCTCGAGCACAAGTGAATGTACTTATACGTAAGCAGGGAGCCAAGATAGATGCATGCAGATCCTAAGGCATTTCTTAAGAAGCAAGTCTGAATCTGAGGTTTTATTGTAGTCCAGTGGAGTAGCAAGAAGTCATATTGGAGTAATAATCACTGAGTCAGTGATGCGCATCATCAAACCGGGAAGCCCACTTCAGTCGATGACAGCCAGTTCTCAGCTGGGAGAAGGGTTACTTTACTTACACCTATGCCTAGGTAAGATCTTCCAAAGGAAGCAGAAGCCCCCAGCAATTACTCCAATATAATAAGTGTTTTGTTAATGTGTGCCGGCCCCTAAGGCACATGATAATGTGTATTAAATGAGCCTAATTAAACCCATTTTTGTTAAAAATAGTGAAAGTAGTTTGTGACTAGTATTTCAAACTTAGATTTCCCATGCAAACAAAGACAAATAAAGAAGTTAATGTAAACTACTTTTACTATTTTTAACAAAAGTGGATTTAATTAGGCTCATTTAATGAACATTATCTTGTGCCTTGAGGGCACACATTAACAAAATCCTATAAATAAACCAAGCTAAGTATAGATTGATCACTCTTAACCTGAATATTCCCACATACCAGAATGCAGCCAGGTTACCCAATTTATATTCATATAAGGGGAAAAAGTAAAAAACTGAGAGCACCCATGAAGCAGTAGAGAAAGCAAAATATGCCTAAATAAAAAACTGAGAGCACCCATGAAGCAGTAGAGATTGCTACCTATGTTCAGCATGGGAAAACTAAAAGCCCCATTCCGCGTTGGAATGACAAATAGACCACGCGAAACATCACTTCGAATAATAAAACATAGCAAACATTCTGTAACTGGTACAGTCAACAAAGAAGATGAGTCACAGATCAAATATTCAAGCACGAAAAGTGGCCATCGTAATGTAAAGTCAAGTCATGCACGAACAAATGCTTGCAGTTTAAATCAAAATTTAACCAACAGAACCACATTTTTTTAAATAACTCAACCAACAATTGCAATGTTCAAGCACACATGCAAAGGGAAGCAACAAAACAATGTCCTTACAATTCACCAAAGGTTTCAAATTGTAGTCTTGCGGCCTATGCTATCCAGATATAGGTCTAGTAGATAGAAATAATGAGGCACAAGCATAGGAGCCATGGCCATTTTTACCTTCCCGGCTCAAATGGACAGTGGTGATATGCTCATCTTATTATCATTATATCTTTAATAACATTATCTTCTTTCTTTCTTTCCTTTCCCTTTTACTGTGAGTGGGCTTGCGCATAGGGTAGGGTGAGGGATGCGCTCATATGTGGCACAACATATGGGAAATGCTCTATGATTAAGTTCTCTATTATGTCCCAATATGCAGTAAAAACTAAAAACAATAAACCTCCAATACTAATTTCCAACATAAGCAAGGAAAATTACCAAAACAACTACTTTGACTTGCAAAAAGTCATTGTTACCAAATTTAAAAAAATTGAAATTCACAGTGAAAATCTGGAAATAGTGCTGCATTTTCCAAACTTTTCATAACCAAAACGAGTTCTAAAAGGTTATTAAAATGTACTTTTTGTGTCTATTTCTTTGATGAGACTAATAGTGAAGGCTATATAATTTCACGAGATACATAGTCTTATGGGACTACTAGTGATGGGATTAACAATACCGCGTATGCACCCCATGGTATTATAGATCTCTCACTTTGTGAGATTATATATCCAAAGTATATGTAATCCGCTGTACACTTTGGCTAAAAGTATTAACCAAGCACCGGATATGTGGTCACTTTTGATATATAGTCCATTCCTATGCTCATATCTGGTTTAACAAGTGGGCCCTGTAAGTTTAAGGGATTAGGATTTCCTAACTCCTGTGTATAAGCTCATTATTCTGTTATTCACTAAAGAATGGAAGTTTAAACCTGTTAGATAACATCACTGTGTGGCAGCTTCCCAGTGCTATCTGATATTACTCTTCCCTTTCCATTAATTCTCCTCTTGTGAATTGTGACATTTTTATACCCAATTTTTTAAAATATAAACCAAAGTGTGTTCTTTTTCATTCCTACTAAAACCTATCCATTAACTTCTAATGGGGTCCTCCATGTCATCCACTTAGGCACAGGTCAATCACACATCAGAAAAAAATCTTACAACTGGAGATCATTGGAAGATAAGGAGTAAAATAATTACTACAGTACCTTTTTTGTTCCCTCCTACACTTCTTTCTTTTATTACTTCATCCCATGGAAAATAAATTCAACATTATGTCAAACCAATCACATTGACAAAATCGTCTCATTAGATGGCATTGCATAAAATTTCATTAAATTTCAGTCACCTCCAAATTTCCTTCATACTGTAACTTGTGGGCAGAGGAGGAGCCAAGATTTTGGTGCAAATGTAATTGGTAGGTTAAAATCAAAAGCATCTAATGAGAAAAACCTACCACTTAGAATTAAATCAAATCTCAAAAGCCCTACATTTCAAGAAAACATATTCTTAGGGAGAAAGAAATGCAATTAGGAGGGACGGATATTCCTTGTTGAGATTTACAGGGCCAACGGGGAACTAGAGTGATTACCTAAGGATAACTACAGAAACATAATTATATATTTTTATGGGGGCTGCTAATGTAAAATGGCCAGGAGGGGCACGTGACCTCTCCTTAGATCTGCCCCTTGTTGTGGGCAATGGTGAGAATTCGCCAAGTGATGTCCTAGCGAAACCACACGCACGTAATCAATGCGCAAATTTTTTTGACACCTAATCTCTGTGGCAATCCGGCATCAGCTACAAAAGGGAGGTAAATCTTACTTTACACATAATAGAGACACGTGCCAAACAGAGTCATTAATTAAAATTAGATTAACAACACACAGAGTCAATGATGGTCGAACGATGAACAGTCAACCTTCACCCAGTACCCAAGTATCCATCTAAACCCACATATAAGTGGGTCTCATTCCCCATTGTTAGGGTTCGCACTTAAAAGTTGAGATCCAACAAAATTTCAATGGGAACAGCACACCACGAAAAATCTCTAATTATACAGTGTTCCCGGAGCATAGACACGTGGTTTTCCGGGACACTCCAGCACCACATATTCAGGTGGGACCCAAGACTAAGTGTATGGACCCACATAAATGTGTGGTATTGGAGTGATCTGGACCACCATGTGTTGTGGTCCCAGACTACTCAATAACCACTCATGAAAAATCAGCATAACCATGGCTCAAGAATTTCAAACTAGGATTCTCAGAACAACAAAAATCCTGTGCCAAACTGATCAAATTATCTACTATTTGTTGATCAAACTATAACAGCTCTACAGAAGACCAATTCGTAACTCACAATTCAGCTACGTAACTAATTTTCATCCCGCAAAAATCAATAAACGAGATCAAATATCACACTTAACAAATGCAGTCAAGTAACTGATAAAGCCCACAAAAAACTTCCAAACATCAGATCATGAGCTGAATTCAACCATTAAAATCCAAATCCGCTTCCACATCAAACTTGCGGATTCCACATATCAAAGCTGAAATCTCAACCGAAACGAAACTCAATTACCAAAAGCCCCAATCCAAGTGTCACATGCAAAGCCACAAACATCACAGAGAACCAAAATTATAAACAAAAAACTAAACAGAACAACAGATAAAAGCTGTAGTAAGGTAACCGGAGCTCAGTTCTTAGCAAAATAAGCGGTAGTGTAAGCAGCTGGAGATCAAAGCGATAGCTAAAGAAGATAATTAAAAACAAAGAAAAGAACAGAGCGCCATCAAAGAGATAGAGGAGCAGAGACATTGACAAACTCACCGTGAAGAGGGAGATGAAGAGAGAGAGATGAATCGGGGTGGGAGAGAGAGTCAAAACCCTAAATCGGAGGTGGGAAATCTGAGGGAGCAACAGTTGGAGTGGGGCAGAGAAGACTCCAATTTTTTTTTCATTTGTTCTGAGTTTTTATTATAGCTCTACCAGTCACCATCTTTTTCTTTTCTTGTCTTTTCTCTTTTTTTCTTACACTAACACTCCGTATTTTTCGTATAAATTTTACTGTTTTCTTCGTATAGTGGGTTGTGCAGCTTTTGTAGATATTTTTTTGGCAGTCAGAGATGTCTGAGTCAGGTTGCAATCGTTTACTAAATTCCTCTCTGATCGGGTCAAAGTCAAGTCATTTACATTGAGATTCAAAATATTAATGCTAAGTACCTAGAAAAGTTACACAGAATTTATTCAGAAAACAACAATGAGTGGCTGAGATTCAATCTCAAGTGAATCTGGGCCACTCATTAATGCTAAGTACACAGAATTTATCCAGAAAACAGCAACGAGTGGCTGAGATTCACTCCAAAGTGAATCTGGGCCACTCATTACTCTTTTCTAGGTAAATTCTGTGCTACTTTTCTGAGTGCATAGTATTGCTGGATTAAAAAATTCATAGGAAAACTCTTGCGGTTTGTTCCAAGAAAGTGTTGCCAGTCACCGCGAGACGGGGTTGTGCATATTATTGGGAGAGGGAAAAAGAGTTGCTAGATTATTAAATGCCTCGTTTTGGGCCATCGGATGAAAGGGGGGTTATCAGATATTCAATGCCGAGTGGGTACCACGTGGTGTCCACTCGCGCATATTCGTCAGTCCAAAAATGCAACAGACAGTCCGGATTGAAAATCCCGAATGGATTTAAAAAAGTGAAAAAAGACAAAGGAAAAATGTGTTTCAATCCGGATCATCCGTTGCATTTTTAGACAACCATGAGCGCGAGCGGATACCACGTCAGCCATACCCGCTCGGCACTGAAAAATTCCTGTGATGACAGTGGAGTCTTTGTCTGAATTGAACCACCGAACTCCCGTTAACAAATTAAGAGGGTGTTTGGGCGCCAGATTTTTACATTTTTGCATTCTCTTTTTCACCTTTTTCCTGTTTGGCCGACATTCTTCAAAACTCATTCCAGGAGAATGCATTCTCCATTTTTTATGTTAGAGGCCAAAAGCCAAAAGGAGCTTGGAAGCTCCTTTTCAATTCTACTTCTCGTTTTCCCTTTCCCCTTAATTTCTCTCAGACCATCCTACCCCTTGTTTACGTTAAAATCCATCACACAACACACAAACCAGAAAGGGGAAGCCAGAAGGGAGATGCAGGCGATCTTCCACACCGGTTTGTAGCTGCTCTATTCTTCCTTAGAAATTGTACAGATCGTTGGTGTTGAAAGTGTGTGAAGGATTATTGAGTTCGTGTGTTATTTCGAAGAAGAGGGTTTCAGTGGGAGAGAGAATGATAAGAGTTTCATGGTTAGAGAAGAGAGAGAGAGAGAGCACCTGTGAAGACCGGATATCGGGAAGAGAAGCAGTATGGCGGTGGCGGTGGATCTACAACAGCCATAGACGAAAGCTTCTACGAAGAGGAACAAAGAGATTTTCTTTTCTGAGCGATCCAATTTTGAGAGTCTAAGGCTGAGTTCTCCAATAGATTTTATCAACATTTGATAAAATCAACCCCTGATTTTATCCATTTGTGAAGACATGTGATAAAATCTGTGGAATTTTGCATTCAAAAATCTAAAAAATCTACAAATTTTATCAAATGTCTTCACGAATGGATAAAATCAATGGGTTGATTTTATCAAAATCTTGATAAAATCCATTGGAGAATTCACCCTAAGGGTTTTACATATCCTTTCTGCCCAAATGGTTTGGTACCAAAGCCACAAATGGGTTTCTTCCAATATATATATATAAATAATTGGACGTGGCAAGAATATTTTCCAAATTGTCTTTAAAAAACTTGCTAGAAATAATTTGTATACATTTAAATACCTCAATAAATAAACAAGGGCAAAATGGTAAAACATCAATTCATAACTCATTTTCATCATTCTTCTCCCAAACACTCTACTTTTGCAAAATACATTCTGCACATTTCTCCCAAACACTCCTCTCATATTCAAAACTCATTCTGGTAATAATCCAAAAAGCCAAAAAGTTAAAAATGAAAAGCAGAAAAGTAGGCTATCAAACACCCCCTAACCCAAAAGCTCCTGAATTTTTCTTTTCTGGTCTTTTTATTTTTTTCTTACACTAGCACTCCGTATTTTCTGTATAATTTGGGGAGACTTAAATAATTATCCTTTTAGGCACTTGAAATTAGAAAATCATCCCGAGGCTATTTAGGAGTTATGTTTCCATCCTCAGATTCAAAAAAAATCCTAAAATGCCCTTTATCTATATATAATTATATAATTGTAACATTGATGACTAAATTAAAAGTTGCATATATAGGAGTGGGTAGTGGACCATTTTCAAATTTTTGAGGTCCTTTACTGTAATTACGGGATTGGGGATAAAACCATTTTCAAAGTTGCACTCCGTATTCTCCATTTTTATTGTGGTTGTATTTATTTTTACCATAATCTTGGTGTTTGGCTTATGTATGCCATTTATACCATATTTGCTGGTGCGAATATATATATATATATATATATATATATATATATATATATTGTTTGGTTATCTATAATTTCACCATACATTAGTAACAAATTTTTGAATTTGAATTTTCTCTTGTTATATCACTTAATGGATGTGATTGAATCTCATTAAATTAAAAAAATGGTTAAATCCCACTAAATTAGGAAGTTATTGAATCCCACAAAATTAGGAACTTATTGAATCTCACAAAATTAGGGGAAAAAAAAATCTAGTATATGTTGATATCATAGTAAAAGGGTAGAAAATGTATTTCACAATGAAAAATGATGAAAACATAACTCCGTAAAACAAGGGGGATTAAAATCTAAATAGTGTCCAAAAAACGGATGATTATTTAATTACCCTGTTTCCTACATGTAGGGGTTGTGTAGATTTTTATGGTTTGGCGGTTATAGGTGTCCAGATCAGTTTGCAAGTGTTATGACTAAATTTCTTTTTGATTGGGTCAAAATCAAGTCATCTAACTAGAAAATTTAGAAGAAAAATTCTTGCCGTCTGATCTCAAGAGATTTACACGGAGTTGCTAGATATACAGATCTTCATGACATTGTGTCGTTTTGGGCCGTCGGATGAAAAGGAGGTTACCAGATATTCGACCAATGAGTCGATGAATTGAACCATTAAAGATTAAACTCCCCTTGACAAACTTAACCCAAAAAGCTTCTCAGGAAGAAAAAAGAAAATTACCCAAAAGCCCAATGAACAATGGCTCTTTTCTCCAATATCTAAAATCTATTATTAGACCCTTCAAAAAAAGAAAAAAACTGGGCGTTTTATCACCCTGTACCCCACAGTGAATTTTATTGCACATCAATCACTTTCAGCTTAAAATGTGGCACACATAGAATTTATCCTTCTATTTAGATGTTTTCCCTAACAGTAACAAAGATTATCAACTGGTAATCGCCTTTTTGAAGGTGGGTAATTAAAATGAAGCACTGTCCCGACACTACATAACCATCCGTCTAATGGTAATTAATGAACTTTGAAGTGTTCTATTCAAATTAGGAAATAATTCTACCACTAGATATCTCATCTTTCAACTCCGTATCGCCTTAACTTTTTTACCAAATTGCATCCAAACTGGACCAAAATCATTTCACTTGGAAGAAAAATGAAATTATAATCACAAGAAAGCATGGTTGGCAACAAGCAGTTCCCTCTCCCTTCTGTCCCATTCATTTGGGCTCATATGCAGCCAATCGGTTCACCTCCTCGCTAACATATAATTCAGCATCCAAAAATAGGGACTCTAATTCTGGTGCGTCTTCTCTTCTTTACTTGACTTGCTGAGCACTAATACGCCGATTACAATGAGCAGGGCACCTGCAAACCACTGCAAGAGTATACTTCCATCAGAAAAGCATCAATCAGAATGATAACCTCAAAAAGACGTAATGCAGCATCATTACAAACATTTTCGTAGTATCCTTTTCTTAACCGCAAGAACAGACCATAACAACTTGTAGTCTTTTTCTTCATGAAAATTTCGAGATACGAAAGCAAGAAGTTAGAGCTAGATGCTATCATGTAAATGGAAATTAAGGCTGCAAAGACTGCTGCAGGCATCCATTACTTAATGGGTCAAACCCGTGTTTGCTGAGCAAATGCTCTTCTTATATGAGCACGCTTAGCATACAATAATGGGCCAAACCTGTGTTTGCTACGCAAGCAGATGCTTTTCGTATATGAGAATGCTTAGCGAACAACCATCTTGGGATCTCAATACGTAGGCACTTTAATCATGAAACTAATTACAATATGAGAATGTTATCTGCAGGAGCCTCGTGAGTTATATAATTGCATGTGCGGTACACGATGACTGTAGGAAGGTCCACTTAAGGGATTGATAATTTGACAACTTTATTCAACATCTTTCCTGAAAACGTTTTATGGTGTCTGAAAGAGTTATAGAAGCAGAATCCCTGATTTCATGCCTTAGATACTGCAACTGGGGTGCCTCAGCTTTCCAATCCATCATACTACAAGCTTGTGCCAGGCCCTAGTTTCCTCTGCTTTATTCCATTCCGTCTTTCTCCCATGTCAGTCAGATAATGAAGTAAAAAATCACATAATTCAATGTGTATGGTCCATGCAATCGGCCAATCATAACTTTTGACAAGTCTATGGGCCAAGTACTTTAGTTTGCTCACTTCAGATCATTTATTGTTTTCTCTCTTTCCAGGAAGAAACACTAAAAATGCAAACATTAGTAGACAAACACCCTTGAGTAAACGGTCTCGGAATGGTTATAATTGCTTATATGACTTCTTTGTTTTTTAACAGAGCTTATTATGAGTACTCGAAACAAAATACTTTTAACATTTACAAGTTACAACTAAAAGGTGTTGTAAAAACGCCAGTTTCGATTCTTTGAATTACCTTAATTGACAAGGACTCCTCAAAGAGAAAGAATCCAGCTAGACCTGAAGATAGAAAGTTGGTGGCGAAATTTGTCCCCGTAGCTTGCAGAGACGAGAGAGCTTTCAGGCTATTCACATAACATCCCCACATTACCACGTTGAAGAAAATGACCAGACCATACCTAATAAGCTGCAGAGATGGAGCAATTTACTAATTAGTTTTGACATGTACACTATTTTAGATTATTTCATTTTCTCCTTGGTTTGTTCATCACTTTTTTGTAGAGTACACTGCACCGCAGACCAAAAAGACAAGTTTGTGTATGAATGAACCATACTTGCCTACATTTTGCAAAGTGAAATTGCTTTATTAACTCATATTAATAAAGAATTTACTATGACATGGCTACCACGATATGCAGACGCATCCTCATGATAACAAGAGTTCACATAACAGAAGGACCAACTAAAAGTTACTTATCAGTGAATACTTTCTCTGAATAAGAACTCACATCAACAGATCAACTCAGACATAGGTCTAGCTGAATCTTGGCTTTTCCCTTTTTTCTTAAACTCAAGCACAATGCTAGTATGCTGTATAAACTAGTCGTCAGGATTAGTGGACCACGAACACACATGATGTAATCATGGCACCATAAGGGAGGCCAACATGAATTGGAATTTGGCCAGCGATTCAAATTGCTACCAAAGAGATGTATGAATCAGGCAGTATTATTGATTTACACAAGTCAATACACTCGCTGAGTCCAGCCTATCTAATTTTCTTTTCTTTCTTTTTTAGGAACAAAACATAATTATAAGAGATACGACAATTTGATTCTTCTGTGACAGAAATGTTTTCCTTGTGCGAACAAACATGGGAGTTGAGTTTTCAGATAACTGCATGTAGAAGAAAAACCATTGCAAAAGATGTTGAAGGAAAGATTGACAAAATACCAAGACTACAACACACAGAAAAAATTTACGGAAAGAAAATCACCTAGTCACAAATCTTTTCTTTCATTGTATGCCTTGGATCATGGAGCAAAGGAACCATCTTCACAAAGTGAAATTAGTAAGTCTAGATATTATGATGCTGCCAACTAGCCCCGTATCATACTAATTTGCAGTCACTATTCTGAGTATGAAGTCAAAATGGAAGAGAGGAACACAGAAGCTAAGTTTCTAAAAGCCTCCCAGGAGACAGATATGCAAAGTGGCTTTGAGACTAAAACTAACTCCCAAGTCTCAACACTTGCAGAACAAGCCAACAGAAATCATCTCACGTGAACTCAGTAAGATACAGTTGTGATGTTATTGGCAATGCAAGGGACCATGGACCTGCAATGATGTTTCTTCGTGTTACATGGGTGAAAGGCGAATGGATAAGGAAAAAGATCTCTCTTTCTTTAATTGGTAAAGTGAACTTTTTCCCTTGTTTCTTTTTATTTTGGTAAATAAAAAGGTTTATGCAATCAAAACATAGATGATATAACCACAAAAGAGTGGCATTCCTCTTGATCAACCGAACACAAGAATAGCCACACTAAGAAAACTGATCAAGTGCAAGACACAGATATTAAACCAAATCAACCCCTTATGTTTGTTTGCTTAATCTGGAAAATCAAAGACTTAACTGTAAAATGATTTAAGATCATTTCGTCCTTGATCTCTCCCTTTTTTTTAGTTGTTCGGACCAGCTTATGTGCGCCTCCGCTAATCTAGGAAACGAAACAGTAGGCCTCACACTAGATATTCTTCTAGATTGGATTTGAATAGAATCTCAATTCGTCCACTTTATCCATCGGCAGCTGCCCGAGCCCGTAGAACTATCCCACCTTCCACTTGCGTTCTTAATAATTACTTCCTTTTCGCTCAACCATACAATTCGGAAGGTAAACACCATCAAAACACAAGTAAAATAAATAAGCATCCATTTTGGATTATCGGAATGCACACCGTAGGCAATCAAACCAACAACACTTCAGAATGGAAACGGCAGATAGTGTTGGCTTTCAAATGCAGCGCAAAACATAATTCGAATTGAACATCAATAGCTAGGGTTACTAATCGAACGGAAGGCATTCAATTGAATTTAGCAGCAGAAAAATAGGTGGGAAAAAGGTAGTACGTGAGATGAGAAGAGCTTAGCGGAAGTGGCGGCGAGAGCGGCGTTGACTCCGGCGGAGATCGCCCATGCGTAGCCTCCCTTGTTTCCCTCCATTGCAGCGACTCTTCTGTAATTTTCCCAGTCAGTGACAAAGTGACAACGATGAAGACAAAAACAATATTATGCGAGTACTACGTCGTTTGGTAGATTCAGCAAAATTAAACAGTAGGTCCAGTTAACTTTTGGGAAAAAATTAAGCACAAACTTTGAAACTTTTATCAGATTCAGTCCCCTATGAAATGAGTTTTTTCAGTTAACCCTCCTACACCTTTCACTTTGATACTACGAAATTGTGGAAGTGAAGGGGAAAATGGATAAATAGAATAAAATTAAATAAAATACAAGTGGAAGGGAAAATGTTAAGTACAGGAGTCAAGTACAAGAGAAAGAGGACATTTTTTTTTTAATCTTCTCTTCCTTTTCAGATTTCCCAAAAATATCATTCATCTTCGAATAATATTAGTCTCTTTTCGATTTTACTTGCGATTTTTTTTTGTAATTAAATTTATATTTACAATTCCTACCACTTGTTCTTACAGTCAATCACCCACATAACAAATGTTATCAAATTAGAAAAAAATGAAACTCGAGAGGTCCGAGGTTGATATATATTTCATGAAGTGTGTATGCATGTTACTAGACTTGTGTTGAAGGCCTTTTTATGCACGGAAAAACTCCCGCAAAATCATTGACTCCTATGCACGGAAAAACTCCCGCAAAATCATTGACTCCTAGTATGTCTCAAATATCATATCATGATTCATGACAATTCTTAATTAGTCTGTTTATTGACGTTCCAAACTTAAAAGGCTTCGATAAGTTACGCTTTTTTATGTCCCTCACATTTTAATTAATTTTTTACTACAAAAATTGTATTTTACACATGTGTCACATAAAATAAAAGAGCTTGCAATGGCGACGCAAAACCCACCATAGTGGGGTCACCTGACCCATGAGAACATTTCATAAACCTGACCTCATGAGAACATTTCATAAAATGCTATTATTAGTATGCTACGTAATGTTATCAACCAATATATGAACCCCTTAATAATTGAAAATGACCCCACCTTGTGTACAAATTGCAAAGTAAATTTGTACTTTTTTTTTGTTAAAAATACACAACCTTTTCTTTACTTATAATTAGGGATTATCATCCCCTTGCCTTAGCTCATTCATCCCATCGATCTTCTTCTAATGTTCAATCCTCTCGTTTGCCGAAAACCTTTAAATCCCAAAAATCTTATTCCAATTTGGTTGTTGATCGAAACTAAAGTCTAATGTGTGTATGTGTGTGAGGGGGAGAGAGAGAGAGAGAGAGTCCTGAGAAACCCCTTTTTGGGTCGATGTACTGGTTTAGGGAACTTTTGGAACGTGGGATGACCATTTTACCCCTTTAATTTGGGATTTCATCACACGTGTTGTCTTTTCTGTCCAAATTGATAACAACCATTATCAATTGGACCAAATGCTAGGAAATCGAATAGTTTAAGGACGAAAAAGGAGCAATTTTTAATTTAGGGACCATATAGAAAAAATGTGCATAGTCTAGGCCTCTAGGGGATAAAAAAAATAAAAATAAAAACTCATTAGAGAAAGAAGCAAGAAATGTTCATGGCCTTAAAACTGTTTGTGTTACAAAAATTTGCTTTTGAATTTGTTGGGAACAAGGCATCTTGAGAGATTCATAAATAATCTTCTACTAAGACCTTTGCATCTTGCTCTCAGTCTTTGTTTTGCGCTCGTGCTCTTAATCTTCACTCTCATGAATTTTAGTACTTTGAGGTATCTTTTAAAAGATGTTTTTTTCACATTCGTGCTCTCACAAACACATGCGCATTACATGACTTGGTCTGATACAAATTTAGTTTTACAAGTAGGTATGAGAAAGTATACCTTAGGGATATTTTGTTTGGGTTTGAAATATACATTGTAAGAGTATGCAACGCTATCGAGGTCGATCTCATCTTTCTATTTTACTTGTTTGAGAGCAAATTTAGAGTTTATTTTCTTCGAAACTGAAAATATTGAATTTACCTATAATTATAAACCATAAATATAGACATTGGTTGAAGGGGAAGTAAAAAAAAATTTGATAGTTTAAGGGGTAAGTAGATATTTAATCCTTGTAAGTAAGTAAAAGAAGAGAATTTTTTTGACCCCATTCTTAAGATCAAATTCGCCACTGGAATGAAGCACATGAATAAGCTTCAGTGTAGAAAATGGGCCCAAAAATAAAAGTTTGACCCAAGTCTACCACCCAACCCAACTCAACTTTTGGTACAAAACTGGCGGGCTTCCAGGCCCGTTTCCGGCTGCTGTGTTTGACTCGCAACAAACCCAGTCAACCCAGACTCCGCCGAGTCAACTCTAACTCGCCCAAAACGTAGAGACAAAAGAAACACAAACCTCACCGATCCGCGTCAAACAAAATCAGCCAATCACGTCCATCCGTTTTTCATAAATCAACCAATCACTGACGAGCACAAAGATCGAGGCCAGTTCGAAATTGTCGGAGCTCACTTCTCTCTCTAGAAAGCCGTTGGGGACTTTCTCCTCGTAAACTCAACCGACCTCACCAATCTCTCTCCATATATAAACTCCTGACTCCGTTAAATTATTCCATCATCATCACACCACCAAACCCTAATTTCTTTCTGCGATTTCTCCCTTTCTCTCCTCGCAAGGTAAACAATCATCTTCAACCCTCTGTTCTTCGATTCCATTCGATTACTTCTACGGGATTCGAAGGATCTCATTTGAGCCGATCTATTGTTTTGGTGAATTTTTACAGTTTATTGTTCTGAAACTTTGGTCGAATGGCTCGTACTAAGCAAACCGCTCGCAAGTCTACCGGCGGAAAGGCTCCGAGGAAGCAGCTCGCCACCAAGGTGTGTTTTCTTTTCATCCATCGTCTTCAATTACGTCGTCTATCTATCTTTTTATGTCTTTCGATTTCGATTTTGTTTCAGTTTAGGTTGCTGAGACGAAAATTGGAAATTAGGGTTTCGATTGTACAATTAATTTTACGTTTGGATGTTGATTATGGTTGTTTTCTGTTGTTCTTTGCATAAAGGCTGCGAGGAAGTCGGCCCCAACCACTGGCGGAGTGAAGAAACCCCATCGTTACCGCCCTGGAACCGTCGCCCTTCGGTAATTTCTCATCTTTTACGTCGTCTCATAATTACTCTGTTTATATAAATTGGAGTATTTTTTTCCCCCACCGAACCCTAATTGTCCGGTTATTTCTCATCGTCTACCTCATAATCCCTCTGTTAATTAATGAAGTATTTCATTCCCCAAACGCTAACTGTATCTAATGTATTGTGTTTTGAACAGTGAAATCCGTAAGTACCAAAAGAGCACTGAACTTCTCATCCGCAAATTGCCCTTCCAACGCCTTGTCCGTGAAATTGCCCAAGATTTCAAGGTGACCAATCCATTCAGTTCTAAGCATTCAATTCCATCATTCCCAGATTAAATTCACTGTGATTTTTGTTTATGTTACTTAATTCTAATTTGAAATGGTTTGTTTGAATTGAACAGACGGATTTGAGGTTCCAGAGTCATGCTGTTCTGGCTCTTCAGGAGGCAGCAGAAGCCTATTTGGTGGGTCTGTTTGAGGACACCAACTTGTGTGCAATCCATGCCAAGAGGGTTACTATCATGCCCAAAGATATCCAACTCGCCAGGCGAATTCGTGGAGAACGTGCTTAAGAAGGATGGTGCTTCCATTTTGTTGCTTGAAATTATAAGAAGACTTGATAGGCTATGTCTGTTTCTTTATATTTGATTTGCATATGTTGATACTGATCACATCACTTGATGATCTTGAAACTTTGGCAGCTAATTAGATTTTGTTATCCGACTTTTATATGTAAAAAGTGTTTGTGGTATTCTACCATAGCTCCTTTAGAGTTTTTTCTGTGATTCTTTTCTTCGGTTGAAATTTGTTCTTCTATGTTTGTATGTGTGCGTGCTTGGTTGTTGCCATCTTTCTTGAATATGTTGGTAGTGGATTTGGGACACTGATTTGTGGATGAAATCTGCCTTTCGCGTGGTTGTTCTGAAAGGTCGGTTTCGAAGTATGGTGTTGGCTCTGCTGCATCTCTCTGTGTATCCGCACTTCTTCCTTATGAAATCTCTCAAATGGCAAGAAGATACATGGAGGATTGTGATTTGTGAGTTTCATATTCTTGTTTTTATGAAATCTCTCAAATGGCAAGAAGATACATGGAGGATTGTGATTTGTGAGTTTCATATTCTTGTTTTTGTGTCACATCAATATGTTCTATTTTTTTGCAATCTTGGTTCCATCTGTTTTGAGAGTTTGGATTAGGGCTATGATTTGTAATTCAAATCTGGCTTTCTCGAGCATTGTAAGATGGTTTCCAAGAATACTCTAGTATCTTAAACATGGCAAATGCAAATATGACTTCTCTTCCGCAAAATGGCAGTATTGTGGTATCTTAATGACGGGGGTGTAAACGATCTAAGCTTTGTAATAAAGCTTGAGTTCGGCTTGTTTAGTAAACGAGTCAAAAATTGAGCTTGAGCTTGGCTTGTTTGTAAATGAGTCTAGCCAAAATAATTTATTTAACGAGCCACATTATGCAAATGAAGCTTATATAAATGGGCTGAGCTTCTGCGAGCGGAGCCCAGCTTTACTTGATTACTAAACGAGTTGAGTCGAGCCTTGCCTTAATGAGCCAAGCTACGAGCTGGTTTCGAGCAGCTGGGTTCGTTTGCCGTCTTACTTATGACTAATCATTGCAATTACTACTAGTAACTGCTAAAAAATATGCAAGATTGTTTTATCAAGTCAAACAGTTGACAAATCGAAATAATGGAATTGGAGTTGCTTAACATGAGACATCGAATTGTAAACTTAAAAATACCAATGGAAGGCAAAATAAAGCATGTTGCATCAATTGTTTCCTTGGGAGATCAGTGCTATGGTGGAGGAAAACAAGGTATGGGCAGCTTCAAGAAGATGGATGTGTTTCCCAGGAGAAAAACAAAGCTGCTCATTGGCCTGCCTCTAGTAGGATAATTTTGTATCAGCCAGGTTGTATTCTGCTCGGATTAGATGTTCTTCTTTGATAGAGATTTATCTTCTTAGTGTTGTTTCCTTTCATTTGATCATTTCAAAAAAAGAAAAAAAAAGCTATTGTTCCATGAGCTTTAACAAAAAAATTCAAAATAATTATTGCAAGTTTTTTTTTTAGTTTGCAATTGCAAGGTTATATTTTGGCATTTTTATTCTGGATGGTGTCCATGGTATTTTTCTGTTTTCTGCAAAATTCCAAAATGAGAAAGCTACTGCAGTACTCCATTTATAATGAAGAAACAAACGCAAGCTAAACATACATAATGCTTCAGTTAATCCAAACAATTGCAGTTTTGTTAGGTTTTCGCTAGGGCCCATACGTTCAATACCAAAACTGGTCCAACCACATTGGGTTGAATGAAATCCCAAAGAGGGCCCAACCTACTTGTATTCGGAGGATTGTGGTAATAAGAACTCAATATCACTGAATTAGGCCTGTAAATGGACTAGATTGGAAATCTGATATTAACAAATCCGATATCGGCGACCAAGTCCGAACTTTCAGATATCCAATCTGAAAATTTGAATCCGATCCGTTTTCTTTTTTCTGGGGCAGAATTTTAAGGGAATAAAAAAGTATCATATCAGACCAACTTGCAGAATCCAAAATCAAGAATAACAGCAACATTATAGATGATGATTCTACTTTTCACAATCAAAATCAAAATCAAAATCAAAATTAACCCCAAAAGTGGGACCTTAGGCTAAATTCAACTCACTGCAGCATATGGCAATTCAAGTGTACTTATAATCGCCATCAGTAGTGAATCTAAAGCAAACAAACCAAACACGAGGGGAGAGCATCACTATACACAACTAGTCCAACTTCCCAGTTAGCTCGAAAACAAAGCAATAAGGAGCAAAGATTATGTTGAACCTAACAGAAGTAGACACCAATTACAAAACAGAGGACACGAGCAATTTTTTGTGTGGCAAGCTATCTTTACTAGAATCAACAGTCATCCACTATCTGTCACGACCCAATCTGGAAGGTTAGAAATCATGACCGGCCAGTGATACTTAATCACCCTAGGCCTCTTTAAAAATAACCCTTTTGTTTGACTTTTCTGAAAAAATCGAGTTTAATTATTGAAAAAGCGGAAGTATTAAACAAAATATATTCAGAGCTAATTACAAAAATACATATTCGCCAATGGCGTTACATTACAACCCTGTGGCCTATTATTACTGGCACCACCAAATCAAAAAGAATTATAATTTAGGAGCACCACAATTGTTTTACAAAGAGAATATGAATTAGAATTACGTAAAATAGCAGCAACAACAACATTAATCAGTAACCATGCCAGATCCATAGAGCCTTCTTTTATGAGTTTTACCCCTTGTTTCCTGGAATGAGTTCATAAAAATAAAACCATTCCAGTGAGCATTACGATATACAGAGGTTCCATAATTATCCTGAGAATAATTTAAAGAAAATTAACTTTAAAAACAAGTTTTCAGACTTGACATTGCAACTGTAAAATAATCAATAATGCAGTTATTCAGGCACAAAACTGCCAAACCGTAATTTAATCATTAATGCAGTTATTCAGTAAACTGCCAAACCTCTAACATCTTTCATGGGCGGACACCGGCAATATTTGGGAGAGCGATCCCACCGTTGGGAAATGATATCAAGTCCATAGGATACCCGGATATATCCTTTCATTAGGCGCCAAAACTCAACGCCCAGATGTTTTACCAAAACGAACAAAATAGTCCGTTCTCTTTTTCCTTTTCAATCGATCCCATACATATCTTTAAAATTCCATTTCCAAATTGTGCTTATTATGCACTATGATGCTTCCGTACAAGACATCTATTTTTAACGTATTTAATCAGTCTAATTTGCAATTCATTTAATCCACAAAATATTTTAAAAAATAAAACTATGCAACCAATATATATTCGTAACTCACCTCTTGTAGCGTGAACAGAGCATAACGATGCGTACCAAAATTACTAGTTAACATTCAAACCGGAGTGGAAAGTGAAGGCTATTGTGTGTGCGCCGATGTTGGGGAAATAGCCGGAAATAGAGGTGGTTTGACAAAGGAGAAAGGTGTACGTCAGAAAGGTTTTTGCATTGGGTAGAAGCTAATATTGAAAATGTGATGTTCTAGTACTAGTATATGTATATTTTTTCCTCAACTGAATAAGAGACAGTAGAAGGGGTTTTCGGTGGAAATTAAGAGAGAGTTTGCCATGGGCAAAAGACATGTCAGAAGAGATTTTTAAAAAAGAACATGAGGGAACAAGATCCAACATCCATTAAGAGGGATGATCCACATCTCAACTACCTTCTACAGAAAATAATTCAACCGACAAAATTAAAATGGGAAGGCTGCCATTTGCGTTATCAGCTGGGAAGAAAATATCTCCCTCATATTTTGTACCGGTCCCTGACCGGTTGCACTGTTCAGACTTCGTGCTCAGAAAAATCTCCTAATCTTTGACAATAAAAATTATTCTAAGATCGACCGCTGTGATGGAAACCGAACGAAAATTTTGGAAATAAAATTCTATATTTTTTGATAATAAAAATTGGGTTATCACACTATCAAAAGCTTTCCAATGTCTCTCCATCTCCACCTTCACAATACAGAGACAACAAGAGCAATATCTTTTTGTTAGGGGATTCAATCCAATAAAGAACATTCCTATATTGAAAAGTGTATCAACAATCCACTTACTTCCTTTTTTACGGGATTCAATCCAATCATTGCAAGTCATCAAAGCCTCCACGATATCCGGAAGTAAAGAAGCACGAGTTTCGTTTATTACCCTACCTCCCACACTAAACGTAGCCTTCGAAGCAACAATAGCCGGAATGGCTAAAATATCACATGCCATCCTCGCCAAAGTAGGGAATTTCACACTGCTTACTTGCCACCAATATTAAATATTGAAGTCATTAGCATTCAGAAACACTATCTCTAAGTACTGGTCCATCTCTAATTTGTTGAACGCACTAATACTAAAAGCATATGCCTTTGCATAGCACTCATGAAAGCCATCGAAGCTTTGTTGTTTGGAAGAACCCAAGATCGAGTGACCACGGGTTGAGCTACAACTATTTGAAATATCCTCCAAAGAACTACAAAAACCAATCAAGGCATTATCTTGGTAGGGAAGGCATTGTTGTTGGTGGGGGAAAGCTTTAAGACCTAGCGTAACGATGCACAATTGCCACAATTCTCATCCCGATCCTGGTTGATTGTAGCCTGTGAATTAAGACATTGTACAATCGCTATTGAAGAGAAAAGTTCCCAAATAACTTATTAGCAGATTGAATTTATACCACTAAGTACAACAGACAATTGGAATTTCAGGGGAATGTAATCAACCCCAACTCAACAAAAACAATTGTTGAGTTAGTACAATAATGCCACAGAATCACAAGTTAAAGAGAATCCAATTTCCATGCCCCTACTTTGTTGTGTTCAAACAGGAAACTTGTGTTTTTTATCCCCTACTATATATAAAGAGAGAGTTTGGTTGAAGAGTTTTTGGTACAATAATTTTACGAGAATGCCCCCGCCTTCAGCCATTATTTATTCTGCTTTGCAATAAAAGCCATTATTTTATTCTACTTTGCAATTTTCTTCGGATAAAAAATAAAGTGTCTATGCGCATAATTTTTTTTATTTTTTTGCGCTAATTTGAACTATTAATAGAGATCTTTAATTCGATACGAAAGAATTTAAGAAATTCAATATTACCAAATTACCCTTCGCCACAGTTATGACAAGTAGTTTTTTGGCTTTGCAAATTCAAAAATAAAATACTCACACGCATAATTCTTGTTTTTTTTGTGCGCGCACCACATTAAACTACTAATAGAGATCTTTAATTCGACGTGAAATTAAATGAAAAAGTATTAAATTTTTTGGTTTGAAAAATGTACATTTTTTTGTAGTGGATTAATTTTATGGGACAGAGGAAGTACGTGACCATTTTTGAAATTTTATCCCGTTTCATAAAAAAACAAGATACTTGTATTTTTTGGTAATGGGCATTGGTTGTGCGCAATCACTACACTAGTATAACATAGAAAGTTACGCTTTCAGCTCAAAAAACTTGTGCGCCCAATGGCTCACGTTCTCATTCTTGACAAGGGCAAACACAGAAGTTTAATATTGGGTGGGCAAATGTAAAATATTATTATCACGTACGAAACATATTGAGTTTGGACCTATACAATGGTATAAACAAAAGCACATTCACAAAAAAGCACGTTCTTGCCTTTTATAGCCATGCACCTTCTTAATAATACACTAGGATCATTTTCATCCAACAACTTACATTTGCACTAGAATCCTCCTAGAATATATGTCCCATTCTTCATATCTCTACATTATTTCAGAACTCTCCATACAAGTCTAGTATATAGTGGAGTCTACTACAATCTTTTGGAGTCTTCTACGTTAGTCCCATGGAATCAAGGTGTGCCATGGACAAGGGTGGACCCAGAGGTGTGCAAGGGGGATGTTTGGTCCCTGCACCCCCCAATGTTCTTCCTATTTGTAGTACCCTTTTGTGGAATTTTTTTTTTTTGTTGCAAAATTACCGATGAGTGGTCCTCACAAAACATGCCAAATTAATAATCATGCGTCCGCCACTGGTCATGGAC
Organism: Vaccinium vitis-idaea; assembly: GCA_963854785.1. Lineage (NCBI taxonomy): Eukaryota > Viridiplantae > Streptophyta > Magnoliopsida > Ericales > Ericaceae > Vaccinium > Vaccinium vitis-idaea. The sequence continues at coordinate 34,086,558 of OY978226.1, read as the reverse complement.
TCGTGAGCTATGATCTAACGACAACCATTTTTTTGTTGATATTATAGATTTGATGTCCGGAAAAGCTTGTGCTCATAACAACCGGATAAATCTCAAAAAGATATAATAGGTAAGCCCTGGCCATTTGCTCGGCCTCCGTATCAGTCGCCGGTTCATGATCCCAGTACTCCACAAACTGACCATATAATGCCATGTGACTGACTGAAGATTTTATGTGCGTACTAGTCAGTGAATGATACGACGATGAAGTTGCGTAATTTGGAACAATGAATCGCAACTGGAAATCGAATGCCAATGGATCCCACGTTGAAAAAAGTTCACTGGCTTTTTTGAAAGTTACATGAGCAGAATCAGCAGATAGCCCCGTGAAGTACTTTTAATCCCATGACCTTTGTGACCCGTGACTCACTTACGCCCACATAGCTATCGGTTCTTATTCCTATTTGTTTGTTTGTTTGTTTTTTTTCTTTCTATAATCAAGTGTCCGGCTGGGCCGGGCGCACACCTCAATCAACTAAGCCCAAAATCTTGAAATGACCACATAGCTATCGGTTCTTATTCTTATTTCGAACTTGAAATCTTACGAGAAATCAAACTACTAAGTCCCAGACCTTTTCTTGACCACCAAGCTAATCAAACAGATATCCACGTTTTTTAACATGAAAATGAAGCGAGGGAAACTAGTCGCTAAATCTATGCGATTTCGGGCAACAAATCTTTTGTTTTCCCGTGGAATCAAGGCATGCATGAGGATTCCCAAGCTTGTACTTAATTATCTTTTATTCTTTTCTCTGTTTTTAGTCAATGTGAACTCTGAGAGAGGCTTTTTAATTTCCAGTATTTCTATAGACATTCTCCATGCATGAGTCTTCTTCATAGTTTGAAACTCTTCTGCATAACGCCAATAGCAATGGCAGCTGGCTACAGCCTTATATTGTATTCTTCCCAAATTCAACTCGATTTGGTGTGAAGCTCTTTAATAGCTTGGACCACTAGTCCCATGACTTATATGGAGAATGTTACATCAAAATAGTTATTCCATCTGTTGGAATTTGAAGCCGGGGCCGGGATCGGGATCAAATCGGGTTGCCCATTTGGCCAATGACCCACTGACCCATTAAGGTTGAAGTAATCCTATTCACTTAGGATTATAGGACATCTAAAACATTTAAGATACTTCCTCTATATAATTCTTGCAGGATATTCATATTATGGAGAAACAAGATTATCAATTTTTGAGTTTAAGAAAACTCTCTACCTAGTTTTCTCTCTCTACCATTAAAGAACGATTAGAAGCTTTTGCGCCGTGGAATTGAGGGTGATAATCGAACCTCATAGTGTCATTCCATCCATGCTGTCTAGTACGTGATCCGGAGTATGTAATCCATCCACCAAAAGATATGGTTTGGTAAAAGTTCGCCAATGGCGTAACAATGAAGGGGCTATGGTGGGCTATAGCCCAAGTGGAAAAAAAAAAAAAAAATCATACTTATGTAAAATTTTAGCCCTATAAATTTTAACTCGATCACCTTATTTTTTAGTGTAGCCTAACCCATTTTAACCTTTGGACCAAACATAGTCTAACCTAACATCTTCTTTTAAAGATAAAAAAATACTTGCTGGTGTGCTTAGATTTGTACTTATATTGTTAAATCCAGAGCACTGACTAATGTGCTTAGATTTTTACCGATTTAGTTGATGTAGAACACTGGCTTGTGTGGTTAAATTGGTATAAAATGTGGGGTTATTACAATCCTACTCTTTTAGGGTTAAATTACAACGGAACAGTATATCAAAAATTAATTCTCCTTCTCAGTCCAATATGAAAATTGATCTTAATTTGTAAGAAAATGAAGGATGATTTTCTCACGGATTCTAGGAGTATCTTCATTTTGAAAGAGAACTTGTTGAAGATATCAATCCAGATTCAATAATACTAGATGAATTCCACTCTCTATAACATCATAGAACTTCAATAGTGGACTTTTTTTTCTTACCTTTTTTTTTGGTGTATTTATGGATGTTTACGTATTTATGTATAAGTTTGGATCAGCCCTCAATAAATTAGATTCCTAATTCCGTCCTTAAAATTTACTAAAGGAAATCCAAACAATCCGTTTCCGCATTCGTTATGTATTGATTGTTAACACCATCTTATCCATTCGTCGAGTGTATTTTTGTGATGAACGTCAACGAAATACGTGCATTTAATTTCACAGAGAAGAGGATTTTTTTATTTAATTTAATTTAAATTTTGACCGACACTTCTACTTTTCTACAATATATACAACACAACAGAAACGGAGGGGCGGACAATGGTAGTGGGAGCACAGAGTGAAATCTTTCAAGAGAAGAGTAGTGGTGAATCTCACTCATTATTTTACAGTTGTTCAATTATACTTATTTTTTTGTCGGTGAAACTAGAATAATAATAATTTACATATTGGTGAGTATTTATGTAAATTTACATATTGTTCTCTCTCAATTTCTCAACAAGCTGACAAAAATGATTGTTGAAGTTTCACGCCTAAAATTATGTGAGGAGAAGAATACCAAAAATATTCCACTGGAAACTCACCCTTAGGCTCTGTTTGGATGGTAGTAATCTCAAGGGGGAATGGAAATGCGATACCTCTTACCCATGATTCCAACGTTTGGAAGAGACAGGAACGGGAATGTGATGCCGGGGTTTTCTGACTTTGACGTTTGGCGAGGGCAGGAATATGAATGTGATTCCTGATGACATAGTCAACCAGGAACCACATTCCCAGACTGAGTGGGAATTTGACCCCTCCCTTTCCCCATGGGAATCTCAGATTCTTGGGTCATTCATTAGAACAATGATACATACACACTCTGCCACATTTTTGCATTCGAACAATGATACATACACACCCATTCGGACACACTCTGCCACACCCCCTCTCACATGTGAAGGGACCCACCCCACATGTGAGAGGGGGTGTGGCAGAGTGTGTCCGAGTGGGTGTGTCTGTATCATTTTTGCATTCATTAAGAAAAGGAAATGTTGACTTCAATAATTTCCAAAATAATTGTTTCCCACGTAAGATTACCGAATAAATCCAAACACCGAAATGCAATTCCTCCAGGTATCAAATTCCTAGAAATTCGATTCCCAGTAATCATATTTCTATTCCTACCCAAGAACATTCCCAAGAATTTGATTCCGGGTAATCATATTCCTATTCCTACTCAAGATCCCGATCATCCAAACACAGCCTTAGGGGGTGTTTCACTAACAAAAAATTATTTTTTTCAAAAACTAAGACAAGTCATTTTCCCACATAAAAAATTGTGAAAAACCAGTTTATTCTAAAAACATCCTTAACGGAACACCCCCTAAGTCGCCATCTGATTAATTGAGACTAGGCTGAGTTTCAATTAAAGCATTTTCGGTATTCTTGGAATATAAGTTGTCAAATCAGTAAGGCATTCTCCTGATCGCACATATTAATTGATTTAACAACTTTCAGTCTAAGAATACTAAAATTGACTTAAAATACGTCAGTGTAAACTCTCCATTATTGAGGGTACTTTTTGCATTCTTTTAGCTTTGATTGAATAACTTTCTATTCTTTTTAACTAACATTCTTCTGGATAAGACAATAAAAACTAAAAACTACATTTGATCCAAATGAGAATTTAAAAAGACGTAAACAACGTAATTTGATTAATCAAGTCTAAAATATCGCTTAGTGGCCATACGACTTGTCTCATGTGGTGCTCCGGATTACTTCAGAATCTCAAATAATTGTAAGACCCACAATTAAATGTGTGGTGTTGAAGGCATCTGGATTACCACGTTGTTGTGCAGCAAGACTATTGAATAATTATTAACCACATGCGAAACATTCATAAAATGGCCCCTATAGAGTTCTCTTCCGAAAAGAGGGAAAAAAAATGGTTAATTCCTACGAGCTCAAGTCCTCTGTACTAAAAATTTGGTGTACCTATCTATCAAGTGATTGTCAACCGCAGGTTCGTTTGAGATCTCACATGATCCTGTGGCTGAAAATCACTTGGTACATGGGTACACCAATCGAAATTTTGGCACAGTTGATTTTAGTGACTTCCTACAGCTTTATTGAATCATATAAAAGAATATTGTAGTATTAGAGATGACATAAAGAGCACTCCTTGCATTGCTTGCAAGAAGCAAGAAACATCTGCAAAAAGAGCTAAAACAATTAACCTCTTTTCACTCTTCGTTTTTCTGTCTCTCCAAAAGTAGAAAGAATTACTCCCTCCGTCCCTTAAAGTTTGTCACTTTCACTATTCCAGCCCTATGAAAAAATTGATTATTTCTTTTAATCTGTAATATTTTATATAAGCAATATGGATCTCGTTTGATAGATTTCAATTAGATCTTTTGAACAAAGTTCTGAAAATCACATAAAACGTTATGAATTGAAAGATATGGACAATTTAAAAATGACACGCACTCCCGAAAGTGTCAAACTTTACGGGACGGAGGGAGTAATATATAGTAAAACAATCAATATGTATACAATATGGATTAATGAATTGACAAAGTCACCGGATTTGGACCCAAATACCCTCACTGGGAACTTGTTGGTGGACCACAAAAAGCATGTAGAATCCGGATGGGGCAAGAATACCCGAACCCGGACTCATCACCCCAACTTCGTAGGTGGACGTTCCCACTGTGGTCACACTCCCGCCTCCACCTAACACTAGAAGCCTCTGGTTCATAGAAAAAGAATGTGTGGTGAATGAGGGCGCAACCATTGTTACCGAGACCAAATTTTTATTTACCACACCCGGGACAGTAAACCGAACGGTCACCAGTTTGTTGTACCCGAACTTAGTTTGAGAAACGGGTGAAATAATCTTCGGACGTAAGTTTGACGAACCTGGATCCAAATACGATGGCAAGAAAGCCTCCAGGCTTAATTCCGTTGGAAAAAGAACTCCAGTGAAAACATAATAGATGTGAGGATTGCTACCACCAACTAGAACCCGACCGTCGCGCAGCAAAATCGCGGTGGAATGATACATTCGGGGTATGGAGCTCGGGTTCTGACCCTCGAACCGAGACCCAACCGGGTTATCAGCTCGGTAAACAACCGGATTCAAAACCGGGTTCCTACCGTATTCCCAACCCGCACTCCCCGCCGACCCGCCATTGATAATCAAAACGTTGCCATTCGGTAGCAACACCATGTCACCCATGACCCGAGCCGCGGGCATGGTCTCCATCACCCATTGTGGAGACGGGTCGGTTATTTTGATCCGCCCGCACGTGTTCAAGGCTCCGAGGAAGCTCCCCTTTACCGCGCTGGCGTACGCTCCTTTCGGTCCACCCCCACACACCAGAACCTCAGCTCCACCAATCACATTTCCTTGAACTAATTTCAGTGGAAGCAGAACAGCAGATCCGGTACTCGGGTAATTTCTCGGGTTCCCATCTGGCATTTGCGGGTACCTTTTCACAACCATGTCTTTCGAATAATCGAACAAAATCGCTCGATTATTCGCAAAAATAAACAAATTCCCGTCCGTGTTTAAAAAAACAAACGGGTATAAGTTATTTTCAACTTTCGGGTCATTCGTCTCGACGAGAAAAGGCAAGTTATAAGCTTTAGTAGCCAAAGTCTTGGGGTAAAACTCGTAATTAAATTGCCTGCGGCCGCCTATAATAATCTGCCGTCCATCTGGCAGTATCTGATTGGTGGCATACCATCTTCTATTAATCAAGCCAGAGTTTATTTCCTCCCAATCACAGCCACTACATGGCCGGAAAATCCTGACCGCGTGATCGCCGTCGTTGAACCCGCCCGCCTGTATCAGACGGCCGTCCGGCGTTACAGAGCCGGAAGAACACCATACGTCGGTGAGCACGGTGAGTGCCCGAACACTGTTCGTCAAAACGTCGTATTCGACAGAGTGGGCAGTGCAGTCGGTTGTTAATGCGGTGTCGTTTGGGTCGACGCGGCATTTCCCGTTGGGTAAAGATATGTTGGACCGCCCGAAGTCGGTCCGGTCGAAGATTACGACCTTGTCGTTGTTGAGGAGTTGCATGTGCATGGCTGTGACGCCGATGTTGGGCTTTAGTAAGGCCCACTTGCCGCCGGAGGAGGCGGCGTGGGTTAGGGTCCGGCATAATGGGCCGGCGGTGAGGAATGTTAGGAGGAAGAGAGAGAGGGAAAGAAACTGAATTTGGCTCATGGGTTTTTCTGTGTGTCTGGGTTAAAAATAAATTTGGGTGGATTTTTGGGTTTGTGTGAGGTTGGGGATGTCAGTCTGCTTTTAATAGTGGAACTATACGTGATTGCTGCTCATCGACATTTTAGATGCGAATCTTTGATAATCGACCTCCGGGTTATTTTTCACATAATGCATATCATCCGTTTAATTTGACTGTGTAATTTGTATTTCTTTCTTCTTCTTTTTTAACCAAGAAAACTAACATTATTAACTAAAAAAGGACACTACCGGTCCGAAAATACAAAAAAACAAAGAAAATACAAAAGCCGCAAAATTGTACAATGACGACAATGGAACCATCAATCTTCTCGGATCTAGATGAAGGAAAATGACAGAAATATATCAGCGTCCGGAGCTCCACATCTCTTTGTCCCACCGCAAACACAGTTGCGTAATTTGTCTTTCTTATATATGCATAATGTATTCGTAGAGATGTTGTGCCAAAATGTGATGAGAGAGAGATGGAGAATTGGATTGGTTTGTATCTGCATTTTCACTCTTTTCCGATAGCTAGGACAATCAATTGGGTCCTCTCTTTTTTTGGGATTTTTTTCCCATTTTATTTAAAAAACAACGAGCGAAATGGTACTTTTTTTTGTAAATTTGTCGAGAATATTAATTATGTCAAAAATTATGCTAATAAAAAGAGATTCCCCCGTGAATCAGAAAATTGTCTTTTTCTATAATAGGTATTGCTTTTGGCAAGATAATGTGTATACCAACGCATGACTTTATTAAATCCCCACCACATTGCCTCTTAAATTCTCTGTAGGGAATTTTATCTAATATTGCATTTTGATGTATTTTCGACCATGGAATCAGATGAGACTTGAGTGCATTAAATAAATCTGCGTGATTCAATGGTTGAAAATACATACATAATCAGATAACGAGAAAATGCACGAACGAAATAGGATAAAGAGAAGTTGCGCTCCTCCCAATAACGTGCTAAAAAATTAGTCGATGTGCTTTACACCAGACATCTGACGTTAAAGGGTTTTAAATTAACTAATTTTAAAAACTGATTTATTTTTTTGTTACTGATTATGTATTTATTTATTTTTTGGGAATTGATATTGGCACTCTCCAAATTGTTAGTGGCACTCCAAAAGGGAGTGTCAATATCAATCCCTATATGGACTTTACATTAGCACTCCCTTATTGATATCGGCACTCCCCTTTTGGAGTGTCATTAATAATTTGCGGAGTGCCAATATCAATTTCCTATTTTTTTAATCAAATCCATCACACAGCTATAAATTTGGGTGTGTGTTAAAAATAAATTTGGGTGGATTTTTGGGTTTGTGTATGGTGTAGGGAAGGAGGTTGGGGATGTCAGTCTGCTTTAATAGTGCAACTATACGTGATTGCTGGTCATCGACATTTTAGATGCGAATCTTTGATAGTTGACCTCTGGGTCCTTTTTTCACCGGATGTATATTCTTCATTTAATTTGTTTGTGTAATTTCTTTCTTGTATTCATATATATTTCATAGAGACATTGTGCCACAACGTAATGAGAAAGGAATCAGGAGCTTGTAGCGAGCTTAACTGTAAGATAATCCGAACTGTTCATTGTCGAATGGACAATCGTGTTTGCTCACTACAGGGGTGTAGCGAGCTTACTCACTACATGCCCCGAATCCGAAAAAGAGTAGAGAATTGGATTGGTTTGTATCTGCATTTTCACTCTTTTGCGATAGGACAATCAATTGGGTCCTCTTTTTTTGGATTTTTTTGCCAATTTTACTTTAAAAACAACGAGCGAAATGGTCCTTTTTTTGTAAATTTGTCGAGAATATTAATTATGTAAAAAATTGTGCTAATAAAAAAAGATGCCCCCTGAATCAGAAAATTGTCTTTTTCTATAATATTGATGTTGGCAAGATAATGTGTATACCAACGCATGACTTTATTAAATCCCCACCACATTGCCTCTTAAATTCTTTGTAGAGAATTTTATCTAGTATTGCATTCTGATGTATTTTCGACCATGGAATCAGATGAAATTTGAGCGCTAAATAAATCTGCGTGATTTAATGGTTGAAAATACATACATAATTAGATAAAGAGAAAATGCACGAACAAAATAGGATAAAGAGAAGTTGCGCTCCTCCTAAGATTGTGCTCTAAAATTGGTCGATGTGCTTTACACTTATTTTTTTGTTATTGATTATAGCATTTATTTAATTTTTAATAAAATCCATCATACGGGTACATTTATTTTGAAGGAAAAATAAAAATAAAAAAGACAGATGAGTACATCGGATCTAAGTCAAAGAAATTTTTTTGGGTGCCGGGCCGGACACCACGTGTCGGTGTCCAAGCACTCAATTACGTCCCAAACACTTTTGAACGTTCCAGATTTATTTCCTCTCTCTTCTTTTTCTCTTTTAAATCCAGATCGTTCAAAAATATTTTGGAGGGCCGAGATGGGTGCTCGAGCACGGACACGTGGTGCACGCCCGGCACCCAAAAATTGCTCAAAGTCAATGTATAAAATCTGGTTGGTATAATGGTACGCGGTGCTGCCAACTTGTCAATTACGTACAATAAAGACCACCCACATTTCACACACACTAGCTAAGTAATTTCCTTTAACCATTTTTCATGTGAAAATTTCATCGAATGAAATCCCTGTAGTTCTCTTCAGAAAAAAAGGGGGGCCCCATCGTTTTCATTTTATCATGGAAAAATACAAATTTTGATGACAATGGAACAATCCTAATTAACAAGAACCCAGAAAAAGGTGTAGAAAATGTTTAAATTACCAACCTCTTTTCACTTCATGTTTTGATCTCTCCCAAAAAAGTAATTTCTCACGTGCTTCCAGCAATGTCCTAGAGTTCTCTTGCATTAATGCTAACCACCTAAAGAAGTTGTACATAATTTACCCAGAAAACAATAATGAGTGACTGAGATTCATTCGGGTAAATTCTGTACAACTTTTCTGGGTGTTTAGCATTGCTCGTTCTCTAGTGTCACACTTCTGCGTGCGATCTCACACACGTAGTCATTTAAGTCATCGTTGTCAAATAAATAAAGTATGAGAATTGATATTGACACTTCCCATTTTGATATTGACACTCCCTTTTTTGCCTCTATTAGGTAAAGTTCCTACACTAGCCTTGTACTTTATAATTACATTTATCCTTTGCTATCAAAATGACTGAAATAACCCTTTTATTTTACTAATGAGGGAGCTCCACTAATCAAATAATTTAACGCAAATCAAACAACTTAACACAAATTTGATGTCTGCATATTCTATATTCATACATACACCAGCAGATGGGAGCATTCACATAAAACACCGGATTCGAGAGTGCTGGAAATCAGCCCTAGAAAATCACCCTGAAAATCGCCCAAAACGACGCCATTTTGGACGCCAAAAGGGCCACAAAAAAAATCACTCAAGTAGAAACCAAATATACTAGTTATGTTTGAAGTATATTTTATTGTAAGTGATCAGGAAGAGTCCAGATTAATTTTTTTGATCAATTAAATGGCGTACAACATAAATTTTTTGGTTATTTGATCAAACATAACCAGCAACTATGAGTTTTTTTTTTCTTTTCGAGTTCATGTTTTTTCGGTGAATTTATGTAGCTTCAAGTACCAGTTATGAACAAGTAATTTGTGAATTTACGTGGTTTCAAGGACTCAAAATGACGTAGTTTTGAGTTTTTTTTTTTTTTTGTTGCCCCTTTTGGCGCCCAAAACGATGTCCTTTTGGGCAATTTTCAGGGTAATTTCCAGGGACTGATTTCCAGCACCCTGGACCACCCAAGTTAAATACTAAATCTGCAAATTCCAAGGAAACTTGTTACTGGTAGCAGATGAATTGAAATGCCAGTAGAAAACGAAGGAACTCTTGTTTCTCTCTCTCTCTCTCTCTCTCTCTCTCTCTCTCTCTCTCTCTCTCTCTCTCTGTGCCAAGGCAAAAGAACAGAACGTCCTGGAATGAAGTTTTTCTTTTCTTTTTTTCCTTCTTTGTCCGTTGCATAAATAAAAGGGTTAATCTGGTCATTTTGATAGCAAAAGATAAATGCAATTATAAAGTGTAAGGGTAGTTTAGAAACTTCACCTAAAAGAGAGTGTCAATATCAATTTCCTAAAGTATAGTGTTAGAACACTTTACGGCAATGCGTGGCATGGCGGTGCCCGATAAGCAGTACATATTTTATCCTAAAAAAAGTGAAGCAATTTAAATTTAATAAAATAAAATAATGGTTTATATGTGCTTGGATTAAGAATACAGAAATGTCTCTGGATTTGGACCCAAATACCCAGACTGGGTATTTCTTGATGGACCACAAAAAGCATGTAGAATCCGGGTGGTGCAAGATTACCCGAACCCGGAGTCGTCACCCCAATTTCATAGGTTGACAATCCGACTGTAGTCACATTTCCTGCACCCAACAATAATGGTTTATAAAATAATGAATGTTTGTTAAATGAAGGTGCAACCATTATTACCATGACCAAATTTCTATTAATGATACCCGGGAGGGCAAACTGCACCGGTATTCGTTGGTTGTACCCGATCTTAATTTGAGAAACGGGTAAAATAATTTTCGGATGCAAATTCGTAAATTCTGGATTCAAATACGACGGCGAAAAAGCCTCCAAACTTAATTATGTTGGAATATGACTCCTGCAAAGTTATAAAGCTTATGAGGATTGCTACCACCAACTAGAACCCGGCCGTCACGTAGCAAAACCGTGGTGGAATCATACATGCGAGGCGTGGAGCTTGGGTTCTGACTTTCAAACTGAGACCCAATTGGGTTCTTGGGTCACTAAACAACCGGGTTCCTATCAAGTTCCCATCTCCCAGTCCCTACTGACCCGCTGTTGATAATCAAAACGTTGCCGTTTGGAAGCAACAACATGTCACCCATGACCCGAGCCGTAGGCATGGTCTCCATGACCCAATCGGGAGACGGGTCGGTTATTTTCAACCTCCCGCAGGTGTTCAAGGCTCTGACGAAGATCCCTTTTATCGTGCCGATGTACGATCCTTTCGGTGCACCCCCACACACCAGAACCTCAGCTCCTCCAATCACTTTTCCTTGATAAAAGGACTTACTTGTCATACTGGAAAAAACAGCAAGACTTCCATACATTTTTTATACTTTTGAGTATATATACTTTCACATATTTTAGAGCATGTCTCACAAAACTGACTTATTACGTTTTACGAGACAGATCATTATCACATAATACATCAACTCAAAAAGGGACCATAAGCTAGTTCCACTGACTTACCATAAGTTAGTTTGTGAAACATTAATATACTTTTTAAACTATAACGATGACCCAATGGACTATTTTTCCCATTTTCCAAATTATGAACTCGGTGAGAGAAACTTTGATTACAATGAATAATAGACGGAACGGGCGATGGTACTGTCCCTTCGGGGACAGTGTACTGTTGAATTTGAAAGTGTACGGAATTCACATTCAACTATAACGATGATTACAATGAATAATAGACGATGACGATGACCCAATGGACTACTTTTCCCATTTTCCAAATTATGAACTCGGTGAGAGAAACTTTGATTACAATGAATAATAGACGGAACGGGCGATGGTACTGTCCCTTCGGGGACAGTGTACTGTTGAATTTGAAAGTGTACGGAATTCACATTCAACTATAACGATGATTACAATGAATAATAAACGATGACGATGACGATGACCCAATGGACTACTTTTCCCATTTTCCAAATTATGAACTTGGTGAGAGAAACTTTGATTACAATGAATAATAGACGGAACGGGAGATGGTACCGTTCCTTCGGGACAGTGTACTGCTGAATTTGAAAGTGTACGTAATTCACATTCAATATTCCACAGTTACATAGGTACATACAAGCAAAGGAAACCAAGTAGTACATGTGGAGTCGAAGGCCAGGGGGCCCATGAACCAGAAAAATGTCTCCAGATTTAAAATGTGTGTATTATTTTGTTCATTAAAGGCCAGTATAACGCTGGAGTTGGTCTTCCTTCTGCAGAAATTTACTCATCATTAGATAGATCAGAATTCAGAATTCACCCATTGATGTCTTTTCGAAATTGAATACTGATCAAAACTTGTACAAAATGTAAATGACCAAAACCTAACAAAATGTCGGACTAGTACTGTGGTATTGTACAAAGAGTAACTGTGTTGAACTAACCCAAAAAATGCACCAAACACCCCAGGCAGATTTGGTATTCCTTTGCCCCAATTTTCCTCTTGAGAACACCTCGATCTGAGCTTCCGACATCGGCGGCGGCGGATGGGTGACAGCGGCGGCGCATGCACCGGTGGTTTCTTCTTCTTCCTTGTCCATATCGGTTTGTTTTATTCTGTCTTTAATTTCCTTTTTTTTTCTTCTATTTTTTGTAGGTGGCTGTAGTTTGATTTGTTGATTAATGAAATTTTTATCTCTTCATCCAATAAAAATTCTATTTTCTTAAAAAATTCGGCAAAAGAAAAAAACTCCAAGCAGGTTGGTCCGGTGATCAAGGCTTTGGGACTTGGAGATTTACTCCCTCCCAAGATCTCAAGTTCGAAACATTCCAAGTGTTATCCAGTGGCAGAGCCATGATTAAGAGTCCTGGGGGGTCAAGTTATAATGGAAAAAAAAATCAACATCAAATAAATTTCTACTCTTTACTCGACAAATAAGTAAGAAAAACAACTACCAACATCCTTGCATTCCATAGTCAAAGAAAAAACCAAAATACATTTTTCCAGATTGATCATCCACCAACATAGAACAAAAATAGCTTAATAATCTATCAAAGTGCAAGTCGACGTGTTTTCAAATTTCGGAATCATCCACTGGGAGCTTGGGAAATCATTCACTAGGAGCTTGGGAGATCTCAACCGACAATTTTTTTTTTTCTTTTTTCAAAAAGTGACGGGTGGTCAGGGCCCACCCCAGCCCAACTCTCCCTCCGCCGTTGGTGCTATAAACTAATTTGAGACCATTTCAAACAGAACTTTACTTTGCTTTAATTAAGAAAAAAAAAAAACACTACGATTTTGAAGAATCTTATCGCAATTTGAGGTAGGGCAGTCGCTCGGGCTCTTCCGCCGCACGGTTCATCCTTGGAACTAGAGACGATCCATCTCCATTTAGAATAACCAAAACGATCCTATTACCACACTGAAGTAAAAGTTTGGCCGGGCCAGGGCCAAGTCGATGTTAATGTCAACAAACACGTTCTTCTTTCTTTTTTTGTCTCTTTCATAAGGTTATTGTATTCTTGTACAATAAATTAACTTGCATGGTGACCATTTTTCTGCGTCACATTACAATCACGGCAAGTGTTTACGTAAATTAATAAATTATGACACACTTATATACGACTAACATAAGGTAATTTTGAAAAAAAAGACAGAGAGAGAGAGAGAGAGAGAAAGAGAGCGAATTGCGTTCCCGCTCATAGTACGGGATGTGCATGTCTAGTCTTCTTTTTTTGATAGTTCAAGTGTCCGAGTCAACTTGTTTTCTCTTATTGGACGAGCATACAACCGCACGGTGTTTTCATAATTGGAAAATTCCTCGATTGGGGACGAAGGACAAGATTGACAACCCGACGATGCCGTCATATCGACTCTCAGTGGAACCAATAAAATTTAGGAGGATATCCTTGGTCCAATTCAGGTTGGCCTGATTCATAATAGTCATTGCTTTCTGGCCCATTTAAATCAAAGTTTTTCTTTACCACACATTTCAATCAAAGTTCATACTGCCATATTTCCATCTTCTGACTTTTGATAATCAGAGTTGGTCAGCGGCTACATTGTTAAAAGAGCAATGCCACGAATGCAATTTTAAAACACGTCTTTCGCTATAGTAAGAATCAGTTGCTCGTGGAGTAAGCAATTGCCGAACCACGCAAGTTATTGGCTCTCTATGTTTGGTTGAGGTGTGTGTTTTGTTCTGGGTTGTTTAACTGCGTAACAGCGTCATTATAAGCTTTATTGAAAAGAGAATGGCGAAGCCACGAACACAACATCCAACCACCAAAGAGTGCCAAAATGTGGGAGAAGAAAAAATGCACATTAATCACCCCACCAAATTTTAAGTGGTACCAGCAAAACGAAACCACCACCTATTGTTTAGGACCACTGCCTCAGAGGAGGGCCTCCAATCACATTCGTGCCACTTGTATAACCAACACGGCCAAGGCGATAAAACGATGGCTCACTTGCTTATATTCACGGGCTATAAAATCCAAGGACTCGTTTTATCGCTTCAACACGACGGGACTACAATGAAACTCGCACAAGCCACTTGTATAACCAACACGGCCAAGGCGATAAAACGATGGCTCACTTGCTTATATTCACACGCTATAAAATCCAAGGACTCGTTTTATCGCCTCACCACGATGGGACTACAATGAAATTCATTAATATGCGAATTCACATATATGATAGAAACTACAATGCTAGCGTAACTATAGTGTCTTCAGAACTACCTGAAACTGCAAGAACTAAATTACAGGGAAAACTTTAACAGCTCACGTTGACGTTCGAGGAGGGTAAAGTTCCCAGAGCGCCACTGTAGTGTCTTCAGATGAAGAGGCCATTAGTTTATAATCAGGTGAGAACGAAACGGAGTTGCACTGCAAAAATTTAATCAATATGCGTAAGAGGAAGAAAAAAGAAAGATGAGAAAATTAAATGTTCAGCTTTACAGCTGAGAGATGAGCAGAAGAGATACAAATAAATAACAGAAATATGCCAAGGCATCACACTCTAATTTAGTAATATACGAATACCCCGTGCTATTACATAAGAGAAACTGAATGGTTTCCAAAATTCCTAGTAGTAAAAACAAAAAGGTATACTGCAAGGAAAATCGAATAGTGCCATACCGTGGCATGGTGATATTTCAGTACAGCCAAGGGATTTCCTTTGCGGTAATTATAAACCCTTACCCTGCCATCAGATTAGGAAAAAAGGATCAATTAAATCCGGATAATATATCGCGAAAGAAGTTAATAGTAATCAGTGACTGTTTACATAATGACTTTACTGCGCTCCAGGCTAGAACAGATCAATGATGAACTTTTACGTTGGAGAGATGAGGTATATAAGATGTAAAACAGTATATTTATGCCTTTTTGAAATCAAATAATCATGTCAACTAACTCAAAACCAAAGTTTTACTCAATTTCCGATGATGTCAAAATGTGTAGCGCAGTTCAGGTATCAGATACCAGAAGAAATAAAAAATGACCCTCTTTTATGGCAACTAAATGAAGCACGCTGTGATAATTAGATTAATATTCAGTTATATAGGTGCCACTGCACCATAAGCCCCAACGTTTTCCCTTTACACTTGGCCATTGAAAAGGTCTGCCAACCAATGAGAATTAAAAAGGTTTAGGAGTATTGGGAACATAAGATTACAAGACGGCCTAGATTAGAACAGTAAAATAAGGTTTACCAATAGCTCAAAAGTTTACAAAGCTATTTTGTTCATGCTAATGATCCATTAGGAAGCCACTAAAGCATTCGATCTGCTAACAGCCATCCTGCCATTTATTATGGATAAGATATGCCAACCACTAAGTGAATCTCAAAATATAAAAGAAAGACATTGCACACATCTGTGTCGACTATACCCTTCAGCTCTTTTACTTCTTACAGCATCTTTATATTTAACAGCTTCTCAAAAGAGAGAGAACATGACAAATGGAGTTTCATGATTCCCATCACCACATAACTAGTAGTTTCAACCATTCAAAGAAACAAAAATTAGTATTCCAAAGGACCAGCAATTCAACCTCAACAACCGAATTGTCATTGGAATAGCATCAATAAGCTAAGCAAAGATAACAGTGATTTAGTTGACCTTGACCCTCAATGTTGTGATGAAGAGACTTATACGGTTCTTATACCCTTGTTCCGCAACTCTGAAACTCCATAAGTTTTACTGAATACTTTCTTCTCGTTTGATCACGAACAACAGATGGGCAAAAGTGTCAAATGGATCTTTTCCCAAATGGTGAATTATGGCGTACTGAAGGTTTATATCAAAACCTGGACTGTTCAATTTCATCAACCAAAAATTATTCGAACTCTTTTTCATTATAGTAGACAATTCAGTGTGCATCTACTGAGATGGGGGAGAATAACAATAACCTCAATTTCAGAACAATGTACTTCTGGTTTCTAAAGACCTATATAACTAATATAAGTAAGCTTAAAGATTTCACTAAAATAAGTTGTATAACTCTTAAAAAACTACTGTCAGAAATCTATTCCAGAAAGCGTGTAGGCAAACTATGATGATCGGCTTTAATCAAAATTTTAAATCTCTCAAACTTCGTCTGCCTGAACCACATGCGAGGGCGGGCCAAGGCAATTACCAGGATATTAATCGCATCAATGTGACTAAAGAAATATTTTTTGGTTCAGATTTCGTTTGTAGTTTGTAACAAAACCATGTTCATGCTATCTGGAATTCAGCATGATTACTTTTCAGCAATTAGCAACTGAAATGATTGTCCAGAGGAATTTTCAGAGGTTCATACAGGCTAGAAGGGGGGAAAAGTAAGAGACAAAAATATGGAATCCTAACCGATGATCCCAGCCAGCAGTTGCAGCAATCTTGCAATCTGGTCGAATTGAGGTCGCCGATATGCCAGGTCTCTCCAAACCAATTTCTTTCTTCACCACACAAGAACCCTGTGTTGAGCAAAAAGTGATAATCTGCTATTTGAACCCACAAAATACAAAATAGTAGGAATAAAAAAGCACAAAAATACAAAATTACAAATAATAGGTAGATATGTTGAACCAGAACCACAACAAAATAAAGCTGGAAATGGTTCATTCTTGTAATAGCAATTAACTCATCAATACATCAAAATCCATACAATTGGTATCGCTACATGTTGCATGGACCGAGTCCTGCAGAGACTTATATTGTTACCTTATACAATGTTTCAAAAAAATTACATGGGAGCAACATGACAATGTGAACGCTTGATATCAAAAATAAAAAGCATGAACTTTTTTTTCGTGTCAACAATTAGCAAAGAGTTTATTCTAAAGCCAGGCCTCTAGATTTATTAGATACAATTCCAGAAAATAAAACAAAGAAACAGGATTTTGCAAACTGAGGAAGCCAATATCTAACTTGTACAGGTTAAAAAGGATGTTAGAACATCTAATTTACTGCCACTGGAGCAAATCAATAGGCTGCTACATGAAGGCCTAACCTTAAGATTGATTAAACTTCACACGCATTGGTATGTTTAAAGGAGGATCACTTTAGAAGCCATATGATGGCATAAAGTATCATTGTAAAAAATAATCCAAGTATTATGACCAACTCCAAAGTGCCGTGGTGCAACATGAACATTCCGTAGTAAAATAGTGAAACTAATACAGCGCGTAATAAGAATAAGTTACCGTTGAATGAACCAAACTGAATACAACAACTTTGTCATCTGCAGCTCCAGAGATACCTCCACTGCACGACCCATCAACACATAGACTAAGAACTGCACATGAACAGAGAATTGATCACACACCAGATTTGAAAAACTTTTCAATAAGACTACTGACCATGATGTTTTCACTTGTCCAAATGTTAGGTCATACCTGGATCTGAATGAAACTTAACAGATGTTACTGGAACCGCAGGATTCCTCAAATCCCACCAAACCATGCTTCCATCTTCAAAACTGTGTCATTCAGGAAAACAGATGCATCACATGACTTCGGAAAAGCATTTTACGGCATGTGGCACATTAGGGCAAAGATAGCAATTCAAGCAAGATAGGGACAGACACAAGTGAGAAGACTATAAAGCCTGTTCAAATGAATCGGAAGTGGCTGAACGAATTCTGCACTATTTAGATATCAAGGATCCAACTAAATGTAAAGGAGCGAAGAAGTGCATTGAGTTCCAATGAGATAAAATGGTATAGTAGACTAAGTAGAGTCACTAATGAGGCTTGGTTAGCAATCACAAAATCATCCCATGTTTACCTTTATGAGTCATTACAATTTCATGGGCTTATAAAAACTCCAACATGAACAAACAGCAGTTTAAAAAATGCATGCATAATTTAATAGTTTGATAATAAAATTGACTACTTTCATTAACTGAACCATGAAAACTAACCCTGTTAAGACACTCAGGAACCCCTGTGATTCGGATGGTAAAAAAGCTTGGACAGCCATGCACATTCCTGTTAACAATTGTATCGATCAAACTAACAAGATAACGTAAAAGCATCTTTCACATTCTGACAACTTATCGAAAGATACGTAATTGAAAAACATGAATGAACCTTAGAATAAGTAGGTAGAATGCACACGTTATATACACAGTCCATATTTTGTGTAATCTGGAACGTGTATCATATGAGGTGGGTGCCTTCCAATGTCCAACAAAGCGGACACAGTAGTAAAGCCTCTCTCATGAAAACCTAAAGAGAAAGTGTAACTAACCTCTTGCCTTTGTTGACTGATTTAGGGAGCCACCAGAGCCATTTTGAGGTAATCGTAGAACTTTTTCTGCAGTATTGAGATCCCATATCTCAACCTTTTGCATATCAATCGTATATTAATGCAAGAAAACCATATGAGCAAGAGGATCAATGAAAGAAACAAGAGCATCACGATAAGTTATAGATCAACCTCAGAAGGCTGCTCCCCTGCTATGACAACATATTTTGGTCCTTCAACTTGTGCATTGTCTGCAAATACAGACATTTTATATTAATCCTCCCTATTATCTTGAAACAGTAAAGAATAAAATGAATGAAGATCAACAAAGCAATAGTGCAGAACTTTTTTTCGGAAATAACTTTAGCACTCCACAATAGCATTTCACTAGCCAAAAGTATAATCCGAAAATCCTTCAACTACAAAAATTCTGGTTTTGCTACTCTTACAGCATATTCGTATCTGACATTAAAGACATGTCTGTTAAATTATAGTCAAACTACAAGCTTATCATCCTAATTTTTTTAAAATAAGCATCTTAACATTTTCGCGTGAACCAGCAATAAATAAACGAATGAGAAAACAAACTCATATTGACATATTCATCTGTGTATATTGAGCATACATTGCAAAGATATTGATATTAGTGAGGAGTATTCACTAGTGTGATGCATCGTAATTTCCTCTCCAAATTTTGCAGTGGTTGATTGAAAATCATGTTTCTCGGACCAGTTTTCAATTCAAGCAAGTAAAATCTCCAGTAAAGAGCTTATGCTGTTTACCAATGCCTGAAAAATGGAAATACAGTCCAAAAAAAAAAAAAAACGAAGAAGCATGCAAAATAGACCCAAACCCAAGACCCCTCATAAACCAAGCTCTTATACCATGACACGTCACCAATTGGCCCAAAAGCCAAGATTTTAGGAAATGGGCGCCACAAATTAATTGCTCTAATACCTACATCTATCATCATATACAAGTTGATGCCTAAAACAAAACAAATCCCCACATAACAAATTCAACTCGACATGGCAAATTACGGGTAAAACAGAAAAGAAAAATTTGTCTTCAAGCATTAAGATAGAGAACAGTCATCGGTAGATATCTATATTACAACGGAGAGCGGTTTTTGTCCCAATCATCATATTACATTTTATTCCTCTCTCTCTCTCTCTCTCTCTCTCTCTCTCATATTTTCCTCCACAGGCCCACCACACCCAAAATTTCAAACCACATTCTCTCTCTCTCTCTCTCTCTCTCTCTCTCTCTCCTTTTCGAAATTCATACCACATTCTCTCTCATTACCTCCTCTCCTTCCCCCTCTCTAAAATTCAAATGACCATAAAGAATGGGCACGGGTATGTGCATGGGCGTCGATTGCTCAAGCCATGCCTTTAGGCACGGGCACAGGCATGCTCTAGTAATTATACAATATTCAAAACATTCACTGTTTGAAACACCTCCTCGCACAAACCTTCTACTGTACTCGAACTTTCCACTGGACTTCCTTGAGACAGTCTTGAGCCATCATCTGAAGTCTCTGCATTAGCAATTTCCGTAATCCCTGTATCATAGCCTTGTTTAATTCCTGCACCTTCACCTTGACTCAGACAAGAAGAAGGCTTCTTCACTAGAGAAAGCTTGCAAAAGTGGTAAGAATTTGTTTGGATTGTAAGTGAAGGAGTCCTGGTTATCACAACAGACATACTTTAATATATTTATAAATGTGATGAGGCAGCAAAACAGTCTTATGAAGAGACACAGAGTGCAGCCTCATTTAAGGAAAGTCAATCAGGTTGGGTGAAATAAAGTTTTATTACAACCATCGGAGACATTTCATGCAGTGGATTTCTTGGACCTTAACTCAATCCTTCCTTATGATTTTGCGCTATGATAACAAGTTAACAACCGAAACACAAAATTGGGTTCCATACAGGAACGGCTGTACACTTGACAAAGCGTGGTCACTTGGAACACCCAAAATAATTTTTTTTAGAATACATGTAATACTTTTAGTTTTATTTTAGTTTAGCCCTTCTTGAAGACTTGAACACCCAACCCAAAAATATTCGAATACCCAACCTAAAAATATTTGACACCCAGCCCAAAAGATCAGCCCACAAATCAATCAATTGGAAACGAGCCAACTAAAGCTCATGAAAAAAGAAAATCTCTTCATATCATCCAAAAGAAGATCATTTCTAAAAAAAGATCTGTTTCAACCTATTTGCCACAATTTCTTTTAAAATGGTATTAGTAGATTAATACGTTGTTTAACTCATCCAGAAAACTGTAAAATCTTATTCCTCTATTTACAGAACATAGTAATGTCCACCACTAAGCAAGATGAGAACTTGAGAAACTCACGAACTTTTTGGACATATCTTTAAGTTCTCATTTTGAGTAATCAATAATCGTTTTGGAATAGAGGGTATGTTTTTTACTGCAGTATTTGTACTAATTTTGTGCATAAATTGTTGGTTAATTGAACTAGTAGAGTCAAGGTAGTTTGTGAACACCCTTCTACAAATTTCTAGAGCCGCCGCTGCTTTAATACCAGTTTCTGAATCATGTTTATGACAGAAGTTATAAACCTTCATTATACTAATGAGCTGACACAACCGCAAGTTATTCTCCAAACCAATCAGTCGAAACACCACATTTAGAGGCCAGCAAAAAGACCAACCAGAAATAGACAAATCACTCATTTCAATATTGTATTTTTCGGTAAATTTCATCAAACATCTGTGAAGTTCTCACTCCCTAATAAGCAGATAAGTAGAATGCCTCCTCAACTATGTCTACTGGATTTTGGCACTTTTCTCCAGACAAAAAAAAAAACAATTAAAAAAGATACCATAATAGTAGCCAGAATCCTCTCAAACTGGACATTTTGATGGGAAACCAAGGCCAGAACTTTTCGAAAAGCATGCTAAGTTGTGCACCCATTCATGAAACAGATTCATTGACTTCTCAAACATAAACATACAAAGTCGTTTCCTCAATAAAAGCAAACCTAAACAACACACATATGCAGAACCATCCATGACTGATTCACAAAAATATAGAAGACCGCTATAACTAATCTCAACGGTTAACATTGAAACACAGCTAAATACCTGGACAAACTTCCATCCACAATATCCCAATATTTCACGGTACCATCCCTACCCTGGCTGCATGTATGAACAGAATGATAATTAGTCAACATACCAAATTTATCCAACATAAAGCATGACTTTAACAACTTCATGTTCACATATCAAAACTCTTGAGGCAGTGGGGGAAAACAGCACCTGATAACTTTGTTGCTTCCTATCGAAGGACTAGTCGCAACACATATAATCCCATGTGCCGCACTATGCACCCTGTAACCAACTTATTGAGATATATCAAACAATAATGCATAATGATATAACCTTAATAAAGGTTCAATCATGGTTAGGGAATGATAGCTCTTTTCATTGTTGTTTTTGAAAGGTTGAATCTAAAAACTGCGACCAAATAGAGCAGATAATTTAACAACCAATAATTTATTACTGTTACCATGATGATGATACAGTCCGATGCTGGAGAGTATTCCAAATACGCAACTCACCATCTGCAGCACTGCAATGTAACCCCTTTTAATTTATCCAAAGCCATGCCACACAAATGCTTTAAACTACTATAAGTTAAAGATTGATTCTCTACCCTGTGAATAATATGTTTTCAGATGGATGAAAACATGCATCGGTGACAGAAGCACGGTGACCTCTTAGCACAGCAATGGGATCCGGTGGAGCTCTCTTGCTCATTCTTGGGCTATAAGTCTGCCGTTAAAACAAGTGAAAGCACCGAAAAAGCTTAAACAAGTCAATTCCACTCCATATAAGCACATTACCGTATTTGCAGTTTAAAATCGCTAAACAAGCTGAAGTACAAGTTTCTCAAAGATAATTTCAAAGTTCCTTGCTTTGACAACCCAATAAATAAATTTAAAAAACTCAAACACCACCCAAAATAAATTCGAAATACCCAGAAATACGGTATACCAACTTATTTACTAAAGTCTTACAAATTGCGTAGCAGAAAATTGGTTGCTCAAGTCAACCAACTAAAAAAAGGGAAGAAAAAAGAAAGAAGAGCTGAAGAAGAATACTAAGAAATAAGGCTACTTTAGTTGGAGCATTAAACCAAACACTTAGTGGACACACAAAACATGGATACTATAACAACAACCGACAAATAGCATCAAGCTCGACCCATTTATAAAAAAAAACTACTACTATTAAACATAACTGCAAATGAATCACAGAAGTACCCTTATATTGGAACAACCGATTGCCGGAAAGAAAGTCGTAAGTAGTCGCCGGCGTCGGAAAGTGGTTCAGATGACTTCTTTATTTGGAAAGACAGTCGTATTGGGTTGAGGAAATTTTCGTCTGCTACATCTGAGAAATATGAGAAGGATTTGGGTGTGTGTACGGTAAGGATGAAGGGTGTCGAGCGCAAATTCGACCGTCTAAAAGTGTTATTTAAAATTCGAACCGTCCTGTTTTTGGGACGCCGTGATTGGCAACGACTAGGAGTACCCGTCCGGCGGCAAGTTTTTCTCGGGAAATATATAGCCCGAAAATTCGGCCCGCACCAAAATCACCGTTTTCAATTGGGTTTATAACACCTTATAAGTATGTTGCTTTTCCACTTTGACCCTCAATCTTATAACTATTCGATATTGACCCTGAACATTTGGGTTGTTTTAAAATTGGGAGCAATTGTTGACTTCCATCCAAATTCATGACGAGAAATGCTAGGGGCGTAACCGGTCCAATTTGGACATATTTTTTTTACCGAACCGAACATTTCGGTTTGGAGAACTCTAAACCAAGACAGGTTGAAACTAGGTTGGTCCAGTTTCAATTGATTTTGTCGTCGGTTTCCATCTGCCATCTACTCTCACAAGTTTGGATCCCCTTTTTAAAAACACCCAAAGACTCCATCAACAAAAATCAACTTCAAAACCGAAGTCGATTCCTACAAACCCTACCTTTTTTTTTTTTTGGGTAAATCCTTTTCTTAGATCTCTCACTCTAATGGGTTTTGAAATCAAAGTAGAGGTGAAAAATCAAGAAAGCAAACAAGAAAATCCTAAATTAAACCAGATCACGCAGCAGTGAGAAAGAAACTCACTAGATCCGAATCGGGAGCTAAGAGATATAGAGAGAGACTCACTCAGATCAACAATGGTGTGATCGTGTGACTTGCAATCGCTGCCATTGCCATAATTGAGAGAATAAGATCTTTAAAATGAAATAGGGTTTATGGCTTTTGGGAAAAAAATAAGGTTAACTACATATATAGTACCAAACAGATTTTTTGGGGAAAAAAATAAGGTTAACAAAATCCGGTTTTCGGTCCGGTCTAATTTTTCCATTTGCCCTTTCACCCCTAAGAAATGCCACGGGAGCGCCACTGTACCTACACCGCTACACGCATACTCATTACTTGCATTGCACACTAACGTTAGTAACTTATATTAAATGAATACATTACATCAATCGTATATATAACTTAATAAAGAGCTACACCTACCAACATGATACAATACATGATCATGATTCATGAGTGGCCGTGTATTCATTCATTGTATGCAGTTACATATGCGATGCTTGAATGTACACTTATATATATCCATTATATGATATTTACACAACTACTTTATTTGATAAGTCTTGAATAGCATATCTTTCTAAAGTTGCTCATTAAATGCCAAATACATGCGTATAATTACAAATCTATCTAAATTAAGCTCCAATGTTATTCCCATAAATTTGGTATGATTTATCACATGCACGCACATTTAAAATGAACCAACTGACACATTGTTTTACAACTAATACACTCCCATCACTTCGCGAGCATTCATTACACTTTATCTTTACGAAGTTAAACTCATTTTTTTCAATCCCATGCAATTATGTACACAATTGTTTTTTTTATTTTTATTTTTTAACATGATACCCTTATTCAATGGATTTTGTTAATGTATGCCCCCAAGGCACATGATAATATTCATTAAATGAGCCTAATTAAATCCACTTTTGTTAAAAATAGTAAAAGTACTTTACATTAACTCCTTTGTTTACATGGGAAATCTAAGTTTGAAATACAAGTCATAAACTACTTTAACTATTTTTAACAAAAATGGTTTTAATTAGGGACATTTAATTGGACATTATCATGTGCCTTAGGGGCACACATTAACAAAACCCTTATTCAATTCACCAAGTAGACATATATGGTTATATTCATGTTAAAAAGCACAAGACAACATCAAAATGCTAATTCTACATTGGAGAATCGTCTGCTATTATCCTTCGCCTCTTATCAGGTATGAGGATGGGTAAGATCGTGCACAACAAACCTATATCGTTGGGGGAGCAAAACAAAATCTGTTCAAATTCTAATCACATCCTCTGAAAAACACAATTGGTTTGACAAACAATTTAAAAGCAGACAAAACATCCAAGTGAAATAGACCAGCAAGCAAGCGCGGTTTTTTGTATTTTTATGTGTCTCGTTTGTTGTTGGTTTTTGTAATTCGGATCGGTAGTGTCTAGGGTATGCTTTTGTTTT
Organism: Vaccinium vitis-idaea; assembly: GCA_963854785.1. Taxonomy (NCBI): domain Eukaryota; kingdom Viridiplantae; phylum Streptophyta; class Magnoliopsida; order Ericales; family Ericaceae; genus Vaccinium; species Vaccinium vitis-idaea. The sequence goes on along the minus strand of OY978226.1, from coordinate 34,061,213 downwards.
TTGGTGATATATGTTATGTTTGTCCAAAAAAAAAGAGAGAGAGAGAGTAGGATATGTAAAAGGAAGGAGGGAGAGCATCGAGCAAGTAGGCAGGGGCCGGAGGAGGGCAAGGGAGAGCATCGAGTGAGTAGCCAAGGGGAGGATGGTGAGGGAGAGCATGGTACGTCCGAGTGTTTCAAATGATTTAGATAATTTAGATTTAGTAAGATATGAATCAAATCTGGTCCATTAACGGCAGTTGTGGCTGATTGGATGTAAGAGAGTTGGTGACTGGTGAGTGCACTAAGCATACGCGATTCCCAAAACATCAATGCTATTTCCTCCGTCCCTTTTCAAAAGTGCAAAGTTTCGTAAGTTCAACTTATTAAAAGAGACATCTTCATTACACATTTCACATTAATTTTTACTTCCACTTTATATATTTCACATCATGTTTACCGACACTTTCTAAAATTATCGTTCATTTTTATCCATCAATTTTTTCAAAAGAGTAAAATATGTAATTGTACGAACTTTAGGGATTGAGATACTAGAGTTAAAAGGAAGGAGGACGGGTGAAAATAAAAACAAGAGGGGGGGATTTGGTGTCACTCCTGATTCTTCGTCTTTCTCATTCTGAAATTTGGATCAGACGCAAAAAGGAGAGCCATCGAACAACGGAGACAGAAAACCAGAACAACTTTCAGATCTAATCGAAGCACCAAAACCCTCAAAATCAGATCAAGATGTCTTCTGCGGGGTTTAGCGGCGACGAAACGGCGCCATTCTTCGGCTTCCTCGGCGCTGCCGCTGCCTTAGTCTTCTCCTGTAAGTTGTATCCCACTCAAAAGTTCATCTAATCTTCCCTTGATAAGTAATCTTGATTTGGGATCTTCAATTTTCAGTCACAACATGTATGCATACATTAATACACACGTCAATTCCGTTCGTATTGTAGATGTCTTCGAAACTGTGATTGTGGTTTCAAATTATGTTAATTGGATACCAATTAATATCTGATTGGTATAAAAAAACAGTTCAGTACCGGATTTTGCTGAATAGTGTGTGCAGAATTCAATTTTTGATTTGTTTTTGTGTTCCAATTACAAACTTAGGTGTCCAATTAACATGAGTTTAAATTACAATTAAGCTTTTCGACGTGATCTGTATGGTTTATGTACATGAACTCATTGTTGAGCTAGGTCCGGTAAGAGGCGGAAAACGCCCAGGGCAATCCATTTCCATATACGTTTGTGTATGTATATGACGGATATTTAAGAGTATGTAATGGTGTTTTTAGGTATGGGGGCGGCATATGGGACAGCGAAAAGCGGTGTAGGGGTGGCGTCGATGGGGGTGATGAGACCAGAGCTAGTGATGAAGTCGATTGTGCCGGTGGTTATGGCTGGTGTGTTGGGTATTTACGGATTGATTATTGCTGTGATTATAAGCACTGGAATTAACCCCAAGGCCAAGTCTTATTACCTTTTTGATGGCTACGCTCATTTGTCGTCTGGCCTTGCTTGTGGCCTCGCTGGGCTTTCTGCTGGTATGGCTATTGGTATTGTTGGTGATGCCGGTGTTAGGTATACTCCTCCCCTCTTCCTCTTTGTCGCTGTTGTTTTAAGTTGATGGTTAACTGATCTTGTTCTGAGTTTCTATTGAATTGATTCATCAGTTTGATTATTGTAGTAGTTGACAACCGAGCAGACGCTATGTGTGTACGAATCTGAAATGTGTAAGTGGAAAAGCCAGTAGAAGAAAATTAAGGTGGCGTTTTTTCCTGCCTTCTTGGCAGTTTCCTTAGGCAGTTAAAGGGGTAGTTTAGGAAAGTAAAATGTGGCCAGCCTCAAAATTGACGTTCAACCCATACGATGTTCGTTTATGATTGTAATTACTAGTAACAGATATGGATTTTATTTTATCTCGGATAAAGTGGTTCTTTTTTTGTATTTATCTTTTATGGTGGTTGCACTGTTTTATTTTTGTTTGCATAGCATGTACCATTGGTGAATTTATTGATTAGTGAATTTAAGCAAAAGAGAGCTTTAAGAGTCATTTGCTTATCCATCTTATTTGCTTACTTAAAAATAAGCTTTTAAGCAGATAAGATGGTTTTGCAAAACAAGCAACTAAACAAATGAGCTAGATTTACTGTCACCCAAAGCAATAAGAAAATAGGCAAGTGGTAACCAAAAAATCCTAGCTTATTTTGTTTTTTTGCTTAGTTGATGGGATTCAAGAAATACATGGGTAAGTAAATAAAGTTGGTTTACCAAATGAGTTAATAAATTGAGTCACCCAAAGCAATAAGAAAATAAGCAAGTGGTAACCAAAAAATCCTAGCTTATTTTGTTTTTTTGCTTATTTGATGAGATTGAAGAAATAACTAGGTAAGTAAATAAAGTTGGTTTGCCAAATTAGTTAATAAATTGAGTCATTGATGCTGTTGTTTCAAAAAGAAAAAGAATAATGATTGTATATGATTTTAATTATGTGACCGCAGAATCGCTTATCCTTGGATATTTCCATACGGGTATATGGTCGAGTCTTCACTATGTGTTCAAAAGGATATGGCCGATGGGTTCATTTAATTTCAATAATTGGCAGCAATTTCTTATGGAAAGAATTAGATGTAATTTTCTTTTGTTATTTGGGAGGTCAGTGGATTCGCTTGTCGCTCCTCAATCTTTATTGGAGCCGCCCCTGAATTGGAAGCCAAATCGCTTAGTACTGGGATTCTACATGCTTTAAGATTGCAGTGATTCCGAATGGAATATCTTTACCATCCGTAAACTCAAACGAATGATTATGGTATTTTACATGGCAAACATGTATAAATATACATGCTCATTGTTGCTTGCACTGCTCTTGTGTGGTCCTCGTAATTGGGAGGATTTTCTGTATGTATCAGATTTTGCTGTGAACTCTCCATTTAATGCTGTGTATAAACTAACCATTGTCAGCTAAAATTTGGTCTGAAAATGGTACTTGATTTTCAATTTTTGAATTGTCTCGTTGAGTGAATCATAGGATTTCTAATTCTGTGTTCTATCTTGCAGGGCCAATGCTCAACAGCCTAAACTTTTTGTTGGGATGATCCTTATTCTCATCTTTGCTGAAGCTCTTGCTCTCTATGGTCTCATTGTGGGCATTATCCTCTCTTCTCGAGCTGGTCAGTCGAGAGCTGATTAAAACAGGGCATTCTTGTTGGCAGCGGCGGTGTTTCTTCCTATCGATTGAGGCTATAGTGATGCTCTCTCTGGTTAGAAATGGTAATACAGTTAAAGAAGTGTTCTAGTTTCGACATTGCTTGGTGTTATTGGGTGGTTCATGTTGCGACGTGTTTATGGTATATTGTAGTTTCACTGTTACTTCTTAAGTGCTATTGTTCTGTTTACCCTAGATGCTTTTATCATTTGGATTCTAAAAACCCTAATATGAATTTACCGAACTGAAAACCCTATTATGTGGGTTTTTTTCTTTGGATGTCTGCTGCAATTATGAATTTATTTGATCCTTGTGCTGATTTTTTTTTGTTTAGGAAGTCAGTCTTTGGTTACACAAATTGCCTCTGATTTGTGACAAAATATTCTAGTGTTGTGCAAATACGAGAAGCAAAAAGAAAGGAAAAAAAACTGATCATGGCAAAATCAACTGTTTTGGCTAAATTACTGAATTGTGGACTAAGGAGGTGTTTAAGAGCCTCATTTTCAGCTTTCTTATTTTACTTATTGGTTTTTTGGCTTTTTTAATTATGGTTAAAATGTATTTTGAATATGTTGGAGTATTTAGAGAAATGTGCAGAATTCATTTTGCAGCAGGAGTATTGATTGTGAGATATGCACAGACTACATTTTATAGGTCTTTTTGTTAATCAAAATGGGAAAAGTAGAAAATGCGAAGTCAAAAAGCTCCTCCCAGCTTTCGTTTGGCTTCTTTTCTCTAATGTCAAATTTTGCGAATGAGTTTTGGTTTAACGTGTTTTGGGTTTGGGCAGCTAAACACCCAAAATTAAAATATGAGAAGTTTGAAAATGTGAAAATGAGTGAGCCAAACAGGCCCATGTCCCTAATTCACTGAACTAAAGAGAACTTAAAACTGATGATCGAGTACTACCCCTGTGAAAAAATAAATCCCCACTTAGCTTCTCTGATCATTAAACCAATCAAAGGATGATGAACAATAAAACTATTTAATGGTATTAATGGTTCTAGCTTTGTAGAGTGAACATCCCTCAAAAGCACTTGCATTAATGACCGCAGCCTTTGTGCATTTCTCGTCTATCTCATACATGCCTTTTGAATTATCTTCGGGTTCAAGATTTGGGCGGAACGAGATTTCCTTTTCCAAATTTCCAATATTCCTCTGTTATAGAGAGTTTTGGGTTGTTGGATTACACAAATTTTTACCAAACCAAGCCTTATGTACCAATCAATTGGGTCGGCTACATGAATCCTTTTTCTCCATTGAGCTATGTCAAGTGCTGCTTCATTGCTTAAACCTAGTATACTTAGATCTTTGCGTACTACCGCATCTAATGTCAATTTGGGTCTTCCCCTCCCTTGTGCGTTTCTACCCAAAGCTATCCCATCCACTCTCTTAACTGCTACATCCGCTGGCCTACGATAGACATGCCCAAACCACCTTAGCCTATTTTCCCTTAACTTCTCCTCTATAGGTGATACACCTACAAATTTTTAAAACACAAAAATAAAATTCAACATCCAACGGCCCAAATCCCCCTGCTACAGAGAACATGGGTTTTGGAATAGGGGATGTGAAACGGATTTGGGCACCATCAGGATTGTGTAACATTTCTGGCAAGTTTTTTTTTTTTTGATAAGTACTGTATTTTTATAAAGCTCCAACCAGTCAAAAAAACTCACCAAAGAAATAGCTCTGGCCAAACAACAAACCAAAAAATGACCTTAACAAAGCCTAACTATGCTAAACAAGAAAACAAAACAACCCCATACATGAAACTACTGTTAACTTACCCAGCTTTGGAAGATAAAATTCTCTGGCAGTCTCCAACTAGCACATAAAGACATGTTCCCCATAGAAGCCTTTACCCCTTTTGTTGAACACAAGAAAGCCCTGATAGAGTTGATAGTTGTTTGAGCCACTTGATTTGTTGGGGTTGTTTTTTTGTTGAAACACCCTGTAGTTCCTTTCCCTCCATATCCCATATACAGTGGCAGCCAAGGATCCCTTCATAGCCCTGCACTTAAACACCTCTTCCTGCATATGTTGAATAAACCATCCCATAATATCCGACAGATGATAGAGAACCCCTGTACTGGAAGACCTTCTCAGTACTTCTTGCCATACAGCTCTAGAAAAAGAACAATAAAAAAAGAGGTGGTGGTGAGATTCATTCGCAATCCCACTCAGTGAACATGTTACATCAATAATTATACCCCAAGAGGCAAGTCTATCATTTGTACTTAATCTCTGCTGAAAGGCCAACCATAAAATAAAAGCCCATCTCGGAACATTTTTCTTGAACCAAATAACAGGTGTCCATGTTTGCACATGAAATTTACTTCTAATAGCTTCCCAGGCAGAATGAACAGAAAACACCCCATTTGAACTAGGTAGCCATATTACTGAATCTTCAACATCACATGCAGGGAGTAAGGTAGTAGGTGTTTGGACAATAATACACTGGGTAACCCTATTCCTGGCTCTTGGCCATCTCCACACTCCATTACTAATAATGGAGGATACTTTAGCATTCAGTGAACTCCCGTCATTATAAATCACCTCCTCTCCATACCTTTTATAAAGGGGGCCCAAGTTATGCCAATTGTCAAACCACGAGGAAGTGGATTGACCATTCCCAATTTTGTAGAGAATCAGGGGTTGGCCAATATCCCTTAAGGCAAAGACCTTTCTAATAGTCCACGATGCATCTTGAGGAACATCCATACCCCACAAACTCCTCCCTTTAATAATATATGTATGAACCCATTTAACCCAAAGAGAATCAACCTTCATACTCAAAGCCCAAAGGTGTCTTAACGTGGCTACCTTATTCCACTCTTTAATTCTTCTAAATCCAAGACCACCTTCTGATTTTGGGCAGCAAACCTGCTCCCACTTCACTTTAGCCCCAGTATGTCTCATATCAGCTCCAGACCAAAGGAATGCCATTAGGGAACTCTCCACCTCTTTGATGACTTTACTTGGGAGGATAAAGATGGATGCCCAATACACTTGTACACTAAACAAGACAGATTGAATCAATTGAGCCCTTCCCCCATAGGTTATCAGCTTATTGAACCAACCCTGAATTCTTTGCAAAATCCTGTCTTTCAAAACCCCACAGTCCATAGCCTTGAGTCTAGTAGAAATAAAGGGTACACCAAGGTATTTAACAGGGAGATGAGGTTCTGGAATTGGAAGAAAACCCCTCAAAACCCTTTTCTGATCCTCATGCACTCCAACAAAGAAAACAAAACTTTTATTGACATTGGGCTTAAGGCCTGAGAAGGAATGAAAATCATTGCCGAATTTTTAAAAGAAAGCATTGTTCCTGTTTCCCACATACCCTTGGAGACAAATGTGCACGAGAATTTAAAATTTGGTATCCAAAATTTATCGAGCTCTACTTCTGCTTGTCTTATTTTATTTTGATTTGATATCCAAGTTTATTGGTCCAATTACTGTCGCATCTTGTACCGTGACTAAGGCCGGCTCATGGCATAAGTCAAAGAAGCCACTGCTTCGAACACCAAAAAAATGTAAAAAATTGGGGCATCCAAACATGTAAGCGTCTTATATATTACAATAGTTGTTTATTTTTTGATGACTATATATTTAAATTTGTTCAATGATAATTATTTTGTAATGGTTTTTTATGAAGATACGTGTTGAAAAATTTTATTTTGTAGAATACGTGAAGCCGTTTCAGGTCTCTAATACTAATGAGCCGACACTGACGTCCCAAACACATAGAATGTTTGGCTGAAAACCATTAAATAGATTAGTACACGTGCAAGTCCATCATGTGGAATGAGTAATAAGATATGATTGATTTCCCTGAGGCTATGTTTGGATGACTGGAATCTTGAGTAGGAATAGAAATATGATTACTGGGAATCAAATTCCCGGGAATTTTCCTGGGTAGGAATTGGAATATGATTACCGGGAATCGAATTCCAAGGAATTTGATACCTGGAGGAATTGCATTTTGGTTTTTGGATTAATTCAGTAATCTTACGCAGGAAATAATTATTTCGGAAATTTATAAAGTCAACATTTTCTTTTCTTAATGAATGAGCTAGGAATATGAGATTCCCATGGGGTAAACGAGGAATCGGATTCTCACTCAGTCTAGGACTGTGATTCCTAGTTAAATATGTCACTAGGAATCACATTCCTATTCTTGTTTCTGCCAAACGTTGGAATCCTAAAAGCCTGGCAACACAGTCCTGTTCTTGTCCGTTCCAAACATTAGAATCATGGGTAGAAGACATCACATTCCCATTTCCCTTTGAGATTACTGCCATCCAAACTGAGCACGAGGGAAATACAATATACTTTTTTTACGGCCCAGAAGGGGGCAAATTAAAGGATTTGACTACAGTGGTGCTTGGCGTGTTACTGAGATAGGCCAGGAAAGAGGCTACAAATGGTTTATCATTTCAAAATGATTTACTTTGATTTGCTATTGTCGATTATTGATCAACCTCTTTGTTCCGAGCAATGTTTATTGTCATCGTATTGCTTATACTACCCGACTTTATTTATTTTATAGGTGGGAAGAAGTAAGTGGTGGCTAGAATCGGAGTATTTGGAGGATTAGTAAGAGGCTATTTGTAGAAGTTATTGTTGTCATTTTGAGGCAGTGGCAGAGCTATATAGGGGCTGGGGGTGGCTCCGGCCCCTCCCCATTTTCTATTTTGGAGTATATTTTGCATATTTTTGACATATATTTTTTAAAAAATCATAAAAATTCAAAAATAATTAAAAAGTAAAAAAAAGTTCCATTTTGAGAATGCCCAATTATGGTGAATGATACTGTGCGAGAATAAAGTTGCATTCGTTAAACAATATGATAACAACAAGACCCGAGATTAATTTTTTAATTTATAAAAAACGTCTCACAAAAACTCGAATGACTGGATTTAGTCCTGAAAAAATTATGGAACCAAAATTTATTTCATAATTTTGGCCCCCTCCTACTTCAATTCCTGACTCCGCCACTGTTTTGAGGGTTATAGGGCCATTGTAATTTCCATTGATTTGTTGTATAATTTTGAGGTTATTAAAAAGATAGTTTATTTTTGAGGTGTTAAAAGTCGGGTCATCACAAAAACAAGAAAGCTTAGACGGTCTAGATGTGCCCTACAAAGTCCCATTTCCAAACATGAAGTGAGCACCAAGAGATTTGCGACCAAGAAAACTTAGGAAAAGAAAAAAGGGGCACTTAAATAATCATCCTTTTATTCCCTTGAAATTAGAAAATCATTCTGAGCTTTTTATGGAGTTATGTTTTCATCCCGAGATTCAAATAAACCCTAAATTGCCCTTTATATATATAATGGAGTATTTAATTTATTAGGGGATTGAGGACTAAAATCAAAGTTGCATATAGGGGGCGGTAGAAATGGACGAATTTCAAATTAAGAGGTCCTCTACCATAATTACGGGATGTTGGGATAAAATCCATTCCCTGATTTGTGGTTCTTCAAATCAATCCCAAATATCTTGCTATCCACTGAATCTTAAATCAATTCTAGCCCAGAAATCCCAAAACAAAACTACTCCACTGAATCTTGCCGTCCCAAAATCCCAAATCAACGGTAGTACACTGAATCTTGCCATCCCGCCATCGTCATTCCACCATCCCAACAACGGGGTCCCAAATCGTCCACCTTCGCCGCCAAGTTTTCGTGGTCGGAAAACCAGCGTACTGCACCTGTCGAAGTAACAAAACCAGTGTCCATATTCACTGTCCCTTTGTGGTCCCAAATCGTCCATCTTCGCCGTTCGAAAACTTCACCACTTGGAGTGCCAAGTTGTCGAATCAACTCATTCATCTAAGTGGAGAAAATCTTTACCAGAATCATCCGAAACAAAGTTTGCTTGTAAGGTTTTTTTTTTTTCATCGTCCCTTATCAACAAAAGTTTGCTGGTTAGGGACCTAGTTCGTAAGTTTTACACTCATCCACTATCAAGATATTAACCAAAAATATGGTAAAATCAGTTTATGGTAAAATCAAAATTTTTTTTTTTGTTGGTTGTTTGATTTCCTTGTAGGCTTGATTGTGGTATAGTGGTTTGCTACATCATTAGACAATACTTCCACAATGAAGTTTCCCACCTTGTCAAAAACAGAATGTTAGAAGTTGAGAGCCGACGTGGTGCATGATTTTCTCAATGACGGAATAAATTCATGGAGCTTGGATAAACAGTTACAAGATGAAGGAATCAAGGCTGCACGAAAGGGTTCGAAGAAAATTCTGACCATGACTTGGACCATGACTTGACTCCTGTTTATGCTTTTGGGTTTACTAGGAATCGGTTAATTTATGGCATGTTCAGGGTTCTATTTCCGGTAAACTCGATCTAAACTTATACAGTAGCAATACTATCATCATTTTGGACACTAGTATTAAATGGACTGTGATGGGTATGATTTGTCGTTGTCTTTGTGGCTATTCTGTTTGCTTTTTACCATTTTTATGTGTTTGTGGCTGCAGATTTTATCATGATCATAAAAAATTTGTGGTATTACGGCTATCCTATCATGATTTGCTGTGAACAAGTTTTTTTACCATGGAATCATGTAAAAAGTCGTCTATTTTTACCATATTTTTCGTTATATTATTTTTTTTTTACCATAATAAATGAAAAGTTTTATACCATGGTATTCAATATAACAAGTACCATGGTAAAAATAGGAAATGCGAGTTGCAAAAGTTTGTTTTTACCATGGTAGTTTGATTTTACCATTTTTCTATACGGTATGATTTCTTTAAACCATGATCATTGTTACATGTTCTTAAATTTTTTTTACCATAATTTGATATAACAAACCATTTAATTACCGTATTGTAGATATAGTTTATCCCTCTTTTGAATTTCCACCATTTCGAATCCCTTGATTTTAGGAAGGAGAATAATTCACCAATTCAAAAAATATCTTAATTTTAAGGTGTCTGGATCAATCAAAAGTAACTGATTTTGAATTCAAAAATTACTTCTATTTTTATATATTTTCATCCTTTATATATTAAGGAAGGGTAATAATGGTAAATCACATTATAAGAGATGAAAACATAATTCCATAAAGAATGGGGGATGAAAATCTAAGTGGTACCCAAAAAACGGATGAATATTTTTCTGCTTAGGGGGCCGAAAATTTCAGGGCCAAGCCTGGATCAACACAACATTTTGCCTGCCCAGTACTATTGCGCCTCACTTCAATTTAGGAAAACCTATCGGTGTCTTTTTAAGTGTATGCCATATTTGTATCTTAATAGCTCATATTGGGGAATAATCAAGAAGCTGACTATTTTTTGCTAACACGTGTTTCTAATAAAGTAACTTGCTCCCTAATTAACCAAATTCAGACCAGATTGATAAAAATCGGGTGCCAGTGTTATGCCGTTATAGCTCCTTATATTAGCAATTTTTGTACCCTGAAATTAAATGACTCTTTATTTAACCAGAAATGGTAATGGAGGGTTAGGTCCGTGTTTATCACTACAGGCCCCCGATTCCATGTGTATCACGGTTACAAAGGATATTGGTCTACAGAGAATAGAGATTCGGATAAAGATACGGGTACAGAAAAAATGAGACCGAAAATGTACCGATCGCATTCAGGGACCCACTTTTGGGTCTCACACGAGTGATCCTAACCGTTCATTGTTCTTAAAACATTTTTCCGAGAGGCCCCACAAAATTTCAGCTCAATCGAACGGTTGGAAGTGCTCGAACAAAAGTCTCACCGTTTGAATAAAAAAAATGTTTTAAGAACAATGAACGGTTAGGATCACTCATGTAGGACCCAAAAGTGGGTCCCCGAACGCAATCGGTACATTTTCTGTGCCCCGTTCTGTACGGGTAGCACTGTCCGAGAGATTCCATGTGCATACAATAAAACATGACTTTATAGTAATTCCCAATTTTTATGTCATGAGCTTGGAATTATCTGTCCATTTCTTAACTAAACAGCAATTTCCCCTAAGACTGCACGTCATGCCTGACGTGGATCGACGTCTCACGTGAAACTTCTGGCCCAGGTTTTCTTCTCCGCGTGAATCCATATTAACTTCTCGCTCAAACAATTATTAGTATTTCCACAGGGAAAAAATATATATTTCCCATAGTTTTTTTTTTATAACCGGATATTCGGGCCAGTTTACGCACATTTCAATAATTTCGGGACATTAGAGGTAACGAATAAACATAATCCCCAGTGACTCCAAGAGTTTGCTGGCAAAAGGAATCGAACTTGAAATCTTAGGTGGGAGCAAATTCTTAAGTCCCAAGTCAAGACTACTTTGCCAACTTCTTGGAATTAATTATTTCTAATAGTTGAAAAATTAATCCGATTAATTAATGGGTTTGCTTTCTACATAATTGATTTAAGTTCAATCCTTAAGATCATTTTGCAAAAAAAAGTAGGAGTAATTTTTTGTAAAATCTTCTAGTCTCGGTGTGATTGTCCAACCAAAACCGGAAGATAATTAATCGAGATGTGCGTAGTTGACTCGAAAAAAGAAGAAGAAAATATCCTCATACAGTACTAGTTTATTTCATTTTTTATCTCACTTTCTCTCTGTGGTCAAAAATAAAAAAAACGATTCTTGCGTCGAACCACTCCTCTGGTATTCCTTGTTGCAGAAATTTCCTGGCGATCGACGACGCCTATAAATGCGTAATTGATTTCAAACACAATCAAATCACGAAATCCAAAATCGCATGAGCTTTCGCCTTCCGCATCGCCACAGGTGGTCGAATTTATTGGCGACGATGTCGGAGGAATTATCGACGACCGCCGCCGCCGTTGCGACGACTACAACATCAACGCTAACGAGACCGTCTTCGTCGAAATCCCTGTGGCCTTCCGTTCTTCGTTGGATTCCTACCTCGACCGACCACATCATTGAATCCGAGAAACGACTTCTCTCCTTAATCAAGTATCTTTCTCTCTCTCTTCAATAACCTAACTTCATTGTTTTAAATTGATTTGGATTGTTGTAGCAAACCAATGAGGTGAGGGATTGCAATGTTCCGTTCCAATCCCAAATCTTTCTTTACTATCGAATTGTCCTCAACTTATAACACGTACTATTAAACGAGGTCTAAATGGTAGAAAGCATTTTCTGCCTTCTTATTCACATGCGAAGATTTATTATAACTTGTATAATGATAAGAAATGTTAGCTTATTTGAATTTCCTTTATTTTCTTATTGTCTCTTCTTTTTTTCCTCCTCGTTGACCAAATTAGAAATTGAGCTCTTAAGGTGATTAGAAACAACCATATCCTTTGTTTATTTTTCAGAGGCATGTGCTTTTTTAAAATTTTAAAAAGAAAATGGGTTATCTGCAGTCCAAAGATTGCCGTTTGAGTGATCTCAGCCGTCCAAAAGTCTTTCCAATGTCCCAAATTTGCTGAAAGTATTATATTATCTTACCTGAGATATTTCCAGAAAATCTAAAAGACTCAATTTTTGATCGAATTACGAATTGTTGAGGAGAGAATCAATGGCAGTTCTATTTCTATACAAATCGAGGGTCTTCGATAGCGGCCTGTGCAAAAATTTGATGAGCCCGGCTAGAGTTCATTTTGATACTCTCTGTCCCATTTTGTTTTCTCATACGAACAGTCGTGTAATTTGACCTTGAAAAAAGGTACTTTCAAGCATCTTTTTTGCACCGTTTAATAAATCTCAATTAAAAATTTCACAAAACTATTTCGGAAAGTAATTTACTTTTGGAGGTCCAAATGACACGGTTATGGGAAGCAAACAAAATGGGACAAAGTGAGCATTTTAGAACTCGAGCTCAGTTCTAGATCTAAGTGAGTCGTCATTAACTACCCCGTCACATTCATATGAAGCTGAGCTTATCTGCACGAACCTAGCTACGACTAATTCCAGTTTGGCTTGTTTACTAAATGAGCCAAAAATATCTGTTCGAGCTCGAATTGTTTATTAAACGAGTTGAAAATTCTGTTCGATCTCGGCTTGTGTACAATACATATCAAGCTGAACCGAGGTCTAAATGAGCTGAGCATCAAACTGCTCACAAATAGCTCCGTTCATTTGCAGCCCTTGTTCCATTGCAAATTAAAAGAAGATTCACAGTTAATGTATGGACAAATTTCCCATTAACGTATGGATTCTGCATATGAATTTCGCAGTTCATTGTAACAAGGACCTTAGTTATTGTTTAGAAGATTCTTAAATTTCGTCTGCATATTCAATTTTTATTAGTGTGTCTGTGCTTTCTGGACGGTTCTGAAACTTTTGTTTTACCTGCTTCTGTTGGTATCATGGATATCAAGGCTGTTACTTTTGAGGAAACTAGGCCTGAATTTATGGTTTATATTTGTGGTAGTAATTATTGTACTTTTGGGTCTTAATTTTTTTAAAATATTAATTTAGGACGCCATACAAGCAAGAGCAGGTTAATATAGGTTCTGGTCCACCGGGTTCCCAAGTCAGGTGGTTTCGTTCAACTAGTGATGAAGCCAGGTTTATCAACACAGTGACTTTTGACAGCAAGGAGGATTCTCCCACTCTTGTAATGATTCATGGATATGGTGCTTCTCAAGGCTTCTTCTTTCGTAATTTTGATGCTCTTGCCAAGCATTTCAGAGTCATTGCTATTGATCAGCTTGGGTGAGCTTATATATCTATTTTCTTGACTTTTTTGTAACTTGTAATTGATTAGCTATTGCTTCGTTGTTGATTGAACTTTGAAATTCCCAAGTGACAATTTGATTACCCAAGCTTAATCCCATTGGAGATATCTTTTCGCGTTGTGTTTCTTTGTATGCAACGTCTTCACTTCCTGATATTGTTTAGCTTTTCTAGCGTAGTTCAAGCATGGAGATTAGATTCAAACCATATCTCATCTTTTTACTCTTTCTCGCAAAAACGTGCGATTTGTTTTTTTGTGAATCTTTTTTTATGGATATATTTGCCTACCAATGCTATTTTTTTCAGGTTAGCTTGCAAATACATTTGGCTTTTGTTTTGGATTGCACGTATGCTTATTTCTAAGCAAGAATTGAATTTCTTAGGCAAAAATAATAGGAGCCAAGAGCAGTGTTTTCCAATCGGGATACGTACTGTGTATCGTTTTTTTTCATTGTATAAATCGAATCAGGATACATATCGCATGTCTTAAGATACGTTTGATGGAAGAGTAGGAGTTTCTAATGTTTAGTTAGACAAAATTTTGGGGGAGGGAGAAATAATTAAGGCAGGGTGGGGAAGGAGGGTATTTATATTACACTTAAACTCAAAACTCTTTTTTTTTGGCTTGATACAAAATGGCAAGAATTCATCCCTATTTATACTACTCAATGGAAGGGTCTAGTCCAAAGATATTTTTATATAAGATAAACTTTGAGGCAGATTCTAGAATTACAGATGTAACTAATTCACACATAAAAATCTAGATATTTCACAAGGATATTGTAGAATTTCTAGATGATAGATATTATAGAGTTTCTAGAAACTAGATATTTATATCTATTTCAATAATATCTTTCATCTTTGAACTTTGTCAATTGGGCTTATTTGCCAAAATACTAAATCTAGTTTATTCTTCAACAACAATAATCATAATTAATATACGATTAGAAAGTAGTTATACCTAATGACATCAACCGACTATACTTACACTTACCAAAATAAAATGTTTTTAAGATGCAAAATTTCAAGTCTCTCAACTGGGGTCTATCACATTAAGGCTTTCTCCTACCTTAGCTATGAAAAGAAAAGAAGAGTTTCTTTAAACTTTTGGCACAAGCTATTATATAATGCACTCTCTTAAATATACTATTGGTGATGTTTTTTGGAAAAAAAAAAAAAATTCTCTTTCTTTTGGTTGGTTGAATGGCTAACAAAAATATCCTCATTCACCAAAACAAATCTTCTTCTTTTTTCCCTAGTATTTTTCTTTTCATAGCCCACAAAATTATTTATTTTTTGACATTGTAGCAAACTAAAAAAAAATTGGCAATACTATTTCAATAACAATGGGTGAACTTGCGAACTTGCTCTAATTAATCTCCTAATGAGGCGTAACATTGCCCTTGTATGATTCAGGCAAAACACAATCGAATTATGGTTCTTTGCTCTATTCAAGCTAGCCCTACGTTGAGGTTGAATTTCTATCAAGTGTTTGAATATCGCCATAATTAGATCAAATGGCTTAGATTAATACGTTTGGGGTTCCGCTTCTTAAAATAAGGTACTTTTTTCATATAAGTAATCGTAGGATACGTACCAAATTAGGATAAGCGTATAAATCATAGGATACACGATCGTATCGTAGGATTTTTATACAAAAAGAATACAAGGTGCGATACGTATAGTTTTCCGAAAGAGACAATACGAATCGTAGGATATGTATCGTGTATCGTAGGTTTTTAACAACTATGGCCAAGAGTAGGAATGTTAGTGTGACTTCCATTTTTTATCTAGTAGCTATTTTGATTAAAGTGCCCAGTCACGTGGAACACCTGTTAGTTGGGTTTAAGATAGCAGTGATGATGTCTACAACCTCCACTTTCTCTTAGATTCATCTCCTTGTCGATAAACACTTAAGTTCGCACGGGAACTGGAGTATCTTACTCTTCCTCCTCTCTTTTCCTCACTCTTGTGATTGATACTTTCTACTCCTGCACTTTTTCATATTTAAATTGGGATCTCTTTGATTTGATATTCAGGCATGTCACAGCCCAAAAGCTGTTCGTAAGACCCTTAGAGTTTTTCCAGATCATTGCACGCTTCAATACAGTATACCTTGTAGAACTCCTTTAAAGTTTTTTTTTTTTTGAATGGCAGAAAATTCTTTAAAATTTTGTGGGAATAGAATTTTGGTTTCACTTTGGAAGCTATTTTTGGGTCTTTGTCTGATTTCTGTTAAGGAAGCAAAATTATTTAGACGTTAATGCTGGTGGTAAAACACTTCTGAGATAGTAGTTGACCGGGAAATGGTGTTATGTGTCTCTTTCTTGGGTTTTTGAATTTTCATCTATAGGTCCTCTGACAATATAAGTTAAGTAGTATCTTTCTTAATCATTAATTCTGACTCTGTACCTATAAGAGCAGGAAGGTCAATCGGTTAGATTTTCAGGTTAAATTCCTCCAGTCTCCTTTCATGTTTTTCTACTAGTTTTGAAACTTTTTCGTGCTGAACAACCTGGTCCTTTTCGTGCTTATTTTTATAAAGAACAAATTCTCCTCTTATTATTTTGGCTTTCCTTTGATGTTGATGGAGCTTCTTGCCTTTTTCTTGAAATTGTTCTGGTAGGAGTATCCTGTTGTTCTGAGCTCCCCTTGTTATTTGTTGCAGCTGGGGCGGATCGAGCAGGCCTGATTTCACATGCAAAAGCACTGAAGGTAAGTTGTCCCTAAGTGTCGTGATCAAAAAAAGAAGTTGTCCCTAAGTGTGCATAATTTCATAGTTTTCTTTTACTTCTTGTAGCTATTGATTAACATACTGTGATAGAACTAAAGTGAAAGTGAAACTCTTGGGGAAAAAGTTAGCCATACTGTTGCTGGCCTACATCAGATAAATTTATGTTTGTGATGACTTACATTTTCCTCTCGACAATAATATAGATCTTCTATGAGTTGCTTTTAAAATACCATTATGCTGAATTCGCACTCTGCGGAGCTGTTGTTAAACACGCAGTCCATACGATGATACTTTGGCATGCACACCTACTAAAAGACATGCATTCTATTCAAATGTGATATTGAAGTATTGGGGGAGGAAGACACTCTTAAATGCATATATTGACTTGTGGTTCAACTTATAATGTAGAAACTGAAGCATGGTTTATCGACTCATTTGAGGAATGGAGGAAGGCCAAAAACCTTAGCAACTTTGTTTTGCTTGGACATTCTTTTGGAGGTTATGTTGCTGCTAAATATGCTCTCAAGGTGATTGCATTCCTTTAATGATGTTTGAAGCTTAATACATGTAACATGGCTTTTCGAATTACTGATGTCAATGCTATTTTTTTAATAGCATCCTGAGCACATAAAACACTTGATTTTAGTGGGAAGTGCTGGCTTTACATCAGAGCAAGATAGCAAGTCAGAGCGCCTAATCCGTTTTGCAGCAACGTGGAAAGGAGCTGTGTTAAAGCATTTATGGGAGTCTAATTTTACTCCTCAGAAGCTTGTTAGGTGATTATTATTTTTTCCTTAACTCCTTTCAGACGTTTGTTTGAAACAATAACATTGTATCTTGAGGGAAAATTTTCTATGCTTAATGTCAGTTCACTTGGTAGTGTGTACTGGCCCTTTAGTTCATGCGTTTATTATGGTGTTAAGTACCCAATATGCATAAATTTGCATCAATGACGCAACAAATGGCCATTTTGTACACTTGGAACATAGATCACTATACAATCCATGAACTAAAGGTCCAGCCTTACTTTGGGTAACGGCACCTAGTCTGCATTTGTTGAGTGCTCTTAGTTCAGATGGCACTTGTTTTCTTTATGACAACGAATTCCAGAAGTAAGACTTATCTGTTCTTGGCCTTTTTGGTGGGAATTTGTTTTGCAGAGGTTTTGGTCCATTTGGTCCAAATATGGTCCGAAAGTATACTAGTGCTAGATTTGGTTCATATTCAACTGGCCAGGTTTTGACACCAGAGGAGTCTAGATTACTGACAGGTACTTTAAAAGGTTTTGGCCTTGTTCTCTTTCTTTTTTACCCCATTTTCAAAAAAAAATTTCAAAAAGATTCCTTCTTTTCAAAAAAAATCTCTCTCTACTCATTACCTCATTATTTTATTTCTCTCTCTAGCTCTCTCTAATCATTATCTCATTATTCTCATTTTCAAAAACTCAGCCAAACACTATCTCAAAAATTCTTCTAAAAAATTTCTTTTCAAAACCCATCCAAACACAGCCATTCTGTTGATTTTTTCCGTGACTACAGTAGCTAATAATTTCTGTTTCAATTGAAGATTATGTGTACCATACTCTGGCGGCCAAGGCGAGTGGAGAGCTGTGCTTAAAATATATATTTGCCTTTGGAGCATTTACTCGGGTGCCTCTTTTGAAAAGGTGCGGTGATTCAACTCCCTAAATGGGTTTAATAAATATGTGGAAGTAATTTCCTATGTAGAGTGTAGATAACCATTACTGCTACATGTACATGGCATGTGTTTGTCTTGCAGAAATAGAATTGTATTTGATTTTTGTAAAGTCACTGAATTTTGGCATATGTCGTTGCAAATTGATGGGATATATATATGAGTGGAGTACTTATCGCCCTCTTGTCAAACGGAAAAAGGAAGAACTTAGGAAATACTACACAGGGTTTGATGTCGGGAGTCTTGTTTGTCCAAACAAAATGGCTAAAGCAATACTACATAGTGTTTACCGGCAATCTTAAATAATATGACTTCTGTATTTTTGCATTTTAATCGCCCTCCTCAGAAGGGTTGGAAGAAGTAATTCTTATTGCTTTTGGGTGCAGTGCATCTGAGTGGAAAGTGCCAACGACCTTTATATATGGCTACGATGATTGGATGTCATATGAAGGGGCCGAAAAAGCTCGCAAGGATATGAAGGTCCCCTGTGAAATTATAAGGATTCCTGAGGTCTCTCTCTCTCTCTCTCTCTCTCTCTCTCTCTAATGTGAAGAGAAATTTGTCTAGTGTTAGTTTGAAGTTTATTAAGAAGTTCTCTTAGCAAGTTATTGTTGTATATGATTGCAGGGTGGTCACTTTGCTTTCGTAGACAATCCAACTGGCTTCCACAACGCTGTACTATATGGTTGCCGGGGGTTTCTTCCCCGTGAACAGGATAACGACTCTCTTCCTGAAGGTCTGATATCTGTCTAAAAGGAAGCACGTGTTGCTGGTATCGATATTTTTTTGGGGGGGCGAATAACGAGTCTCATACATCCACATTTAGGAGTCCCAGTTAAGTCATTTTTAAAGAAGAAAAAGGAAAAAATTGTCTGTTGTAGTTCTGTGCAACTTCCCATGTATGTAGCATATGGTTCTGCAATATCTTTGTACAGACACCTGATTATTTGAGAGCTTGTGTGGTATGGTATGGTTTGAGCATGTGTTGTATACTGTGTAATGAATATGTTCAGAATTGCAACTTAAGATTCTTGTACAACTGTTACTGTCATCATATTTCTGACATTTGTAAATCTCACTTTGTAATAGCGGCAGTTAATTAGTCCAGTAGTTGTGTAGCTGCACTCGGGTGCAGTAGTGAGGTTATGGGTTTCAACTGCTATGGAGCAAAACTCGATAACGATGTTGAGCGGTCGGGTTAGAAATTGGCTAGTAATTTCTTCCAACATGTAACAAATCTCATTTTTCAAGTTGTTGCTTCACATAATTGAGAGATTGTCTCATCTTCATTTGAAGTTTATTTCTGTAGCTTAAAATGTCCTGCACGAGCGACGAGAATATGAAATTATTTACTACGTCAGTTCACTGTGTCATCTGCCCAAGTAGATAGAGATGACAATCGCAAACATAATCTACAATTCATGAGCGACAAGAATATGAAATTACATAATTTCCTATGACATTTGCGTCACATGTAACCGCGTGCTCAGTACTTTTAACATGCTCAAAATCACCCTAAGAGAGTTTCTTAACGCATGCTCCCTGCAGACAATGAAGCAGAAAAAATTTCACAGTACTAAGCCAATCTCAAAAAATCCAAACAGGAAGGGTGCCAAACAAAACCCCTCATTCGACATGTTCATAGTTCCAAAACACAAACTTACGCCCACCAAACCTTGCATTCAATATGTTCATGACTTTTACTCAGAAGAGTACACCTTTGTTGTTCTGAATCTTCAGACCACTTCAATATTAGAAAAAAGATGAGCAATCCAGAGTCTTAATATACATAAGGCCATCCCCAACCAGCCTCGACAATTTTTTCTCTAAAAATAGTAGTGAGCATTGTTTACTTACCCACGTCACTTTCAACACTCCAACAATACTATCTATTCTACTTATTTTTTTAATAAAATATTGTTTTCTCCTCCAATTGAAATACTAGTTTACTCCCGCAAAAGAATAAACAATGGGTTTGGTGCCTTTGGCTTTGTTGCTGCAGAGGAAAGGGGGAGAGAGAAAAGAATAAACAATGGGTTGAGGCGTGAACAGCTCCACACTAGAAATTGATAGAAATAGGTAGGTGCTGTAGAGGGAGCTAATTTATTGAGGTGTTTGTTGAGCCTGTTGGAGCGTGATTTTTTATGTGGTTGCTCTAAGGCAATTTAAGAGCATCCCCAACAGTCTCCCTAAATTTTTCTCTAAAAAAAGTCATGAACAGTGCATATTTTTCATTTTACCAATTCACGTCTCCAACAACCCTCTCTATTACCCTCCCTATTTTTAATAAAATATGATATATGGGGTAAAAGTAAGAGAGAGAGAATAAAAATAAAAATAAAAAAGTAATTTGGGGAGCATGGCTGAGTGATGGAGGGGGAGAGAGAAAGGATTAAAAAAATGGGTAGGGAGTGAATAGTGGCTCCCTAAATGGGGTGTGATTTAGGGAGCCATTGTAGACGTTGCTATTTTATTCACCTGTTTAGGGAGTCTGTTGGAGTCTGTTTTTGGAGGTTGGCTGAATAAAATAGAGATAGGGAGGGGTTTGAGTCATCTGTTGCACTTGCTCTAACAAAGCATAAAGCTTAAATTTCTTCCCACAACTTTGTGCCAAAATACTTATGTCTCATGCCCATAAGTAATGCAGTGGGGAAGTCACGTAATATGAAATGAAGAATTTACTTGAAATTTTCATGAATCACGGAACTGACAATATACAACAAATTTGCAAAAAAAAAAATGTGGTATACAACAAATTTTCCTGAAGAGGAGAGCAATCAGGATTTATATAGTATCATTCCGATGGATTGGATCAACAAAATGCATCTCATGCGATTAGCAAAAAATACAAGAAAATCAAATCCAAACTCCAATGGAGCCACCTTACAAACTCTTTCATTTACAACAACTATCAGTACGTTGCCTAGTTGAATACATATTCATATATCCACATTTCTTTTTTCTTTTTTCCACGGTTTTCTAATTACTTTTGTGGTATATATAGCTGACGCCAATGCTGCAGCAACAGAAAGTCATGCTTCCAGAAAGCCTTACGGGAGAGCCGACATGCTGTGTCTCAGGTTGAAGGACCTCCGGCTGGTGGACCGCGTAGAAAAGCTCAATCCAAACATCTCCTTCGGAGTTTGACTAGACAATGCAAATCCCACCAGTTTTGCAACCACGGCAGCACTGTCGTTTATGTGAGTCATGTCTTTCGTATCGGTCCATAGTCGATTGCACAACTGCAGCCTCCTGTTTTTGGTCTTCAACCCAATGCCCCATTTCTGGTAAAGAGCCTCTCTCTCCTTGGCTGAGAACTTCCTAAGGGCTTGCTTGCTAAGCATCCGCCTCTCTCCGTTGAGAGCACTCTTACTGTTGTCACCCAAAGCACAATAATAAGATGGACATTTGTGGAACTATGTAACACCGACACTTCTAGAGGTCGCCATGTCCCCGAATGGGACAGGAGACACTTGGGGACACGAATTGAACACGCCATGTGGCGTGTCCCTTAAATTAAATTATTTTGGAGGGGGATACTCGGGGGACACGTGATGGACATGTGTGTCCCACATCTACACTCTATGACTCACAATCTCTCTCTCTCCCTCCCTCCCTCTCAATGTAAATATGTATATATCACCGTTGTGTGTCTTACATGTATATATGTGCGTATATAAGAGCACATAACAATGTAAATATCTTACATATCAAAAGAGAAGTGTACTTATTTATGTATATAAATTGTTACTGCATATATATATATATATAGGTTCCACTTCCTATCCGGACTTTTCATTTCCAGACTTTTTATCCAATTTTTTTTTTGACGATCCGATCCGTCCAATGTGTTCAGAAGGTGTTTTCAAGGGTCCTTGCAGAAAATCTTCAAAAAAAAAAACACCAGGAAGGGCTTGATCCAAGCAGTTTTCGCAAAAATATATAAATACAGTTTTTGCGAAAAACTGCTTGATCAAGCCCTTCCCGGTATTTTTTTTTGAAGATTTTCCTTTTGGACCCCTGAAAACACCTCCTGAACACATTGGACGGATCGGATTTTCCAAAAAAAATTTGCAACACAAAAAAACCCCATTTTTTCCTTAAATCCAGGAGTGTGGATAAGAAGTTTGGCCGTATAATATATATATATATATATAATTATTCATTTATGATTGCCGTGTCCCCCGTCCATGTCCATTTTTTTAGAATTTCCGTGTCTGTGTCCGTGTTTGTATCCGTATCCGTGTCCATGTCCATGCTCCATAGTTGTGGAACATTTTTTTTCAGAAACAAATGGTGAAAAAAGAGATGAAAGAATATTAATAAGTACCTTGTCTCGTGTGTGAAAATCTGACCATCAATCACAAGTTTGCTCCCATGAGTTAGAGCAGACTTAAGAAACGACAATCGTCTGATCTCCACCTCCACGTAAACAGAATCGGATGGATCACCTTGAAAGAGCAAGAAGAAATATGTTCTACGGATCAACGGTACATTGCACGCATCCCAAAGTTCGATTATATCTCTCCTCTTAGATTCAAATTCCAAAGTCCAATTTGAAGGGGACTGCTGCAGAGAGTCCTGCACCAATGCCGGAACATTATCTTCCACAGGTTTTTCTGCCTCGGCGATCTCTGACTTGGGCTCCTGTACATCAAAAAACATATCCATTGTTTGATCAACTAAGGATGTTCACAGTCAAGATTCACACAAAAAGCTAAATCCTTAAATGCGTGGATTCACAGCATGCATCTTTTTCCTCGTTTTGAAGTACTTTTACAGTAACTTATATGTATACATGCTGTATACTGTCTCTGCATGATTTATAGTACACTATGCCAATGAATGCAAATTTCGTGAAATGCTGAAAGGGGAAAATAAAGAATGTTAAAGAAAGGTAGAACTGGATGCTCACCAAATCATCACCAGATTGGTGCTCAGTTTCAGATTTTGCTACGTCATTGATTTCACTGGCGCGATTTTGGATCTTACAGACATCACCATCACTTAACATCTCGGTTTTCTCCTCCTTTTCATGCACAGAAATTTCCTGGTCTTTTCCACTCAACTTTGCCACACTAGAAACACTTTTTAAACCAGAAAGCTTCAGTTCATAATCAACTTCTGGTTTTCTGGGGAAATCTTTCTCAAGACGATTCGGTAGTGTATTCTCAGTATGATCTGCTTTCTCAAGCAAAGGGGATGATGCGATAGGCATGAGAACTGCTCTACAGCTTCTGCTTCTATATAAACTCATGCTTCTACGGCCAGATGTATGATCCGATTCAGAGGAACTAGAGGATTGTTCCATTATGTATGAACTGACAAGATAGTCTATAGTTTTCTGCAGTTCTTGAATTTTCTTCTTCAAAGCTTCACAAGTAGGGTCAGATTGAACATGACTCAAATCCCCAACTTCCTTCTTTGGTGATAATGTTGCTTCGGGTTTGAAGTTCTTCGGTGATATTGGTGCATCGTGTTTGAAGTTCTGCGGTGATATTGGTGCATCGTGTTTGAAGTTCTCCAGTGATAATGGTGCATCAGGTTTGAAGTTACTCTTTACGCTTGATTTTTCAACTTCAATACACCGAACTTCCTTGCATTGATCTTCTGAATCTTCTTCATGTTTTTGAGAAGTCATTTCCCAACCTTGTGAAGGGTCAGGTCCGAAAAGTTCGTCAATAACCCTTCGCGGAGAGATGCCATTAGACAGAAATTGGTCTTCACATTGGTCTAGAAGGTCGAAATCGGTTTTGTTGGAATTATGGCTATCATAGATATCAGAGAAATGAGATGGGTTTGATGTAGCATCTGAGCGAAGAGGATCTACCACCTCTGAAGAATCTGATGCTGAATATTCGTCTAACGACGACGTGTTTGGCATGTAAGGTACCATGAGCTGACCATGTTCAGCCTTAAAAACAGGGAAAAGCTACAAGAATTAGAATCATGAAATGCAACTTTCAAATTAAATTCATGTGAAGGGATCTAAAAGGAAACTGCCGTACCAATGACCTTGAAACTTTATATTCACTCACTGATTGTAACAAATTGTGAACACTAGATTGAGCGTGATCTCGTTGGTTTTTAAGCTCTTGGATCTCTTTATCCATCTGCACATTGAAAGGATGGCCAAACAAAAGAAGAGCCCCATTAATATAATTAGCCCGGGGATATTTGATGATCAGCCAAGCCCGAAATTATCATTTAGCACAGTTAAGACGAAATTTCAAACAGGAGTTCGCAATCTTCAACAAATGTAGCATAGTAGTTTCATGGACAATTGGCATGCTCATGTGTACCATAAAAGTCAGATGTATTCGTTCGGTTCCATTACCTTTTCAATGAGAAGTTCCTTCTCTCTCAGTAACCCTGCAGGATTGGGGATAGCAGCCGCTGATCCTAAACTCCTCAACTCGCCCTCCAGTCGAGCCAACTCTTTCTGTAACTGCTTTACTAATGCCTTATCTGACATCACTACGTTCACCTGCGCATTGACACTAACCTGCTTGGCACAAGTAGCAAACAAGAGGGTGTTTCTTGATTGCTCAACGTGACTGCGTGCAGGGCTTATAGTGCAAATGATGGCAGTCCTTGCATTGCCTCCTAACGAGTTCTGTAGTATGCGTGTCAGCTTTGAGTCTCTATAAGGTACGTGTACATTTCGTCCTTTGCTGCACCCAATCATGTCAAGAATTTGAAGAACAAGAAATTAGGCTATTCCAAACTATTATGTTCAGGTGATCATATTGAACATAGAAGTTCTAAAATTCAAAGTAAATATGAAAAAAATGGAAGTAATCTAAGTTGTTTTCTTTGTTGATCGAAAAGGGTGCAAGAACCATGTTAGGCCGGAATTTTAAAAGAACCTCAATGTGAAAAACATTATGTTCTCTGTTGGAAATTTTAGAATTTTGTATGAATGAACTCGGGGTAGTCGAAGGGTCTCCCGGGGCAACCAAAGAGACCCATCTCGTGGGAGTTGATACGTGCGGTTATAACCTCCCCCATGATGTGAGTTAATGGCAGACTTCATGTCAATCATTGTGGTGGTTTCGACATTAATTGGAGCATGGCAGCTCAAGGGTCTTCCTTATTTGCATAAATGTTTGCAATCCCGTATTGAGATAGCTACCAGAAATTTTGAGTCCCACTATTCATCCCAGAAACACGTTTTTGTGAGAGAGAGACAGATAAGGTTCAGTTCGCCAAAGCGTTCATCGGAGGTGTTCCAACGTTCGTGGTTCAACCGTTTTAGCCCGGGAGACAGACGCCAATTCACCTGTAACACCCTCGGTAGGCGGCGAACATGTTTTAAGGAGCCTGTGATTTTCACAGGACTCGGTTCGGTTTTGTATATTCGATTTCCTGTTTTTACACAATCTGTTATTTCAATTTCTGTAATTGTAATTTGTGTACGTATATCAATGCAATTGTTCTTTGGAATTCTGTGCCGTTGTAAATTTTCCCAACAATCTTCTATTAACATGAATGTATAACATAAGGTTTCCAGCAATAAGATCTAATCTGATGATTATAACTCTGCAGCTCTGCTATAAATGTCTACCAATTAGAAAGACAGACCATACGACATGTAAAGGAGAAACTCACCTCAGTTTGCGAATAACAGTTCCAAGGGTAAGTAAACTGCGGTTAATATGGCAACCCTCTTTCAATCTTGAACCAGCTGATAACGTTTGAGAAGCACGCTCACTTCCCGCAAGATCAACGAAATTCTGGATAAAGAAGCCAACTTAGGTTTACATTTCCCAATTCCCACTTGTTGTCTTGTTAAAATAGGAACTTCGTCGCAATAATTATCTACTAGCCATTAAATCTCGGTTGTAATAAAACCACGTACCACAGAAGCTGTAAGAATACTCGAGGTTTCAGCGTCTAAAAATACACGAGCGGAACTTTCAATTGTCTGCAGAAGTCCATGATTAGGTGGAGAAGTCAATGAAGAGGATAACCACTCCAAACATGTGTTAGTCGATATAACTGCAGATCGAAACGATAGCATACCAGTCGGATAATTTGATGAGATCTGGAGCTCACTTCATTCAGAGAGGTCTCTCCTATGTGTCTTTGAGCTGCACAAATGGAAGAAATCTCAATAGACGCGCAAGAATGTCACAGTCCACCAAAAAAACAAAAATGTGACTGCTTTGCCCATTCATTCTCACCTTCACAGACACAAAGGAGCTCCTTTAGATGGCTCCAATCCCTCAAAGTCTCCTCTGTAAGTTTCTCAACAACGGTCCCTTTCTGCAGAAGAAAGAATAGATCAAGTTAAGATGTTTGCAACCGATCTGTTCAACTTCATTTGTTTTCAAAGAAAGTATAATATGCACCTCTGGGTCATCAAGGATACGAAGTTGAGTACTTTCGGGGTTTAGGAGGTCTCGGACAGCTTCATTGTAAATCTCCATGGCAGAGAATTTCATTACGAATTCTCTATCATTATGCTACATGTTTGAAAGAAACAAAATATGAGGTCATGAATTAGGAATCATAAAATAAGCATCAGAAATGTAAATGGGAAGGGTGACAACGTTTTGGATTTACCTTGTCTATGTAGTCGAATATATCGGCCATTGTATGTTCAGTAATGCCAGACATAGTGTACGTTTTCCCACTGCTTGTCTGCCCATAGGCGAAAATAGTCGCTGGAAAAAAGATTTTTCTGGTAAAAATTACAATGAATCTTAGGCAAGAAAGGAAATACAAGGATGAGATGAAATGAATACGGACCATTTATGCCGCTGACAACTGAAAGAGTAACTTCTTTAGCTCCTTCCTCGTACACCTGCTTTGTGGAGGTGTCGCAACCAAATACTCTATCTGCTCCCGGAACATTGGCAAAAGCAAATGATCAAACAAGATGAATATTTATGGTAGGAAAAGGATCCAATGAACCAACTTGATTATTTATGAGAGCAAAATACTATACGCTTTGCTCAAATCTTAGTTCAATCTTAAGCACCTTCTTTGTCAGCTGACTCATAAAAAACTTCCATCCGAGTCATATATTTTGTATGTATTGCTTGAACGAATTGATACAAGTATATATGAATGCAAAGAAACCAACTTGTACAAATTGTACCAAATGAAAACCTGCAAATTTGCTTACCAAACGTATAAGCTGCCGGAAACATTGACCTTTCTGCTATGCTATTCTTGTATATGATTGTGCTATTGTTGATGCACTCCCAATCTGAAACATCATTCCTTGCAATTTCTCGGTCATTCAATGGCCTCAATCTGACCGAAACAAATATCCTCTCGTCGTGGCCATTGGATTGTACATCCCATTGCGATAGCTCATCCCCGCTACTTGACCCCATTTCTCCCCCCTCTCTATTCTTCCAATTCTACCACACCTGCAAACGAGCCGCTATAAAAGCAAAATAGGTAAGCGAAACTCGTCGCACTTTGCCCTCTCATGCGCAAACATGAGAGGGTACGTACAAAGATCGAAATTTGAAGGCCCTCAAATTTCTCCTAAACTCAAGGGTAGACTAGACAAAATCTCAGGTTGTTACATACTTACATTTTAATCTCAGGTTGTTCATATTGAAGTGACAAAATTCCAGAGGCTTTGTTAAACCTCTGGAGCTCTCACCGGCTTTCGTGAAACTTCGAAGATTTTTTTTTACAACTCAATGGGACAAGATGTTTTCTCTTCAGCTCCGGAAAAAGTTGTTGATGTCCTTTGATTTCTATCACGAAACAACAGAAACTCAATAAGCTTTATCTGAAAATTTTACAACTATATATAAGTCCGCCCACCCAATAAATTATTTCTCCTAATCCACACTTGAATCTTGCGTTGTATGTGAGTAATGTCAAAAATACAGAATCCTCAACTCATTCATATACATGCATATATGGATATGCATATGCAATGCGGGCTATGCACATGTATCACAGGTCTACCATGTCTTCGTACACAGTAATGTATGACGTGTGACGGAAAATTCAATGTACTCACGAACAAAAACATGTGAAGTCGAAAACTTTTCATGAATTCGATTACTTTACAATCGAAAAGATTGGAACACAACGTCGGGACAAAAACATGTGAAGTTGGAGGAAACTTTTCATGAATTCGATTACTTTACAATCGAAAACAATTGGAACCCAATGTCCGGAAACAGATGAGTTCAGAGCCATTTAAATTTTTCAAGAACTTTCATAATCCTAAATTCTTGAAAGATACCAATTCAGGGGAAAAAAAAACCCAGAAAATGGAATTTCTACAAACATTTGGTCTTCAATTTCTCTCACCTTACCAAGATTCAAAAGAACACAGAATGTGAACTGAATTGGCCTCAGGGAAAAAAAGAAAAGAGAGAGAGGGTTGAAGGTGACGGTTCAGTTATGGTGATAAAAGAAAGGGGAAAGAAAGAGAGTGGATAGGCTTGAAAAAAGCGGAAAAGTCGGAACATTTGAGAGTGTGGAAAGAAAGCCGGCGAGAAATCGGGAAAACATTGAAATGAATTTGAAAAATGGTAAGAGGGAAATAGAAAGAAGAAAAGCTGCAACTCTCTCTCTCTCTCTCTCTAATTTTGGGTTAGTTTGAAATAAGACCCGCCAACGGCCAACGACTTGAACCAGAAGTAACCGAAAACGTGTTAAAAATTACTGCTACCGGGAAAGAGGGACATAAGTTTAGCGGTATTTGAGATAACTACTTTTGTCGTTTGCTTTAGTAAGAGAATACTACCTTGTTTGGAGTGAAATTTTGGATGTTTGTATGGTGGAGTTAGTTCTTGGATGCTTGTATGGTGTCAATATACCCATCTAAAACTTGTCAACAGTTTGACTATGGGTACCAATGAAGAGTGCACTGAGATAGTGCACACATATGATTTTGGGGAGCCACTTTAATGGTTTTATGCAAATGATTGGAGGTGTTTTTTTAATTTTTGAATATTTTTTTCAGTTGTTTTTTTTTGGAAATTAGCTCAATTGGATAATTGTAAATTAAAGAGTTGATATGATGTTCCAATATTTTTTAAGAATTTAGGACTTGTAGTCTGAGCAAATTTAATCCGAAAGTTACTCATATTGGAACTCCAGCAATTTATTCAGATTTCAAGTCCGAATGTAAGTTTTTGTGGACTTCAACTAAGAAAAACTCCTCTCCAAAAAAAACTAAGAAAAACTCCTCTCCGCCGAAGTAACTATGACTGGTATATTCAACTAAATTCGATAAGCAACCATGTATCATTTGGAAGCCAACATCTTCTTAATAAGACCCTATAACACAATTGAGAAACACATTTGAAGGAAATTTGAACGACCCTATAAACTTAATGAAACTAACTCTCAAAAAATAAAAGAAGTACATCAAGCTCGGGGGAGAAGGGAGGGGACTCCAACCTTGGTTGGAGAAATTAAAACATCTAATGGGTCAAAGCCTAAAAAACACCCATAGTGACGAACCCAAAACACCTAAAGGCCTAGCCCAAAAAGGACATACCCAATACAACAATTAAGCCCAAACCAAAGGGGCCAAAACCTTAGATGCAAACAACGAGATGTACTTGAGACTCCGGATCACCACCATCAACGCAAAGGGAACATACAAACGGCATCTGCACCGTCGTGAATCCCCCACATGATCTGACTCCAGAAGCAATCGCCAAGATTTGCCAACACGAACCCACAAACGGCTAGAAAACACACCAACAGGATCTTGTCCGCCATCGCAAAAGCCACCATTCGCTCTCTGCAATACAACCGCAGATCATAAAAAGCCCGAACATCAAACCGGTATAGAACATACACTGGCGGCAGCACCCCCTACCTCCTATATTCCGAAACACCTACCACCGTATCGACCACCAATGCCACCCAGACACCTCCACCTCCACCGAATCCTCCCCACCGCCTCCAAGACATCTGGTAGCTTCCACACCCACCGCCTCTGCTCAACACAGATGCCTCCACCTCCACACCCTCCACCGCAGCTGGGCCAAAAACCCTAACTATTTGTACGAGCTAACTAATGTATTAGTACATATTTGATGGTTTTTTTCTTCTTTTTTTTTTATTTTGGCCTTGTGGTGGGGGTTGCCCAATGTAGGGGTGTACAAGAAAACCGATCCGATCCGATCCAGACCGAACCGGTCGATTTGGTTAGGTTCTACGGTTCATTGGTTAGGTTATGGTTCTAAAAAACTAAGAACCGGTAATTATGATTCGGTTACTGGTTCTCAATTTCAGAACCACGGTTAGAACTGAACTGGACCGTATAACATTAACATTATATATATATATGTGTGTGTGTGTGTGCGCGTGTGCACGCATATATTTAATATTTTTATACATATACAAAATTATGTATCTTGATTTGGTAAGTTAATATTTTTTTTTTTCTAATAAGGTATTCTTTTATGTCTATTTAGAATAAAACTATTTTGTTAAGAAATTTTTAATATATTAATATAATCTACTAATACCAAATTACCAACTTCAATTCTTTTTTGTTCCACCTTAATTTCACGATTGCTACTCAAAGAAAAACCCAATTCTCTTACTCTGTAATCTCGATCTGCTTCCTAATTTTTTTTTCCTTTCATCTTTCTTTACAATATCTCTTGATTCTTCCAACCCTAAAACTATTTATTTTATGAATTGTTTTAGTGCTCTAAATTCTAAATAATCGTTTGAATTCATATGTTGTGGTAAAGTGTTCCTTAATCGGGTAGAACTATAACCAAACCAAACCGGTCCACTCTTGCGGTTTGGATTTGGACAGGTTCTACATGTGTATTGATTAGTTTTTGGTTCTTAATTTTCTAGAACCGGTCAAAATGGTCCGGTTACTGGATTTTTAGAGAACCGGTCCAATCCGGACCGTGTGCATCCCTATAATGCCCAAGTCTGGGGACTTGTTAAGCTTATCCTTGGGCCGGCCCTGTCCATACCGCTAATTTGGTTTGTCTTGTCGTAATTTTGATCAGACATTCGTATAAATGTAAGTGGACTACGTTTTTTCTTAAAGTTTTGCTCAAAGCCGTTAAATATGTTTGCAAGATGAATCATATTGATTTATTTCAATTTGGGTTGTATCTCCAAAAACATAGCTTAGAATAAGCTCTTCAAAACATGCCACTGGGAAGCGATTCAATAACTACAGCTACCATTTCTTTATTTTGGTCCGATCGCCTGAGAGCATCTCCTACCCATCTCTCACTCTTTCTCCATTTTGGAGACTCAAAAAAATCTATTTTATTCAAAAAGCAAATATGGAGAATGAACAACTCCAACCCAAATTCTCCATTTTTCATCTCTCAAATTACCTCCAAGATTTTGCTCCCAAAATTCTCCTCCTAAAATTCCCTTTCAATTCGATCCACTTTGAAGAGTCACTTGGTCTTTTCCCGGAGTTTTTGTCTAGCCTTACTTTTAACACCCCCGGCAAGCTTTAGCCTTTAATCCCCACTTTTAGATCGAAGTTACCAGCAAAAAAAAAAAAAAACCTTTTCTTTCCGAAATGAATTTCCCCAAATTTAAGCCACCAAATCCAAGCTTTCTAGATGAAGAAATGGAAGAGGAATAGTATGTTTCCAACACTAATGTATTTATATTTAATGTCATTTCAAATTGTATTTATACCTATGTAATATTAGGCTCATTTTGAAGATACTATTAATATCTTTTCAATGATATAAATTTTATAAAAATTGAGTCTATAATGTAAAAGTTATATGTCATTCAAGAAAATTTAGTCAAAAGAAATTAGGATATGGTTGGTATTGTAATTTGTTATCAATACATCCAAAGGATAAAATGGTGATTTTAAGAAAAAAAAGTAGAAATGGAGATGGGTCTCCATTTGGTGGGAGATTCTCCAAATATGGAGGATGGGAGTTGGGTCTCCATTTTGGAGACCCCAAATGGAGATGGGTTGGAGGGCATGGATTCTCTAAAAAGGAGATTTGGTTCTCCAAAATTGAGATTTGGAGATGGGTAGAAGATGCTCTGAAAGGGCCCAAAAGAAAGATTGTTGTTTGTTCGACAATTTTTGATCTCTTATTGGGGACCTTTTACTAGAATTCAAAACCCAAAGTTAAGTTTTGATCATCTGTTAAGAGAAAAAAAAAACCGAATAGATCTTGTAGGATTCCTACGCAATTCTGCGATTTCTTTCGATTTTTTCTCTACTTGTCCCGTTTGAAGAAATGAAGGATCTCGAAGAATCAAACTTTCTTTTTTCCGGTTGTTGAATGAACGTGTTAGATTTTGAATCCTTGTGACTAATGAAACCAAATGATCTAAACAAAAGTTAAACCACTATTATGGATTTCACATAAACTTGGACGCAAGTGTACATCGTTCCTGTCTTCGATCAATGTGATATTTTTGCCGGGGCGACCAACCCGATAAGCTGAAGAAAATGAATGGTTGAAATTCCTTTGATTGAGCCTGAGATGAACCCTTTTTATTTGTCATTTTTTGGTGCAAGGGAAACAGTAGTTATTTATTAGTCGTTACCTGTGAGCCTGTGCAATCTGGGGTGTTGTGTATCCCTTGGCCGTTTGACCGTGTTTCGAACGATTCGGATGTGTTTTGATTTTCTAAAAGATAAATCAAAATTAAATTAAAATTGTCAAACGCATCTGAACTGTCCAAAACAAGATTGGACGGCTGAGGGATGCTGTGGTCCAAGCCTGTGCTCCAAAATCAGTGTAGGCCCGTCCAAGGTTGTTAGTTAGTACTGTATAACTCAACAAAAGTACTAACTTATACTCGACAACTCAAGTCTCTAGATGATCTGAATCAACTAATCAGCGGTTAATTAGCTTAATGATTTCGCAGATGTGGTTAATTAGATTAATGATTTCGCAGAGGTGGTGGTTCTCTGTTGTTGACTTGACTCTATTGATCAAACTTCGGACATCTTCCGCAAAATGTGCTTTTGTCTTGATAAAAGAAAATCGAGATAATTAAATAATCATCTTACTTTTGGATATCACATAAGTTTTTATTCGGCCCACTTCATCCCGCCCAAGAAATTAAGTACTCTATTTTGATGTAATTTGTCTATCTTTTTGGCTTGGGTGCACATAAGAGGGTGTTATGGTAAGGATTTTTAGAATAAATTGATTTTTCACGATTTTTTATGTGATATATTGTGAGATGGCCTGTTCTTGATTTTTTTTTAAAAATTATTTTTTGTTAGTGGAACACCCCCTAAGTTTATTATCTTTGTGTTTTAGGTCGATTCATTTGTTAGTGCAATTAGACTTTATAAAATAATATTATTGTGATAGATTTGTGAAAAAAAATATTCTAGAAGAATAGTGGATTAAATTAGAACGCTGCTACACGCACAACAACTCTACACAACAGCTGCACAACAAAGACCAAAACGACGTCGTTTAGTTTAAGGGAAAAAAGAAAAGAAAAACCCAGAATTTCCCCAAAATCTGAAAACTCCGTTCCCCTTTCGTTTGAATACAGAAGAAAGAGGAGAAGGTGAGAAGAAGATGACGAAGATTGCCACCACGGGCGACCACCACCACCACCACCATCGCAGACGAAGACGGGCGTGGAACAAGAAGAGAAGCTACTGTACATAGCCGACGCAGACGGGCGTGGAACAAGAAGAGAAGCTACTGTACATAGCCGACGCAGACGGGCATCGAACAAGAAGAGAAGCTAATGGTGATGAACCAAAAATTAAGGACCCTAATTTTTTCGGGAACCCTAATGCCACACACACACACACACACACACAGAGAGAGAGAGAGAGAGAGAGAGACCTCAAGGTATGGCGTCGGGGTCGCGTCGGGATCGACTCCTCTGGTTCGATCTTCTTCTTCTATCCACTTCTTGGATCGTCTTCTCCTTCGATCTTCTTCGTCGTCGTCTTCTTTTCATCTTGAAAGGGGAACAGGGTTTTCAGATTTTGGGGGATTTTTGCGTTTTTTTTTTTAATGAGAAAAACGGTGTCGTTTTGCTCCTTGCTGTGTAGTTGCTGTGTAGCATTGCTGTGTGAGTAGCATTTTCGATTAAATTAGTACATCCATACAATCCATCAATTCCATACAGCTGGTGATTCATATACTTTTATCATCCAAGGACCCAAGCACATGAAAAATCATCCACCAAAAAGTCCCAGATTCTAATTACACACACTTACAAAATTCAAAATCACAGAAAATAAAGTCACATTATGATGAGGCCCTTTAGCCCCACCACCCCCTGTCATCATTGATCACAAACAGAAAAACAAAAACAAAAACAAAACAAAAAAAAGGAAAAAGAAAAAGAAAAAGAAAAAAAAACAAATGACAGAAAAAGAAAGATGAACAGAGAGAGAGAGAGAGAGTGTCTCACTCATTGTTTTCTCCTCCTTCCTTTATCTTCACCAGATCCAATGAGTCCTATCTAATAACAATTGGGTTTTCAAAATCCAAATTCAAAACCCCCTCAAAGATTCAATCTTTATCAATTGGGTTGTTGTCGATTTGGTCTTTAAATTTCGCCAATAACCCACTGTTCTGATTTTCTGAAAACCTTAGAGGGAAACAAACCCAAATTCGAAACCCCTCAAAAGATTCAATTTTTCACTTTTGGGGCGTCAATTTCGGTAATTATTCACTGTTCCCAAATTCGAAACTCCTCAAAGATCCAAATTTAACATTTGGGTCTTCAATTTTGCTAATTACCCGCTGTTCTGGTTTTCTGAAACCCTAAAAAAAGGAAACCAGAACCTTCAAAATCAGAGAAAATGACGACGAGAGGCAGCAGGTCAGAAAAAGTGAAGAGAATCTTCCAACAATTCGATTCCAACAGAGATGGCGGCCTGAACCGTGAAGAAATGGCTTCCTTAGTGGTCGCCGTAAACCCTCGCGTCAAATTCAGCGACGAGCAAATTAACGCGATTTTGGACGAGGTTTTCAAAACCTACGGCGATTTCATCGACGGCGAAAAGGGATTAACCTACGACGGCCTTTTACGGACCTACGACGACGGCGCAGGCGACGTTGATCGCGATTTTGATGCCCTAGGGCTTGAATTGAAGCCCGACAGTGGAGCCGATGACGTGGCGTCTTCGTCTTCGATAGCCGACGAGCGGGCGGTGGCGGTGGAGCCGGCAAAGAAGCAGCGGACGGCGGCGTGGGCGGCGTCGCCGAACCACGGGATCGTGTTCGACGACACGTGGAAGGTGGTGGATGATTTGGAGATTTTGATCAAGCGGTTGAAAACAAAGCAAGTGAAAGATGGGAAAATGAAAGGAGATAATGGAAACAATAATGATGTGTTTTCGGATGCTGGGTGGTCTAGAGAATTAGGGCCAAGTTCTGAGGAGAAAAGGGTAGTTTGGGAAGAATCAGGGCATGATTATGCTGTTTTTGTGAAAGATTTGAGTGTTTTGAGAACAAGGGCAGATGGGGCAAGATCAAGAGAAGAGGCATTTGATGGGCATATGGCCATTGGTAGGGTTTTGTATGAGCATCAGTTGTACAAGGAGGCTTTGGTGAGTTTTAAAAGAGCTTGTGAGCTTCAACCAACTGATGTGAGGCCACATTTCAGAGCTGGGAATTGTTTGTATGTACTTGGGAGGCATACTGAGGCAAAAGAGGAGTTTGTTTTGGCATTGGAAGCGGCCGAGGCAGGCGGAAACCAATGGTCTTATTTGCTTCCACAGATACATGTCAATTTGGGAATCTCACTTGAAGGTGAAGGTATGGTTCTTAGTTCTTGTGAGCATTATAGAGAGGCTGCAATTCTTTGTCCAACTCATTTTAGGGCTTTGAAGCTTTTGGGTAGTGCTTTATTCGGAGTAGGCGAATATAAAGCAGCTGTGAAAGCCTTAGAAGAGGCTATTTACTTGAAAAACGACTATGCCGATGCCCATTGTGACTTGGCTTCGGCTTTGCATGCTATGGGTGATGATGAGAATGCAATTAAGGAATTTCAAAAGGCTATCGATTTGAAGCCTGGTCATGTCGATGCTTTGTATAATTTGGGTGGGCTTTATATGGATATGGGTAGGTACCAGAGAGCTTCGGAGATGTACACTAGGGTTTTGGGTGTCTGGCCGAACCATTGGCGTGCGCAGCTCAATAAGGCTGTGTCGCTTTTGGGTGCTGGGGAAAATGAGGAAGCTAAGAAGGCTTTGAAAGAAGCATTGAAAATGACGAATAGGGTTGAGTTGCACGATGCTATCTCGCACTTAAAACAGTTACAGAAGAAGAAGTTGAAAGGGAATGGAGGGGGTAACGGAGAGGAGGCTTTTATAATTATAGAGCCATCAAAATTTAAGACGGTTGGTGAGAGGACGACATTGAGGCAGGAGTTGGCAATTGCTCTTGATGTTAGAGCATTTCAAAGGATAACTCGGTTGAGTCGCTGTGATGTTGAACTTTTGAAGAAGGAGATGACTGAAAACAATGCACCCGTGTCCTATTCTGGTGCGGGTGTTCCTGAGAAATCTATTCGCAAGGCTTCATTGGAGGTAATTCTCCGCCGGTTGCTCAATTTCTTGAAGCCAGAAACTTTTGTTGGAGCTGTTAAAGCTATAAACCAGAAAATCCTCTCGGTATTGGATGAATCAGAGTTGGGTAGAGTGGATTTGGGATTGTTTTTCGCAGTTATTGCCCCAATTTGTGGTGGCACTCCTGAAAAAAGAAAACGGGTTGCGTTTGATGCTTTGTTGTGGCGACCTGCGAATGAAGATTCCACTCAGATTCAAAAAGTCGATGCTTTACGGTACATCAAATTGTTAAGGGCCATCTACATTCCCTCGCATGGAATGAGTGAGATACTGGAAATCCATGGAGAATCAGATTCCACTATGGTGTCCTTCACGGAATTCCTTGGGATGTTTGACGATCCTGAGTGGGGGTTCGGTATCATGTCTGGTTTAGTAAAGCTTGAATCCGTGGATAGGAATCGCCACGGTAATCATGTTTGCGCGGTTTGCCGCTACCCTGTAATTGGGTCGCGGTTCAAGGAGATGAAATCTCATATCAGTTTGTGCAGTCAATGCTATAGTGAAGGAAAGGTGCCTCCTACCTTCAAGCTAGAAGAGTATAAGTTCAAAGAGTATGCTTCTGAGGCAGAAGCAATGAAGGATAAGTGTATGTGGTTCAGTTTGCATTCGAAGAGCTCCTCCCCTAGCTAGGTATGTTTGTTTTTTTCCAGTGTTCCTGTAACTCTTCCCTACGTCGATTTAGTTGTCCAGTGTGCAATATATAGCTCATAAATGTGTTCAGTGGGCTTTTGTGCCCTTGTATAATACAGTAAAATCGAAGTGGCCATTCTAATTTCATGTTTCTAACTGCATGTGTAGAGATTTCTTGTCAGCTGCCATCGTTCTTGTTCTTGTTTTTCCAAAGATGAAAAGGGTTTTGTGTCTTTGTTCGCATCCTTTTGTGTAATTTTCACACCTAGAGAAATGAAAGGCAAGCTTTGTTGATATGGTTAGAGGCTGCTTCATCTATCGGCAATTGCTGTTAGTCCTTTAGGTTGCATATCTCTGGAATTTCGTACATGTTGGCCCGGTTTTATGTTGACTATGGGGTCAAGTCTTTGCTCGACTCAATTTCTCGTCTATTTGTCTACCTCCATGTGCTATTGAGCTGCATACGCGGAGTCTTTGATTTGTCTCGGATCACTGCTCCAAGCCCCTCATGCTTGGTTAATATATTCTCGAGGTTTCTCCAATCGTATATGGCTCAGTAATTAGATGTGAACATGGACAAGAAGTTTTGGAACTTTATGGCTTATAACCAGAACCAAACCAAACCGAGCCTAATGTCCCAATCAATTGGAGCCGGCTACATGAAACGGC
This sequence comes from Vaccinium vitis-idaea, assembly GCA_963854785.1. Lineage (NCBI taxonomy): Eukaryota > Viridiplantae > Streptophyta > Magnoliopsida > Ericales > Ericaceae > Vaccinium > Vaccinium vitis-idaea. Next base: position 34,023,097 of record OY978226.1, on the reverse strand, counting down.
TGGAGTTTAAGACGTAAAGGTGTATACAAATGACAGGCCAAGGGCTGCACGAGTGGGGAATTTTTAATGGTCTTCTAGGTGTATTTTGTTACTTTCAAAAGAAGACACTCTAAATATAATGTTTTCAGGTGGCATTTTCATAATGATGATTGTATAAAAAGGAAGATGATCTATCAACATTGATTTTGGCAATTGTATAATATGTATAGTATTGATTTGCTTTACTGTTAATGAGTGGGGCATTGTTGTGAGGTGGACCAGCAAAATTGTGATTTATCTAGTAAAGATGAGTTAGTTTTAAGGGCATAATAACTTCTTGATTCCTTCCAAAAGAAAATTTTGTTATTCCACATTGGCCAAGGGTCACCAATCACCATGATTGCATTGTACACCAGCAATTTTGGGTAAATGTAAAAACATCATATAATCTAACTAATTTAACAGTAAACTTGTTAACCGAACAAGGCCATATGATCTAACTAATTTATCCAATTTCAGGGGAAAAGAAACTTGGAGAATATGTGCATATGTACATTTGGAAAGGCCCAGAAAGGACAAAAAAAAAACTATCGGTACATCATTCGTACACGAAATGCACACCGGACTATGTGTGACTCACCTCGGAGTCCCACACATATAATCAGAGACGTTCAATTTGTTTACAATGTGTTTTTAAGTAACCTTGTGAAAAAAGTCAGCCAAAATTCGATGAATTGATCAAGCTCTCAAGTCTCACCAATATCCTAATGAGCTAATTTTGAAAGAGGCTCGTAAAGCAATGTCTTAAACAAATTAACCGCCTCCGATCATTAGCGTGAAAATTGGTCCGACACAAGACGGTGTATATTTGGTGTGAGCCAAGTGATCTGCCCATAGTTGGGCTCAAACGTTATCTTCTTAGGTGAACTTTCAGTCTTCATATACACTCGAGCCTAGTTCTCAGATATAAGCCCCCCTCATTGCTTAGTTATGGGCCCCGGCACTCCTCCTAATTTTTTTTTTATATATAATTTTTTTATAAAATTATTAAAAAGTGGTCTCGGCTAGCCAGGTCAAATTCGTAATCCTGCGTCTCTAAATATATACTACTAGTTTTCACTTTTCAGGTGGCATTTTCATAATGATGATTTGTTTTTTTTTTTTTGAAATCAATGGAAGATGATCTATCAACAGTGATGATAGCAATTTTTTAACAAACATAGTATTGATTTGCTTTACTGTTACTGAGTAGCATCGTTGTGAGGTGGACCAACAAATTTATCTACTTAATAAACATGAGTTAGTTTTAAGGGCATAATGACTTCTTGATGCCTTCCAAAAGAAAAAGAAAAAAAATTGTTATTCATCATTGGCCAATGGTCACCAATCACCATGGCATGGACATATTTTTTTGAAAGACTTGAAAAACCAAATGGGAATATATATATATATGGTTCCGCTTCTAAAACGGGATTCCCATTTCCAGACCCCATGATCCAAACATTTTTTTGACGATCCGATCCGTCCAATATGTTCAGAAGGTGTTTTCAAAGGTCCACGCGAGAAATCTTCAAAAAAAATATACCGGGAAAGGCTTGATCCAAGCAGTTTCGCAAAAACTTTATATTTACAGTTTTTGCGAAAACTGCTTGGATCAAGCCCTTCCCGGTATATTTTTTTGAAGATTCCTTCTGAACACATTGGACGGGTCGGATTTTCCAAAAATAATTTGCAATACAAAAAAAAACCAAATTTTTCTTGTTTCCGGGAGGTGTGGACTAGAAGTTTTTCGTATATATATATATTGTTAGGTGAGAGACATAAATGCCCTTCAAAAACACCAGTTGGGATTGGGGTTATGCTTTCCGTCCGTGAATTGGATGTGAAGTGGGGGATTGGATGAGGAGGCTAACGTTTAGAGGGAGAAGTAAATTCAATCGGTAGTTGGAGGGGAAAGTAAATGAATAGGTGGATGAGCAAGTAGCTTATTAACTCTTCAAAAGAAGGACACTCTAAATCTATTGTTTGACATTTTCATAATGATGATTGTATAGAAAGGAAGATGATCTATTAACCGTGATTATGGCAATTGTATAACTAGTACTATTGCGTTGCTTTACTGTTAATGAGTGGGGCATTGTTGTGAGGTGGACCAGCAAATTTATGATTTATCTACTATAAGTTTTCCAAATGATTTTAGCAACCCAGTTGCTAAAATCATGGTGATTTTACCAAATGAGTTCAGCAGGTGCTAAAATCATGGTATTTCAAATCAAAAAATTAAGTGTTTCCGTGTATCGTTTTTTAAATTTTTTTACACCGAATTAAAGTACACGAGGAGTACTTTAATTTGGTGCCAAAAAAATCGAAAAACAATAAACGGAACCACTTAATTTTGTGATTTGAAATTTCCATGATTTTAGCAACTCAACTCATTTGCTAAAATCATGGTTGATTTTAGCAAATGAGTTGCTAAAATCTTTTGCAAAACTAAGCATCAAGAGTTAGTTTTAAGGGCATAATCACTTATTGATTCCTTCCAAAAGAAAATTTAACCGAGGGTGGTAAGGAGTGAAACCGCACAGTGAGAGTCAAACTCAAAAAAGTATCCTACCATAACTAAAGTGGTTTTTGGTTTTTTCGTTTCGTCTTTATTCAAATTTTTGTAGCATTTGTTAGTTTCGTGTCAAGATTTTGTAGTTTCTGAATTCCTCTCGGCGAGACGAATCTAACAAGTATAAATTTATGGTCAAACCAAATATTTTTTTGAATAAAGCCGAAATACTTGGATTATTTGCCAATAATCCAAGTATTTTGGTTTTATTCAAAAAAATTAAGTTTTGACCATAATTTTATACTTGTTAGATTCGTCTCACCGAGAGGAATCCAGAAACCACAAAATCTTGACGTGAAACTAACAAATGCTAAATTTTTTTGAATAAAGACGAAATGAAAAAACCAAAAACCACTTTTTAGCCAAATTAAATGCACACACAATTACACTAACATACACATAAATGTGTGAGACTCAGACGCACTACAGAACCAGTGTGTGTGGTCCCACACATTTATGTCTGTGTGTTTGTGTATAAGTGTATAAGTGTATTTGTTTTGGGTGTGGTAGCAGACTTAAATGGTACTGTCCGGGGGGCCCTGTAGTGAGTGAGCTTACTACATGCGTGTAGTGAGCTCTTTCGGCCGTCCGATCCGAGATCAACGGTCCGGATGGTCTTGCACTTTAAAAAGCACGTTTAGATTTACTTGAACTCCAATTTATCCGGACTGTTGATCTCGGATCGGACGGCCGAGAGAACTACACGCATGTAGTGAGCTCACTAACTACAGAGCCCCCGGATCCGGTACACAGATTCATTGACCCAACTTTTCAGCCTAGATAAAAAAAATTTGATGAATTTAGGATAAGTGTTGAAGTTTAGCTTATGTATTGCAATGAGTCTAATCGATTCAAACCAAATAGCTTTGTTCCTTCTTACCCTCATTTACAAGAAAGTTAGCAAGAAGTTGTAATAAAATTATTTTACCGATCGAAAAGAAAAAGTTAACAAGAAGTTACCAGCTTCGCAACGACACCCTTGAGCTGTCTCCTTGAAATACATGCAAGAATCATGATGGTCATGTACCAGGCATGAAACAAGGAACCAATTTGATCAAATCTCTACTTGGGCTAAAGTTTCCACTTCCGTATTTTCGGTATTTTTAGCAATTTCAACGGTATTTTTGGCATTTTTAGCGGTATTTTTGTATTCGTTCTTCTCACATACATCAACAGATTTGACATTTAGTTAAAACAACATACACTTTTGACTAAATTGGGAAGACAACATTTTTAGTGGAAACTTAGCCTTAACGAAAGTTAAATCTATTAGCACAATCTTTTCCTCAATAACTTAACCATAAGTTGCAGATATCTTCCTAGAGGAAATCCCAAATGAAGCTTAGATCACTTTCTGAGAGGCTATAAGCACACAGGGAACAAATTGAACATGCCAACCAAAATTGAAAGGCAGGTTATACACAAGGCATGCATGATAATGGTGATGATAATCACAGCAATGTCTATGAAAGCTGCAACATCACGACCAATCTTGTCACCATTACCATCACCACCAACTTCCCTTCACCTCCGTCCGGTTGAACAGCAGGCAGGCGATAACCCGATTCAACATACACTCAAAGAAGATGACAATAATCTCCTCACTTTGCTTGCAGAGCAGCACAAGATTGAACAAGAAGATTATGGTTTCTGGAATCCCACACCAAATTTTGGTGGGGGTGATTACGCGCCAATTCCTCACGGAAAAGTATCCTAATGCCACTTTCCCAAATCAATGCCGGTATGATATCAGGTTTCCGGGTCAGTAGAGACCTGATTATCCATTTCAATTTTCCCTACTGTATTATCATTGCTTACTCACCTATTAACCAGCAATCAGAAAAATTTGCAGCAATTTTACTTCTTGTTACATTAATAATTTTTTGCATAAGGGTGACTCTTCCACGGTCGCTGATCCAATGAACTCATAGTGCAACCAAAAGGCAGTTATAAATGTTGAATAAATTTTGCATCAGAATCTCAAAGGGCACATCTGTATCGCGATTAGTTGTAGAACGTCCACTATGTGATATTCAAAATCATGAAACACACCCAAAATGAGTTTGTAAATATGTGTTGACTGAAAACAACAAAACTATTCAAGCAAGAGATATGTGGTAAAGATGTACGAATATATACGTTGAACTCAAATTCTAAAATAACAGGCCTTGAAACATAAATTTCAACGAGCCAAAGAATTTCTACAATAACTGGTAGAGAAACCAAAAGGCCAGTTCATACATACAATCCCCAAATTTGACCAGTGGCTTAAAAATTAGGATTCTTACAGACTTATTGCTCTTCCAGATAAACAAAATATGCAGTGATGCACCGTTCTAGAATGAACCTCTCTCGCTTCCAATTTCACAAAACTGATATCTGAAACCAAATCGGAATTCAAAAACTTCCACATAAATACTGTAGTATCAGCAGCATACAAAACATTACACTGAAGCTCTCTCTGAATGACAAGTCAACTACAATGTAACCACAGCGAGAGCCGTTACTATTTGAAGTCACGACAGTACTGGGAACTCATCTCATATCAAAATTCTGGGTATGATCGATCTCCAGGCATGATCTCCAACATGATCTCCAACGGTCAACGTACTTACATAAGATGAATGGAAGACGGACCAGTAAAGGCAGCAACTCTTTGAGCACGCTGTGCTTCAGACCTATAGAGTTCCTTCACTTCTTTTTTCACGCGACGCGCTTCACGTCTTTCTTCCTTTACAGCAGTCTACATGCACAGTAATCCACATCAATGTAAATCAAGACACATGCAAATCAAGAAAATGAGAAAAGCCAAGTACAAACTTATCCAAGTACCAAAATAAAGCAAAAAGAAAATTCAAGTGTCAAGTGTAAACTAAGTTATAACGGAAGGTATTTTTAGTTGTCACGTGCAAACAAAGTTAAAACAAGCAAATACCTTCCTCTCTTTCTTTTCCTCCTTTGACTCCTGACCATGTTGCTTCCTCTTCTGCTCATCCTTTCTCAAGGTAGTCACATCTTTCACCTTTTCTATAGCAGATTTTCTACCGTGGGGCAAATAATCTACAGGAAGCTTCTCTTTCCCTTTAAGAGATATTACATGGCTGGGGGCACTCAATGCTTCTGAGACCTTTTCAGCCAACTTCTTCTTTCTCCTTCCTTCCGGAGCTCCAATCTTTCCAGGGTGGTTATCAAGGTTTGAATACGTCGAAACAATAGTCTCACAATCCCACACTTCAGACTCATCACTACTTTCCTCTACAATGACCAACTCTTCACCTGTATCATCCTTCTCATATTTTTCAGCATATTCCATGCATCGGGAAATAACCTCAGCGGCAGTTTCCATTGACTCCGCATTTTCAGGCCCCTCCTTGTTATGCAAGAGGTCTGCAGGAACTTTGTATTGGTCATCGAGCTCCAAGTCTTCCTTCACACGGTGCTTGAGGGCATGATTAAGCTTTTCTGCAAGGGGTTCTTGAATTTCTTCTTCTTCAGCTACAAAATCATCATACTCATTTTCACTGTCCGTACCATATTCCTGAAGCTCAAGCTGTAATAACCAATTTAAGGTAAATGACTGAGAAGTTCACTATCAGAGAAAAAGGGCAACTTAGAAGCAAAGCACAAGCAGTAGAGAGGACAAATCTGAACGCTTAGGTCCATGTTTAGCCAAGGTTTGGTTCATTGCCTGCACAGTTTGGATGTTGACTTAAGCAAAAACAAGATAAACTATTCAAATTAGCATTTTGAATTCCATGAAGATAGTCGATAAGATCATCAAAAATAAATTAAGAAGGGAATGGTTGAAACTATCCTTGAGGACCACATCATTCCAACCAACATCCAATTCAAGCCTACAGTTGAGAAATAATCTTTGAGTCAAGCAACTTTGGTCAGCAGATATTTCTTTCATTCATGTTTGTGCTTGAGCTGAACATGCTGCCCCTATTTCCTGTTAATCAGTTCTTCAACACCGTGACTGCTGGAAGAACAGACTAAATGGGAAAAAGTGCACCATCGAAAAACTTTTAGACGCAATGGGAAATGGAGTTGGTGTGAGTCAATATGATATTATCCCAGATATGAGGACAAGCTATCTGTTGTATTCTACGCAATAAATTTGATATGGCATGGTGCTTGTCTCATTCAAAAGTGCTAATAAAAATTTGATGCAGAAGTAAGAAATACAGAAATACAGTGGCGGCGTTGGAAGAAATCTTGAAAAGGACCAAGTAAATTTGTTCTCACCATATCAAACTGCTCATCTAATAGGCGGCGACTTCTTGGCTTCCCATCAGTGCAGTATGCCCCGGCAACCTGATGGTGATTTCTTACTTCACCTGCACCAACAAAGTTGAATACTTTTTCCTGCGAATGAGAACCACTAGACTTGGCAATTTCTTTTGATTCAGCAATTTCTCTTCCGTTCACTCCAGATTTTTCAAGTAAAGTCAACTTTTCATCAAACTCTACATCCTCCACATCAGGAAGGTTAGCGTTAACCACAAAATCCTCTTCTAAATCTTCATCATCAGAACCAAAGCGAGACAAGTCACTATCATCAAGCAATGCAACTACTTCAGGGTCAACTGCTTTCTGAATCCTAACACCTACACTCTTCGATGCCACATTGTAAATCGACTTCTCATTAGAATCCTCATTCACTTTTGTAATTTCTACTCTCGAAGCATCATATGCCTGAAATTAACACAACAGACACTAGTAAATTGACAAAGGCTATGCACAATTATGAAGCATAAATCCACAAAACCGGATAAAATATAACCAAACGTGGCCTAGGCGCCTAGCTTTTCTGTTCATACCTAACCAGGAGAAGCTTAGTTGATAAATTAGTTAAACAATATATCTCATCCAATTATGAGCAGCTTTCATCGATCAAATAACAACACTTAACATAAGATATCTGAATTTAGTTTTCCTTTGCCAGCAAATTTTCCCTAGTCGAGGGCTGATAAACGAGCTAAACAGTTGTTCAAGCTTGGTTCGAAAACCTAGCAAGGTTTAAAAATATGGTGAATCTTGTCTTGGCTTGTTTAGGAGACGTGTACGATCTCAAACATGGTAAGTCGAATAAGTCAGAATTAGCTTGACGAACTTTATTCAAGCTTGATTTGATACATTTAACAGCAAAAAACAACTCAAACTCGAGCAGTTTGATTCGTTTATCGCTCTACCCTACCGAACCATAGGCATAAAGAAATCGACGAAAAAACACAAACCTTGACATCAACAGGAACCGGATCGAGCTTCGCCTTCTCATTATTATAGTAAACCGAACCACCACCCCTGTTCTTAATCTCCCTCAAATGATTCAAATAGTTGTAACCGTCATCGGGAAACCCCAGCTCCAATATCTCCCTCCTCACATCATCCGGTAACGCCACCACACCACCCTGTTCCTTTATCCGTCCCCGCCCCTCAAAATCACCGTCGTCGTCGTCGTCGTCGTCGTCATAATCGTCCTCTGCGTCGGCGAACACCGAGTTGTTGTGGTTGTCGCCATCAACGGCATCGTTTTGGTCTTCGAAAAAGGTATCGGCGGCTGAGTAAGGGTTGTTGTCGACTCTGACGAAAACTCGGTCGCCGGCGGGCCCATCAGAGTAGTTTGGATCGGAAAAGTCTCTGGCGAAGAGTTGGAAAGTCGCCGACTTTTTCTTGTCGATGAATTTCTTCTTTCCCATGTTTTTGGTACAGGGGAGAGGTGCTGTTACCGATTTTGAAGATGAAGCAGCAGAATGGGCCTAAAACCCTAAATCGCAGACGGCACTACAGCATGACACGTGTTTGAGGGAAAATGTAACAAAAAGGAGACAAAAAATTCCGTTGCCGGGACTTGAACCCGGGTCTCTCGGGTGAGAGCCGAGTATCCTAACCAACTAGACTACAACGGATCCTGTTGTCTAGTGCAGCTACAAATTGTTTTATAAACCAATTAAGTGTCGACATTTACTACTATGATGCTTTGTCAAGAGAATCATCAATCCTCTGAAATAGTGGTATGGAGTATTATTTTCTCTTCTAAGGAATATATATATATATATATATTTTTTTTTTTTTTTTTTTTGCTAAAGAGATAAAAATTCATTAGATCAAATGCTACTGAGCACAAATAAATACAACTAAAATAACAAATTACAAACGAGAAAGGCAAAGAACATAACTAAATTAACTAAAGGATACATCCCTCGTGCTGACCAATTCAGTCAGTTAAAGTCCGAAGCCCTGCATGCAACTTGTCGAAGTGCAACTACCATGTAGTTCCCTCATTGGTAAAACCTCCATACATAATCTAACTGATACAAACTAAGTGTCTGTCACAAATCTATAGTCGAGAGTTCTGCGGCATGGTTAGGGGTCGTACAAATAGATGGTCAAAACCAACTACGAAGCTCTAAAATCAGTAGAGAAGCTACCGAAAAGAGTTGCAATCGAGGTTATTGAAAAAGTTGCTTCGGAGAATCCCGTTTCATCTGTAGCGATCTCTCTAGGCTTATTCATACTTAATTGCAGCAAATTAACACCTCCATCCCACACCATCACTGCCCAAGCAGTCGAAACCATCTCAAACGCCGACAGACCAGACCAACCAGATCAACAATGCAATGCGAAGAAGAACCAAGGTGCCAACATGCTCCGCTACACCCCACATTCCATCAAACATCCCTCAAAACACCACCACCAATTCCAACTGATATCCAAGGATTTAGAGGATCACATCAAACCCCCCAAGATACCCAGGGTTGTGCTAAAAGTTAACCCATAAACCCATTGAACAGACCGGCACAAAAACAACAACTTTAAACTGGTGCTTTGGTGTGAAAGAAACATGTGTGACTAGCGAGCAAGCAAACGAAAATGCTACAGGTTTTCAATAATTTAAAAAAAGACTTGTGATATGTATGCAAGACAAATGAGTGATTATCAACAAAACAAATACAATACTATAAAAGGGCATACGAAAAATGTACAAATAAGCATTACTTCAATCATAGTCGTTAAGCAATCGGAACAGGCCCCCTATTCCAAATGGGGAAAGTTGCACGACGGGAGGTCAAGCAACTACATGCATGAACTGGACAAAACACAACTAAATTATAGAAAGACCCAAGACATGCATGCAAGATGAAGAAAGGGTACTATAATTATTTTTTAAAAAGTTTGGCTTAATAAAGATAAAAACTTAAAGTACTATGAAAGGGCATACAGTAATGCATAACTTAGCATTACCTCAACCGCAATCGTAAAATGCTTGGAACATGGGGCTAGTCTTATCGGGGAAAGTTGTTTGACGAGAAGAGGAGAGGGATGTCGAATAACTACATGCATGAAAAGGCCGAAAACAAACACACAGGTCCTTAAAACTAAACTTGTAAAAGGATCTCAATCTACGGTCAACACATACAAACACTTGCAAACACACATGAACACACACAAACACATTCAACATAAAGGACAAACAAAGTGATCCGTCTAGGGGAAAACTCTAAGCACGCGTTAGGGGGCAAATACTAGGGGCACAACCCCAAGAAGATCAGATGGATCGCTATAACAAATCCTACCCAAGAATGATGGCAGCCCAGGTCACAAATAAACCTCAGCCCAAGGACTAGCTAGAAATTGGAGATCAATACCCATGGTTGATCAAAGCACCAGAAAGCCAATCAGAAATTACTAGAATACCAATCAAAGGACAGAGAACCATACTCCATCTAATTTTATGCTCTCTAACATGTACTGCAAGAAGTAATCAGGCCAAATGCACAAGCAAACTGAACTAAAGTTGAATTTAGTGTCAGTCAAGGAAGAAGAAGGAGGAGATTGTCTAGTACATTTAAATCAGATGTTAATTGTAGACACCCCAATTTTGGATACCCGTGCATGCCCGATGACGAATGAACGATCAGACTACCTTGGAACTTGTCCAGAAAATTGAGAACTCAACCTCACAGGCCGCACGGCTCCTATCTCAAACCGTACGGTTCCCCTTTTTTCTCGCGAGCCGCACGGCTCCCCCTGGGAGCCGCACGCCTGGTGTTGTTATCCTCTGAAAAATTCCTGACAAACCAGCTCAGGAATATCATCATCACTCCACCGCCGAATATCATCATGTTATTCCCTCAAAACCGGTTATAAATAGGAGCATCCTCCTCCTCTCAAGACACACCGAAAAACCATTCCCAGAGAGAATTTCCGTTCGATTTTCCGACGAAATTCTAGTTCAAAACCGCCATTAAAATTCCCGAAACTTCACACCTTCCGTTCCCTTTTGATCCCCCTATACCATTCCCACTCATACCGAATATTGATCTCACAAGTCCTAACCCGAAAGGTACAAATCGTACAAATCGTTTTCGACCTTCGATTTTCAATCGCGGCTCTCCGAGGGCATCCCCGAGTTAATAACGGTTTCAACAACCGTATCTTAATTCGGTAAACCATTTTCGAAACAAAGACCGGCTTTTCGGAGCCGTACCGGGCGATTTTTCTCGATAAACGCACGGTACGATCCTTACCGGAAATAAGTTTCGCCTCAAACAACCTGTTTTCAAGTAAAAACAACTTATTTGGAGCAGATTTGAAGAAGAAAATCAAGTTTTGAACGGGTTTTGGACTCACTGGTGCCGAAACAAATTTTTTGAAAACAGGGCTGTACACAAGCCGCGCGGCTTGTAGTGCAGGCCGCACGGCCCCTGTGTAGGAGCCGCGCGGCTCCCATTTAAAACCAAAAATTTTCACTCTGTTTTCCCCTGTTCGTACCCTGTTTCTCTGTTCTCTTTCTGCAACTTTTTTTTTGTTTATTACACTTTTTCTCTTTTATTTTCTATTTATTATTATTTAATCCTCTTAGTCTAAATTTTATTTCTGTTATGGTTTTAATTTATCTCTTTATTTGCTTCTTTAATTGTCAAGGTTTTCAATAAAATATTTTCTACAAAAATCCCACAAATTATTTAGTAGAGACCGGGAATTTCCCGGGCGAGCGGGGTGCTTTTTAATAAAACCTTCCCCGCACGTAACCTGGCTTCCGAATCCAAAAGAATCTTTTCGTGGATCAAACCCTTTTCCAAAACGGCATGAGAGTCAACAATTATTCTTAAAACGGTTTCTCGGGTGCCAAGCATTTTCCAAATCTAAACCCCGGGTGGCGATTCACATATTTTTTTTGTTTTTCATATCCGAACCTTCGAGCGAGCCGCGTGGATCTCACCGTCCACAAAATGACGACTCTGCTAGGGATTTTTAAATTAATTTTTATTTTGGTATTTTACACTTGTAAAATGACCCCCGAAAGCTTGACAAAAACGAACACGCCCCGCGTGATCGAGAAAGGAATGGTGCAGTAACAGGGCTACGCCCGACCAATCCGGACTGGAGTTTTCCCGGTTGTTTGCTCGAGTAAAATTTCAAAATAAAAATTAATTTATAGGTGAGCCAAACTTGAAAATATTTGTGGAATTTTTGAAAATATTTTATTGCGAAACTTTTTGCATTGCACGTGCATCGATGTTGGATAAGCCCCGCCGCTGCGTCTTGGTTACCTTACCCGGCTTGCTGGTGTTAGGACATCCCAAGATTCTCGGCAAACCCTGGACGATGATGAGTCAGCCTGCCATTCGACCTTTGCCATGCAGTACACTTGGCACTGAGAGGCAAATATTGGCTCTAGTCTAGGGAACCCCTTCAAACCAAAACCCAGCCTTTTTGCATATAGTAAACCATAGCACTTTCCAACCTATGACAGGGCCTGCAGGGTAGGATTATCTGTTATATCCTGTTATGTGTTTATTGCCTCTAACATATCATGTTTATCTGTTTTCTGCATATCCTGTTTTATCTGTTAGTTGTTTTCTGCATATCCTGTCATCATGCTCACATTCGCATTAGTAGTATAATTTACCCTAGATTGTCACCTTTCCCGCGGTCTTGAGAGGTTGCCCTGCCCGATGATGAGTCGTGCATCCCAATGCACGTTGTTCAGATTAATTCAGTCCTTAGAATAATAGGACTTAGGAAAATCAAATCAATTTGATCCTTAACAATTCCTTGACAACGACCTAACAGAAATTAGGAACAATTGACCCAAGCTGAGGCAATTGTCCCTAAAGTCAAAGTTAGGTCCTTGAAAAAGAATCATTGAGAACCAAGTTGATTTAATTTCCCCGAATCCTGCTATCCTAAACAAAGGATACACTGTCAAAAGAAACACTGAGGATCGGGACAGCCTTTCTAAGACCCATTTTTGCGTAGTCTAGGAGACTTTAAATCTTTGGAGTTTGAAACACCTCTAGTGTTAGCCGTGCTCGAACGGCTCCTCCTTGTGATTTTATCACATTTCTATCCAGATTTCGACAGCCTTATTGCTTTGTCTTGGATGGTCACGAAAGTTGATTGGCTCTGGTTCCAACACACAGGAACTTAACCTACTGAGTAGTCGACCTACCCAGGGCTGTTGAAAACCTTTTGAGACTTAGGTTAGTATACATGACGACACAAAAATGACATTCCCTTTTTAAACAAACAGGGGCACTTTTGAGTTCAAAATTTGCTTTACTGTCAATTCAAAGTCATTGGTCAAAGCAAGAAAAACACCATACCCGGTTAGGCCTGACCTCCTAAACAGCGGATAATTCGAATTGAGTCAGAAGCAGAGCAGTCAAGTTCAACAGGTTCACCAGCAATGTCGAAAGCTGCCGAGGTAGTAGAGAAAACCGAAGTCCAAATTCTCAGAGAAGCTTTGGAAGAGCAAAAGGCCAACAGTGCAAAACAGATGGCCCAGATGATGCTCATGATTCAGAAGCTAACTTCTCAACTCCCATCACCGACAGGGGACTCGAGCAATCAAAATATGGAGTCGGTATTGGCTAAAATCACCAAACTGGAAGAGTCTGTTCAGAAACAGGAGAAGATAGCCACAATCGGTGTTGATATGGACAAGTTGTGCCTATTCCCAGATGCCAAGCTCCCAGAGCATTTTAAGCCAATAGATTGGGATAAGTTTGAGGGCAACGGTGATCCGAAAGCTCACTTGCAGACATACGTGGGTACTCTATCCATGTATGATGTGGGGAAAGATGCAATGGGGCAAATGTTCCAACAGACACTCACAGGACCAGCACTGCATTGGTTTTTGAATTTAGACATTTCAAAGAAAAGAACTTGGGATGACATTGGGGCAGCCTTTGTGGCTCAATACAACTACAACATCGAACTTGAAATGACTCTACGTGAATTGGAGTCTACAAGAATGGAGCCAAATGAGTCTTTTGCGGATTTTATGAAAAGGTGGAGAGGAAAAGCCTCTCAAATGATTGACCGACCTTCTGAAAAGGAACAAATGAGAATCATTACTCGCAACTTGTCACCGGATTTTGCTGAACACCTGGTGGTATTGCAGGTTACTACAGACTTCAAAACCTTTTATGAGGCAGGCCTTGCCGTTGAAGAGGCAATCCAGTCTGGAATTTTTAAGAAAAGTGGACCTGTTCCCGAAACCAAAAATGTGTACTCTGACAACAACGATACATTGTTCAGCGGAAATGATTATACCCAAGCCTCTTCCAACTCCACAAACCAAAGTTTCAATCAAGCCATACTTGTCAACGAAGTTCAAGCCAACCATTCTCAAAAACCAAAAAGAACCCTCTCCCAATTCTCCACACCTCTGTCCTCGATTTATGAAGAACTCCTCAAAACTGGCCATATCAAACCACTCCCTCCAACTCCTCTACCTCAGAAGCTTCCATCTTACCACAACCCAAATGCTTTCTGTGCCTTCCATCAAATGTCCGGTCATGCTACCGATGAATGTTACCGTCTCCGCTACAAGATTCAGGATCTCATTGACAACGGGACCATTCTTCCTCCACCATTGGAACCAGACACTCTGCCCTAATCAACACGAAGCTTATGGGGAATTGTTGATTCGACCAAAATCAGGGTTAGCATTGGAGAAACAACTGTCAATCTTCCACGAGTCTTGGAAGTGTTCAAGTCAAGCGAAGTCTTCGAGTCAAGTTTCGAGTCGAGTCAAGTCTTTGTTGTGTTAGTTTATACTTCGAGTATTTCATGCTTTTGCTTTCAAGTTTGTGTCCGTCTTCAAATTCGAGTCTGTAATGTCTTGTTGTTGTCAAGAAAGAAAAAAAAAACCAAAAATAGAGTCAGCATTGTAGTCCCGAACTACGTCACGACCTGATTCCTTGCAAAAGGGATACGTAGGCAGCCCTCAGTGGTTCGGTCGCAACTCCTGAGAATCGATGTCACACTTTTGTGTTAGAATTGTCATAATAAACTTGAGTTTTCACATTAATCCATGAAATGGAATTATTTTCCACCATCATTTGAAATTCATGATATTCACTCCAAAACATGAAATGGTTGAACCCTCAGCTCTCATATGAAGAAGGAATTCCAGGCGTCATTCTCCAACGTCATCAATGAGCAATGCTTTGACACCAAAACAAAAAAAAACCTGCTAGGTTGAAAACCCGCAAGGGCGACCTAGGCAAAAAAAAAAAAAAAAGGCTCACTGGATCAAAACTTTGAAGTAAGGTCCAGACAAAAGTCAGAGCATGTACAAATTCTTTCTATCAAGTTGTGCAATTCAAAATGAAGAAAGGCATTCTTTGTTTCTATTCCCCAGATAAATATATCCCTTGATAGCCCTTTTGAGCCTGAATCATTTTCTTTGAAGAAGAACCCAGCTAGGCAGCTATCCCTCACACTAGGGTGAATTAAGAGAAGCGAAAGTGCCAAATGCATAGTTTTCAGCAGGATGTCCAGACGAAAGTGCCAAATGCATGGTTGTCAGCAGCACGTCAAAATTTTAAAAGAATGGAAATGCCAAGTTCATAGGCACAACCAAATGTGAAGCACTGAAGAAGGAAAAAGGAAAGAAAGTGTCCATCAAAGGCCAAAACGGGGCACAAAGGAAAACATTGAAGAAAACAGAAATGGCACACAAAAAGAGTTCAAGATAGCTGCTAGCTTTAATCCAGAAGAAAAATGAATTTTTTTGAGCCTACTATCCTTTCTTGGTTTAGCCCAAAGCCTTGGCTCCGTTATAACCTAAATAAAGTCCTTTCAGATTGAAAAGCACAGCTTGATAGCAAGGATCTAGTGGAACAATATCATCAAAAGTCAAAGCATTGCAAAACACCAGCATCCGCCTGAAGTAAAAGTCCAAACCGGAGCACCTCAGATCTTCATCAGCAACCCGGGTCAAAAGTCAAAGCATTACAAAACACCAGCATCCGCCAGAAGCTCAGATCCTCATCAGCAACCCGGGAGCAAGGCATTACACAAGACCAGCATCTGCTAGAAGCAAAAGTCCAAACCGGGGCACCTCAATGAAAAATCAGTAGATCAGCATCCCAGGGCATGAGTTCACAATAAGAATTCTTGTGTTTTGATAATCAATTTGAATGAAACGGAGTAAACACAATTTCAAAAACCAAAAAGACTCAAGTTTATGACAATTTCAAACATCAATTGTGGGGCACCTTCTGCCATTTCCCGAATTCTCGAGTTTGTCATCGTTTAAAGGTCTTTTCAGGTCAACATAATCTTGTCAGAGTCCATTCCTTTGTCACAAGGTCAAAATAACCGGCGTCTACCAAATTCATGAGTAGTCATTCTCCACCCAGTCAGGAGCACCTTCAGGGAAGTCACTCTTTTGAGTCTGTTAAGTCAGCCTAGTCTTGTCCAAATCTTACCCCGTTTGAGTATGTCATCTCCGCCCAAATCAGGGTCATCTTTGTAAAGTCACTCGTATCATCTAGGCCTTGTCCAAATTCACACAAGGTCTTTTGTCCAGTCAACCCTTGGTAGTCTTGACATTCTTAAACTCGTGGAAGATGATTTCAAATGCATGGAAGAGCCTATGTGTGGATGAACGAATCGAGGGGTTCAGAACTGAAGCTTATCATTTGGGGACACATTTGTCCAAGACTAGGGCACATCAGCTCAACGCCATCTACTGGGAGAAGCGCATACACCTGAGTTCAAGACTTGGGGCAGAAAATGCCAAAAAGCTCTAGCCTCACAGAAAGCCAGAAAGCCCAGAAGCTCAAAAGTCCTGATCAGAAGCAACCTTAAACCCAGACCCTGTCCAAAAGGAAAGACGGCAAAGCAAAAAGAGATACCTTGCTGCGCCACCTAATTTCTAAATAAAGGGAATGTTATCATTGTGTCATCAAATGTCGAAACCTGAGTCTCACACAAGAGTCCTCATGGACAAACTTTTTAATCAAATTTGGAGATACATTTCTCACCTAAATGCTTTTTACGGGACCTCGCTGGTCTCGCGCTAATCCTTTGAGAGACCTCGTTGGTCTCACTCTATTCTTTGAGGGACTTTCACCAGTCTCGCTCAAACCAAGTTTTTTTTGGGACCTCGCAGGTCCCGCATAAACCTTTTTAGGGACCCGCACCGGTCTCGCTCGTCAACAGCCTCATTGCTCTGTCTTGGATGGTCACGAAAGTTGATTGGCTCTGGTTCTCACACACAAGAACTTAACCTACTGAGTAGTCGACCTACCCATGGCTGTTGACACGCTTTAAATCGCTTTGGACACATCGCTGTCTCACTCTAATCACTTTTTACTACTCACGGAACCTCACTCGTTGGTTTCCCACATGACTCAATTTATCATGGAACCTCACTCGCTGGTTTCACACACTATGGAACCTCACTCGCTGGTTTCACACACGACTCAATTTATCATGGAACCTCACTCGCTGGTTTCCCACACGACTCAATTTATCATGGAACCTCACTCGCTGGTTTCACACACTATGGAACCTCACTCGCTGGTTTCCCACACGACTCAATTTATCATGGAACCTCACTCGCTGGTTTCACACACGACTCAATTTATCATGGAACCTCACTCGCTGGTTTCCCACACGACTCAGTTTTTCACGAAACCTCACTCGCTGGTTTCACACACTATGGAACCTCACTCGCTGGTTTCCCACACGACTCAGTTTTTCACGGAACCTCACTCGCTGGTTTCACACACTATGGAACCTCACTCGCTGGTTTCCCACATGACTCAATTTATCATGGAACCTCACTCGCTGGTTTCCCACACGACTCAGTTTTTCACGGAACCTCATTCGCTGGTTTCACACACTATGGAACCTCACTCGCTGGTTTCACACACTATGAAACCTCACTCGCTGGTTTCCCACATGACTCAGTTTTTCACGGAACCTCACTCGCTGGTTTCACACACTATGGAACCTCACTCGCTGGTTTCACACACTATGGAACCTCACTCGCTGGTTTCACACACTATGGAACCTCACTCGCTGGTTTCACACACAACTCAGTTTTTCACGGAACCTCACTCACTGGTTTCACACACTATGGAACCTCACTCGCTGGTTTCACACACAACTCAATTTTTCACAGAACCTCACTCGCTGGTTTCGCACACTATGGAATCTCACTCGCTAGTTTCACACACGACTCAGTTTTTCACGGAACCTCATTCGCTGGTTTCACACACTATGGAACCTCACTCGCTGGTTTCACACACTATGGAACCTCACTCGCTGGTTTCACATTTTGAACCTCACTCGCTGGTTTCACACACAACTAAGTTTTTCACGGAACCTCACTCACTGGTTTCACACACTATGGAACCTCACTCGCTGGTTTCACACACAACTCAATTTTTCACAGAACCTCACTCGCTGGTTTCGCTCACAAACATTCGTTTTTCCCTATTTGAAAAAACAAGGTGGCAATCCTCACAGTCCGATTCTGGTAAGTTTGCAATAATTCTTGTTTTCATGCATAGCCCCGAACTACGATCGGTATAATCCCTACAAACAGGGTACGTAGGAAGCTCTCTGCTCGATCATATTTTGAAACACATACTTGGGCGTTCAAAATTGGGACGTCTATATCTTTGACGTGACTTGCATCTCAGAATGATGACCAAGTCTCGCCAAAGAGGGGCAACTGTAGACACCCCAATTTTGGATACCCGTGCATGCCCGATGACGAATGAACGATCAGACTACCTTGGAACTTGTCCAGAAAATTGAGAACTCAGCCTCACAGGCCGCACGGCTCCTATCTCAAACCGTACGGTTCCCCCTTTTTCTCGCGAGCCGCGCGGCTCCCCCCTACAAGCCGCACGGCTCCCCCTGGGAGCCGCACGCCTGGTGTTGTTATCCTCTGAAAAATTCCTGACAAACCAGCTCAGGAATATCATCATCACTCCACCGCCGAATATCATCATGTTATTCCCTCAAAACCGGTTATAAATAGAAGCATCCTCCTCCTCTCAAGACACACCGAAAAACCATTCCCAGAGAGAATTTCCGTTCGATTTTCCGACGAAATTCTAGTTCAAAACCGCCAGTAAAATTCCCGAAACTTCACACCTTCCGTTCCCTTTTGATCCCCCTATACCATTCCCACTCATACCGAATATTGATCTCACAAGTCCTAACCTGAAGAATCCGAAGTTTTCAACCTCTGTTTCGAGTTCCAGAAAGGTACAAATCGTTTTCGAACTTCGATTTTCAATCGCGGCTCTCCGAGGGCATCCCCGAGTTAATAACGGTTTCAACAACCGTATCTTAATTCGGTAAACCATTTTCGAAACAAAGACCGGCTTTTCGGAGCCGTACCGGGCGATTTTTCTCGATAAACGCACGGTACGATCCTTACCGGAAATAAGTTTCGCCTCAAACAACCTGTTTTCAAGTAAAAACAACTTATTTGGAGCAGATTTGAAGAAGAAAATCAAGTTTTGAACGGGTTTTGGACTCACTGGTGCCGAAACAAATTTTTTGAAAACAGGGCTGTACACAAGCCGCGCGGCTTGTAGTGCAGGCCGCACGGCCCCTGTGTAGGAGCCGCGCGGCTCCCATTTAAAACCAAAAATTTTCACTCTGTTTTCCCCTCTTCGTACCCTGTTTCTCTGTTCTCTTTCTGCAACTTTTTTTTTGTTTATTACACTTTTTCTCTTTTATTTTCTATTTATTATTATTTAATCCTCTTAGTCTAAATTTTATTTCTGTTATGGTTTTAATTTATCTCTTTATTTGCTTCTTTAATTGTCAAGGTTTTCAATAAAATATTTTCTACAAAAATCCCACAAATTATTTAGTAGAGACCGGGAATTTCCCGGGCGAGCGGGGTGCTTTTTAATAAAACCTTCCCCGCACGTAACCTGGCTTCCGAATCCAAAAGAATCTTTTCGTGGATCAAACCCTTTTCCAAAACGGCATGAGAGTCAACACTTATTCTTAAAACGGTTTCTCGGGTGCCAAGCATTTTCCAAATCTAAACCCCGGGTGGCGACTCACATATTTTTTTTTGTTTTTCATATCCGAACCTTCGAGCGAGCCGCGTGGATCTCACCGTCCACATTAATATATTTAAATCCGATGTTAACAACAAGCATTGGTGAGTCCATAGTCTATGCTCCAAAAAATAGAGGATAAAAAAACAAGAAACAAGAAAATAAAAAGCCAAATTGAGTTTTATGTCTTAATTAATTGGAGTTGGTTATATAAATATTTTTTTCTACTTAGCTCTATATGAGTTTAGAGTATTCATTTCCTTATGAACTACAACATCTAATATCAATTTGGGTGTCTTTTTTGTTACTACCCAAATTTATTCAATTACTTCAGTCTTCATAATCTGTTTAAGGAGAGTTTTCTAAATGATAAAATCAGATAAAATTAATATTTATTAAAATCAACGGTTTATTTGAGTTAATTAAATAATCATCCGTTTTTTGGACACTATTTAGATTTTCATCCCCCTTGTTTTATGGAGTTATGTTTTCATCCTTTTCCATTGTGAAATACCCTTTCTACCCTTTTACTATGATATCAACATATACAGGATTATATTTTTTCCTAATTTTGTGGGATTCAATAACATCCAAATTTTGTGGGATTCAATAACTTCCTAATTTAGTGAGATTTAACCACTTTTTTTAATTTAATGAGATTCAATCACATCCATTAAGAGAGATATCAAAAGAAATTTCAAATTCAAAATTTTGTTACTAATGTGTGGTGAAATTATAGATAACCAAGCAAAAAAAAAATTAAATTTGCACCATCAAATATGGTAAAAATGGCATACATGAGCCAAACACCAAGTTTAAAAATAAATACCACCGCAGTAAAGATGCAGAAATTTTGAATAATCATGGTAAAAATGGAAATGTAACCAATGACCGAGTAATGTGGTAAACTTATAACTAGTCAAAAAATATGGTAAATATAATATTCTTTCAGAAACGAATCATGGTTAAAAAAAATTATTTTATGATATCTTACCATAATTGTCGTTGGAATCAAATTTTACCAAATTTTATGCGTCGTACTTGATTTTTACCATGATTACTGGCTCATGATCTTCGTCATTTTGATTTTTACCAATGATTACTTGATTTTACCATATTTTATGTTTAGTACTTGATTTTTACCATGATTACTGGCTCTTGATCTCCATCATTTTAACATGGTTGTATTGAATCATGGTAAAAAAAAAAAATTATTCAACATAGTAGCTCCAAACATCAAAATCCAAACTAAACAAAATGGTAAAACATAACATAGTAATATTCGTTGATTTAGAAACTTCGACCATGGTGAAAAATATGGCCACAATATTTCCCAATTATCATGGTAAAATTTAGTCCTAGAGCAGTAAATATGGTAAATTCATTACAACTAGTTAACTTGAATTCTTCGATCATGGTAAAATACATGCCCACAAGATATTTAAATGATTATGGTAAAAATACTAAAACTCTGATAGGCTACATATGGTTTTTATCAAAAAAAATTCACAGAGAGGTAGAAGAAGAAGAACATAATGTGCAAATTTCTGAGGACAAACAACACCAAAATGGTTTGGTAGACTAAATTGATATGACATGAAATACAACAGAAAACTTGATGTTCGTACTCCATTCCCAGGCACCGTTGGTCTTCCTCTTGCTTGTTGTCACCAAAAAAGTAGCCCATATTTATTTCAGAGTCTTCTCCAACGTCAAACTGAAAAATCGAACCATGTTTGAGAACTACTACTGAAAAGAATTGATCAAATTGCGGTTGTGGTTATTCAACTACCTAGCATGTTGAAAATCATAACAACAATGGAGGATTGAGGACGTTAACACATTAACATGAAAAAAATATAGCCACAAAAATGAAAGTACAGTAACGGAAAAATTAGATTATGGTATAATCCAAAACACTTATGAAATCGCGCCATTGTATACCCTCGTTCGTAGCTGATGATTGACTTTTTCTAGAAATTAAACAAGTTGACTGAGTTTAATACTTGGCTCGGTCATGGTCGATGGAGATGGAAGACAATAGTGAGGACGGTGATGGCAATGGAGGAAGGAGAATGGTGATTGACGGCAGTGAAGGAGGACGGTGATCTGCAGCAGTAGAGGAGCATGGTGGATGGGGACTAGTGAGACAATTGCATAATTATAGCACTGGACGGTGATCTATAGCAGTAATGGATGTGTTTCAAGTTTGAACTAAACCGAAATTTGGGGGATTTTGTTTCCCTGAATATCTCCATAATTATAGCATTGGATCCCAAAATTTAGATAATGGTCCTATTTTTTCTGCACCTATATGGTATATCTGATTTAGTCCCAAAATACATAATATATACAGTATATATATATACACGAATTATCATGTCAAGGATCCCGGATTTCCCGGATTGAAGGGTTTTTCGGTGTTTTGATGCTTTTAAAAATTATTTTTGGGAAATCCGAGCTGTCCAATGTGTTCAAAAGGTGTTTTCCAAAGTCCAGGCGGGAAATCTTCAAAAAAAAATACCAGAAAGGGCTTGATCCAATCAGTTTTTCGCAAAAATTGTACATTTACAGTTTTGCAAAAAACTGCTTGGATCAAGCCCTTCCTGGTATTTTTTTTTGAAGATTTCCCGCGTGAACCTTGGAAAACACCTTTTGAACACATTGGACGGCTCGGATCGTCAAAAAAATATTGGGACGGTGGAGTCCCGGATCCGGGACTCCCGGACTAGATCGGGCCTCTATATATATATATACAACAAAGGGCAAAATTTGGGTTTATTTGAGTTTGGGGATGAAAACATAACTCCTAAATTAGGGCAGGATGATAACATAAGTTAAGGTGTTTCGGAGGATCATTATTTAAGTGCCCCTTATTTTATTAAATTAGGAATAGCAAATGGCTTTCTCGTTTTGCTAAAATTATCGCCATTTTAGCAATTTGGGAGATCAAACTCATATATTAGTAATGGGTAAATTTCACTTACCTCCCCTGAGGTTTCTGACAAATACAGAGACCTCCCCTGAGGTTTCTGAAATTCCACTGCCCTCCCTTGCTTTTGAAAATAATTCCTAGATTCCCCCCTCCCGTCAATTTGCTGCTAACGGAGTTAATTTTGCTTCTGAAATGACTTTGTTGCCCTTAGCTATATAAAGCCCAATACTCTTCTTTTCCTTCTTACAAGATCATTTCAACAGCCCCCTCCAAACACTTCTACGCAAAGAGAGAGAGAGATCTTACGCACCTAAAGAGTGAGAAATCAAGAAAGAAATCAGTTGGATCGTTGAATACACTTCAAAACACGTCGTGCTCAACACGATCGAGATGTAGATCAAATTGCAGCAAAACCCTAGTTTTGACGTTCTGGAGATCTGAAGCGGAAGATCGAAGTGCGCATCCGAGTACGTTTCCTCCCTCATATTGACGTCTGTCATCGTTTTGAAACGATTTTTCTATTTTGATCAAGAATTGGGTGTTAAAGGGTTTTGATTAGGGTTGTTTGACAAAAAATTTGGGGTTATATTGGAATAGGTTAGTTTTCTCACATGTTCGAGATTTTTTTGAATGAACTCGGACAAATAGCAGTGGTTAAATTTTTTTGTCTCTTAAATTGCTTTTCAATTACAATAACATCTGGGTTTTGAGTTTTGCTTTTAATTTTTGATTTTATGAGCTGGGTCGGCGCTAATTTCAGACTTTATCGACTCTGCCATGGGCATTGGAGCAGATGCGTTGCGAGCAGTTCACTGAGTACTGGGAGTGCGGTTATGGTGCTACACAAGTGAACATGAAGTAGAGGTGATGGTTCACGAGATTAAGATGCTTCGAATAGTGGATATCTGGAGTTAAGACTTGTTTAGCACTACCATGTGTTAATGTATAATTGGCTTTTTTTTCTACTAAAAATGCAAACTCCATTATTTCATTATGTTTGTTTGTTTGTGATAATTTTTGTGTTGAGTAAAATTCTCCTTGTGAAGGAGTTCACTTCTGGAGTTTATATCCTGTCTCTGTTTCCCTTCGTTGTGTGACTCAAGAAACTGGTGTAATAATTGGAACATTTCATTCGAGATTCATAAAAAAAAAGGGTTGTTATAGAGCTATAACTGAGGACAAATTTTGATGGTGATCCGTCTTTTTTTTTATGGTGATCAAGGCCTCAGTTATAGAGCTTGGTTGGTTTGAGTGGGTTTTTCTTGCGTCTTGAATTTTTGAGTTGGGCAGGTGGCAATTTCCTTTCTTTACGTTTTGTGGAACATGCTCTTGAATCTGCTCACTACAGGGGCCCTTCTGGTGGGGTTGTGGAGTTGTATTGGAATAGTGAAAGAGAGGGGTAATATGGGCATTTAGAATTGGAAAAGAGATGACATCATCATTTTCTGTGACTTAAACTAACGGAAGTAACAGGAGGGGGGAATTTGGGAATTATTTTCAAAAGTAAGGGAGCGCAGTGGAATTTCAGAAACCTCAGGGGAGGTCTCTGTATTTGTCAGAAACCTCAGGGGAGGTAAGTGAAATTTACCCATTAGTAATTAGTCCACATGTACACTGTAGAATGTCCGACTCCAGAAACCTGCTCCAAAAACCATCTTCTCATCGACTCCGAGGATAGACGGTGGTGCGGCGGTGATAAGGTCCGTGAAAGGCGGAGATCCTTGATCCCCGACAATTTGCCCAGCCGTAAAGACGTGTTGCCAATTCCAGACTAGCCCGCGACTCGATACGTGAACCGATTTCCTGCTCCTACCCCGACCCGTATATCGACCGAGCAAGCCAATCCAGAACCCCTGTATTTTTACCCGCCCTCATTTGGTGCAATCATTTGGCGATATTTTGCAAGTAAAGCTCGAGTCTTTTCATTCAAGGTTCGTCTCCCCCATTCCTTTGCAAACCCAAGTTTCTGAAATTTCAATGGCTGTTTCTTAGATTGAAAGTTTATCAGAGCTAGTCTGTTTTCTTTAGCTTGAATTGAGCATTGGGTTTTGGATGGTATCAAAACTCTAATAGTTTTGATGTGCACTCGGTAAAACGAGTTAGCAAGATAAATCAGGGGCATCGTACCAGTAGCATTGATAAATCACAGAAGAGTAAATTTTTATGGCAAATTACATTTACAGATGTAAAATACTACCACTTAAAATTATTTAGGGGGTGTGATATGGTTAATGATTAACGATAGAGGGTAACACTAAGTGGAGGGGCAATCCAAAATTGACTTTAGAGGCAGTAATTCGAAATGATCTTGGGTTTTATCTGATATACGTACCACACCGGTTGCGAAAAATGGCAAGAAATGTTGCAGTAATCTGTAGAACATTATACGGTGCATGCAGTTTATGTATTGGCAGCTTCTTCTGGAATAGCTAGTCTTTATTTATGTATTCCAGTTCATTTGATTCGTGTAGCGACAACAACCTAATATAGATGCACAAGTAAAATGTATACGTGTTATAAGTAGAGACATCAATATGACGAAAAAAGAACTAGAACTAATGTCTGTAATTGGACACTAATGCTGTAATTGGACGGCTCATGATACCCATTTTTGTACAAATGATTGCTAGTTTTATGCCAGATGATTATAAACTTTCATCCTCTCTTGGAATTAATGTTTCATATTGTTTACCCTTTTTGCTTTTTTGCTTTTTCCTTGGTGAAGGCAATAACATACTTTGTTTGTGAAGGCAAGAGAGTATGTTAATCTGCATTGTTCAATGCTAATCTCCTCAACTCCAATGAAATCATCACTGTGCTTTAACAGATTATTATTTTGACATGTGGTTTTGAATCTTGAGCTCTGGCAAAGCTCTATTGTTTGTTAAACCATCTCCTGCGATACTTTTAGTACAGAAATCCAAAATTAGTCCTACTTAGAGACACTGCTTTCTCCCCTTTTAATGTCAGTAGAAAAAAAGGTCCAAGTTAGAAAGTTGTATTGTCGCATTTCTGTGTTTAGTTTTTCATACTTTCCTTTCTTCTTACTCAGGGCCATAATCTCCTGTTAAATCTGCAGCTATATACAGATAATTACAAATTGGTGAGTAACTTGACATGTATCTTCAATATCTAATGTATTGGAAATTCGGTATCTATTCTCCACCACGTTATCTTCATAGTCTTCGAAGTTTCTCACTTTGGTCAATGAAGAAGGACCCTGATCTTGAATCAGCTCTATCTCGTAACCGTCGCTGGATAGTAAATAATCAGATTAAGAATATAATCACGCGATGCCCCAACCAGGTGGCAACAGTCAAGTTCCTCCAGAGAAAGTTCAAAACACTTGATCTTCAAGGCAAGGCTCTCAACTGGCTTAAAAAGTACCCCTGCTGTTTTGAAGTTTACCTTAAGGATGATGAGTACTACTGTGGATTAACAAAGCGAATGATGTTTCTGGTGGATGAGGAAGAACGTGTGAAAGAGATCCAGGAACCAGTATTTGCAGAGCGACTGGCAAAGTTGTTGATGATGAGCTCAAGTCAAAGGCTCAATGTCATGAAGATTAATGAGTTGAAAAGATATTATGGATTTCCAGATGATTATTTGATTAGAATTATTCCCAAGTACCCAGATAAGTTTCGACTTGTTAATTACAGTGGGAGACGAAGTTCAATGGAGATTGAGCTTGTTTCCTGGAATCCTGATTTAGCAGTTTCTGCGATTGAGATGGTAGCTCGAAAACAAGAGTCTGAGCCATGCTTTTCATGTTCATTACCTTCAACTTGGATAAAATCATGGGAGAGATTTCATGAGTTTAATTCAACTGCCTATGTGTCTCCATACTCAGATCCCAGTGGTTTAGTGGAGGGATCAAAAGAGATGGAGAAGAGAACAGTGAGTTTGGTGCATGAATTGTTGTCACTGACCATGTGGAAGAAATTGTCAATTGTGAAGTTAGGTCATTTTGGAAGAGAATTCTGTTTACCAGAAAAGTTGAATGTGTTGCTGCTTAAGCATCCTGGGATATTCTATGTCTCAAATAAGTATCAGATTTACACAGTTGTTCTTAGAGAAGGATATGCTGGGTCTGAACTGATTGAGAAGGATCCACTTGTTGTTGTGAAGGAGAAGTTTGGGGAACTGATGCAGGAGGGACTTCATGAATATAATCAGAGGCACCATTCGATGAATTTGGAAAGGAAGAAAAATAAAGGTATGGTTTTGGAAACATTAGAGAAAAGGAAGGACCCAAGCACTGACATGAGTGAAGAAGATGATCAAGGAGGTGATGCTGGTGGCATATTTGATCCTGAAGAAAGAAAACGGTTCTATAAAGTTCTGTTTGATGACGGTGCCCCTAAGTTTTAAACAGAGGTATGATACTACATTGGTCATGCTGTAAAGATTGTAGTTAACTCATGAATTCATGTTTTCCTAAGAGGTAAGCCAGGCATTGCCATCAGTGATGCTTATATTGTTTGAACTTTCTGTTAGAATACCTGAATATATATACCCTTTTCTCCCTTCCTATAGATGAGTACATTGTCATAAGCAGTGACCAAAGAAAGGGGAACCACTTCATATACGGTCAGGAATGTACTTTACCATGTAAAAAATCCTTGCTGGTGACGTTTTATGGCCTCCCATAGCCACAAGTTTGTTGTCCCCTTATGGTTTGGAGTGCAAATAATTATGATCACAGATTATCAACACCTACTTGAGATCTACCTTTGTAGATTTTAGACGTAAAAGGTAGAGGGAATGTTGAAACTTCACCTACTTATCCCCTGTCAACCTTTGGTTGTCTTGTTAATGCTCATAACTCAAAAGTTCTCATGTTATGGTTCTGCAACCATTTTTTCCCTGTCTTGGTCATCCAAATTCTTGTTTGTCAAGAACTGTCCTAAGCATGCTAGAGGAGGTCTAAAATTCTCATCCTTACATCTGAAATGAACATTGAGAATCTTGGTATATGCATGCATGATGCATCCTTCAGTAAAGGGTTGTATTTTGTTGATGACTTACAATATTTGGTTGTTACTTGTGGCACGTTGTACGACTATTTCTCTGAATGTTGCTTGTTTGTTGTATGCTTTCTGATCCTTAACTCGAGATTGTGCCTTTTGAGGGTATTTTATGCCTTTGTAGACCACCTTCTGACATTTTCTATCGTCAAATATCACATGAAGGTTGATTAAAGAAAACCAGGAAAAAAATGTTTATTCCTGGATACTAACCTTTTCATTGAGGACTACTAGAAATGCTTGGATTCATGTTAGTGAACTGCAGAGCTCTACAAAAGGATCAGAACTTTAGGAAGCCTGTAAATTGAAACAGCTCTCTCTTAATCTGAAAGTTTTCTTGTCCCTGATATCACATATATACTTGCATGCACAATGTCATTAAACTTCTCTGGATGAAATTGTCGAGAGATCTCTGTAATTTTTGTTGGCTTTTTCATTGTTCCGACTGATCAGTACAAAGATTCTACTCTGCAGCATAAGTGCCAATGCAAGTTGTGAGTTAAGCCTGTGGGTGCTGTTATAGAGACATGGGTTTGCGGGTCTATAGAAATTGCTTAGGACTACTGCCCAATTTGTAGCTATTCGCTACTCCGAGTCTGGACCACCAAGAAAGGTATATATGCTTTTCCATGGGAAATGGGTTGTTCGTCCTATAGTAATGCATACCAACCCTACCACGTCAGTTTGTGTGGGTTGCTTCTTTAGCTGTTCTGTTTTCATAGTTTTAGTCCTTTCCCTTTCATGAACTGTAAACATACCGAGGAGGAGTGTGCATCCATGGAGCCAGGAGGCCCAGGACTCTAAGATTGAATATTTTGTTTGGTGCAGTGATAAACTTATTTCTAAACCTTTTGTTAGTTGCTTAGGATGCTTTTCTTGTTGTTTGCTTTCATGAAGATTCAAGGTGTCTCTTTTATTATAAAGGGCATGAGCCATATATATTTTCCAAGGATTTGAGTAACTTCATTCACTAGCTTTGGAGAAAGGGCAATGGCATCAACAACAGGAGAATAAACTCCTCTGTTCAGTTCAAAAAAAAAAACTCCTTTGTTGAAGTCAGGTTTTGATAAGCGACGTTTTCGGTTTGGTCTGTATCCACAAGGTTTTCTTAAGTTTGGCTTAACCGAAAGATGATGTACTTTTCAAGATCGAGACTGCTAAATTGATTATCAGTTTACTCTAAAAATGTATAGGCTTCACATAGGTGAAAATTTCTGGCCTTTTTTCTGAACTTTATGCAGAAGCAGTATGTTTGAAAATGAGTACGATTCGATGACGGTCGGTATCACATGTTTAATCTGATTTTCTATTCTATCCTTACTTATTTCTTTCATGATATATATGCAGCAAAAGCAACTTGTGCAACAAAAGCAAGTGGCCTGGCCATCTTGCCAGATAATGCCTAATCCTTGCTGTCTGTAATAACTGCTGTCTTCCTGGATAATGTATTTTTTCCCATATCACTAGCATTCGGAATGTCTGAACTTTTTGCCCTTTTGGGGGGGTACTTTTCTCACTCTTTACTGAACTTTATGTGATCTTCTGGTCAACATTTTTTATGTTATCCGTTTTTTCTCGATGAGAGGTATTGGGAGTATCAAAATTGATCAAATTTCAATATTAAAGATCAGCAAAAACAAGTCAAAATAAGATAGAAAACTTGATTTATGTTTGTCTATTAAACTTTTGTTAAAATTGGTTCTTAATTTTGATTCAAACTTAAAATGCTTACAAAATTATTGTTTGCAGCCACATTGCATCCGAGTGCACCTCAAAGGCGCTATCGAGAATCAGGCCATATGGCAAGCAACTGTCGCAACGAGTGCATCTGCCATTCATGCAGCAAGACCAGCCACCGTGCCTTAGACTGCCAAATCCCCATGGTGCCACCTGGAGATGTGAGATTGTGTAACAATTGCTTCAAGCCAGGCCACATTGCAGCCGCCGAATGTAGTAGCGACAAGGCGTGCAAAAACTGCAGAAACACAGGCCACAGATGGTGACTGAATTAAAGAGCCGGTTTCCAACTTGTGCAATATGACTGGGCCGACTGGCATGTGACTAGGCAGGGCGCAAAAGGTGATTTTCGCAGAATGGGGAGAGGTGACGGAGGGTTTGTGGGGAGTTTCCAGGATGTGGTCTGCTGGAGTTGCTAGGGGCCATTTCAGCAGAGAGTGCATGGGTATAATGATCTGCCGCAACTACGGGAGCAGGGGACACGTGGCGTTTGAGTGCCCCTTGGGTAGGTACATGGAGATTTGAGATTGTGGTTTATTGAGTTTCTCAAGGAAAGACATTTCCACTCCGAAGATTTCCAAACAAGCCACCAGACATTCACTAGTCTTTGAGAGCAATATGATGCAATTCTTGCAACTTGCTGGATTATCACGATATGGTACAACCCCTTTTCCTTTCCTGTTAATGTTGTTTAGTTCTTTTCTTTAAAGTACAGAATGTGTCATTGTACAGCAACCAGCCAAGCATTGAAGCTTGAAGCTGAAGAATATTCAGAGTGCTCCATTGTATGCGAATGATTTTGCTTTTACCTAATGGCATCTTCTGTTTTATACTGATGTACATTGCCGATTTTGTTTTGCGCGGAATTAATCTACTTGGGACTTTCCTGGTTGTTGAGTGAGAATTCTTAACAGGGGGTTCAGAGATTTCCAAATGGAGAGGAATCTTGTTCTTCATGCTATCAATCACTGCAATTGGAGGTGGGGACAAATTGCACCCAAAGGTACCCCTCTCCCTGTAGCTTCAAGATGACTTCATCAAGTGGGGGCAAAAGTTATCTGTCACCAACTGTTTATGTCCGTACTAAAAGTGTGTGTATTTTTTTTTTCAATTATCAGAAATCCATAAAGTGTTTGTTATAAAAGCAGTTTTTATCCAGATGGGGTTTGTCATAAAACCAATGAATAGTAGCACCGCATTTGAAGCTTTCTGAGTCCAAAGAAACATGGTAATTGCAAGATGTTTATGGGTTCTCTTCATTCTCTCCATAGCCGTTCTCGGCTGGAGAGTTGATGGGGAGAATACTGGCAATACCCAAACTCAAAGCAATAGTACTTACACTGAAGTTGAAGTCAATAACAAAAACAAGTATAGTGGAGGAGGAGGTGGCGGTGGTGGTTATGGATGGGGATGGGGTATTGGTAGTGGAGGCGGCGGCGGCGGTGGAGGTGGTGGCGGGGGAGGAGGAGGAGAAGGAGGAGGTGGCAGTATTACGTGGGGGTGGGGAAATCAGAGACCAAGAAAAACCACTGGTGAAGGAAGAAGCGGCAGTGGGAGGAATCGTCACAGGATAGACGAGAAGAGATTGTCCAACACTGGGGATTATAAGATTGGGGAATTTGCACAATGCATGGTTCGAGGGAGGTGCAGAGGCATGAGGTTAGATTGTCCACTTCACTGCGGCGGGCCTTGTTTCTATGACTGCATATACATGTGCAAGGCTCACTGTCGCCGCCCCTAATTACCTCAAAATCTCTCATAGATACTTCTTTACTAGTATGGTTTAGAGCTTTCTGAAGATTTCTGGGCTTGGGTTCTTTTCAAACAAAAAAATGATAATAATTGCGTGGTTAATTTGTTTTAGTTCTTGCTTAACAGAGGAGGAATGTTGTTACCAACATCGGAACTGAAGATATATGTTTGTTCGATTTGAAATTCTACTTTCTTTTCGCTCTTTTGAAGTTGTTATGACTTATTGAAGAGGTTTTTTTGTGTTGGTTGATTGCAAAAACATCTGTGTTTTCGCACTCTCTCCTCAATGTGCATGGCCTTGACAAACTCCCATCCGATCCGGCGCACACTAGTACGATGACATTTTGTTTACTACAACTCCATTCAGAGGACAAAATGAAATATGTTACCAATTAAGTACCAATCTCTGAGTTAAATATTCGCGAATCCCAACAAAAGTAGTGTTCGTCGTCAACACCGAAGCATTTCTTCGTTTACTCTGTCATTCCTCGTCTTTGGGTGCCTAAAGTAATCTCCATAAGTGAATGGACTATATTGATGAAGTTGGAAAAATAAAATATAGGTTGAACATGTTTAGCTAGAAATCTCAATTCCAAACAAGGTATGCAAAGATCAGATGAAATCTTCAAAGAA
Source organism: Vaccinium vitis-idaea (assembly GCA_963854785.1). Lineage (NCBI taxonomy): Eukaryota > Viridiplantae > Streptophyta > Magnoliopsida > Ericales > Ericaceae > Vaccinium > Vaccinium vitis-idaea. The sequence goes on along the minus strand of OY978226.1, from coordinate 33,991,075 downwards.
TCCCATGGTTTAATCTATTGACTTTTTCCATCCTCAAATGTGGGGAGAATGGGAAGGGTATGTGGGGTTTAAACCACCACCGAAACATGGGCCTAATGCGAGGGTTGAACCCGAGACCTCCAAGTTGGGAGAGTCAAGGAAATGCCACATGTGCTAGAGCCCATTTGGCGATTTCATCTACTGATTGACTCGGATATATTTTGCCCCTCGATTCATACAAAGGAAGAGGGGAAATGAATTCCGTTCTGTTAGGTTTATTGGCGATTCCCGGGTGTGTCGAAAACCATTGGAGTCTGTAATTGTTCTCTTTGGGTTTGGGAGGTGTTTTGGTTTTTAGAATATCTAGATACTCCGCTCCCTTGATCATGAATCGTTGAGAAGACCATTGCCATGTCGAATGCACAATCGTTCAAGAGGTATATTTTTTTTGAACGGCATCGTTCAAGAGGTATATACATTGCATATGCATTTCATGCATTCACTTCTTGCATGTTTAATCTAGGTTCTTGCTAGCATTTATTTGAAATTGTGTCTAGCTTAATCCTTGGTTAATCTAGATTGCATTATCATTTCATAGCATTTTTTTTACTTAGTTAAAGTAGGGGTGCACATACACCGGGCTCGGGCCGGGCTTATACTAGATAATAACGAGATTAGTGTATTCCCAAGCCCGGCCCATTTATAATCGGGCTTCATTTAATTTGCCCAAGCCCAACCCAAATAAAATTTTAATTTCCCAAACCCGTCCAAGAAGCCCATTTATCTTACTAAAGCATAGTATTATAAACATAAATTAATCAACCATAATGATCACAATTACAATTCATATCCATAATAATATATTTAAAGTTCTAAGTTCATACAAAAATATTAAAAATAGACCTATAAATTAAAGTGCAATTAAAATATTCAAAAAGATGGAACTCACCGATATTTATCAATCTCTATATGTAGTATTTAAATAAAATATTATTTAAACTGGGCCGGGCCGGGCCGGGCTGGGCTTTAGAGGAGTTTCCCAAACCTAGCCCATTTAGTAAACGGGCTTAAAATCTTAACACAGCCCGGCCCTATGGGCCTGAATATTTATCCCAAGCCCTAAAAGAACCGGGCTGGGTTGGGCGGGCTACCGGGCCAGTGTGCACCCCTAAGTTAAAGGCATGAGATTGATTATTTTTGTGTAAGTAGAGTGAACACTTAGTTTTTTTTGTCTGAGGCATGAAATCTCTTAAGCAAGCAGTAGGTAGCGTTTCCAATGTGTGGCTGGCGCTTCACGTGCGCTCCAAGAGCCCCAGGAGCGTGGCTGGTGCTTCACGAGCACTCTGAGAGCCCCAGGAGCGTGGCTGGTCTTCATTGGCTCTTCATCCAAGAGGAAGAGCGCCTCCTTAGCGTGTGAGGCTCTTCAACCTAATTTTCGGAGCGCCTCCTTTGCGCCTTCTTAGCATGGGCAACTCTCCCCCCAGATTTTCGTAGCATTTCCTTAGAGTTGGTCACGCTTAGTCCTTTAAGCCTGATTTAGCATATGTGTCACTCTCCTATTGGTCCCTTCTAGGGTTTTGTACCTTGCACTATAAATATATCTCATTCACTCAATTAGGAGAATATAATCCGATTTTATACACTCTAGAGAGAGAAAAATGCATCTAGTATTTTGTTCTTGAGTGTTCTTTCTTGTGAAAATGATTTAAACCTTGTGCTTGATTATTTTCTTTTGCAATCTAGATTAATCTTCTATTACTCCATGGATTATATCTAGATTGATTATTTTCTTCAAAAACCTTCACTAAAAATCAAGTCTTTTATCTTTCTTGGGTTCTTGATGCATTATATGATTTAAACCTTGTGTTTGATCATTTATTTTGTTAATCTAGATTAATCTTCTTATACTTCATAGATTACATCTAGATTGATTGTTTTTCACAAAAATCTTCATTCCTTGTCATCTCATTCATATGATGGATATTGCCTTGGTTCCTACGTGAGCCGGTTGGACCGGTGCCGAGTTGACTCGGAGATCAAGACGGGTGTGCTTGTGGAGTCCATGGAATCAAAGAGGGGTATGGGGTACTACATCAAGAATTGGAGCTAGGTGTCACAAAGGACTTGTTGGGTAATTCCTAGTTTTGTTAATTCTTGTAAACCTTTTGATTTATGGAAATACATAAGTAGGATTAGGCCGTGGTTTTATGTTTAGGGTGTTTAGACCCTAAGTAGTTTCCACGTAAATCTCATTGTCTTGTCTCTTTACTTTAATTGCTTAATCATTGCATATCTTTTAGTGATTGTTACAATGAAAATAGGGTAATTGCATGTGCTAATTAGTGGTTACATTTTTAGTTATCGTCCTATTCACCCCATCTAGGACTTAATCGTGCTCTAGATTATTTCATGTTCATGGTCACAAGCCAGATGGCACATCGTTCGATAGAGAATTTTCTTTTCATTTCTCTGTAGATGTAGGTGCATCGTCTTGTGTGTCGAACCTCATATGTCTTGTGTGCTTGCCTTCGTTCATCTTTCTAGCTTGTTCGTTGTACTTTGTTTGTGTTGTTTGCCTGACAAATGAGCTTGTTACCTATCTGGCTACTTGATTGAGCTCATCCCATGATGGATCACTTGTTGCTTAAACAGTGAATTACAGAATTAGTGCTTTAGGAAATTGAAAATGATTGGACATAGATTGGGACACAGACCGACAAACTCATAGTTGGACTTAAATATGCCTGGAATTGTCCGATTTGTACAAGTCTCATGTGCATTGTGTGAGACTCACGTGCATTGGACGATTACAGATTACGGACACATATGTGTCTGGATCTGTGTCACTCCGTTCATCTCTCCAGCATTACTTTTTTTTCTTTTTTCTTTTTCTATAACTCGTGTACATCGAGCTTACACATACTCGATTAAATTCGAAAGACCAATTTCACCGTACACTAGCACATGCCCAATTATCTAGGAGAAATCTGTAAAGCAAAATCATTTATGCCACTTGATACAAATTGTGTAGTGCTTCCTTGATGCGGCAGAAGTCAGAACACTCATGCATTGGATAACATCAACGGTGCTACCTAGTAGTACTAGTATTATAGTATCGTGTATATCATGATGCGCATGCCAACCCTAATCATGCTCTCCTCCTCCCCCAACTCATCACTCATGGAATTTGCTTCAGAAATTAGCTAATTGAAGTTTTGGTCAGTACAGCAAGGAGCAGGAATTTCTGGTTGCTTATCTATCTTAGGTCCAAGGTTCTAAAACTCGCTAGGCGTTCTCAGGGCGGTCGGGCACCTTCTAGCTTCCAGGGTCGAGTACTTGGCGCCTACTCGGGCAATTAGTCAGGATAGTCGGGATAGTCAATCTAGTCACGCTAGTCAGCTATGGTCCTTCTAGCCCCTAGGCGGCGAGTACTCCGCCTTCTAAACTTTCTTTTAGAACACTGTTTAGGTCTTCATTATTTCTTTGTCTATGACAACAAGAAGATGAAAAAGAAACCATGTTACTATTTGGGACCTCTAAAAAATTGTTCACATCTTTTAAGTTTTAATCTATAATGATTTTTATATGGAATATAGATCTTATTTGATAAATTTCAACTTACTTTATTAAACACATATTTCAAAATTATAAAAAACATTATAGATTTTGTAATATAGACAATTGTTTGAAAAAATCAAAAATTGAAAGTGGTCCAACAATTTGGGACAGAGAGAGTAAAAAAAAAAAAAGGTATACGCATAAGTGATGACAAATACATTGACAATCACCAAATAGATGCACCAAATGACAATGACAAGATGAGGGTGGTCCTAGAAATGTGTATATGAAATTTTAGAATGGTAAATTACCAACGTAAGGACTATTATTTTATATTTTTGGACAAAAGTGAGATATTATATTAGTATAATGTGATTTGATATACTCCTAATATTTGTCTCCATTTGAAATTTGTCAAAGTCATAGCACGCTTGCTGAGATTCACTGGAATCACTGCTAGGAGAAGAACGAGGCATCCGTGGACCATACATATTTCGGGCGATAAATGATTCAAACGAGCCGAGTATATACTCAATTGAGCTTCAAAAATATGTTTTGAGACGAACTGAATTCAAATGAATTTTAATCAAATCAAATGTTAGCCGATTTCAAGTAACTTGAATTTTTTATTCATCATATGCCGAACAAGCCATGTTCGAGCTTGGATTGTCGTGTTCAAGAGTTTTAAAAAAATACTATTCAAGCTTCGGTTGTTTAACGAGTTTTTAACAAACGAACATGACCTTGACCTCAATTAGCTTGAGTAGTGCAACAGCTATAAACAATGTTAACAGAAATTTTCTTCTAATTTGTGCTCATCAGTCTCCAATCCATACAAATCCGTAACGGTTGGTGTATACAGTATGATTCAAATTTATGACGATTTTAAAAAGATTTTGTTAAGGTGTGTGTCTAATAGACACACAAATAAATAAATAAAAACACACATTTCAATATACATTTTATATAGTATATTTTTTACTCCTATATACTTTCGTATATTCGAATGTATACAGTAGCATTTTCGTAAGCAATTTCGAAAGTCGTACATTTCATTTTCCTTTTCCAGTTCCCAACACATTTGAAAGTTGAAAGCTCAAGCTCTCTCTCTCTCTCTCTCTCTCTCTCTCTCTCTCTCCTTCTTCTTCCTTCTCTCTCTACCCATCGGAAACGGAGCACCTACGAAGTGCAGAAGCATCCGGTCAATGAGAGATGGATACAATCAGAAAACAAGCCACGAAGCTCAGAGAACAGGTCGCTAAGCAGCAACAGGTGAGTCTCTTCTCTCTCTCTTTCTTTCTCCCCCCCCCCCCCCCCAGCCAAACCCTAAACGCATTCTCCAATTTGAGAAAGACCTAACCTTCCGCGTTCTGGATCGATGGCATTCTTACATTTTTCCTTCTCGCATCCTTACACGATTTATTCGTAGATCATAGCTTTCTTTGTATCGCTCACTCTGTTATTTGGTACGATTCGATAATGTCGCACTGTGAGCAGAGAATGGTATCCCAGACTGTTTGTTGGTTGTTATTGTCCTTATTTCATTTGGATTGTGAATTTGTGATTTTCTTACTTCAGTATTAGAAATGAATTGCTATCTTTGAAATTAATTTTGCAGAATATGAAGTAAATAGAATAAATCCTTGACCATAGTTCCCTGAGTAACGTTCTGTTCTGATAAGGAGCCTGAGACTGAGAGCAAGCAACCTCAGATAGGAAAACCAAAAGGAAAATATGTATGGTCAAAACTTTGATGAGATTCTGGCTTTACTTCTGATGAGTTGAAGTTAAAGATTATTTCAAAGCTATTTCCAAGTAATTAAATTCGTTACCTCCTTTTGGAATTGAGTTAATGACGCAGTAACTGTTTTGATGTGCTGTGCACTTGTAATGGCCCTGCTAAACAAAATCACAACAACAAGAGATGAACATGAGCAGGGCCGGCCCGGGAGTTTGGGTTGCCCAAGCCCAACCCCTAATTTGGTTGCCCACTTCATAAGTCATCCACTAAAACATAAAAATTCGTAAAAGTTACAAAAATTACAAAAATATTTTAGGGGTCTGAAGCAAACTCCCGATATTGGGCTCCCTAAATACAATTGTAAGAGTTCTCTTTCAAGAAATTATCCTCAGATTTAACTATGAATTGAGTGAAAAAAACTAATAAATCTTATTAAAAGATAAACACAAAAGATACGATTGTAAGGGGGAATGCTTCTAAAACGGGATTCCCACCATTGGGATATTTTTTTTAATCAAATGTAAGATCATATGATTTGTACATTATTGTTGTGTTTGTTAAATGCAAAAATTTTAACAAAGTAATTAGAAATGTGATGTGATTTTGGTAATATTGTGGATTGGGATGGAAAAAACAAAAATTCTCAAATCACACTCAAAATGCAAACACATTTACATAAATACAAAAGTAAATCCATGGGGCATACATACACAACGCCATTAGTTTTTGTAATCTCATACATTTATAAGAGTGTTTGTTTATTTGGGTGTGTGTGATTTGAGTGTAGTTTTAGCCTTGTTAGGGAAAAAAATTAACAGAGATGAAACGGAAAAGATCTCGGGGGCAAGCTGATAAAATAAAAAATGAAAAGAAAAGAGAAACAAGTGAAAACAAAAATTATGCCCGCTGGGAGTCGAACCATAATTATGCAATCAGTGCCTGGAGACCATCATGCCAAGAATGCCTTACGTTTGCTTAGGAAACCTTTTCTTATTATATACTGTATAACTTTAGTTTTTTTTTTTTTTTGGTTGCCCCGGCCAGGGGGGTTGCCCAAGCCCGGGGGTTTGCTGGGCTTACCCCTGGGCCGGCCCTGAACATGAGGCGTGTGAATGGTGGAATCGTGAGACCACATTCTTTGCTGGAACGTCGTCCAATGTTTCATGGAATTCTTCGAGAATGGTTGGCATGGGTACAAGTATGTATCAAAGACACAGGGAAGGACATATTCCTCATGATGGACATTCTACTCAAGTTATAGCTTGAGTGGAGTTAATTTCTCATTTGTATTATTACATTACTATATGTTTTGACTCGCAGTGCTTCACTACTTAAGTGGGCAATCTGCTGGTAACCTTCTTGAAGGTTAAGGTTCCTTGTGTTTTCTCGTAGCTCTACAGTCATCTTATGAAGTACACAGGGGTGATCCGAAAATGTTAGTTTGCGTTTGTGACATAGGTTTGCTCCCACCTAAGGTCTCAGGTTTGAATTACCTTGCCAATAATATCTTGGGGCCACTAGGGATTATGCCTGGTCGTTACCTCCAGGGCTCCGGAATTAGTCTGTGCGCACAAGCTGGCCCGGACATCTGGTTATCAAAAAAGAAAAAAAAAAGAAGCATTACTATTGAGTTTTATCGCAGGCCTGCATCGATATGGTTGGGAATATTAAGCATGTTTTAGGCTTTCAACCTTCTGGTTTCCAGATTCACATGTTGAGCTTGCTGGCTTTTGCTTCTTATTTATTTTCGCTTAATATTCCCGTAGGCTGTATTCAAGCAGTTTGCTGGAGGACTTGGAGGTTCAGATAATAATGTTGCTGATGAAGTAGAATTTTATCAGCATAAAAAACTTGAGAAGCTATACATATCAACCCGTGCTGGCAAGGTTGGCTGCCATTCTCTTGCTTTTGTGTACTCTCCTTATTCTTTCTTAAACTATATATTCTGACTCTCTGCCTTACCAGCACTTCCAAAGAGATATTGTTCGTGGTGTGGAAGGTTATATTGTGACTGGATCCAAGCAACTTGAAATAGGTACTTTTTGAAGCGTTCTCGTCTCATAGTCATCGGTGCTTTAAATTGCATTAGTGCTAACATATTAAATTTTATCTCTTCTACAGGTGCCAAGTTGTCGGAAGATAGTAGAAAATATGGTGCTGAAAACACTTGCACAACTGGTAGCACATTATCGAAAACAGCCTTTAGTTATAGTAGAGCGTGTGCACAAATGGAAAAGGAGCGCGGAAATTTACTGCAAGCCCTTGGCACGCAGGTTTGATTATAGAGCAAGTGTTTTCATATGACTGTAGAATAAGATTCCGGTGTTAGCAGTTGTATGGGTGTGATGCTTTAGGCATTATATACACCCAAGGATATAATACATGCTACAACCTCAAGGAGAGGCGCAAGATTTAAATGTTGGGTGTGTGAACATTACCCCTCAAAAAGTTGGAACGTATGAAAGAAGGTGTCAACTATGCAATTACGAATTGCAAAAAATTACTGTAATCAAACTATCAAAATTATTATCATATAATTTTTTTATCGACCTATACAATTACAAATTATGCTCGTATATAATTATGTAAATGCATGTTGTGCATTCGTATCTATTCCAAAAGAAAAATATAAACCCAGTGTCCTATCATGACGACAAAGTATGAATCCCTCTTTCATGATGTAAAATGCATTTGTAATGCAACTTGGATGGACTGGTGTTAGGTTTTGAACAAAAAGTTGGATGGCCTAACCCATATAGTTTTAGGAACTTTGCGAAAAAAACTACTACAATTATGAAGAAAATCTAAGTAGGGCAGTCGCTCGGGCTCATTTGCCCCTCGGTCCGTCCTTGATTAATCTGTCACAAAGGATGGAATAAGTCCTTGGCTTATATTTTTCTGTGTTTGATAATTTTTTAAGCTATGCTCTGATAGTGTGAAATGTTAGAATTCAATTGCTAGCACTCTGTTGTTTTCAATACTACACTCTTTGCTATAAGGACATTCATTCCTTGTGAACTAATTTTTCCCCGAGTTAAAGGAATGCTGGTTGTGTTAAGAAGGGAAACAGACAGGCAAAGAAAGAAGAAGCAACATGCTAGCTGGAGAAAGATACTTGGGTTACTATAGACTTATTAATATCTGATACTGGCCCTTGTAGGTCATGTCATTTCTAATTGAACTTCGAAATTCTGGACGAATCGAACCAATTTGGGGTTGTATTCAAGCATCATGCTAATCTTTCAGCTTCCATTTCCATGTTCTAATAAATAGCATCTCAAACATGTCTATTTAAGCAATATCTCAAGCCATGTCTCTTAGATTGGTTTGACTGTGAGGTAAATTTCGAGTAAAGTTTAGACTGGAACCTTGGCTGTTATGGCTCCATTCAACCTCCGTAGTTAGGCGTGCTATTTCTTATCTATTGTACGGCAGTCACTGCTTTATGATATCTTAGTCTATGCAAGCGACTTGAATTATTTTCTGCTTTAATAAATCTTGCAATCTTGGATTCATGATTCTAATTTCTCTTCATTTTTAGTTCACTTATATAAATTCGTTCAATTCCAGGTCGCTGAGCCTTTGAGAGCAATGGTAGTTGGAGCTCCATTGGAGGATGCTCGACATCTTGCTCAAAGATATGATAGAGTGAGACAGGAAGCTGAAGCTCAGGTAAAATTTGATTTGGTGTCTTTATATCAGTTTTTTCATTTAGTTTTTCAATTCTCATTCGTTCTGCTTGCTCTTCGCCTCATGAGTGACTCATAAAAAAGAGGCCTAGTGTTTGTTGTGTGATAGTGTGAGTATTGTTGAACTGCCCATTTTTACGTTCTGCTTTGGACCCAGACAGGTTATTGAAGTTTCAAGGCGCCAAGCTAAAGTAAGGGAATCCAATGGGAACCCTGAAAATATTTTAAAGTTGGAAGCGGCTGAAGCAAAGCTTAGTGAGCTGAAATCAAACATGGTTACATTGGGTAAGGAAGCTGCTGCAGCAATGGCCGCTGTGGAGGCCCAGCAACAGAGGCTGACACTCCAGCGACTTATTACCATGGTTATACATTTTTCCTGTCATTAGGATTATATACTATTTGCTCCAATACCAAGTTCTTAGAAAGTTTATTTACTTTCATTTTTGTTGTTCGGTTCCTTGATGAAGGTTGAAGCAGAGCGCAATTATCATCAGAAAGTTCTTCAGATATTAGATCAGCTTGAGAGTGAGGTATGAACTGATTTGGACATTTCTTTCTAATGGAATAATGGATTGTTGTGTCTCTTTCGAATATGTTGGATCATCATTTGTTATGTACGTCAGATGGTGCTGATTAACATGATCTGTTGTTTCACTGATAGATGTTGTCAGAGCGCCAACGTATTGAAGCTTCTCCTAGTCCATCCATAAACAATATGCCTCCTCCCCCACCCTATGAGGAGGTCAATGGTTTATTTGCTTCTCAGACGTACAATGGTTCAACAGATGGCATGGGATATTTTTTAGGAGAGGTAACTTTCATTTTGACTGGTATTTTTCTCATGGGTAAATTAAAAAATGGGTTGAGACATTTTCCTCTTGTATTAGCATCCATTCTGCATTTATAATTAAAATTTGTTTCACTCTCTAGTCTCTATTGTTGGTGACTTCCCATTGTTTCTGTTTGCTCCCAGGTCATACATTCATACCAAGCAGAGTCTGACGTGGAGTTGACTTTGTCAGTTGGAGATTACGTTGTCGTCCGAAAGGTTCTGCCTATTTTTATTCTGTGCCACTTCAAATGTGTAGGCCTTTTGAGCGTTTAGGGTTGTTTTCCTTTTGCATCCTCCTTTGTCTTCAGTCAGTTATATGGCTTCAAACCTTGAATTTACTCAACGAGTGTAGAAATTTGTGTTTATCATCTCGATGATCGATGTTTACTTGGATGCTATTTATGCTGAAGGGATAACTGTTTACTCTGAAATGGATGATCTTATTATAAAGATGAAAAGATGAAAATTGGAGTAAAAAATACTGAATGATAATTGGCGTCATTATTATCAAGAAGAATCATTCTACCTGATTTATCTCGACGAACAAAGTTGCAACTAGTTTTACATGGATTATCTATCTTTTTCTGGCAATCCCATTTTTTTTTTAAAGAACAAACAATATACACAGACTGAGGAAGACATACAAACAATATACACATCGATTGTCTCTTAATTAGTCCATATGGATTTTCGGGACCCTCTTTGCCCACCTGGTCACTCTTTCTCCAACTTTTTGTGTGAATATCTGTCAATTCTTCAGCTATGATCCTGAGTTTGATACTTGTTAGTCTAAGCCCAGCTTTACTTTGAGTAAGAGGTGCCTTAGTCACACATCTAATTCCTTGGTTAAGGGAATTTTGAAGTTCTTATTTACTTCTTTATGATTTCTCTGCCTTCTGCTGTACCTACTGTGTTGTATTCCAGTTACTTTCTGCAATGTCTAAGGTTGGTTCCCCGTTTGTTGGCAGGTTTCAAGTAACGGTTGGGCAGAAGGAGAATGCAAGGGGAATGCTGGCTGGTTCCCCGCGGGATACATAGAAAGAAGAGACCGAGTTCTTGCAAGCAAGGTGGCTGAAGTATTTTAAATACGTGTAAGTTTATTCCTGCAAGTTTGTACTGCTTGAGTTCATGCATGCAAAATGTGTTCATAGACTTGTGGACACTATTATGAGGAATCCATGTCCATACTATTGGAACGAGGAAAGATTGCCTTGATCCACTTGTTCCTTTTGGGGGCACTTTCTTTAGGATAGTGTAGTTTCTGTTCTTTCAGTTGTTCCTTGTTTGCTTGTCCATTTTTGTTAGATTACGTTTGCTAATTCAAGAACAAAGTTTTGGCGTAAGAAAAATTGTTGATATCCGGCTGCCACTGTTCTTCTCATCTAGAGTGGTTTTCGTGACCAATTTGAATCACATTCACTGTTTTTGGTTATGGGTGGATTTTTTTTTCAGATTCTTTGCTTTTAAAAGTTTTGATTTTTTTTTTTTTGTTCTTTACTACTCAATAACAGACTTGGCATGGAATTATAGATGGCATGTTCTTTCCCTTTGCACAAGGAAATAGTAGTATTTATTATCTTTTGGTTTTGAAGGCAATGTCTTAAAGTTCAATTAAAAAAAGAAGAGAAACCTTACAATTATTTAATACGAGGATACTTTTTCGTGATGATCCATAATGTGGCCTTATGTATGCAAAAGTATGACCGTTTCACATACCAAAGCCATCCCCGAGGTTTCCAAAAATTACAAATTGGCCCCCACATTTGGGAAATTACAAATTACCCTAGTGTTGTGATGTATCTATTAGGAAATTCGACGGAATTGGTATGGCATCATGAAATCCTAATCACAATGGGTCGAACCATCCTTTTGTGGCTTGTGAAAAGCTATTTTCACTCTTCTACAGCCTTTTACAAGCGATAAAAAGGATAAGTTTGGTCTATTTTGATTAGGATATGATGTTGTCAGACAAATTCTGTCGAGTTTCCTGACAGTTGCATCACGACCGCTGATACTTAGCTTTCATTATGGAGTGAAATGAAGGTGGGTCTTATTTTGTCTCACATGACTACATATGAGAAAAAAACATTGAATACTGGCACATGAGTGGGTCATAAATTTTCTAATTATCCTAAACATAACGAGGCGAGTAATGGTTTTTGGTTGTCATCAAGATTGTTGTATGGCTAAAGGGATAATGTATAGCTTGCTATTATTGTGTTCACATCAGTGGAAGAGAGCCAGGTTGGAAGGGTCTCATTATTCTCGGAGCACAGACACGTGGTGTTTCGGTCACTCCAAGACCATACATTCTTGTGAGGTTCATGTTTAAGTGTATGAACAATAGAAATATTTGGTGTTGGAATGATTCGGAACATCACGTGACCGTACTCCGAAACTATTGGATGGCTACATGAGAAAATTGAATAAGTACAAAACCTCCTTTAGAGAAGGGTAATGGAAATGAAGGCCACCAGGTCCCTACCATTTAAGGAATTTCTGGAATAGACCAAACCAGGCCACTTCCATTTTGCCAATCTGCCCTTCTTATTTTGTCCTCTATCATCATCGTAATGACTCATCTTCTTCCTTTTCCCCACCTTTCTTCAATCTGCCACTCAGTAGACCAAAGCCAACTGTGACCTTTTGTTTTTTTTTGTTTTTTTGTTTTTAACTTACTCGATCTTTCTGCTTCTCAACTGTCATCTCCTTTCCTTCTGGAATCAATTCCCTCCCAGTCCCATCCCTCCATGGATCCATGTTCTCCAAATTATAATTTCTGGAAACGGGAGGTCTGTAGTGAGTAGGTGTAGTGAGCCATCACGGCCATCCGTTCAACAATCAATGGTCCGGATTATCTTGTATGTGAAATCGTTATCTTTAAGTGAAGATAGCGTGAAGATAATCTGGACCATTGATTGCCGAATGGACGGCTGTGATGGCTCACTACACCCTACTCACTATAGGCCTCCCAGTTCCAACATCTGGAGCCCATTCGACGGATTTTTCTATCATGCCACAGTTAAATATTAACCTTTAGATTGAGAGTTAGGTACATTTAAGTTGTCCGATCAACATCACTCACAAAAACTGTAGCTGTAAAATGTGTGAAGTGTAGCCATATGCCATGGGAGGTAAATCCAAATTTTATGGTAAGTAAAATTGCATTTTTTGACGGTAAAAGTACAAAATCATCTCGATTTTAGCAAATTCACCTTACTTTTTGCAGATGATTTTGATCTCTAACAACTTAGATTTACCTAGCTCTCAATTTAAAGGTCCATTCGGGGGCATGGTAGTCAGTTGCCCATGGTTGTGAAGTTCAAATATTTTCTCCCCAAATTAAATATTCCTCTGTTCCCTACGCATTTCCGGCTTTTGGATCAAATTGGAATTCTTTTAATTATCATGTGCGAACAAATTGTATTTAGAGTAAATTACCATTAAGGTAAGTAAACATTACCTCATAGGTAATTCTACTTACACATTTTTCACAAACACTACCTAATAGGTTAAAGAATTATTGTTATTAGTCCATTTTATCAACTACTAAATACAATTTGTTCTAACGTATATCGATACTCAATCAATATGATTATCGGTGAACATTCCTTGTATTGGATTTATGATATGAAATGTTGGATCTTCTTCGCGAGTCTACGGTGAAACCCACAAAATCATCGAAAAATAGAAGAAGGTATGGAGAGGAGCGCACCCCATCCGTTAATTTTCTTGAACGTCCTCTGATAAAAAAGAAAAAGAGAAGACAAAAAGAAAAAAAAAACATGTACAAATAATCGTACCAGATCCAACATTCTACATTAAAAGATTCACCTACTCAAAAAGACACTCCATGAACAAAATGCCCACCGTGATCTGCAGCCTCCAAACTTCAGGTACATGGAAAATTATGAGAGACGGGACATGATAGCGAAAGCTAGAACGAAAATGTTAGGACACATAAGAAGTTTTTCCAAAAATGTCCAGAAAAGAGAAATAAATGGTCAAGATTCACAATCATGTGAATCTGGACCATTGATTTCTCTTTCCCAGACAATTTCGGAGAAACTTTATGTACCCTTTTACTCCTCTTTTTGGTAATGCATGTGTCGTGGCTAGCTTGCACATTCTTCAGACTAATTCCTGCCTTCCCTCCCACCGCCATTTCACATGTTACACGAGGGGTGAGGAGAATCGAACCCGAGACCTTGAAACGAAGCAAATCAATTGGCGTGGGTTATTACTACCAGAAGGTTCTAGATTTTTTGGAGCTAGGTGCATAGGAAGGAGGGCTAATCTGTGGAACAACGAAACAACCATCGTCCCTCCACCTTCTGCTAGATTTGTTGTTGTTGTTAGAAACTTCTTTGGACTCCTTGAAACTTATTTGGCCTCCAAATGAAATGTTTGAAGATGGCCAGTATTGATGGGTCGGATAAATTGGCGGCGGTGGAGGCGGCGGGGCTTGAGGAACCCAAATCCCTATGTTTTCAGAGGAAGAGAATGAAGTTGAACAGCTCAGATTGCTTTCCAAATCCGCATCCCAAATAGGCAACACATCACCAACGGTCTGTTGATCATTAACCAAGAACACAATTAAATAGAGAGATCCAAATTGAATTCAATTGATCAATACCTAAATTTGTTCTAGGAGGTGGTCCAACGCCTAGATTAGGCAATCGACTAGTCGGCACCTAATCCTCGCCTAGGGCGTTAGGCAACCAATTAGTTGGCACCTAGGCGCTCGGGGCCCCTTTTTCGACTAACACTTTAGAACATTGCTTGAAACCAAATCTTTTAGACATTTGATGCACTTAGAGCATCTCCAGCAACCTCTCTATTCCCACCGTTTGGAGGACTTGCCGAGCCAACGGCCAAAAAATGGGACACAACAGCCTCGTCTCTCACCTCGCCACTTCCCTCGCAGCTACAGTACAATACCTTGCCACAGGAGGCGAGGTGTGGCGAGCTTGCCTCCCAAACACAATTAAAAAGTCAATTAAATTTTGTTTGATACTTTTTTTATATTATTATTTATCGGCAAAGAAGTTTCATTTTTTTCTTTGGTTTCATATTGTTCTGCAAAACTGATTTCGAAAACAAAAATTATTCAGTATAGAGGAAAAAATGGAAGGTGGGATAGAAGCTAACCTTCGAGAAACCAAAGGAGTAGGAGGGAGGAGGAGAATCGAGAAGATCTTCCACGCGCCACCCAGGTATCGTCTCTATCAAGTACTCCGATATGCTGCTTGTGGACCCACTCTTACCTGTTATTTCCGCCGCCGCCGTCGGTTTTACTACGGCGGTGGTGGTGGGTATATTCTGAATTACCGATTTAACCGAAACGGATTTTTCGGTTGAGATTTCATTACCCTTTTGGGACTCGAAATCGGGATCCGGATCGGAGGCGGTAGAAGAGTAGACGGCGGCTGTGGCGGAGAGCTTAACTCCGGTGAGAAGAAACCGGTTGTGATTTTTAGTGTGTTCGTTTGCTTTGTGTATCGGAAAATCGCAGTCTCTGCATAAAATTGCTCTGTCTTGTTGGCAAAACAAAAATGCCCTCTTCTCCTTCATAGACAAAAAAAAAACTGTAAGATTCAGAAATAGACTAATTAACGAACCAAAGCTATTCGAGTTTGAACTCGTGTTTGTCCACTAAAAGCTCGTTCAAGATCGGAATAAAAGCTCGTTCAAGATCGGGCTCGTAACGTAAACAAATAAATTTCCTACATTTTTTTTGAAACTCAGTTAAGCTTTTAACCAAGCTTGAACGAGCTGAATTAATTCAGCTCGTTGGTGTTTATAAAGGTATAAAAAAATCAAAGCTACTCGAGACCAGGTCGTGTTTATAATATTGGTAAAATCTGAGCTACTCGATATCAGCTCGTGCTGGGTTTGATTGGTTTATGGGTGTTACCTTGCAGATGTCGCAGAGGGGGGAGTGGGATGGGGAAGGAGGGTGGAGGAGAGAGAAGCGGTGGTGTTTTCCGGCGAGTTTGTTGGCGTGGTGGACTCGGTGGTCGCAGGCGTCACAGAGGACGGCGTCGTCGGCCGTGCAAAACACCGACGCTTCGTCTTTGGAACAGACGTCGCACTGGATCTTCATTTGTTTGTTTTTCTTTTGTTGTTTCAACGCTTCAAAGGTTGTAAGTTTATGAGAGAGAGGAGAGAGAGAAAAAGAGATATAGTTATAAGGCTATATTGTATACTGTTTATTTTATCCGATTAAAATACTGCATATATTGGAGTACAAACAGATGTTCCGAGTACTCCTCCGTCCCAAAATTTTTGACTGGTCCGTAAGACGAGAATTAAAAAATAATAAGTCTTTTAAAAGAAAATTTCCAAACCTTTTTACATAAATTAAAAGTATTCATTGAAAAAATTGTATTGGCTGTGTTCGGTACCCAGTTTTGGGCAGTTTCTGTTTTGCTTACATCATCGCTTTTCTCCCTTTTCTCTCTATCTCTCTTCACTTATTACACCTGCTTACATCATCAAAACTAAACTAAAACTAAATTGGGAAACAAACAGGGCCACTATGATTTTTAAGTTCTCATTTTACGGGCTGGACGAAATTTTTGGGAGGGAAGGAGTAATTTGCAAGACACATCCAACTCCATGGAGTACAGGTCTCGATAACAAACATTTCACTGAAATGGCAGAAAAATTAGGGTAAATTACACTGGCCTCCCCTGAGGTTTATGACTTGTACACTGACCACCCCTACTTTATCTGAAATAGCACTGACCTCCCCTGAGTTTTTTATTTTAGTATCAAAAGCACCCTTCTGTTACTGAAATAGCACTGACCACCCCTGAGTATTATATTTCAGAATCAAAATCACTCTTCTATTACTTGGCCGTCAGTGACAGTAACTGGAATTGATGAGGTAAGTCATTAACCTTTGTTGAATTCCCAAAATAGCCCTTGACACTAGTTACAATCTAAATGCAAAAGGCTCTCTTCTTTTTCCAAATAATGATCATGCATGAATACTTAAAATATAATTTATTGGTGGGCAATTTCTATAAAGAAAAATGAAACGAATTCCCCGTTTGGCTTTTGCTGTTAAAAAAAAAATGCCGTTCAAAAAACAGAAAAAGAAAAAGAAAAATGAAACCAAGATAACAAAACATGGGAATGCTACCAAATATACATGTCTTTTAATTCAATTTTTTGTTTAACAAATGGATGTGTCCTAGTTCATAAAATACATCAAATAAGAGTATAAGTAAGTCATTTTCAGTTGCTTTGCATCACTTGGGTACTAAATTTTCTACTAATACAGTAGAAAATTTGTGACGTAGAAAATTCTGCTACTTATGGTGTTGTGATGTGCAAAATGGCAAATTTTCTACTGTATTAGTGTAATCCAAAACTAGTGTCAAGGGCTATTTTGGGAATTCAACAAAGGTTAATGGCTTACCTCATCAATTCCCGATACTGTCACTGACGGCCAAGTAACAGAAGGGTGCTTTTGATACTAAAATATAAAACTCAGGGGAGGTCAGTGCTATTTTAGTAACGGAAGGGTGCTTTTGATACTAAAATATAAAACTCAGGGGAGGTCAGTGCTATTTCAGATAAAGTAGGGGTGGTCAGTGTACAAGTCAGAAACCTCAGGGGAGGTCAGTGTAATTTACCCGAAAAATTATTGTGTCACAATGCATATTATTCAGTGAAAATGTCAGTGAAATGTTTCTTATCCACCATGCGGTTTTTTTTTTTTTTTTTTACACTTACCAAAAATAATAATAAAAGGAATGGAAATGATATGTATCATACATCTGAAAATTTTACGAATCGATTACTTTTCTTATGAATAAAAAGTTATGATATTTTTTTACAAAAGTTACGAGATGGACCAAAATGTAATGAATTATAGAGAAAATCTTATGAATATTGCTGAAAAGTTACGAGACACTAAAAAATATTGCGATTGCCATGAGGTGGCACAATATGGACTATACAACAAGTGCATACGATACACACCTTTAATAAGTGTGTATTGTAGCCATTGGGGAAAGAACTACTTGTCTTGTTTGGTAGTCAATTTTGAGATAAGAAGGTTGTATAAGGTTGCTTATTTTTTTGTCTTTAGTCAAATTAGGCATTTTAACAAAAAAAAAAAAATTACTTCTTGAATAGAGTCGTGCCATATACATCCAGAAAAAGGTAAAAAGTAACACATAATTTGCTAAAAAAAATAGTAGAGGCAAAAAAAATGAATGACAAAGCAGTCAAAACTTTAAGAGATAAATTTGCTGTGACGGGACCATTTTTCATTAAATGTATTATTTCGCTTAAGTTTTTATCTTCATTTGACATTGCACTTGCATGTCTGTTTTTGGAGCAATGCCATGTATCGACATTGCATTCCTAGCAATCCGTCCCGTGTATGACAGTACTCCAAAAAAATTGAGTTTGAGTTTTAGTGACACCCTAGTGACAACGACGTGTCACTAAAAGTGTGTTGCAAAAGGGTATTCAGTGACAGTTTTTTGTATTAAGCTGTCACTACGAACTAAACATTGTCACTAAAACTCTTTAGCAACTTGCTTTTAGTGACAACCTAGTGACAAAATCATTGCCACTAAAGATCAATTTTTTTTGTAGTTCTCGCTATTCGATCACATGATCTTCATTGGCGAAATTAGGATTTTTATATTAAGGGTGTAGAAATTTGAAAGTCAAAGCAAAAAAATTTGAACTAAGGGAACACTAGAATTCGAAAAAATAAAATAAAATAAATGCAGTAGTAGTTTTTACTCAAATTTTTGGAGAAGTATACCATAATAGACATTGAGAAGACAATATACAATTCTTCTCCAGTGTTTCAAAAGTCTTTGTTGAGAGACTAAAATCCCCACTCAATTGGGTTAAAAGCCGATTCAAAAGTCTTTGTTGAGTGACTAAAATCCCCACTCAATTGGTTAAAAGCCAAAAGACAGCCAAACTATAATCGGTTGATTTTAGCAAATGGTTTCCTCGCTCATTTGCTAAAATTAATTCATTAATTTTTATGAGATTTTTATTTTATTAAAAGGGAAACAAGGATTTAAATGAAGTTTGGACCTATCACCTCACCTCACCTCAAGCTGTATGTCCGCACTCAATGGTCTCCTAGCTCTATTATTAGTTGTTGGATCGAATTTTACCATCTCTCCTATGTGCTAAACATATATCCAAAAGGGGTTTACTTAATTTTTTTAATGGTATTTAACAATGCTGAATCGCATCCGCAAGTTTGTTTTCAGAGTAAGTGCTAAGAGTTGTAATTTATTTCTAACATTAATAAGGAAGTGTTTGAAAGCCCCATTTTCAGCTTTTCATTTTTAACTTTTTGGCTTTTTGACATTTAAATTATGGAGTAGTTAGAATGTGTTTTGAATATGATAACAATATTTAAGAGAAATGTTCAGAATGCATTTTGAAAAAAGAGTAGTGTTTTGGAAGTAGAATGAAAAGTTGAAAAGCTCATCAAAAGCTACTTTTCACTTCTGGCTCTAATGTCAAAAATTGAAAACACATTCTATCCAAAAAAAAATTTGGGGACAGGCTCCTAAACACTCAAAAGGTAAAAACTAGAAGTAGAAAATGCAAAAACATGTCCGCCAAACACCCCCAAGTACGAGGCATTCATCAATTGGTAGGTAGGCAGTGGGAACACCTATGGCAGAAATGTGAACTCAAGCTGTATTGGTTTAGATGTTCAGAAGAAGAAAAAAAAAAGGTTTATTGGTGAAACTTGACTTTCTTGACTTTTACAATATCTCTTTCAAGTAGGGCTGTAAATGAACTGGGCCGTTCGCGAACTATTCGAGGCTCGGTTCGGTAAGAGCTCGTTCGAGTTCGATTCGTCTACTAAACGAACTGAACTTGAACCTCAATATTAGGCTCGTTCCATAAATGAGCCGAACCTGAACCTAAGTGGATTCGGCTCGGTTAGGCTCGCGAACCTAAGGTCAAAATGTAATTAATAATACTTTAGGGGTCTACATATAAATATTTTATAGTTGAGAAACTTTTATGTAATTTGTTATTCTTTTATCCCTAACTAGAGTATTCTACTACAACAGATGGGTTTTATCCCTAACTAGAGTACTCTATTTAGTTCTTAATATATTTTATTGTGTTCTTTTTCTTTTGATTTCTTGATTATCGTAGTAGATTTGTTTATTTTTGTTTAATTTCTTGATTATTGTGGTAGATCTACATGTAATATTATTTTGAAGCATATCTCTTTCCCCTCTCTGTTTGTGTTCTAAATTGCTAACGAGCCCTACCGAGCTTGATTCGAGCCTTAATTCGAGCCTAAATTCGGCTCGGTTCGGCTCGTTTGAGTTTAACGAGCCCTACCGAGCCGAGCCCGAGCTTTGAAATTTTTTCACGAGCCGAACTCGAGCCCACTTGTCTAGGCTCGAATCGAACCCGAGCCGAACCCGAGCCGAACTCATGCCTTAACGAACCGATCCCGAACTTCATAGGGTTCGGCTCGATTCGGCTCGTTTACAGCCCTACTTTCAAGTATTTAGAAAATCATTAAAATTTTCCAAATTGAACATGAAGATTCGTTTTAAAATTTGGCCACTATCGCAAGCAAAACAATCAAAAGGAAACATCTTACGAAAGAGAACTGCGTCTCAAAGTTTCAAAAAAAGAAAAAAAAATATTTAGGGTGAGTTTCCACAAAAAGTATTGCCTATCACATTGTAGTAAAAATGTGATTGTAATTTTCGCAAAACGGTAGTATTTTTGTTGATATATGTCCGGAGAATGACATACACCGAAGTTGGTCCGTATGTGGCTTGTCAATTCTATCGATTTGCGCTAATCCATTGTTTAAGCAACATAAAACTACTGTTTAGTCACTTTTAAATCAAAAGATTAATAAAAAAGTATACTTGTTTAATCACTCCACACCTCGGTAGTACGTTAAGGGTCACGAGTGGGAAAATGATATGGATACACCACTTATGCACATCATATGCACACCAAGGTGATGTGGCAGATGAGGAGATGCCTAGTGTGTGGCCCACCTAAAAAATTGGTGGCTCCTCATCCGCCACATTACCCTGGTGTGCATGTTTGGTATACCCATAGCATTATTGGTCACGAGTGCTTATTTTGATCGGAAGCAATTTTCTAAATAAATCCATACTTAAACAAATCCCACATCTATATCAAATCTTTTATGGACAAATATACAAAGATAATTTATCCCATCTAGAAAAGTCCTAGAAATAAGATCTATAATAGCTCTCGTACAGTGATAGAGACATATAAATATAGGGTCCTTTATACGAGATAGAGACATACTATAAATAAATGGTTCTTACTTGCTGTCAATAAACTAAGAAAAAGATAGAAAAAATAGAGACTGTAATGTATTTTTTACATTTTTAATATGTTTTCATACATTTTCCACAAATTTTAAGTAATTTTTAAATCTCAACGACAGTCTAGGAACAAGGCATCCTGTAGTGCGGTGCCGCAGTACTACATGGTTGTAGTGTGGCATCCGAGTCGTTGATCGCGCAATCAACGACTCAAATTTCATATTGACACTTGTATGATCCAGGCCGTTCATTCATTGCCGAGATCAACGGCTCGTGTGCCGCACTACAAGATGTCGTGGCTGATTCTAGCATTTTTCTTAAAGAAATATGCAGTAAGCAGAAGAAAAATTGTTTGTGCCACAGACAGATAGCTATGGTATTGTGCTAGTGAGTAAACGTTAGGAAGTTATTAATAATTCTTGTAACTGCTTCCAAGTAATTTTGCATAAACAATGAAGAATGGGTTAAAAGAAGAGGAAAATAAATGTCTGACACCAAACTAGGGCATCCTATTTTATTCGATACTCCCTCCGTTCCTATTTGTTTGTCCCACCTTCTCTCTCTTGCCTTTTTTCAAATAAAAAAATTAAGTGCTTCTGTGTATCATTTTTCAATTTTTTTTGCACCGAATTAAAGTACACGATGAGTACTTTAATTTGGTGTAAAAAAAATTTGAAAAATGATACACGAAAACACTTTATTTTTTTATTTGAACAGTAACATGACTTTTCGTAGTGGACAAACAAATAGGAACGGAGGGAGTATTATTTTTGAGAAGGAATAAAGTCGCTCTCAGGAACAGGGTGTGAAAAAGCATGGGGGACACTACACTTTTAAAAGCTCACACTAAAAGAAAAAGAAAAAAAAGCACAATTTGTAGGTTGGACCATTTCATTATCTATGTGGGAAGATAATCAGTTGTACTATATATATTCACTATATTGATATGAGGGGTGCAATATTACAAGCTGCGCTAGTGTGTGACGGCTCACTCTTGACTGTCAATTTTCAACAATAACCCAAAAATTGATCTCATAAAGATAAAATTTGGATTCAGAATATATGTATAACTAGGAAGAGAATGAAGGACCATCAGGCCTATGAGAGCGGATCCGCTGTCCCAATTTTCGTGTCCCAACTCCCTGTCCCATTCATCCGAGCCGTCTATCCGAGCAATCAACGGCTCGGATTCCATCTCACCCCAAACAAATCTGAGCCATCCATATTCATTTGAGAATCCGAGCCATTGATTGCTCGGATGAACGGCTCGGATGGATGGGACAGGGAGTTGGGACAGCGGATCCGCTACCCAGGCCTATCAACTGGAAAGCCGGACTATCTGGCAAAGAGATTATATGGATACGGTGTTTTACCCGTTGACGTTTCTCCAGCTCTCGCAAGAATTGTATGGGAGTCGTCCTTAGAGGGACTTCCTGATTGATCGTACTGAGGAATTCTACCGTACTCCGTGCAGTTTTTTTTGTATCATACTGCATTTTAGAAGGAGCTACTATATGTTACCGTAATCCTAACTAAACCGATAAACAAGAGTATTAACATCACAATCTCACTGCACTTAAGTACAGTTACACAAACGTTGGACAAACTGCTCGTCTGCTCGGTTCTACCATTAATAATAATAATAAAAAGTTTAGGTAGGTACTACAATTGACTCTAGGATCTCCCTGGGGTAGATTCTATCGGACCCGGAGAATCTGTAACGTACTTAATACGTTGCATCGTACAGCGCAACATCACAGACTCTTCTATGGAAGAGTTTTATTCAAATTTGAACCGTTCAAAACACTTTTAAACAGGTCAGATTTGCAATGCACTACACCGCACCCTCCCCGTTTCCGATTCCATCGAAAGCTATATCAATGTGACCCGGAGAGAACCCTACAACAATGCTCACGGAATCATCTCTCGAATTAATGGTCTCTTTGTTATAACAGTACTATCGGTCCCAAAAATACTTCAACATATAGTTCTTTTCTTTTTCAAAACTTGGAGAGTTAGGGGTGTACGTCTCTGTTAATTAACTACTTATCACCCCGATTCTTCGGCCCGAGTCCTAGAGGAAATGTAATTTGGAACACGATTGATCACACAAGAGAGTGTTCTAGTTACAATGGGATGCGTTTGAGAAAAGATTCATTACACGTCATTTAAACTAGTTTATAATCAACGTGTCTGATTGATAACCCACCGCTCGACTCGAGTTAAATTCTTACACGAGTCTCACGAATTCACAAAAAATCAAATGTAAGTAGAGAGTGACTTGAAGTCTATAATAAACGTGTCTGATCGATAACCCACCGCTCAACTCGAGTTAAATTCTTACACGAGTCTCATGAATTCACAAAAAATCAAAGTTAAGTGGAGAGTGACTTGGAGTCTTGTCACTAGTAGGGGGGTGACTTGAAGTCTTTGCCCCTAGAAAAGAAACAGCTACAGAGTTTACTCAAGTCTAAGTAATTAGGTAAAACTACCGACACGTACAATTACTTAACCAAAGCATTGGATTAAAGTATTAAACCAATAATGCAAGTTAATGAAGCCAGCTATCACTAGGAGACAAATAACACTTTTTTCGTGCAAAAGATATGATGATGGTAACTCTTTTTCAAAGAATCTATGCATAAAAGATTAGAACGATAACGACTGATTCAATTTTTTATACCGTCCAATTTTTTTTGTCTCTTTATGTTCATGTGTATTTTTTAATAGTCTATATCTTTCATTCTATAATGACTTTTACAATTTAAAATTTTTTTTTTAATAAAATTCATTAAGAACAATCAAACGAGATCCATATTGCATATGTATAATATTACATATTTAAAAATATAAATAATTTTTTGAGGTGTCATGAATACTGAAAGTAGTCAAGAAATTTAGGATGAAGGGAGTATAGCTCAGTTGTCCGGGCCAGCTTATGAGACTTCGACTAATCGTGGGGCTTAATTCCACCGATTAGTTGCAAGGAACCAAATTAAAATTGGAGCAAAACTCTATATGGACATGCCTCAAAGGAATTGATAGCACTAAAGAAGCTTTGAACTTGAGATCTTAGAAAGGAGCAAACCTCTAAATCCCAGGTCTTGGTGCCAGTTTATGCGCATCTCGACCCTACGGGCCTCATTTCCACCTTTCCCTTGTGGGGAGCTCGATTAAAGCTTGAGAAAGCTCGTAACACCTGATAAGTTGCGAACTTAAGATTTTAGGAAAGAGCAGTCCCTTACTCCCTTATAAGTGTTAGGTCTTCGTCCATTAGGCCAATTCATTGAGGTGAGGACGGAACATAGATTAGGTTAATTATGTTGGTATGATAAACTATGTAACATGATAGGTTGATATGAATAAATAACAATTAAGACGATATTTTAGGTAAATAACTCAGCCCTTAGGGTGGAGGATAATAAGTAGAAAGTACATAGATAACTTGAAACAAGCATACATTCACTGATTCAACTATAGACTAGCTTGCAAGTTAAGGGTATGTTTGGTTTGATGGAATGGGTGTTGGAAAGGAGAATGGAATGATCATTACAAATTGAAACAATATTCATCTATTCAAATGAAAAGTTTCTATAAGAAAAATAAGAAATTATCAAACGCATGTAAACCAAACATAAAAATTAGGATGGTTATTCCAATCACATTCCATTCCAGAGACTCAATTATATTCATATTTTCATTTCATTCATGTAAACCAAACGCATCCTAAGACTTTTAAGTTGTGCTATAGTTGTTTTTTAGTGTACTTTTGGTTGTCATTGTTTTTTTGCTTATATATTTATTTCACTTGCTTTGTCCTCGAATTTAGATATAAATTTGTATTCATCAGACACAAAATAGGCAAATAAATAATGATCGCTAATCGAACCCTCAATTGTTTTTTTAACTCCTCTCTACTGCTTTAAACAGGTGTCTAGATTCTATCTTTTATCCGATATTTGGACAGTTTCTACCCTATAATCAAATCATAATAAACAAAAGATAATTCAAGAACAAAGTAAGCTACATTTCTTTTGTTCTTTTTAGAATGAGTAAGTTACATTTCAAAAGGCGGATGTGGGATGTGTTCGTCTGATCGATCAATAACTTCAGGGTCTCAAAATTAGTTGAGGTAATGATAGACTAACTCGGACTTCTGTGCAGAATAAGCTATTACCATCAGAAATTCTAGACACTGTTCATGCCCTTCTCATTTGTGCCTCTGATCGAGAAAGAATCTCTTCCAATTGACCAAGTCAGCTATGTTCGTCCGATCGTTAACTTCAGAGTCTCAGAATTAATTGAAATGAGGACAAACTGACTCGGACATTCGTGGGGAATAAGCTCTTACCAACAGAAATGTTTTCTCACCATCTTCAATAAATGGAAATATGACAGGTTTCCCCCGACAAACAATTACCACCCCCTCCCCTACTTATTGTCCTTTTCCTTCCCTCACTTCCAGGCTTTTGTAAAGTGTGAATAGAAAATTGAAATACCCATATATAGCCTTTTTCGATTGACTGACTTTATCATATGAGAGAAACTGGAATTAAAGCATAATTATCACATGTGATTTCAGGTGTATATTTCCACAGTAGCAGTATTTTTATGTGATAATTCCTTTTGCACCGACCGTGGTGCACCGACCACGTACCGATGACGTCTTGAATGAAATAGGGGTGATTTTAGATCAAACTCATACAGCCGTCCAATTGCCTCGATTCCCGCGTGGGCCCACTTGGAATTCAATTTTGAGAAGGATTAACGGCTTGGATCGATAGGTTGGGACCCACAACGGCGTCACCGACGCCGTCGGTACGTGATCGGTGCACCACGGTCGGTGTGGGCAGAAGGGTTCATTTTTATGTGCCGATTTAGTTATCAAGCAAGGCCACAAACACAACTTTAAAATACATTTCTGGAGATAATTGCATCGGACAAGTCCTAATAGTACTGTTTGTCTCAATTAGTGCAATACGAAAAGTATAAAAATAAAAAATAAAGTTGTAAAAAGTTTATAAAGAATGACAATAAAACCTGAAAAGACGGACTTATTTGGATTTTTTGTTATTCTATATAAACTTTTTTTCTTATTTGTTTTATAGTTTTATACTTTTAAAATTTCTCTCGTCCAGCCAAACGATATGATGTAACAAATTTATCCAAGTTTAGAGAAAACAACCAAAAATGCCATACAAAAAGTCTTCAAAAAGTTAGGCCAAACGCACACTAAACGTTGCAGTAATTACTGTTATTCCAGAAGTGTCACGTGGTGACCTTGGACTCTTCTCATATTAGCTTGTGGCAATCCATTAAACCCAAAATTTGCCTAATACTCTAATTGGAAATTATAAAACATTGGTGGGAAATATTACGTTGGTCTCTTCTAATTAAGAACACGCGCGCGACTGTGTCTAACGCCTTTAGATGGAAAATTCTGAAATTTTCTGCATCAGGAAAAATTCGACTGAAAATTCGGGGTTCGGTCGGACTAGGGTAGAGTTCATTAGGTTTCGTTTGGTAATGCCGATTTATTGTGTTTCCTGTTTAGACTCGGCCAGTCTCCGACATGGGGTTCTTGAATTGGTGGGTTATTTGCTTGCAGTTTGAAAGGATGGATTTGTAACCATTGCTTTGAAAATTTCCAGTTGGATTTTGGAGTTCAAAGTCTTGGGTCATAGGCCGAAAAATATAAGATTCTGGGCCTCAAAAGGCATTTTAGTACTCATGAGGCCTTAGTTTTTTTGTTTTTTTTGATCAACCGTAAATTTCATTCCAAGAAGCCTAACGGCACTTACATGAAATAATCATAAAAGTCGGAAAGAGCTAAAAACTACTAATCATGGGACGCGAGCAACCACAAATGGGCATACATGCTCAAAGACGCATTACTGCAGAAGCAGACCGACAAAGCAGCGTAGGGTCCGTCCGAGAACCAGTAGAAGAGCATCCCAGAGCTCAATCCATTAGAACGGTCCTCAAAGTGGCTAACGTTGGCATTCATGATGTAAGGAAAGCGAGTCCCTCACAATCGCAAAGGGATGCTCCAGTGCAAGTTTCTGCTGACACTTCAAAACTCCGGGCGCGGTAAAAGACCATACAACCTACAACGAGCTGGACCTCCAAGCAAGCACCTCTGACCGGAGACTGGTGAACCAGTCCGGGAAGAACCAGATAACCAAAAACTAAGTACAAACAAACTTATTAACCCACGAACACCACCCACCAGATCTGGGGAAAACCCAGATCGGTACAATGCCGGACCAAGCCGGTGGAAACAAAAAACAAGAAACAACAAAAACAAGAAAAAAAACCACTGTCTGCCGCTCTCACCCGTTATTACCACTCTTCTGGCTGCCGAACACCGGACCCCAGACTCCATTCTTCACCGAACCAGTCAGATCCCATGAAGCTTGAACCAAACCTTCGTCGGAGACTGCCAAAGGGCCGAGCAACCTAGGAGCAAAACCACCACAAATGAAGAAGACGAGCCGGGATGGGTGGGAACACATCGACAGGTGGGGTTTGGGAGAGAAGGGGAAGAGGGGGTGGGGGGGCAGAGGTGGAGGATGATGGCCGACCTCCACCCCCCAAACCGGAAAAACCCTAGCCGCCTAATAGTTTAGAGAGAGAGAGAGAGAGAGAGAGAGAGAGAGGGGAAAGTTAGATAGAGAATTCACTAAGATGTCGTCAAGAGGCCTTAGTCACGTTCCAAAATTTTCATCACGTTTTTTATAACTTTACTTTACCCCAACCGAAGGAAACCTCTGCGAAGTCCACAGAGTTGGAGAACGAGATGAGAATCGCTGTAAACTCCAATGTGGGTGTCAATTTCGATACGCTTAATGAGTTGACTTTGACCGGCACTGTGAAGACCTTTAGGGTTGAAATACCTTTCCCATTAAGGACGGTTTAGTGGTTAAAAGCCATGAAGCCTGTATTGATTGGACATCCGTAACTATTTGATCGGTCACCATTTAAATTACACCTTTGAGAAAAAGTCACCTCTCCTACAAAGGTTTCTTCAACTTTTTCGTTTCTATAAAAATACAGTCTGAAAACATAGTTACTGATTTCCAATCATTCTAAATTTTTATGTGGTATACATAGTTGATGAGACTAACATGTACAAAGAACAATTCGGATCAAATAACGGGATCCGGGATGGGGTCTACAGACGAGCACAACATTTGTGCTTTGCAAGGAGTGCACAACACACCCCTCATTCTGGGATGGTAAACAAAATTTTATATGCAACTCAAAAGATGAAAGCACAAAGTTAATTAGGTAGAGAAATCTCGTCATTATATTAACTGTTGATTTAATTCATACAGCTGCAACTTTAAATGATTGTTTACTTTGCCGAGGGAGTTGAGATTTAGAAGTGTCAAGAACAATGTGATGGCTGAAGAAACAATCCAATTGCAGAATTTTTGGGGGCGGTTCCGAATACTTCTAAATCCATTCTTGCGAACACAAATTTTTTTATGGACGGATTTTTCTCTATTCGCTGTTTTCTGGAACCAGGATTCCAGTAATGAATGTGCACAATTAATCTAAGCCATTTAAAAGTGTTTTAAATGGTTGAATTTGCTATAGACATGGAGACTCAAATAGTGCAGTATTGTACTCCTGCACTATAGGGTCCGAGGTCAATTGTTTTAGTGGGCTCCATAGAGTCCATCCCAGTGGAGAAAGAGATAAAATATACTCCTGCAAGAAGGGGGTGCTCCTACAAGAAAGGGGGTGTTCCACAAAAAAAAATTAGTTTTTTCAAAAATCAAGACATGTCATTATCTCAAAACACATCACATAAAAAACCGTGAAAAATTAATTTTTTTTTCCTAAAAACACCCTTAGTGCAACACTCCCTAAAGCGCAAGCAAATTGAAAACAAGATACACAGATATTTTTTGAATACTATAGATGCCCATATTATGAAAACACATCTACAAGCGGGCCGAATATCCGGTTAAAAAAAAGAAAGAAAAAGAAAACACATCTGCATCTACAAGCACCAAGAAAGGAAAGTATTGCAAACAACTAGAAATTTCTCAGTAAAATACACACAACAAAGTTATGGAGAAACAAAGTAGCCAGTCACAAAATCAAACACATTGGTTGCAAACAATAGTTCAAACACTTAGTTATGGTTCTAAAACATCACAAGTGCAAGTAGTGACATAGTCTCTGGCTATTATTAAGTGGCCTTACATGGGCTCTACTCGAGCAAAGCAAATGTTGTGAGATCGGATCCTGCTCCGCTATGAAGATTATGGTGGTTAGGTTGCAGACGCAGGGCCAATATACCATGGGCGCCTCCGTTTGTGTATCTGATAACAGACTCATAATCTCCTCCATTGTCGACTAGCCCGTACTGTGGATCCTCTCCATATCCATCCTGTCAAAACAAGAGGCCCCCTTTGGATAAATGTTTTGGTCTTTTCAAAACAATGGGGTTTTGTGAAGTAGGAAATGAAGTACTTATTAGGTTCAATGAAGCATGCTTACAAATTCATGTAGGAGACTTCTGTGTATTTCTTCCACATTTCTCACCTGTAAACCAAGTAGGAAGACAAATGAGTTTTCGACAAGGGTTACATTCCAGGCTCAAGAAAGTAATCAGAACCGTAAATTTTGTTCATCTCGTGGAGTTATGAAGTTTTTGCAAAAAAATCACACTGATCTTAATTGCATCTGTATCAGTATGAACAAAACATGTTTGTCTTGAAATTTTTTATCAGGTAATATGATTTTGGGAATAAACAGGTTTCAATCTTTTGGCTACCTATATTTGATCAGTGTGAATTTTTATGTACACAACAAACTCGACGAGCTAAACAAACTAAAAGATTCATGGCCAATACCATGCTGTTGTGCCCAGGAAAAGATCAACAGCGAAATGAAGAAGTATACATTGTGGGAAAAAACTAACCTTTTTCTTGTGAGTATCAATCTGGTTACTGATCATTTTATACTGTTATGCATTGCAAAACAACCGACATTAAAAGCTAAGCAAAATGGCGCAAAAAACTTTCTTAAACTCAATACATATAGTAGAATAAAGATTAAAGAACCACAGGGTTTGATTGAATTAATTACTACATAATTATATCTAAGTTGATCGCATAAACCAAAACTTTGTTTTATGGCTATTGTTAGTGGTGCCCACTGGGCACACAATAAACACACACACACACAAAAAAACACGCACTTTAGTGCACTTTTTACACTTTTCAATATATTTACACCTACTGTTATACTCCTATTTTTCACACCTTTTAATACTTTCAACCTTAACATAAGCCCACTGGGTATATGTTACAATATTCCTTGTTTTATTTATTCCCTAGAGTAACTTGAAATTCAGCAATTATTATGTGATTGCTACTCCCTTTGGACCCTAATGTTAGTTTCTATTCACCTTAACAAGGGCTTCTGTCAATATCTCCTTTGAAAAATCAAGTAAAGAAGAGTGCAAAGTTTTTCAAGCTAACCCTTACAGGTAAATAAAATTTATCTTAAGAAAGGACTAGGGGTAATATACCTAAGTACCTAACACATTTTGAGCCAAATTATAAGCCCAAAGGAACGTATGCAGTTTTACCTGATTACCTTTCTAACTATACATTCTATCGTGCTCTGTTGTAGTAAACACTCCTTCTCTGATGCAAGAATCATGAAAAAGAAGAACGCACAAAAAGGACAACCACGAACGAGTTTGAACTAGAGACTCTCTACGAACAAATGATATTGAGAAAATTTCTTAAATTTCTATTAATCAACTCTGAATATAGCCCTAAGGCTTGCATTATTATTTACAATGATAGCCTAAAATTACTGAAAAGGAAATAGAATAAAGGAAAGGTAAATCTAAATATTGGAGAACAAGAACATAATAAAAAAGAAATAGAATCAACTTAAATAAGAGAACCTAATATTCTAGGCAATTTATGCTAAAATAGAAAGATTCCTAAAATTGTAAGACTCCCTAATAAAATAATTAAAAAATACAAAAAATTAAAAATTGAATTTCTTAAATGATTCCTAAAATCTCCATTTTGCATCATTTTCTTTTCTCACAATTTAAACTAGTCTTTCTTATTTTTATTTTTTCTTTAGTCGTTCAATGACCGCTCCAAGAATTTTTGACAAGGTGTTCAAGAATTACCTTTAATCTACTAGCTCTATTAACTAGACTTATGTACACAAAAATCATATTGTATTATGTGGGAATAATGCGATAAAAAGCAAAAATACATAAGATGTTACAATTATTCTCGGGGAAATTTTACATTTTGAGCCAAAGAATAGTAAACCAGCGCATAAGTATACTATATTTTTCTTTGTAGAAAATTGTGTGGTAAATAGGTTTGGGTGGATTTTTTGGACATACGTTCTTATTTTTAGAGATATAGAAATGATTGTGGTTCACAGAAAAGTCAAAACACAATATTGATACTTATACCATCGACTCGTTTTATTCTCAATCGCTTCCCTAATTATTGTCATTAAGAGTGTGAACCTTGTTTTGGGCTAATAGGTTAGGTATTCAATTCTGAATTATCTAGATGATGAGTGTTTATAGTATAAGACTAAATGTTATTACTATATGTGGTATTAAAAAAAATAAGGATGTTTAATTGACCATCTATACTATATATCATGTGGAGCCGCCTATGAGGAGTTGTAGAATATCAACATTTCATATTTCGGGAAGTAAATTTTAATGAAGTGAAGTAAAAGAAAATGTAAGATATATTCATTTGATGAAAGAAATTGCAGGAAAGTTAAAAAGTTGTAATTTAATTGTATAGGAAACTAGTACAAAAAATGATTTCTGAGAAATCTTTGTGTTTTTTGCACAATAAATTTTAAAAATTAATTAATCATAATGGGAATTCATAGATCTAGGTAGCAACACAACCCTAGCCTCACCCATCTGTTTCCTCTCTCCCCATCATAGTGGGAAATTAAAGATGTAGGGAAGGGGAGGTGGATGAGAGTCATGAGACGGCAGCCTCCCCTCTCATCTCTCTCCTCACCACCAGCCCTGCAACTCGCGACCTCGCCTAGTCGAAGGCCTCTGCAGCCTCCACCTTACAACCTTCATTGATTTCAGTATGGAGGGTCAGATCTACCTCCCTCGGCTTTGATCCAAACCTCATGAGGTTAAGATCGGTTAAGATCATGAAGTTTTAGGATGGTGTGGCATTTCCTTCAACAAATAAGTGGCTAGATCCGAGGTGACACTTCCGCTGACTGGAGTTTTATTTTATTGTTTTTCTTTTCAACTTTTTCTAATCTGTCTTCATTTAGAGTTTTTTTGTACCATGTGTGGAACTTTCTCTACTCTCTGTGGGTATTGTTTACCTGTTGTCAGAGCGTTTTTACCCAATCCGCATGAATAACCCAAAAGTCAAGGAATTTTCCCAATCTAGGGCTCCGGTTGGGGTATGTCGCCATAGCAACACCCTGAAAATGCAAGAAAGTCCGACATTTTGTACTTTCCTTGCAATGGAACGGGGATAAAGTATAAGTTGCTACAAAGGTGATCTCAATGGGGAAAAAAAATAGTATTCATTTTTTTTTAGTCATTCGTCGTTCCTAGTTTCTATTCCTAATCTGTTATATGAGCGAGGAGGAAATGAGATTCGATCCCGGGACGCAGTGTGGAGAATAAAGAATCGTGATTGTATTACAAAATTCCAAGGAAGGGGGAATAAAGAATCGAACCTTTCGTTCACGGATGATCTTCAAAGAAGATTCCATATCTTCCACAAGAACACGCAGATCTTCGAAGCTTAAACCGGTCAAACTCTCCCCCATCCTTTGCCTTATCACACCAACAATCTCTCCAAATCAAATCAACACAAAAAAAAAAAAAAACTCACTCAAAGCTCAACATCTAAATGAGAAAACCTTACCTAATCTCCCTCCTAAGACTCCTATTAACTTCCTTCAGTTTCTTCAAGTGCTCTTGCATTTTCTGCACCACATCGATCAACACAGTTACATTAATATCTCCGTTGCTACGTATGCATGTCAGCCGAAACATATTAGTAGTTTGTTTGCGTCTCTTGTTGCTGATACTATTATACATCGATATAATTGTGAGACTAAAAAATCACATACGTATAGCCAGTTCCGAATTGCAGATTGGTTCACTCTCGCTACGGGCGATATGTTACGATTACGAGATAGTTTTAATTATTGGCCGTTACATAAAGCTTTTTGAGCCTCCTATTACCGCTACACCAGGGTATGCCATTGAGATAGAAAATTGCATGCGCATATGTTGGTTCAGATTAATAGACAGGTTCACCCTGATTCTCGACTGTTTCATGTAATTTCAACAATTTAATTTTTTTTTTTTAAATCACTCATTTTAGAAAAGTGACCGTCAAGCTACATGTCTCGATACCGTTATTTAAAACCTTGCGCTACTGCTAATTTAGGCACTCTATTTTTTTTTTTTTCCCAAAAATATTTTCTAAAAGTTACTTCCGAAAACATTACACGACGACTAATACTGTTACATATCTCGATACTGCTTTCTAAAACCTCAGCCTGCATTTATGCATACGTAATGTATAACTTATACTAAGAGAGAGGGAAGAGTGCTAAACCTCATAATGGGAGCTCCAAACGTCGATTCCACGCGCTTTCTGGTACAGATCCAACAATTGCTTCGTTCTATAGGCATCCACAAAAAGAAAAAGAAAAAAATAGAGTCAAAATCTCTACTTCTCTCTAGTCACGGTGAGAAACCTAGGGTTTACAATAGAGAGAGAGAGAGAGAGAGAGAGAGACGAAGTAGCTGGACTGATGTATTCATGGAGCTTTCCGGTGCTGGAAATCATGATGATGGAGACCTGGGCATCGCAGAGAACAGTGAGCTCGTTGGCCTTCTTGAACAAACCGTTGCGCCTCTTCGAGTAGGTCACCTGCCTGTTAGTCGAGTTCTCGATCCTTTTGATCTGGATCTTCCCCCTCGCCATTTTCTCTTCACTCTCTCTCTAGATTTAGATCTTAATTGGTTGGTTTGAAGAAGAAGAAGAGAATTGGAAGAGTAAAAGGGGAAGAGAGAGAGAGAGAGAGAGAGAGAGAGAGAGAGAGAGAGAGAGAGAGGAAGGTGGGGGTGGGGAGGGGTTTACTGGAAATGGAAAGTGTTGCCAAATCGGTGAAAAAGGTTGGAGTGTTTGATAAAGGTTTTAAGAATCAGTCACTCATCAGTTATCAGTCACACCGGCGTACAGGACACGGGTATTTAACGCTGTTGGGTCCCATCACTTTCCGTCACCTCTCCGTCCGTCAAGATCTGGCTAGCTTCACTGTTTGCTTAAATTTGATGCTCTTTGACGATAGACTCAGAGTGATTGATTGATTCATTCTTGACAGAGCAGGGCGGGTTTTTCACCGTTGAAGAAAATAGTGTACCATGAGAGACTTTCTTATGCTCTCCCACTCCCTATAGGCTTTCTACTAGCCTAACCCAAAATCCCACAGCGTGAGAAACACTGACATGAGACTAATTCTCTTTCCGTTCTGGTTAAAGACAAAACCACCAAGTCGGAGAGAGTGGAGTTATCAAAATAGAGGTGTGAAAATCATTTTCCTACAAATTTTTACCTGGAATTTATAAGACAATCCACTCGTGCATGGCTCTAGTTTATCCTATCATGTTTGATCGCGGAACTTGAACCCGATCCAGCCCACCCCACCGCTACAGTTCGTGTCATTTCGCGGGTGAAGCACATTCAATCGGGCTTCTTGAACTGTGCTGGTCGGTTGGCTCATTGGAGGCCATCTTTAGGTCCGAGTCATTACTTTAGGTAAAGGTGCAAACGAGCTGAGTTTTGTAGTGTTTGAGCTCGGGTAAACGAACCAAAAACTCGTGCTCGAGCTTGATCTTGGCTCGTTTGTAAACAAGTCAAGCCAAGATAATTTACTTGACGAATCTCCTTAAATAAGCCGAGTCTCTATAAACGAGCTGAGCCTTTTCGAGCCGAACCTTAACGAAGTGAGTTAGGAGTTGTTCCAAAGCAGCTCGATTCTTTTATAACCCTGCTTCTAAGATTGGGCCAAACACTGTTGAATATTCCACCATAGACTGAACGGTGGTAAAAAGTCTTTTTTCTTTTCTTTCTTTTACACTGCGGTCAAAACTAACTCCACCATTTGGTGTTCGCTATTGGTATTCAGTATTCTCGCAATGGCTCTTTGTTTTTTTCTTTCTCCGTTAGGATGACGGTGTTTGGAATTTTTGTTTGTTGTATTGATTTCTCGTGTACTTGTAGGTACCTAGCTAGGTTAGGTGCATGCTGCAACCTCAAAGCGAAATCAATAATGAAATGTTAACGTCAGAATACATATTACTTCTTAATTTTGCATATGAAAGTTAATTTTAAGTTACAATAACAAAATGCATAATGGTGGCACCAGCTGGATTTTTGGTTGATGCTGTGCATGGGAGGCACAATAAGTGTTGTGCACTATCCAAGTCGTCTATTGCTCGGATAGATGGTCCAGATTTCACATCGACACCTTTGCATCCCAACCACTGATTATCGTACGTGTAAGATGAAATCTGAATTGTCCATCTGAATAACGGACGGCTTGGATGGTGCACAACACTTGTTGTGCATGTGCATCCCTTGCACAAAAGCAACCCCATGTCCGCAGCAGCCGTGTAGCGATATAGGAAGTGCCACTATAGCAAGAATCTCTACCTCATGCATAGCCACTATAGCAAAATAGAATCTCTACCTCATAG
Organism: Vaccinium vitis-idaea; assembly: GCA_963854785.1. Taxonomy (NCBI): domain Eukaryota; kingdom Viridiplantae; phylum Streptophyta; class Magnoliopsida; order Ericales; family Ericaceae; genus Vaccinium; species Vaccinium vitis-idaea. Next base: position 33,955,155 of record OY978226.1, on the reverse strand, counting down.
TGTCTAAATCAGTCACAGCGCTCAAGTACTGACCAGTCTAACCGCATAGGCTTTGGACCTGTCAGTGAATCAAAGACAAACTAATACATAACGAGAATTAGCTAATATGTATGTGATTTTTCATATCACCAATACATCGAAACGTAACAGTATCAAAATATGCAAAAATCCTCCACTTGTTTCTAAGAAACGCATGGACATTGGGCGGAATCAGGGATTCTGTAGTGCGACTCCGCACTACAAAGTTGTAGTGCAATAGCATCTGAGTTGTTGATCGTGCAATTAATGGTTCTGTTGTCTTCTCAGGACTTGCATGATTCGAGCCGTCTATTGCTGAAATGAAATCTGAGCAATTGCTTTCCGAAATCAACGTCTCGGATACCGCACTATAGAGTTGTGGTGACGAAATTGGACACACACTAAATAACGTACAAATTGGGAATAATGAGTTAATGACCTTTTTTAGTACTCCACGTATGATAGAGATTCGAGGCGACTTAACATTAGAGAATAAACAACGTTAAAATATCCGAAATCCTCGGCTTTGGCGTGCAAGTAATCGAACTTAGGCTCCAGGCAATAATCAGGGCACTAGGGCAGTCGCTCTGTACCTAAATAGCCTACAAAGATGCCCACCTCCACTCCTCTCTCACTGTAGAGAATCTGTGTACATGTTTTTACCCAGACACTGCATGATTATTTTGTGACTTCTAATAAGTTTTAAAGTCTAACAGTCTGCCATTATTCACATTTTTACTCCATTAGTTTAATTAAAGTTTGGTCATTAGAAGTGGTGGACGCAAAATCCTTATCGCAGGAGCCAAATTATATGTATTCATAAATTAAAAACATAAGATCATTACTATATATTATTCATAATTTTTATAAACAAAACCTAAAATAAAGTGGAGTAAATTTTTTGAATAATTGGAGAGTGTGCATGGACCTGACTCCCCTCTTGCACCCCTTAGATCCGCCTCTCGTGAAATGCAACTAAGAGCATCTCAAACACTAATAGTTATTTAATAGTTATTTTGACTACTCAAAGTACATCGGAAAACCTAAGGGTACAAAATGCTTGTTTATAGAAAATGTACAGAGCCGTTAGGGGACCCACTTGTGGGTCCTACACGGAAGATCCGAACCATTCATTTATCTTAGAATAATTTTTCAAAAGGTCCCGCGATAAATCAGCTTGATCCGACGTTTGTAAGTGGTTGTGAATGAAACGGAGGAATTTTGGATCAACCACTTACAAACGTCGGATCAAGCTGATTTCTCACGGGGCCCTTTGTTAAATTATTCTAAAATGAATAAACGGTTCGGATCTGCCTTGTGGGACCCACAATTGAGTCCCCTAACGGCTCTGTACATTTTCTGTATATAAGCGTTCTGTATGCCTAGCATTGTCCAAAGTACGTAAAAAAAAGTAAAATGTTTATTTTGCCTAGTCACTTTTGTAGGTGTGTGTTCCAACACCACTAGTCCTTTTGTCGAGTCAAAGTACAAGAGTAGAAAAACTATAAAAAAAAAAAAAAGAAATGGTTAGAGCAAGTCTAATGGTGGTAAAATGAATTGAGCCATCCAAAAAAAGAGGCCAAATTTGCAAAAAAAATCCTACCCGGCCACTCATTTCTCCGGCCATAAATGGCAATGAATTATTGCACCAACATTTCAATTTTTTGGCCGAATAACATTATTCATGGTCATTTTTAAGTACGATAGTCTTTTTTTTTTTTTTTTTGAAGGGCAAAAAGATTTCAAAAGATTAAAAAGACAAGGCAACAGCATAAAATGCTCAAAGAGCAAAATATCTGCCCAAACCGATACCCAAAACCAATGATTGGCAAGGAACCAATCATGGACACCCGCAAGCTAAAGCCCAACACCCGAATGGGTCGAAGAACCCAAATATACAATAATTAGTCATAAACCCCCCAAAGGCCTAAGTCAAGCCCAAAAATAAAACCTTAATCTACTTCTCGGTCCATCAACGCCACCATTGCCATCGAACTCGCTGCCACCATCGCTGCCATGCCCATCCCTCCACGGCCACCTGAAAAAAGATGAGTTGTTGCCACGCCGTCATCGGAGACTCGGGGAACAAGCCCCCTCCACAATAAGCCACACCAAGTCGCCCATCAACATCCATCCACTCCGCACGCCGTTCACACTGCCACCCCCACACCTACCATCACCGAGCACCGCCGCCAATCGTCATCAGCATCAGCACCAATGCCCTGCAAATCAACAAAAACCCCGGCCACAACATAAGCACTTCGCTGCTAAGCATCAAATCGGAGAAACCCAACAGCCCAACAACCGATGGCTATGTGAAGAAAAAGGCTGACCCGCCACCACCACCACCAACGCCGCACGCCGACGACGAAGAAGATTGTTAACACTAGCCGTACGCCGTTAGACACAAAACCCGAAGAACCCAGTAGATTGATAAACTATGAACTAGAATTGACAGAAAGAAATGGAAGAGAAGTAAATGGAAATTTGATTGATTCAGTAATGGTTATACACGAGGGAACATTGGGTCCCAAGGTTTGCTTTGTTTATCAAAAGGGAAAAATAATCGATGATTCTAGCACTCAGCTCTTCCTCTATATAAAAGGAGCACATGCACAACAACCCGGAACAGAAATGAAAGAAAAAAAGATAAAAAGAAATAAAAGAAATTAAGGGATTGGTTGAGCTGTCATGTTCACCCTAACAACCCCACACCTGGCTCAAGCTAAGTCACGTGCTACACCCATCAGCTGCACCTTCCCTGCCTTTGCCTCAATGCTATGCATAGTAGGGCCCTTATCATTCCTACCCCCTTGAGACATGACTTGACCACAAGGCAAAAATTCAGGAAATTTAGCACACAGCTTCTGGTATAGTTCCCATGTAGCATCTTCAGGGAAGGAGTTGGACCATTGAACAAGCACCTGTGTTGCTGGCTTCCCTTTGTACTTAATTAGCGCCTATCCAATATTGCCACTGGTTGAGGTTCAAGGATGCCATCTTCTCCTACTATAGGAAGGGCAGATTGGGAGATAGTGTTAGCTCCCAATTTCTTTTTCAACAGAGATACATGGAAAACAGGGTGGACCTTGGACTGAATTAGGAGGTCCAGTTGATAAGCTACCATGCCCACCCTTTTTAAAACTTGATAAGGCCTATAGAATCTGGGTGTAAGCTTTTGGTTGGTCCTATACTGTACAGAGGACTGTTTGTAGGGCTGTAACTTCAAATATACCCAGTCCCCAACTTCGAATTCCCTCTTTGTGCGATGCTTGTCAGCCATTTGCTTCATCCTGTTTTGTGCTTGATGGAGATGCTCTTTGAGAATCCTGATGGTAGCTTCCCTGTCATATCCCCAAGAATCCACAGCTGCTACTTTGGAAGAACCAGGAATATAATGAATGTGTGAAGGTGGGGCTTGTCCATAGACCACCTGATAAGGAGTCATCTGAGTAGAAGAATGATAAGTGGTATTAAACCACCATTCTGCCAGTGACAACCAGTGCACCCATGCCTTAGGCCTGTCCCCAACCATGCACCTAAGATAAGCCTCCAAGCACCTATTGACCACTTCTGTCTGGCCATCAGTTTGGGGATGGTAAGAGGTACTCATGTTCAATTTGGTCCCTTGCAGCCTAAATAGTTCCTTCCAAAAGGTGCTGGTGAATACCTTGTCCCTATCAGAAACTATAGAACTTGGCATTCCATGAAGCTTGTAAACGTTATCCAAGAAAACCTTGGCCACTTCCACTGCAGTGAATGGGTGAGATAAAGGCATAAAGTGGACATATTTGGAGAGACGGTCCACCACTACTAAGATGACTGATTTGCCTTGAGATAAGGGTAAACCTTCAATGAAATCCATGGAGATGTCTGACCAAACTCTATCTGGAATGGGTAGGGGTTGTAGTAGGCCTGGTGATCCCACTGTTTCAGTCTTGTTCCTTTGGCACACATCACACTCTGCCACAAAGGTATAGATTTCCTTCTTCATCCCTCTCCAATAGAAAGACCTCTTAGCTCTTCTATAAGTCCTCTCAGTGCCGGAGTGCCCACCCACAGGACTAGCATGGACCTCCTGCATTATGAGGAGTCTTAGGCCCTTTTCTTGACCCACAACCAACTTTCCCTTATAGGTAAGTATCCCATGTGACCAAGAATAGTTTGCATGTGAGGTAGGGTCAGCTTTTAGCTCATCAATCAGACTCACAAGGTCAGGGTCTTGCTGCCACGCCTGTTTTAAAGCAGCCAACCAATCAGTCTGGACAATGGACAAGGCTGCCACACTGCTTTCTTGCTCGCTGCACTGTCTTGACAAGGCATCAACAACTTTATTGTCCTGTCCAGCCTTGAATACTATGTCTTAATCATATCCCATTAACTTGGTCAACCATTTTTGTTGCATCAAAGTGGAAATCTTCTGTCCAAGTAGGTATTTGAGGCTAAAGTGGTCTGTCTTGATGATGAAGTGTCTTCCCATCAAATAATGTCCCCATTTGTGCACAGCATACACTACAGAAAGCAACTCCTTTTCATAGGTAGATAGACCCAAGTGTTTAGGTGTTAAGGCTTTGCTAATGAATGCAATGGGGTGGCCTTGTTGCATTAGCACAGCCCCAATGCCAACCCCTGAAGCATCACACTCAAGAGTAAACTCTTTGGTATAATCAGGTAATGCTAGGACTGGAGTGGTAACCATAGCATGCTTTAATTGTTGGAAGGCCTCCTCTGCTGTTTCAGACCACCCGAAGGACTCCTTCTTGAGTAAATTAGTCAGAGGCTGAGCAATTTTCCCATAATTCTGCACAAATCTTCTGTAATATCCGGTCAAACCCAGGAATCCCCTCAAGGACTTGACGTTGGTAGGCCTGGGCCACCTTTGCATAGCTGCTAACTTGATTGGATCTGCCGACACCCCCTTGTCCGAGATAATGTGACCCAAGTATTCTAGTGAGGTTTGCCCAAAGGCACACTTGGATTTTTTTACAAATAATTGGTTATGCCTTAGGAGCTTCAAGGCAGTTTCTAGATGTACCAAATGATCACCCCAATTCTTACTGTATATGAGAATGTCATCAAAGAATACCAAAATGAATTTTCTGAGATGTGGTTTAAAAATAGTGTTCATGAGGCTTTGGAAGGTGGAGGGTGCGTTGGTTAACCCGAAGGGCATAACCAGAAATTCGTAGTGTCCTTCATGGGTTCTAAATGCAGTTTTTTCAATGTCCTCTGGATGCACCCTAATCTAGTGATACCCCGCCCTTAGGTCCAACTTGGTGAAGACAACAACTCCATAAAGTTCATCCAGAAGTTCATCAATGACAGGAATTGGGAATTTGTCCTTAACAGTCAGTTTATTCAACTCTCTATAGTCCACACACATACGCCAAGAATTGTCCTTCTTTTTGACCAATAATACTGGGGAGGAAAAAGGGCTCACACTTGGCCTTATTATTCCAGAAGTCAGCATTTCCTTAACCAATTTTTCAATTTCATTTTTTTGTATATAGGGGTACCTATAAGGTTTAACTTGCACAGGAGCACTCCCAGCTTCGAGGGGAATCTTGTGGTCAAATGGCCTTTCTGGGGGTAGGGCCTTGGGTTCATCAAAGACCTCAGAAAAGTTTTGCAACACATTAGTGATGTCAAAATGTACCTCCAATGCAGATTCTTCCCCAGCTGTGATGCTGCATAACTGGACCACATAGCCTTGGTGAACCTGCTGTAAATTCTTTCCCATTTGCCTTGGAGTTACTTGAGCCACCTTGCTCTGGTCACTTCCCTTGAGTGTTATGGACTGTCCTTGTAGCTGAAACTGCATTCGAAGATTCTTGAAGTCCCACAGTATAGGTCCAAGGGTTGAGAGCCATTGTACTCCCAAGACCATGTCACAACCCCCAATTGCTAGTACCCTAGCATCAGCTTTGAAGATCTGACCCTGCATGGTCCATGTCAAGGACTTACACACTCCTGTACTGCACAGCTTGGTCCCATCAGCTACAGTGACTGGCAACTCCGGGGTTGGTTCCACTGTTTGGTCAGTTACCTTGGCTACCCAAGGGTCAACAAAATTATGGGTACTACCAGAGTCTATGAGGATGGTAATTGTTTGCCCCTTGACTGTGCCAACAACTCTCATTGTCCTGAAGGAATTACAGCCTGATAAGGCATGCAAGGAAATGAGCATCTCATCTTCTATCATGGTTCCTTCTGTATCCTGGCTTTCTTGTCCTGTGTCCTCTTCCTCTTCATCTTCCCCAGTAATTAGGTACAGTTGTTTTTTTTGACACCGATGACCTCTCACATATTTCTCATCACAATTAAAACACAACCCTCTCTCCCGTCTAGCTTCCATTTCCTTTGGACTTAATCGTTTGACTGGGATGTGGGTAGAATTACTAGACCCAACAGATGGCGTGTAACTAATTGGACTCTTGGCAGTACTTATTGAGGAATTCATCAGTTTAGTATCAGATCTTACCCCAAAATTTGGATTAGGCTTTGGCAGGGTCAAATTGGTGGTCGTGGGTGGCCATCCAGTGGTTCCTTGTTTGCTCCTTCGGGCTATAGCCTCAGCACTTTCCTCTTGTAGCCTAGCCAACCCCATGGCTTGTGAGATGTTCGTTGGTTGAAACATCTGCACTCCGGCTTTGATCTCTTCCTTCAACCCACTGATGAAACGGCTCACGAAGAATTCCTCTGACAATCCAGTGGTTCGATTAGCCAACTCCTCAAACCTCTCTTGGTAGATCTTGACTGTGGCATGCTGCTGTAGTTTGGTTAATTCACCAATAGCATCTTCAAAAACATTGGGTCCAAATCTCACTAGGAGCCCGTAGGTGAAATCCTTCCACTCCAGTGATGTTTGAGTCTTCTCATACCATTGAAACCACTGTAGTGCCTTGTCATCCAGATGCATCACTGCTAATTTGACCTTCAAACCCTCCTCCACTTGGTTGTATTCGAAAAGCCTTTCGCATTTGTAGATCCATCCTGTTGGATCCTCTCCAGCGAAGTGGGGGAACTCAATTTTGGCGTAGCGGGTTGGGAACAAGTTCTGGTGTGGTGGTGGTGATTTTGGGGGATTGTGGGATGATCCACCGTCTTCTGGATTGGGGGTTTGGTTACTCTTTGACAGGACTTGCTCACATTTCATGGTGAGCAGTGCAACCATCTCCTTGAGTTGGTTCACAGAGAGGTGCAGTTGATCATCACTCTCCTTTAATTTTTGAATAGCCTCCTCTGTTTTTTTCTGCTCCTGAGCTCTTGTTTCCGCCATGGATTCCGAGAATCGGTGGCTCTGATACCACTGATAAACTATGAACTAGAAGTGACAGAAAGAAATGGAAGAGAAGTAAATGGAAATTTGATTGATTCAGTAATGGTTATACACGAGGGAACATTGGGTCCCAAGGTTTGCTTTGTTTATCAAAAGGGAAAAATAATCGATGATTCTAGCACTCAGCTCTTCCTCTATATAAAAGGAGCACATGCACAACAACCCGGAACAGAAATGAAAGAAAAAAAGATAAAAAGAAATTAAGGGATTGGTTGAGCTGTCATGTTCACCCTAACAACCCCACAACTCCACAGCTGGCTCAAGCTAAGTCACGTGCTACACCCATCAGCTGCACCTTCCCTGCCTTTGCCTCAATGCTATGCATAGTAGGGCCCTTATCATAGATCTCCGGAGGCCAGTGAAACAACAACACAGGCGAGAGGGAGGAGGGAAAGGGAAGAAAAAAGAAGAAGAAGAAAGAGAGGGATAGAGAAGAGAAAAGGAGAGAAGGAACGGTGGAGAAGAGGAAGGGTCTGGGGGGATCAGGAGGGGAGGCGCCGCTCCCCCCAGGCGGAAAAACCTGGGCGGTAGAAACAAGAGGGTTAGAGAGAGAAGGTGAAGAGCAAAACTTTCGAAAGGTTTTAAGTACAGTAATCTTATCATCATACGTATATTAATTGGATTGAGAATTACGTATCAAGTGGATGGGCATATCTTACATATTAGTTCCAAGAAAGGAAATTGAGTTGTCGATGCTCTTGCTAAGATGGAATCTGAATATAGAGCGTAATTCTAAGGGCATATATACGAATATACGATGTACAAGATTGATGATTTAACTCAGGTCTTATAGCTAATGGCACAGAAATTTGTCGAATTTACTATTCTAGGAATTATTTTTATTCTGAAAACAGAACATAGTTTGTATACTAGTGGTTCTTGTTGGCTTGGAAATCTCCAACTCACATTTTTTTCTCCCTTTCCACAGTCTTTGCCGAAAAGAATGAAGGCTTGGACGATGGATGAATTTTACCTTAAACATTGTTTCGCTAACTTTTTTAATTTTACCTCAAAACGCCCCTTAGTGAAACGAACGGGGCTTTGATATAGCTCTCATTGTCATGACTGGTATAGGGGTTTGTAGAGTCATTATGAAGTCAACGTCGATGCATCATTCCAACAAGATATATACCGGCCACGCAACTAATGGAGGTTTGGTCAGAGACGAAAAGGGGTGCATGGATCAATATTGGTTTTCAGGACCGAGTTGCCTCAAGTTCTGCCGTTGGAGCTGAGTTGTGGGCCATTTGGGAAGGACTGTGGCTAGCCAAACAGAAGGGGTTACGACGTGTGATCTTTGAGTCAGATTCAAGTGAAGCCTTCAGGCTCCTCGGAGAAGCAGATCAAAAACACACCCCGATTACTTAACGATATAATTGGCAGGTTTTCCATGAGATTGGTCATGTACTACAGGAGGCCCACATATGCGCTGTGCGCAGACCTAATGGCCGAAGAGGCTTGGCGCTTTGTCTCTGCAATTTACACTCCACCAGCATTAGTGCGGAAGGACGTCGAAGATGATCTTCTCAAGTATCGTTCAGTATGATTCCGAAAATGGGGGTTGTTACAAGCTCATTGATGGTTCTGTTCTTTGGATTCTAGATCCAAAGACAGACAGATTTTGCCATTTTCCTAAGGTTACTCATCACAATGGAGAGAAATTTTAGATGATTGTTACAAGATTCTCCTTAAGACCAATACTTTTAACTTTTAGAATGAGCGGATAAATTTATTTACAATAAGATTATAACTAAGCCGTAAAAAAAATTGATCGAGTTTTCTGTACAAGGTTGAAAATAACTATTTGAATTAGTACTTAACAATGCAAAATCTTGCTTCTCAAAGATTATACTTTGACCCTTTTTCTGCTTTTAAGAACTCTTGGATATCCGAAAATTTAGTCATAATGTTTCGTAAACACCCACATTGTTAGGGATTATAATTATGGAACCCGATTCCCCTTTGTCATGCATGTCCAACTTTTGTCGAACTCTGTACCTTTGGCCATGGAATCTAAAGAATTCAACTTTATGCATAGTTCACACCTAAACTAAATTTCACTTGCGTATTCGATAGGGCCAAGTTTTACCATTCAAGCTCATACAACATTAGTTGATCATCACATGCATTATAGGACAACTACTAATGCATGTGATGGCCATTCACATATTCCTCTCTCTAGAACTCTCTCTCTCTCTCTCTCTAAAACCCTTCTTCCAGATCTAAGTTAGCCGCTGGGGGGGGGGCACCTCCGTCTCCTTCCCCGGCCCGGGCTCCCTCTTCTTCCTCCCCCCTCTCTCCCTCTTGTTCTTCCTTCTCTCACCATCTCGGCTCCTCTCCGGTCGCGCCTCCCGCAGATTCTCTCTCTTGGTGGAATCGGTTCGGCTTAACGGCGAGGTAGTTCTTTGCGTCTTGGGTGGAGTGGTTCGTGTTGGTCCCGACCGTGCCATTCCTGGGTGGTTCGGTGTTGCCTAACAGTGTGTGGGCTCTCGTCCGTGAGGTGGTGTTGGCGGTCTGGCGGTGGTTCTGGCGTGGTGCTTGGGTTGGGACATGTTTTTGAGCTTATTGAAGATCTGGTGTGGCGGTGGATCTAGTGTGGTGCTTGGGTTGGGACATGTTTTTGGGCTTATTGAAGATCTGAGCTTTTTTCAGGCCATCGGGGTGCTTGGCGTGGAGGGTGGCGCGACCGTTTGTTGTTGGTGCGCTTACTCGATCGCTGGTGGCCGTTTTGGGTGGGTTGCAGCAGTGGTAGCGGTGGCAGCAATTCTCTTTGCTGTAGGGTTTTAATTCTTTCATTTCTGGGCATTGTGGCCTTTGGATCTAGGTTTTGGCCCTTTGGGTGCTTCTGGTTGGCTTCTTGCCAATCGGAGCTTGAGTCTCGGATTTGGCTTTGTTGTTTGGCTATTTCCTTGCCCCTATTAATCGTCGTATTTCCAGTGATTAATGAAATTTTTACCTTTCAAAAAAAAAAACATACATTAAAGGGATACACAAGTATTATACGTATCCCATTCGAACATGTTGATAAGAGCCTTGAAATCTAATAGACAATATATACATACAATCGGAATGCTGCATTCAGCATTTCCAAGTTCCAATAGGCTTTAATTCAAACAGTCTGAAAAAGGAACCTTGCATAATTAAAGTGACATGTAAATCTACTAGTCGACATGGACAGCAGCAACAGTTGAGACCATGGAATCCACCCCACAAAGGTTATGAGCATGGGGACCTCTGCAGAGCTGGTAGTACCCCTGTTCTCCCCAACTCTCTCCCCAAGAATTCTTTATGATCCAGTATGGCTTCTCCTTGAACCGGATGACGGAATATTCAGCAGAGCCATAGCCTACGAGAACCACTCCGTGATCCAAACGCTTTGCGCATATGTATGGACATGAAACTCCCCCAACGTAAGTTTGCATGTAAACTGCATTGATTCCCACTGCAGAACCCATGAAAAAAATACCAAGTCAGTATGTTTCAAGGTATTTGTTCCATTTGACAGATCCTAACTTGAAGGGAAAAAATACAAAGGGTTGCCTGGATTACCTGCAAGAGGGCCATTCTTAACAAGATTCGCAGCCACTTGGTCTTCATCAACAGAAATGACGCTGAAGTTGGAAACTGAAGCAGCAATCTTGCTCTTGTCAAATTTGCACGTGCCATCTTTGCCAGTGTAAGGATAGTCTTCCTCTCTTTGAAGTCCACCTACCTTGAGTGAGTACTCGAAGGCATTGTTCATCAGCCCACCATTGCACCCTGCATCACATGAACCGCGTTCCTCTGGATCGCACTGCAAAAAGTATATACATGATTAGGCATCTCAGTGATCATGAGACAAAAATCGTAGCGCAAAGGAGTGAAAACATGGTACCAAAACATTAGAAAACGCTAGATAGAAACATGCTCAGACAACTAACATGATGTTCTCCGAAATAGAAATAGTACTCCAACCACTAGTTCAAGGACACATACTTCCGGGGAAGAGTGGCTACTTAGGGACACTAATACTATCCTCAGGTTTCAATTTTTACTTCACAAATTCTCAGCACTTAGCTTACACTAAGTTGAAACTTGAACGTAAAGACTACAAGAGTTAAGAACATTGCAGTAGCTTGGTGTAATGAAAAAAGCTAGGGTTGTCAAGTGAAAATCCACCCCTTTCAGTGCTATAAACTAATTAAAGAAATTATCTCAGTGCCCAATCCACCCCTATACTATAAACTTGTAAATGCCATCTTTGTAATGCCTTACGAAACTGAACCCCATAACATGACCAATACGGAAAAGCTGCAATGCATTTTTTTGAAATCGAAATGGCAAACCACAGTGAATACATAGCTTCGTTGATGTTAAATCAACTCGTAGAAATCTAAGACTAAGCCAAAAATATCCTAATGTGAGAAAACATATACTTCGGGATTAGCATATGAACTCTCTGAAATAAAGACAGAGCAACAAGAATCAGTCAAGAACACTTCCTGAAAGACACACCATCAGCCATTCTAAGAACCTTGCAACAGATCCGACAACATTTAGACTGCAATTTGATGGAAAGGTCTCAAAACTGATGCAAATATGCAGGGTTTACTACAATTAAGGACAAAAGAGTACCTAAAACATTTCCTTTAGAGTTATTGATGACTCCTAGAGAATGAAAACAAACGACATAAACTCAGTTAAATCAATTCAACAAGACAACAACCCTATCTGTTCAAGATAGAGAACTGTAAAAATCAGAACTTTCTTCCATGAAACCTCAGTAAATAGCGTTTCACAGCATATCTTCTCATATTCCAACACACAAATATAAACTCAATAATCTAATTCGCAAGATGCATATAAAAAACTAACACCAACAGTAGCAGCAACAAACAGAAAGACCAACGTTCAACAAGCCCGATTAATCAAATCCAAGGGTCACGGGAAACTAGGCACATACCTCATGGTCACAATCCACAAGCTGTTGTTCACTGAGGCTCACAAGCTTTCCAGTAGCAAGATAATGAGCTCCTTCCAACGCACCAGTTGTGCTAAAAGACCAGCACGATCCACAAGAACCCTAATTTCTCAAAATCACAAACACAAACCACTACAGTCAGTATCACATACATCAATCACGAACACAACACACATATATGCTGGGCATGTGAAGCCTGATTCGGTCTTCGCTGGGTTATTCGGCATTCGATAACAAATTGATGTGAGCCGTGGATGTACTTAATTAGAAAGTTGGAAAACCAAGTAAAAAAACTCTTTTTTTTTCATTTCATCATTGTTTTTCACGCTTTGAGCGATCGGTGGTCTAGCTATTTTTTCAACAACATATACATAGATAAAGGATCGGTACATATACCTGATCTTTGACGCCGGTGACGGCACCGTGATCGCGCCAATCAAAGTCAGCAGGAAGGTCGTTCGTCGGCAAGATCGGTGCCTTCTTAGCATCAGAAGGGAGCTTGAACCGCTGCTTCAGCCCAAGGAAGTTCCGCCTGAACTCGGCCGGAGTAAGGTCGGAGAACTTGGTGACGCCATGGACGGCGGTGGGGTCGAGCTTCTGGTGGCGCTTGGCGCGGCGTAGGTTAGCCTTGAAGACGGATAATCTGTAATCGTGCTCCTCCTGGGTGGGGTAGGATTTGGCGTACTTGGTCTTGAAGAGGGAGAAGTGGTGGTCGGCGTTGAGGAGAGGGTCGTCGTTTTGTGGTGATACTACTTGTTGGATTAACAGATCGTCGGAGTCCGTTATGGAGACGGATTCCTCTGCCAAGCAGAGGTAGGGTAGGAGGAGGAGGAGGAGAGGGAGGAGAGAGAAGCGGGCCATTTGATGAGAGAGAAGGGAGGAGAGAGAGGATGGATGTTGGTTGATCAGTGGTGGACAAAGTTTATAGTGGAATCAGGTAAAGTTGGTGGGCCCGATGGAGAAAAAGAAAAGAAAGGAAAGCAAGTGGTGGGTGGGAATTGGGCCGTTGCGATGGTGACACGTGTTTGGATACTATTGCGGATTTTATCTGATGAACGTTGAATCTTTTGGAGCTACAAACAAAACGAAGAGAATATCACAGTGGCCAATTTCTTGGATTGATTTTGTTGGGATGCTAATTATTGTCGGGTTGATGGGAAATGTCTATTACACCCTTGCGTGTTCAACTTTTTTTTCTGTTTTGTTTTTGGTAGAAAAAGGAACATAGGAGTATAACATTATAAATCAATACAAATATCTAGAACCACATCCAAAATCTATATACACGCACAAATAAATACTCCTTCCGTCCAAATTTATTACTCCATTATGGGAGTTTGTGTCACTTTTCAAATGAATATATCTTATAATTTATAATATTTTAGGTAATTTTAAAAATATTTTCTAATATATAATTATTTACCAATTTAACAATATCACTAATTTTTTATCCAATTACAATAAAACGAAGGATAAATAAATTTGGATGAAGAGATTACATTAAAAAAGGGAGAAAGGAAGAAATAAACTGCACCGATAGAGACCCCGCCCATAGAATTTTAATTATTAGTAACGCCCTCACATATAATATGTGTTTCATACATGTTTATGTCTGATCTCATGTGAGAGATGCTTGACACTATTGAAATTTGTTTGGGTTGAAGAAAAAAAGAAGAAAAGTACTCCATCCGTCTCATTTTAAATGCTCCCTACGAATATCCGTGCCATTTTCAAACATCTATATCTTTTTATTGGTAAGGTTTTCAAAGTTTTAAAAAATTTTGTCTAATAGAACTAATTGAGATCTATCAAATAAGATCCATATTGCATATAAAATACATTATAGAATAAAAACTATAAGAGTTTTAAAAAAACATGCATAACCGTAGGGAGCATTTAAATTGGGATGGAGGGAGTATAACAAAGGGACTCAGTAAAGCTGAGTTGGCCATTAAGTCTTGACTTTCGCATATAAAATTTCTTGTCTTTACGTGAAATATGGTAGTACGTAACTTTCCCTTACACTTCATGGATGACGCTCTGCATCTTGATTTTCTAGTGAGTAGATTGAAAAAGACATAAGACATTGTACAACTTGCAAGGGCGGATGTATGTTTGGGCTATGGTGGGCTTAAGCCCAGGTGAGTTTTTTTTTTTAAATTTTTTATACGTAAAATTTTAGCTCAAATTAATTTAGCCCACCTCATTTATTACTATAGCCCAACCCATTAAGGAGAGATGAGAGACTAGGGATGAGAGAAATTGGTATAGGAATATAGAAAATGCTAAAATGTATCCAGTGGATTTATGTTAAGATTGAAAAAATGCATTGAAATGTGAAAATTATATAAAACCAGGTGTAAATGCATTGAAAAATGCAAAAGGTGTATTGTAGTGCATGTTTTTTTGTGTATTTATTGTGTGCCTAACAAGACTTTAGGAATGTTAGATCTTTTGTTGAAGCGTGAAACCTATATATTTATTTATGTAGTCGAACCTATATTTTAATTATGGCGATCAATTCAGAAAGATACAATGAAATATATTGGTACCAGCACGTACCATAACAATTTTAAAAACGGTACGTTGTCTGGCACGAGATTGATAACCTTAATGAATTCTACTTTCGAAGACATCGTTAGGTATAACTTCATTAGTGTACGTTCATTGTACATTTTTTGAAGACATTGTTGTGTATTTTTTACAGTAACATTTACATATTTATGTACAAGCTTTTATTAGCCCAGGGTAGATTAGTGTCCTGGATCCGCCCTTGACAACTTGATTTTTCTCATAAAAAGAAAAAGGACATATGAATAACATATGGTTTGATGCTAGGGGTACAAACCATATGTGTACAGAATTTGCACAGATCTGTTCGGGGGACCCACTTGTGGGTCCCATACGGGAAATCCGAACCGTTGATTCATCTCAGAATAATTTTTCAAGGGCCCCCACAAGAAAACACCTCAATCCAACATGCATAAGTGGTTGATCTAAAACTCACCCATTTCATTCAAAACGATCTTCAATGAAATGGGTGGGTTTTGGATCAACCACTTACGCATATCGAATTGAGGTGATTTCATGCGGGACCCCTTGAAAAATTATTCTGAGATGAATCAAAGGTTTGAATTGCCCTTACGGGCCCCACAAGTGGATCCCCGAACAGATCTGTGCAAATTCTGTATCCTAGGGTCTATACCCTTAGGTTTTCGGTATTTATGACCATAGTGATAACATATGGAAACCACATTGGAACTGAAGCACATAAACTAGGAATTGGGGATCCTGTAATATGGTACCGCACTACAGGATTGTAGTGTAGCATCCGAGCTGTTGATTGCGCGATCCGAGCATTTGATTACCAAGATCAACAACTCATATGCCTCACTACAGAGTTGTAGTGTGGCACCACACTACAGGATCCCCGGATCCCATAAAGTAAGACCAAACAATATTAATATGTCTGATTTTTTGTGAAGAATTTTTTAGCTATATTGGTAGAAAAATAATTGCAAATTGCCAGTGAACACCCTTTTTAAAAAAAAAATCAGAATCTGCCCAAAGGGCTTCAAACACCCTTCAGACCCTTCTGAGGTCCCAGATAGCCTGCTTCCTGCCCAAACACAAGCCTCGACCCACAGATACACACCACAATCCACCACCGACCTCTTCTTGATCCACCATCAACACCAGAGCCACCACATCCTGCAAAAACTCAATGGAAGGCTTGTAGAAAAAGGAGTGGCGGCGGTAGAGAGCTTGTGACAACCCACAACTAGCCTCTCCTCGAAACACCGACACTACAACTAGCAAAAACTTGATAGAAGTAAAGACGGAGAATGAAATGGTGGCAGTAAAAGGCTTTTGGTAACCAGTTAGGAAGATGAGAATGAGAGTAGTGGAGGGTAACTACGAGATCTAGAATCGGAAGAGGAAATCAACCAAGAGGGAAGTTTTTCCCTCCTGCCGCCGCGAAGGGTTGTGAAACCTTGGAGGGGAGGGAGGGAAGAAAAGGGTGGGCGGCCCTGGGGTTTTCTAGAGAGAAGGTTTTCTCACAATTCAAAATGTTGTAACACTAGTGACCACCTAATTATAGATTTTTTTGTCTCGTGTTTTCTTAATTACATACGTTTGACTAGAGTTGTAGTGTGGCACCACACTACAGGATCCCCGGATCCCATAAAGTAAGACCAAACAATATTAATATGTCTGATTTTTCGTGAAGAATTTTTTAGCTATATTGGTAGGAAAATAATTGCAAGTTGCCAGTGACCACCCTTTAAAAAAAAAAAACAGAATCTGCCCAAAGGGCTACAAACACCCATCAAACCCTTCCGATGTTACAGATAGCCTGCTTCCTGCCTAACCACAAGCCTCGACCCACAGCTACACACCACAATCCACCACCGACCTCTTCTTGATCCACCATCAACCAGAGCCACCACATCCTGCAAAAACTCAATGGAAGGCTTGTAGAAAAAGAAGCGGCAACGGTGGAGAGCTTGTGACAACCCACATGCAGCCTCTCCTCGAAACACCGACACTACAACCAGCAAAAACTCGATAAAGGTAAAGACGGAGAATGAAACGGTGGCAGTAGAAGGCTTTTAGTAACCAGTTAGGAAGATGAGAATGAGAGTAGTGGAGGGTAACTACGAGATCTAAAATCGGAAGAGGGAATCAACCAAGAGGGAAGTCTTCCCCTCTTGCCGCCACGAAGGGTTGTGAAACCTTGGAGGGGAGGGAGGGAGGGAAGAAATGGGTGGGCGGCCCTGGGGTTTTCTAGAGAGAAGGTTTTCTTACAATTCAAAATGTTGTAACACTAGTCACCACCTAACTACAGTTTTTTTTGTCTTGTTTTCTTGATTATATATGCTTTTTTACTAGATTAACCTTTAACTACTTATCATTTATCGTGTGGTATTTATTTGATTGTAGTCATTTTGCCTATATACGTGTGAAATCGGCTCGGCATGGTTCATTTTTGGTTGATTTACCAATTGAATAAACTAAACCGACTAGAATTTTGCAAAACCAAAACTGGACTTAGTGGACTGCATATGAGTTTGGACTAGAAAACTAAGAAAATTTAATCCGAAAGAATAAAAAAAGGGACAGCTTGTATAGGGTACTATACAAACTCTTTTCACAGAGTGTCATTAACAATTTGGGAAATGCCAATATTAGTTCCAAAAAAACAAAAAAAATACTCCATCTTTACGATTGGCTCGTGCAATTAGACTTCGGGACAATGCTGGCGGGACCCACTTATGGGCTAAGATACAATGAAAATTACAGAGCTGGGCCTTGTCATTTCCGTAGAGCATGGGCTAGCAGATAAGGCCTGTACAAGAACTGGGCTAGCGCAATGTCGTGGACTTGTAAAGAAGTGCCCGCAGCCCGTGTTGTTACGTATTAAGAGCAGTCCACGTTATCGGGCATCTGAGATCTCTATAGCGCCCCCCATACGTTTTACGGTGTAGTGTCTCATTCGAGTCATCCATATTTGTAATCGATGTTTAGATTTTCAGTACTAGTACTTTTACCAACTCTTACCATATAAGAGTTAACAAATAGTCAAAACAGTGTATCTGAACCATTAATTTCTGCGATGGACGACTGAAATGGGAACGCTACACATCGTGTGCCGATAGGGGCGCAAGTGAAAAACTAGGGTGCTGGCCGGCAGGGGCGGAGCCAGGATTTTGGTTCAGGGGGGCAAGAATTAGACGCGTTCAGGGGAGGCAAGGATTTTGGTTCAGGGGGGGCAACAAACAAAATCAAAGAGGGGTCAATTAGCAATTTTGTGAGGTATACTAGTAAAATTCCTATAGAAATTTGGAGGTCAGGGGGGTCAACTGACCCCTCTTGTCTCCATGTAGCTCCGCCCCTGCTGGCCGGCCGGGTACCACATGGTGGTATCCGTCGCGCATCTTGACCGTCTAAAAAATGTTTTGACCCCGATTTTAAAGTGAAAAAAGATAGAAAAAAAAAAAAAGAGTGAGATGAAAGAGGGTGAGAGAAGTCTTAACGGTCTAAAACACTTTTAGACGGCCGAGATTGTCGCTCGGCAGCCAGAATTTTCTGAGGACGCAAGGTATCGCATTCCGTCTTATGACTGCGTAACGCCGTAACATCACTTGACTTGTCTTAGACTCGGTTCAGTTGGGTCGGCTACAACAGTCTTCGCGTCTTCAGACATCACCGTAAAACTAGAGAGAGAGAGAGAGAAACCAAAGCGACGGCATAGAAATCTGAAAGACAAGAAAGAGAGAGAGAGAGAGAGAGAGAGAGAGAGAGAGAGTTTAGGTTGATCAATTTGAATATGGACGAAGAACGCAGTGGTAATTTGGATTCAGGAAAATCCGAGAGATCGGTGTGGCTGATGAAGTGCCCACCGGTGGTGGCCAAGTCGTGGCAGGCTCAGGCCCAGTCGTCCTCCTCCGCTGCCGATTCTCAGCCCGCCGCCGCCAAGGTCGTTGTCTCCGTTGATCCTCTTCACCCCGAGGATCCTTTCCAGGTAGCTCTCTTACTGTCTATATGCAAACCTATTTGTTCCTCCTAATCTTGATTCTTGAAATTCCATCCGATTTCTTTCATACTTAGTTACATAATCCTTCAATAGAGCTCTCCCACACTGCTCTTAGTTCTTGCTCTGCGTCCGCTCTAACGATTTTTAGTAGTTTGAGAATTGAGATGTAGTAGAAATCCGCTTTCAGCCTCGCGCTTCTGCTTGCGCACGCGCATTCTGTGACTGAGCTCACTACTGACTTTGCTTCGCGTGTTTGTTCAATTTGATCTTAATTGATTGTTTACTTGCCTCTTGATCTACTGTGAATTAAATGGCTGACTTTAGATGCGTTATCTTTACTGATAAAGCAGTTTGATGAAATTTGTAAATGGCGTAGTCATTATCGCGATCGCGATCGAGGGAGCTTTCGTGCTGCATTAGTAAAAGTATCCCTAATTAATGGATATATCATTTGCGGTCAAGTTGTTTAAACGAATAAATCCGTAATTTCTGAATTCGTTGCTGCAAAATTAAACGGTTAGACCCTTTGGTAGCCCGATATGACTTGTGGAAACTTTATATTCAACTCAAAACCAATTGGCAATGAGTGGAAAGGTCCCAAATTTTAGTAAGTGATTTCCCATTCCATACTCAAGAATTTGAGACAATTACTTTTAACACGACAATCTTATTCATTTATGCTACTCGTTAGACATACATTTGTTTTTAGGTGGTATATGGACTATGTATTTGTGGAAAGAAAAGAAAATGTGAAGGAGAACATAAAAATCTAAGTTGTCCTTGCCAATCTCCTTTCGCTTCATAATCTGCTCCACAAAGCCATCATCTGAATGCAAGTTAAAGATATTTAAATTGTGACATCATCAAAGGAGATTGTGACTCAGTGCTTATTGCATCGTTATTCTTGTTGTTTATTTTCTTCAGTTGTGTTCAAAACATAATCAATTGATTCTGTATGGCTTTCTGTTGACAACTTTCTCTTAGTTTCTTATTCACTAGTTTACTGAAAATAAGATGAAAATTTCCATAGCAAGGTTTTCACTTGTGATGGTGGTACTTTTATCTGTTGGATTCACAAATAATGATTCTGTTGAATGCAAGTCTTATGGTTGCTTCACCCTTGCTTTGGTTCTTGAAATGAATGGAACATCAACAAGGGTCCTTCATCTGTGTGGGTTTGGACTTTTGAGGGTTCAGTTCAGGAAAACAATGAGCCAAAATTCTAATTCAGTAACTCCTGTATGATTGGAAGGACTATTGATCAGAGCATCTATATTCAACGGAACAGTTGGTTATTTAACTTATTTTCCCATTTGTTATCGTGAATTCAAGGGTTGGTTGTTCCCTTTTACAAATGAAAAGGCTTTTTATGCTTTGTAATGCAGATAAAACCTCCCAAGTTCCATGCAAATTTCTTGGTTGAATATTGATAGACTCCCTATGTTAGGTGGCCAAAACATTTACTGTTGTTGCCGGTTTTACGTGAATAGAAACTCTATCAGTTTCACTGTTTCAAGATAGAATTATATGATTTATATGTTTCTCTTGAATGAAAATCAGTTCACAATGGAGATGGCTAGCAATGAGATTGGGAACATGCCAAAAAGCTACTCTTTGAACATGTTTAAAGACTTTGTTCCAATGTGTGTTTTTTCCGAGTCAAATCAAGGTGAGGATCAATATACATGTTCTTAAGTTTATATGGATTCCTTATTGAGAAATTATGTGCTATTCCTTTTTGTTCATTCATCATTATTGTTGTAGAATCTTCTTGTATTTTAGTGATGCATGCTACATAAAAAAGTTCAGAGTTGGTGTTATTGTAAATACTAACAATTGAAAAAAGATGAGGACTGGAAAATTGTGAAGTCAAAATGTTCTTGGAGCTGCATCCATACGTTAAGATTGCAGCTCATGATTATCTCGACATTTAACTTGAACACATTGCCAATCTTGTAGGTAAGGTAACAGTGGAAGGGAAAGTGGAACATAAATTTGACATGAAGCCGCATAACACGAACTTGGAGGAGTATAGCAAAATGTGTCGTGAAAGGACGAATAAATCGATGATTAAGAACAGACAAATACAGGTGTCAATTTTCTCTCTGTCTCCCTATTTACATAGGTATGTGTACCCACGCATGATTGATTTTTCTCTATATCTTTCTCATCAGGTGATTGATAATGATCGTGGAGTCCATATGAGGCCTATGCCTGGAATGGTTGGCTTGGTTGCTTCCAGCTCTAAGGTATTCCAATTCTTTCCATGATTCAAGAGTTATGTTGAAGTTTATGCCATGTACCTTTTATGCTACTTTTTCATATGAGCTTTCCCTATCAGCTTTTGGAGTTCTTGTTCCCTGAAAAGTTCTTTAGTGCGGCAAAGCCACCTGGCCTGTTCTATTAGGATATAATTAGAGTCCTGGTTTGGTTTGTTCTGGGCTCGTACATAATAGGAGTCCCTTGTGAGTCCATGTTATTTGT
Source organism: Vaccinium vitis-idaea (assembly GCA_963854785.1). Taxonomy (NCBI): domain Eukaryota; kingdom Viridiplantae; phylum Streptophyta; class Magnoliopsida; order Ericales; family Ericaceae; genus Vaccinium; species Vaccinium vitis-idaea. Next base: position 33,933,816 of record OY978226.1, on the reverse strand, counting down.
GTTATAACTTGCATAACTATCTGAGTCCTGACAATGTTTTTTGGATTTTCTCTCGTTTATCTTGTCGAAGTGTTATCTTTCCGTAATTAAAAAATCAAATAGTATGTGCATGGCTGCAGAATAGCTAAATTTATCTGCTACCATCTGTGTCTAGGAGAAGAAGAAACCAGCACCCATCAAGGGACCGGAAGTGAAAAGAACTAGAAGAGATCGTGGTGAACTGGAGGATATTATGTTCAAGCTTTTCGAAAGACAACCAAATTGGGCCTTAAAGCAGCTAGTCCAAGAAACAGATCAACCTGCAGTATGTCTGCTTACTTATACATAATATTATTTTGCTCTGTTTGCATCTCTTTCTTGGAAAACAGTGCTTTCTATGTTCTGCATTTTGTTGCTAGTAAAGTACGAGACCCTATTGGTAGTTTCAGAAATTTGCATGGCATAATTTAGTTGTAGAATTGTGTGCCGTCGTCTACAAAATCATCTATCAAGTTCTCCGAAATGAGAAGTAAATTTTTGTCTTATTTTAAGTCATAGTTTGCATACTATCCTCTTTGTATGAGGAAATAACGCATAGCGTATTAATTATTATATGATTTTTGACTTGTCCATCCCATTTTGGTCACTAATTTTGTTTTCCTTTTTCTCTGCAGCAATTCCTGAAGGAGATTCTGAATGAGCTTTGTGTCTACAATAAAAGAGGAACGAACCAAGGAACGTATGAGCTCAAGCCCGAATATAAAAAATCCGTTGAGGATGCAGGTTCCGACTAAATTGGCTTGTGCTTGTACAATTGATTTGGCGAACTAAATTGACTTAGGAAAGAGCGGTGGCGAATTCTTTGTTAGCATCACATGTTTTCTAAGAAATCCACATGGTGTAATCATCTATGTACTATTCTTGTTGAACTTTCGAGTTTAGAGACCTATAAAGGGAGCATATACTTCTGGAAAATGATTTTGGCAAAAATCATTTTCCAGACTTTTATACAGTTGCTTATCAACTCTTTTGTTTAGCATAAATACAAATACAGAAAATTAGGCTAAAGTTCAAAAGGAGTGGCCAATAGGACACTTAGTCCAGGCTAAGTAGAACATATCTTCCATAACATTGTCAACATTCAAAAGTAGATCTAATAAGTGTGTGTAATCGTGCGAAAATATCACAAACAATCCAACAAGTCCATTGCCTAAACTGCATGGATTAGAAAAGTAAACAAAAGTCGACGATGCCATCCTTAACAAGACTTGCCTGAAAGAGTTTCCAAAATGACAGGTGGAAATCATGCTTTTAGCTAGACTGCCCTATTACTTGCAATTTAATTGAACAAGAATACCTGCAATTTGAATGAAGAAGAATAAGAACCAAGAACTACCAATACACGCTCATTGTGGACGGTTCAGGGAAGTGGAGCCGGCGCTTGCGTTTGACTAAGGCTGCTATAGCCATTGCGAAGATGGACACGAACAAGCCGACGCCCATGCATTGTAAGGAGGTGATGCCACGGCGGTGGCCAGTTTTGCGGCGGAGGAGAGGGACAATGAGTTTTTCGTAGACGGGGACAAGCAAGGGGGTGGCGACAGCAGCGAAGATAGGGATAGAGCCGGGTGGGATGAGGAAGCTTGAGCCAAGGCGGCGGTTGGTGAGGGTGTCTTGGGTTATGAAGAAACTGAACACATAACCTCTTTGGTTTTAGCTTGGGACATGCAAGCTTTACAAAAATCTAAAACTCCTCTTCTAAAGGTCCTGTTTGGTTGCAGATTTCACAATTTATTTAGTTCTATCTAAATGTTCAGGAACATAGAAATTCTTTCGGAAATTTGTTCTAAAAGAACCCACCTTTTTGGATTGCCTCATAATTTCAAAAACACTTACTTTCAAAATTTAAAAAGACATGTCAGCAATGAGTGTCGCTATTGCTGCGCCATTGTGGACTGAAGGTCACAGGTACGATTCTCGGCAACAACCTCTTTGTTTGCAGGGTAAGATTGCGTACATCAACCCTTCTCTAGACCCTGCATAAGTGGCATCTTTGTCCATTTTGGTCAACCCCTTCCCTTAGTGTTACTCTATACCATAATTGCATCACCCCTAACTATCACAGTGGCCGACCTACAATAGACTTATCAAAACCACCTAGATCAATTTTCTCTCAACTTATCTTTTGCCAGTGTTAACCTACCATTCCTTGAAAGTTTTCGTTTCTAATTGTATCTCGCAAAATCTTACCACACATCTATATTAACATTCTCATTTCAGTTACATATACTCCGTATATTTTTGAAAAGTGCATATGTTGATAACTAACTTGAAAAGTACAACACACCGAGACGTTGCTCTGTAATTTAAGTTGAAAAACATATAAGCTAAAAACCAAAAAAGAGGAACCAAACACTTTGAAGTACAGCTGTTTAAGCCCGTGAATTCATTCTTGAAGCTAAATAGGCTGAAAATAAGTGTGAAACATTCAAAATTTAAGCTGAATAACCTACATAGTAATGGGAAACAAACAGAAAATAGTACCTAAGTTTGTTGGTTGGCTCGGAGAGAGTTGAGTCACTCATGTGATGATACCTCGAATTCGATTCCCCCGACGGGAATGCTACTTTTCTATTCTTGGAATTTAACTTAGGAGCTATTCTTAGAAAGGCCATTGTGGATGTCCTTAGCCATGGCAGGAGTTCAAAAAAATATTAGTAAAGTGAGTCGCTAGCTATGAGTATTGAACCATGCATCTTAAGGTGGGCTAGAAAGCTATATATATAGTTATAATATTGTTGGATTGCATATTTATTGATTGCCCCAACCTGAAGGGTTGCCCAAGTCCGGGGCTTCCTGGGCTTACGAGTGGGTCAGCCTTGAGACAGGGAGCACTGATTATGTACAATGTGCCTATCTAATCGTCTTTTGTAGTCTTTATTCTAGGAGTGTTCACGGTCCGAATTAGTTCAGTTCTCTTGTAAATAAAAAACCGGTCATTCTGAACAATTCTGAAAATTGAGAACCAAAACCTAGACAATATTATATTGGCATCATATATGTATAAAATCTGTCCAAAACCAAACCGTAAGACCAGTCTTATTTTGGTTCAATTTTAGGTCTATCCAATTAGCATCCAAACACTTTTTCAAAACATATGAACTCGTAACATAAATATACAATTTTTTTTGACAATTCAACACCAATTGGGAAAGTAATGGAGTAAGAAAAGAATGAAATTGGTGTTGACAATTCAACACCAATTCAACACTCTAACAATCATGTTGTTTTGGGTAAATAAACCAAGTGGTTTTTTTTTTTTTTTGTCCTTGTTCAAATTTTTTTCGCATTTGTTAGTTTTGCGTCGATTTTTTGTGGTCTATTGGTTCATCTCGACGAGAAAAATCTAAAAGGTATAAAATTATTTACCAAACTTAAAATTTTGTGATTAAAGACGAAAATAACAACAAAAAAAATTGGATAATTTTTGTCTTTAGTAATTTTTTTAAAAATTTTTATCATAATTTTATACTTTTTAGATTCCTCTCGTCGAGACGAACCAATAAACCACAAAAAATCAACCCAAAACTATTTAATAATTTTTTTTTTGAATAAGGACAAAAAATAAACCATTTTAGTTTGATTAACCAAAGCGAGATAGTACATGTTTAGGTTCTCCTTCAAATGGATTAACTTTGTAAAAAAAAATGAACTTACCAAATCAAAACACATGATTATATGTGTATTTACGTATGTATTAATACTAAAAGTTTCGGTCTGGTTCAGTTCTAACTAAAGTTTTTTAAATACAAATAATAGGAGTATTGTTGACCAAAAAAAAATAATAATAGGAGTATTCAAACAGCCGCTAATAATAATTGTACAAGCTTAGAAATGGTGCGTTGATTTAGGCTTGTTGGGGCTCAACCCAATCTTGCACGGCCTGTTTATGTAATTGTACAGGCTTAGAAATGGTGCGTCGATTTAGGTCCGTTTACGTAATAGTACTGCCTTTTTGAGGCTCAGTCTGCTCCGCCAAGAAGGCGTAATAACCTTACAAACACGAGTAAATTTTCAATGCTCCTGGAGCACTCGTCGCGTAACGTTCCAGGAATCTTCTCCATCACACTGGACCAGGCACACACTTAGTCATAAAGAGCATATTAATCTGTGGTGGACAAGCTTCTAGACTCATTAATTAGGCCGTCATTATTTATTGATACGGGCTTGTTCGTCGGAGTCAACCCAAGGTAGAACAGCCCAATAAAAACCTGGACTGGAGAAGGTCTGCACAAACAGCCAGCCCAAATTTACAAACCCAGAAACTCATAAAGGGAGGGAAATAATTGAAAGCTTTAATCAAATCACAAAATATTCTTGTTCGAAATGAATATTCCAGGAGCATTCTTCTGGAATATGCTACCAATCGTTATATTTTCACATCCATTTTGCACACGCAAATTCACACGCCCTTACACGTGTAGGGTCTTACAGAACAAATGCTAGAAGAGCATTCGATTGATTTAAAACACGTGTGGGATTTGGGGTCTCTGTAGTACGCCAAAACACTACAGAGTTAAAGTCTCGTGATCCGATCATGTAGTCCACAATTAACGGTTGAGATATAGTATTTGTTTACTCTTAGCGTGTTATCATTTACGCTATGTTTGGTAAACAGAAAAAGAAAAGAAAAATAAATAAATAAAACAATTTTCCTCTCCCTTGGTTGGATTGAGAGGAAAAAGAGAGGAAAAATAACTAAACTAAACTATTTTAACTAAAAAAATTCTTCTTTTAACTTTCCTCGCTCTTTCCTTTAATTTTCCTTTCTTTACTTTACTTTTCCAAGTTTTTTTTTTTTTGGGTAATTTCTTTTCCAAGTTACAGAGCAGAGTGTTAATGTTAGCGGTAAAAATAATACTCCATCTGTGAACCTGAAAAATGGGCGTGGAACTAGATTTTCCCCCAAACTGACCCTTGACTAGCGGTTAGTTGTCGGTTTGCAGCTAATTCACTCCAAGGTTACAAACTTACAATACTCTTCTGGATCGAGATTTAACCAATGCCTAGCTAAATTGCATCAGACAGTTAAAATTCCTCCTTTTATTGTCTCAACTATTATGTACGAAGTTTCAAGAACAGGGTTTGGGGATTATTGGGGGAAAACAAGATGTTTTCGAAGTGGGTGTTTTCTGGGTTTTGTTTTCTTGTTGTTGGCTTGCTGAATTTTGCAGAGTTCTGTAATGGTGGAATAACTAGTGGTTATGTAAGAAACGATGACCTGAGTTTGGATATGCCTCTAGACAGTGATGTGTTTAGGGTACCTCCTGGGTATAATGCGCCCCAACAGGTATGTAATCATGTCTCTTGTTCTGCTTCATACAAGAATCTTTGTTTTCATGTGAAGTTGTTTATGGGTTTTGTACTTGGTTGGAAACCTTATGCCCTCTACATGCCTGTAGTTTGGTTGCTAAGAGAACTCAGGACAAACAAAAATGATGTGAATTAATTAAGAATCTTATATGTTTTGGTCTGCTGGTATTCAATTGAAAATCTTGGATGCAAAGCAATTTTTATGTGAATGTAGTCAATAAGAAATATGACAGGCATGATTAATTTCCTCCCTTAAGCTACCAAACGGAGCGAATCTGCTTGAGTGTGTGTAGAAATGTGTGCGAGTTTGTGTGTACTTGTGGCTACGATTATGTTTTTGGCTTACTGAGCTCAAATTTTTCATTTTCGCCGGTTTTGGATGTCTATTTCCCATTTCCTAGTTTTACCCTTGCAGTTGTATTAGGCTAATATATGATTGTGTTGAAGGTTCATATAACACAAGGTGATTATGAGGGGAGGGGTTTGATTATCTCTTGGATCACTCCTGATGAACCTGGTTCAAACACAGTTGTCTACTGGGCAGAAAATATCAAGCTCAAGGGCAGCGCTAATGGTATTGTCCTTACCTACAAGTACTTCAATTACACATCTGGTTACATTCATCACTGCAAAATCAAGAATTTGGAGGTCGGTGTTTCTTATTGAAGATACAAATATCCAATTCGACATTTGAGGTTAAGTACAGATTGCAATGACTTAATTCTTGCTTAAAACCGCAGTATGAAACGAAGTATTACTACGAGGTCGGGATTGGAAACACGACTCGACAGTTTTGGTTCATAACTCCTCCCAAAGTTGGCCCCGATGCTCCGTATACTTTTGGTCTCATAGGTATTTGTTGAACCCCAGTTTGTTGTGCTAATCTAATTCATTGGTTCTGTTATCATCATGTTAATTGGCCTTATTTCGAATAATTCTCAAGAAATAGGGTTTGGACACTTTATGGGTCTTATTTATGTAGTTGGATCGATACCTTATGAAGCCTATTTTTGGTGTAAAAGTTCCATCACAGCCTCGTAAACAGGTAAATTAATCTAGAGTAAAGGAAGAATTTGTATATCCATTGTAAGCCAACTCTATTTGAGCATTTATGCAGGTGATCTTGGTCAGACTTATGATTCAAATAGGACGCTAACTCACTATGAGATGAACCCAGCAAAAGGACAGACGGTATTGTTTGTCGGGGACCTCTCTTATGCAGATGATTACCCATTTCATGACAACAACAGATGGGATACATGGGGTAGATTTACAGAGAGAAACGCTGCTTATCAACCTTGGATATGGACTGCAGGGAATCATGAGCTTGATTTTGATCTTGAAATTGTATTTCTCCTCTTTCCCTACCCTATTCTATTGCAAAAGTGTTAATCTTATCTCATTTTTTTTGTCTTAACTTGAAATAATTGCTTTTGGGGGTTATTTTAAAGGTCTCATGGCATATTAATACAATTTAGAGTACATGTAGCTTTTTTGATTTTGGAGCTTAATGCCAATTTTCTTATAGTAGGATAGCATGCATACAAGTGATTTCATGTGTTTATGACTCAACCTCTCTCAACCTCTCCACTAAGTGCAACATTGGGACTTGTGCACTAGCCAAAAATAAAATCATCATCTTTCGATCTTTTTTACTTATTGTTTTGCATAAATCTTCGTGGGCTTTAACATACCTTTCCACCATGTAAGCTAGGTACATAGGAACCAGCACAATCATCATGTTTGGTCTTTTTTTATTAATGCTTAGCATAGAAGGGCGGACATCGTGCAGCAGAAAGCTGCCCCATTATGGCCTTAAGGTCACGGGTTCGATTCTCAGAAACAGCCTCACTGCTTGCAGGGATAAGGCTGCGTACATCAACCTTTCCTCAGACCCCACATATGCGGGAGCTTCATGCACTGGATACGCCCTTTTTATAGAAGTGATTCTGTCTGCTTTTATCTTACCACATGATCAGCAAAATCATCACCTTTGACCTTTACTCAGCTATAACCATGATTATGATGTTGGTCCTGTTGCAGGGTGAAACTAAACCCTTCAAACCGTATAAAAGTCGTTATTTCGTTCCATACAGAGCTTCTCAAAGTACATCTCCGCTTTGGTACTCCATTAAGAGAGCTTCAGCACACATCATCGTCTTGTCTTCTTACTCCGCTTATGGTAAGAATTTATATCCTACTGTTGAGCGATATTATAGGGGGATCTTAGTAGCAGAATTGGCATAGTAAGTGATATATGAAGAATTGCTTCATTGTTCTCACCATCTATATCATCCAAGAATATTGTATAGTAATAGGAATCAATCGTTCAGTGATCGCTACGCGGGGATTGTAGGTCAGCCAAGGCGTTAGACCGGAGCCCATCCCTTATTATCTCCTCTCTCAGCTTCTCTTCTTTCTGTCCCTCCTCGGTGCATCTTCTGTCGTACGTGTGCCCACCATAAGCCTGCCTTTTTTGTTTTCTAGTAAGCAAGCTGCCAGCTTTCTATGAATGGTATTCTGCTACTAGGAAAGGTATTCTGCTACTAGTCCATAAAAAAAAATAGAAGTTCTATTAGGTTCTTAGTAGCAATCGGCTACCTTTTCTTGCCTTTTCTCATCTCCTTTTCAAGTTGGATTATCTGAACTGAACCTGGACAGACATCAAACTAAGACGGGCTGCCCTTATTAGTTAGTAAAGGGGGCCCTTTGTTAAGGGATCAAGTTATACACAGCCTACAGAAATTCGTTATGTACGGGTGATCGCCTATGATCCTGCTTTGCTGGGCTTCTCCTACTGGAAAAGCAAATTAAGGAAATATGAATGAGTTCGCCGAAATACGAATGCCTTACTCAAAATCCTCAATGAAGCCCATGTCGCCTCCACCCTGAAAATTTATAAAATCTGGTGGGACAGGCCACAAAGGTTATCATTTTTACTGAGGACAAACTTCCTCCAGAAGGAATAGAGCACAACCGGGCACTCCATATAATGATAAAGTGCAAGGAGTCGCCAGGGTGCTGATCAATAATGGTTCCGCACTAAATGTATGCCTCTTATCACCATCATGAAGCTGGGGGTACGTGCGACTCTCACCGTATACGGCTCGCACAAAGACTACTAAATCCATCCCGAGCCTTTTCTTCCACCTCTCCTCTCCAATCCTCGATCAAACTTGCATTACCCGGGCGCTATGAAATGGGGGTCTTTCCTTCGCCTATCATATGTATTGGCTTGGCTTCGTCCCAAACCAAGGAGGCATTCTGGCGGGCGCGTGCGTGTAGGAAGGCCAAATTGGCATAGTAAGTGATATCCTTGCGTCTACCGGAATTTGTAAGAGAGCAACCAGAAATTCTTAAAATACAGATTATTCATATTTTTAAGATACTAGGTTAGCTTTGTGAGTTGCTTTGAGAACTCTGTCCTCTCAAGAATAGTCCCTTCCTAAGGAGAGCTGCCATTATCTCCTCTTTCGAATTGGACTTCAGAATAATAAGTCCACCAGCTGCTATATTTCTGATTTTTTGAGTGTGAAATTACCTTTTCAGACAACTTGCAGTTTGTTTTTACAGGGAAATACACTCTCCAGTACAAATGGCTCTCGACGGAGCTGCCAAAAGTGAACAGGACCGAAACTCCATGGCTCATTGTTCTCATGCATTCCCCCTGGTATAATAGTTACATTGCTCATTATATGGAAGGGGAAAGTATGAGAGTGATGTATGAGTCGTGGTTTGTGGAGTACAAAGTAGATGTTGTCTTTGCTGGTCATGTGCATGCCTACGAACGATCAGTGAGTGCCCCTTTTCTAATTTTCTTTTGAAACTCCATCATTTTCCTTCTCTATTGATCTCTTGTTTTGTTTCAATATATAAACATACACAGAGAATTCACTTTCAGATTCAACAGATAATTCAAGCTAAACTAACGCCATAAAATGTTTGCATGACAGGAGCGCGTGTCTAACATTGCATACAACATTGTAAATGGGCTGTGCACCCCTAGAAGTGACCATTCTGCCCCTGTCTACATAACCATTGGAGATGGAGGAAATCTAGAGGGATTGGCAACTGAGTATGTTACGTCAATGGACTGCTCTTCAATGAGTGAATACTTTGATGATTTCCGTAATTGACTTCATGCTATTAACAAGTTGGCGTAATATATCTAACTTGTAGTGTGCAATTCTGTTTGTAGAATGACGGAGCCCCAACCATCATACTCAGCCTACCGTGAGGCGAGCTTTGGACATGGCATTTTTGACATTAAGAATAGGACTCATGCCTACTTCGGTTGGCATCGGAATCAAGATGGAGTTGCGGTGGAAGCAGACTCTTTGTGGTTGCACAACAGATACTGGACGTCGGCGGAAAGGTCCTTCCTAGCTGCATCACAATAAGGACTATTTCCTCTGATTTGTCCTCTTTTACGGCACAAATCAACCCAGATTGTATGGACTACACAGTATATATGTTATCCCCTTAGGTAATTATGCACTACCCAATGCAATAACTTACGAGATCAATTCAAATAGTGTATTATGTTATCAAACAGGCAACTTAGAATGGATAAGAGTACGTCTGATGAAATATTAGCTTCACTCTGGATTGGATAGTACCATTTACCTTTACAGAAATGAGGTTACCACCTACTTAACTGAATGGACGTGGAGATTTAGTCATATATTTTTAGAATTTTATAAATTCTTAGGATAGAGAGACTTGAAACCACTTGCAAAAATATTGCTGAGCAAAATATTCAGCAATATATTTGAATGGCGACAAAGTAGTAGCTTAGATATGGAGTGATCATTAACACATCTAGCAGTTCTCAGTTCTCACAGGAATGATAGGTTGACTCGAGTACTTATCACTGTTACCTGCTGCCCCATGCTCTTCTCATTGAATTTTACGTAGGGAGAGAACAACGTGACAGTTGTTCTTACAAGTAAAAGGTATCTCTTAGGATTATTTTTTAGCATCATCATATTTTATGCACTTTCTGTGTTTCTCTTTCATTTGGAATACGGGTTATATTTTTGATTGCCACATGACTGTTCCCCAATCGGTGCTTTTTAAGAGGGGGGCCGCGTTTACTTGAAAGTGAGGTGTGGAGTGCCACACCACATGGCACTTTGCTTCAAAACTGTCTTCAGTGAATTTGGACTTCTTGCCCTCCTGCTTTGCAGGAGATTTTAAATCCGTACCATTCTTTTTTGGCCTGATTTACTTTTTTCAATATCCAAAACGGGTGTATGCGCTGGAGAAGACCTTTTCAAACCTAGCTCTACTGATCATTTCCCAAGGCTCCATTTCTTTTGTGCTCTTTGATTCTGCGAACATAAAATTCCACAAGAGGCAATATTCCGGCCTACTTATCATTTGCATACATTTCAAGTATATATTGATAACAGAACTAGAATACTTTTATATACTTCCATTTCATATGAATTTGGGTAGATTTGATACAAAGGCCGCGACACAAGTCCAGGAGGTGACCCTTCTCAATTCTACATTTTTACATGATGCATATACAACGTACTATGTATGCGTATATATTACAGATAGTACTAAATATGTAGGAAGCTTCAGTAAGGGTATTGCATAGCTTCCCAGCCCTTCCCATCCTCAAAGTCACCACAAAAGATTCCCGGGTCTGTCATCGCCTGAAAATCCATAGTCTCGATTGCCTCCCTCCATATGGATGAGTCATCGAACTCTGGCAAGTCGGCAATCAGATTCCCCCAAACCCCATCAATTCCCATGGCACTCTCACCAACTCCCTTGTTAGTCTGAGATTTACCTGTTAGACCAATATCAGGGCTATCAGAAGAACTTGAACTGCCAGGGTTCTTCACATGGTTGTTTATAGGGGCTGCATATTGAGTAGTAGTCATGTGTAGCTCCGGAAAGTTGAGCTTTGCATGGGACCCATAGAGCTTACGCGCTGCCGCATCATAAGCCCTAGCAGCTTCCTGAGACGTGTCAAACGTGCCGAGCCAGAGGCGGGCCCCGCGATTCGGCTCTCGGATTTCAGCCACCCATTTCCCCCACGTGCGCTGCCGTACGCCTTTGTACATGCACGACGCATTCTCCGGGCCTCCCTTCCCTCTCATGCACCCTTTCCTTGAACTTCCTTGTGAAGTTTTCTTCCCCCCCTGGTTAGTCTCTCCCATATCCATTGCAGACTTCAACATTTATATTCTTTATTACTCTTGAACTTGATAAGCTTGAAAACTGAGGATGCTGATAAGTGATATAGGCTTAAACCTTGAATGAGTTCAGTTTTTATACCTGGAAAACAGGATGAGAGAGTTTTGATACGTGTCTGTTGATGGGTTTTGGCTGCTACTTGTCAAAAACACTTTGTTTTGATCATGTCCAAGGTCCCCAACGGTGAAAAGATAGTGTTTTTCTTTGTACTTAGCCGGATCATTTGTTTTTTACTAGGACACGAGCTCCATTTCCCTGTACATTGTACCTGGCCTGAGAGTTTGTTTTTTTCTTGGACAGGAGCTCAGGTGGCGGAAGGAGGAGGAGCAAATACCACACATGGCGAGGTAGAAGGAAGGATAACATAGGGGTCATGCATTTAAGTAATGGATATTTTTGCATGTGTGATATCACTGTGGAATAAGCAAGGATCTCAGTATGGATTATGCAATGTGGATAAGTTCAGTCTGCAGATGTAGGCTCTCTGTCTTTGATATTTGGGATGGAAAAATTATTCAATGCCCCGGGGACATGGTGTGCCCTAGACCCTTTCTTTTAGCCCCCGTTTGCTGTGAGGTCCCAAGGAATTGTGTAGGCCCACACAAATCTGTGACCCCTTCGACGGCTTGTAGTCCGGATGGACCCAATCCAAAGTGGCCATAACCTATCTGACACTCGGTACAACTTTTTACAACACGTATGGACCCTATCTGAAGTTGTCATAACCTATCCGACGCTCTGTAATCTGTATAACTTTTTTGGTTGTCAGTTTCAAGATACAAATGTTATATAGGGAATGTGTAGTTCCACACAAATGTGTGGTAAAAAAGAGGCATGGAGTATCTCATGGTAGTACCCCAGGGGCACTGAATAATCTCTCTGTGGCCCCTTCGACGGCTTGTAGTCCGGATGGACCCAATCCGAAGTTGTCGTAACCTATCCGACTATACAACTTTTTTGGTTGTCACTTTGAAGATACAAATGTTTGTTTAGGGATGCATATTTTTTTTTCTTTAGTTAATTTTTTAAACATTGTAACAAATTTTCTTATTTTTTGAATAGAGCTATGCCATTTATATCGAAAAGGATAATAAATAATACTCGAGTAGATATAATTAGCTTTAAAAATGCTAAAGATGAATAAACACAAATAACAAAACAGTCAAAAGTGTTTTTGAGACAAATGTTGTGAGAAGGGAAAAGAAGACATATTTCCAGAAGGACAACAATGACCAACACCAAATTTGCATGCACATATGGACATTATGTAATTGTCGACATGCAGTCGCAAGCAAGTAGTAAGACCTTCATTAGTTGTCAAACAAAAACTGCAGATAAGGCTGCTAAAGGTCAAATTGCTGAGCTAATCTGGAATCCAAAAGAATGGCCAATAAAGTCAAGAAGAGAGTGGTTAGAGAAACTGCCTTTGGAGTATTATTCGAGCAACGGAGGAAGGAATGTCGGCTTTGTTCGGTTTGCGTTTTGAGGGAGGGTTTTGGGGGTAATGAGTAGAGAGATATAGAAAGAAAATTTTATTGGGGTCGGTGCAGGGTGGGTCTTGAGAGACCCCAACCGAACAATTCGCTTCAAAGTTAGTACTACAATAGATTTTGACAAATATTACGGTAATTTTGAAACTCCCACAGTTTTGAGTCTTTTGACAGTCGGTTATAACCGACCAATTTGAACTGACTGAAAATACCGGCCGGAATTTTCTGATTTCTGGTGGTCAGCCCAAGTATCCAGTCGGTTGCGGTTTTGAAAACGAAAAAAAAAAAAAAACAAAATTCTCAATTCAGTCTCACCGTTACCTGGAATTTGGACCGAACCGAACTGAAATATTTAACCAGAACCGAACCAACAAATTTAACTAGGTGGAGACCGAACGGAACCGAAATAGTAAACCGATTAAACCGAGGTGTTTTTATAGTTTTCATAGTCTTGCGCTCCGTCCCTCACTCTTCTCTGACACCAATCTGGGCTATAGTCGAAACCAATGCCGACGATTCCAATGTCGAGACCGACGATCGAGCCACCCAAAGGCCAAAAGATGCGTGTACCGAAGGAGGGGAAAACAAAGACAAGGGTTTGTCTGAAAAAACTGAGAGTTATGAAGGGGGCTTGAATGGTTATTGTTTCTTTGAAATTTTTTACCCACAAGTCTGAAACTTTTGAGGGACTTCGTGCATACATTTTCTTTTTCTGTGTATGGAAAAAGTAAATCTTTACTAGATTAGATGATGGATTTGGCATGGGGTTGCCTGTGGAACTGTAATGTCCTCCATTTGGTAAGTATTATTTGAGCCGAAAAAAACTGAATTCCCCGACCGGACATAACTGACCCGAACCAATTTCTATCCCCTGAGTAGACCGGTCGGGATCAGTCTTCAATGTGACCTCTCCAAACTGATCGGTTCAGTCTCGACCAGCCCAAAAAACAGTCCACCGGAGGACATTATATCCGGTCCTTCCCAAATTGTCTATAAAATGCGGGCAGTACAATATTCCATAAAATAAACAAATCGATGGCTGTGAACGTATATATAAAGTGAAGGCGGAGGGAGAGTCCAATATGCACAGATTAGCACAAATCTTGAAGAAAAACTGAAAAATCACACTTTAGTACTGATCGAAAGCTTAGAATAGGAAAGGATTGAATAAAAAAAACCCTATAGTACACATACAAGGAATAATGGGGATCAACCAAACTACACCAATCAAGATAAAACCAAATGCGTCTTCCTTTCGGCCATTCAAAGGTGTTGTAGATGATAAGTATGCCAATACCCAGATAAACGAGACAACCTTCTTCACGAACCTTCAAGCATATGCAAGCACGGATGACTGAATTCTGAGCCAAAACCATAACCACAACATGGTCCGAGAGAATGGAAGTACTCTATCATTGCCCAAATGACGAAATCCTTGTAGACAACCTTGAGCTAGCTCTTCAGAAAGTCCTTCAAAACAAATGGCAAAACTCCATCCTAAAAAACCACAAACAAAAGTAACCAAGGATCAAACAACTAAATTTCACAATGTCGTAGTCCAAGTTCAAATTCTTGCCTGAGCAATATATTTCAACCCCCATTTTTATTCTCATAATAGTACATCGGCCACTAGAAATCATTCCACGAACAATTAGAAACAATTCTTCCATGGAGAAGTTCCCGATTAAGCAAAAGGCAACAGAACCAATGAGATTTCAAATCAAAAGGTCTAAAGTACAGGTGCAAATAGCATTCGTTTCTAGAAGCATAATGAGGGAAACATGCCCATGAGGAACTAGAAATGCTTAACATTTAAATGCAAATAATCTAGCATAAGTAGCATTACGACTTTAGACGCAGAGAGAAGGAAGGAGGGAACTAACTTCAGGCTACCTTGACATGATCTTGATTTAAGGACTGTCTAACCACCGTTGTCTGTTGTATAAGCCTTTCCATTGCTGAATAGCTGGGCAAGTTGGCATTTGCTGACATGCCGAAGAGACACAGAAAGAATAAATTAATAGATTGCCAATTAATAACGACAGGCAAAATGACAATTACCAGGAATAGTAACAAAAAGCAGGACTTCAAAGCGAGAGTATGTTAGAAGAAACACACCAAGAATCGCTCTATTCAGACTGTCTGCGACCTGCTGCCGATAGTCCAAGCTAAGTAAATGAAACATTGGAGACTTTTCTGGTTCTTCATAAGCTAGTAAAGCCATAAAGTCCTGCAACCACAGTCTCACATCAAATAAAGATCTATTATGCTAATTAGTCTACAGAGTGCTTAACAGTATTGTTCAAGACGGACACATACTTCGAGCTTCTCAACATATTTCTGCACCATCCCAAAAGGCCTCAACTTCGTTTGAGCAAATTCCAAAGCTTCTGTGCTGCCAAAGAAATGTAAATTTAGTAAAGAGAGATGTGAGTGACACCAGTTTCAGGAAATCATTCTTAATGTGCTCACTGCTCACCATTTCCTAGAACAGACAAGCTCAACAAAATGAAGGCTCAAGAGATCAAAATGCAAGTCCTTATTTCTATCTAGCAATTCAGGTGCAAGTTCTTCTGTTAGTTCAATGGCCTTCAGTGCATTCCCTTCTAGCGCAAAGTGGAAGATTCCTGGGCATGGCATAAGAACACAAAGTCACACCACCATTGGCCACGTTGAAGTAACAGCCTTCCATTATTTGATACATCAAGCAAACACAAAACAAAACATACAATAAAGACGCTATCCCTCTTACTCTTTCACAAGTAAATAAGTAATCATTACACTGTTGTCTCACATTGTTCATGTAACAAAAGAGTTGCTACATTCAGTTTCGCAGACCTTAGACTTCAGTTTTAGAAGCTTGTACTTCTAACTAATACAGTGCGTTACAAAATATAAGAAGTACTCCCTCCGCCCATGTTTGTTGGTCCATTTTGGGGTTTCCAACTTTTTTGGGGAACATCATGATAATCATGATTGATTTGTTAATTAAATAATTGAAGACAAGGGTACAAGAGCAAAATTGACAAAATTTACTCATTGACTTCCAAACATGGACAAACTTTGAGAGACCGAAAACTCTTTTTTGTTTGGGTACTGACAAACACGGACGGAGGGAGTTGTAGCTAGGCACCATTAGCATGTTCAACTATTCAAAGGACATCATTTTTGTCATTCAACGTGCAAACCGATTTGCGAAGTCATAGGTTGCGATGGTATTTTTTATTTTTGGAGTGATCTCAGGCGGGAAAACCAAAGGATAAAAGGAAATAGAACTTAATTTCCTCCTCATTTCTGGTTGGATATGAATGGGTCAAAACTCAAAAGTAAATCATCCTATTCATTTGCTCCAATAAGAAGCACTTATAACTAACCGTATACAATTCGTAACCTTTTCCTTTGGTAAATCCCATATCCAGTCATAACCTATGTGAACTACGAATTTTCATCTGGGCTGGATTACTTTGAGTGCACCTTTTAACCATATTCTCAAATGCCCCATTGAAGCATATTAATGAAAATAATATTTTCCGCAACAGTTGATCAAAAAAGTTTCATCACACTTCTTAAGTTGTCAAACACAAATTAGATTTGACACATTGGGCCCAACGCTCACAAATTCACAGGATGGCCATGTTATCAAAGAGCGACATTAAAGTGGAGGTCTTACCTATCTGTTCAAATGTTGAAACTTGAAAGGGAAAAAGAAAAAAAGAAAAAAAACAACAACAACAGTCACTTACGTTTTCGTTTCTCCATGTCCTCAAAATGATTAACCGGCTGCTTCATCCCTGTAGAGGAAATAAATGACTCCACAGTTTCTTTGTAGCAATTGTGCACCAAATATGAGAGGACAATGTTATGTATGTCATTGTCATTGAGCACCTGTAACATTGTACAAACTTTAGACTAAAGAATGCATCAACAAATAACCCTGTCCTTGATCAAAATCACAGAACCATGAATCCTGGTGTAAAAACGGAAGCAACAATGGTGGCCAAAGGTCAACCAACCACCAATATACAACCTTAGAACCATTTGTTTCAACAGAAGTTGAAATAAAAACTAAAATATCTATGCAATGGGAATGATAAATTTACCTTTGCAACTGCAACACTATCTGCTATCTTATCTTATGAATAGACTTCGATAGGGAGGGTTAAAAGATGACGGCATTCTATTAGTCTTTTAACACCAATGGAAAATTTGTAAACATAGCAAGGCTCCATACGAAACCAATCGACAATAATTCATAGTAACAGTCATGGCCAATATGATATCTCTTATAGTAAAAAGCACTCAACGGACATTGTCATTAAGCGGAAAGATTAGATGGAGGAATTCCATAGATGATAGGGCTGAACAGAAAAAACAAAGAACCGAACCGAACCGGTGAACCGGACCGAACCGGTTTTTATTTTCTGTTTTTAAACTTGCCCGGTTCGGTTCGGTTTTAAAGATTTCTAAAATTTAAGAACCGGTTCATGAAATTTTAAACCCGGTTCGAACCGAATCGGTTATACATATTATACATAAAATTTATATTATATAATACCCTTACTCGAAAAAATTGAAGGAGGTGGGAGTCGAACCCCACCCTCACGCGTGGAATGAGCTTCACTTACAACTTGGCGGGCCAAGCCGTTGTAAACGTGATAGCAATTAATTATATTTATAACGATTTTTGGTTCGGTTATATATATATATGTATAGCTCAAGAGAAAACCATGTTTTCTCTCTTTCCCAAAGTTTTTCAAAGATTATGTGCGGCGCACCCTCTCTCTCTCTCTCTCTCTCTCTCTCTCTCTCTCTCTCTCTCTCTCTCTCTCTCTCTCTCTCTCTCTCTCTCTCTCTCTCTCTCTCTCTCTCTCTCTCTCTCTCTCTCTCTCTCTCTCTCTCTCTCTCTCTCTCATATTTCACCCAATAAACCCAGGCAACGCCGCCGCCGCCACCAAGATCCGTTCGTCGGCGTCGATCCGTCCACCGTCAACTCCTTGCATCATCGTCATCGAATCATTGCCGTCTTAGAATCGTACGTCCATCATCGTCATCACACCGAGATTGACTCCGCGGTCATCGTCCATCATCATCAAGTCAGATCTGTTCTTTTTTGCAAAACTTTGTTCATTTGTAGTTCATTTCTGTGTATGTAACTGTGTATAGGTATATGTTCATTTGCTGCTCAGATCTGAACAAAGTTTTTGTGTATGTATAGCAAAACCTTTTAATGGTTTTCATCAAGTCAGATCTGTTCATTTTTATTTTTATTTTTATTTTTGGGTAATTAGATCTGTTTGTTGGCTGTGTATGATTTTCATTTTCGATCTCCTCTCTCTCTCTCCTCCGGCGAACCGAACCGACTTCCGAACCGGGACGAACCGAACCGACCTCTAAAAACTCGGTTTCGGTTCTATGGTTCCTCAGAACCGGTTTTGCTCGGTTCACTAAAAACCCCCCTCCGAACCGGACCGAACCGGTTACACCCCTAATAGATGACACCCAATTAATCAGTCTAAAACATAAAAAAGAGTGTGGAAAACCCTAACACAGGTTGAGAAGTCCATCAATCTGTAAGTCAATGTGGTTGAGTTTAAAGGAAAGAAACATTGAAATAATAGCTATAGTGCTATACATCAACCATCAAACAATCTACCTCAAGAAAGAAAAGGAGAGAAAGAGGATACAGAATTCCTAAATCGTCTACCCTGTTACGCATTGTGTATATTTAATCAACTATTATATATTTTCCCGACATCAAATAATAACAAACATCTAAAAATGCCTAATCCACAAAAACAACATATTTTCCAAAGTACTGCTCCAATTTTCTTTGAAATAATAAACAAATAGGTTCCCAAACCAAATTTGGATAACTGAACCTATCACAGAAAACCGATTGGGGGCAATCAGAGTAAGAATTCACATCTAACAATCCCACCTAAACAATGTAATTCTCGAACCTCTTCATATGAAAATGTGTTTTCGATTAGCCACTAAACAAAACCCTAACGGGTTAGCCGGGTGGTAAAGGCTTTGACTCAGGGTTAGCTGACTCCTAAATTCTAGGGTTCGAAGTTTCTTAGGTGCTATCTATCTGTTCTACTTGTGAAGGGTGAGCACCCTTTTGGAATGGACACGAAATGAGGCTGGCTCACATTTTTAGTTTCCAAAATTACCCAATCTAAAATTGCTTTTACCACTTGCCTGCCTTCTCTTCTCAATAACTGCTGTCAAAATCCCCCAAATTTGTTTAACCGTTTCAGTAACCAAATCTCAGAGCATTATCGTTCCCTCAAACCCCACTCATACTCCTTTCTCGCATCTTAACAAGGAAAACAAATGGCTATGATTTGAAGAACTACAAGCAAAGAAGGAAAAGTGGAGATCTCAAAGAAACAAATAATTCATTTTTTATCTCAAAAAGCCTGTAGTGGAGAAATATAGATATGCTGCAATTTTACTGAGACTTTCTATTATTCTTTGTTTCATTTGCAAAATTTTTGTGGGTAAGTAGAATTTAATGTCCTTTTTCTTGCTACATAGAATATAATCATGGATTGGGATTGTCCATTTTGGGTTTTGGGGAACTTTGGCCCCAAAAACTGGTGTGTTTAAAAAATACGAAATCGAACCAATCGGGCTTTTGATAACTTTGGCGACTTATGAGAACTTTGGCCCCAAAAAATGGATTCTGAAACAATAAACCAAACGCAGTCTACTTTATTTTTCAAGTAAAGAGGATTGCACAAGCATCGCATGTGCCACAAACTCTAGTCAACTTTTACGGACCAGTCAATGTGGGCATTACCCGACTTCAATTGGGGCCCGCTAGTGGACAATGCGATTGGTCCAAGGATTTGTCGAGCCGGGCATAAGAGTTACCAAAAAAAAAACATCTAAAATTCATAACAGAAGACCAATTAGGGCATCAGAAAAAGAAATCACATCCTACAATCCCCTTCAAACGACATCATTCTGAAACCTCCCCATTCGAAATTAGGGTTTCAATTAACCGCAATAAAGTCGACATCAGCATAAACGACCAATCTGATTGAACACCACCCATAACTACTGAACCATTAAAAATTCGAGTTTAACTGAAACCATCAAATCGTACATGGTATCAAAAACTAAGGGTTTCAACCGAACAAATGGCGAGAAAAGGTAAAAACTTACGATGTTTTCGTATTGTCGTGGATCGGCGTCCATCATTCACCGCCTACAAATTATCTGCAAACAGTAATATAGAAGTAGGCGGTATATTTGTCTTGAGGTACTCCTCCAGAACTCGATGAATCGCACGTCGCCGAAGGGCTTGGATTACGGCGGCGCCTCTCTTCCGCCGTAGGAGATCGTGTTTGTGAATTTTTTTTTTTTACACTTCGTGTGTAACAATCTTTGGACGCGCGGGTCAACTAAATACTTATCGATTTACTGGAGGGAAACTTTCACTCACACCCCCTAGGTTTCATTGAAATCACACTTCGTACCCCTCTTTATGAAAACATATCACACTTAAGTCCATTTGTTAGTTTCTTTTTGTCAGGGTTTTTTCACTACTACCGAGCGGTTGGTGGTAGCCAAGTCATTGGCGAATGCGTTTCACCCCAGTGCCAAACCATTCTCGGTGGCTTTTAGCTTCCAGCTCACAAGTCATTAAGGAAGGTTGTGTTTATAGCTAGGATAGAATTTGTGTTGATCTTAGTTACTTTCTCCAAGGCTGGAAAAGACAGAATGGGAACTCAATAAGCTGAAGTTAGTATGTGGAATATAGTTGCCAAGACAATTGAAGTTGATGCCCTCAGAAACATGGGTTGAACTGGTGCCACTATGTTTTAGCCGTAGTTTTGAATTGTTAGCTCCAAAAATGTATCGGTTTGGTCGATTAGGTAATACTGTCAACTGAGGTTACTTAGAAGAGGTTCATGTAATTATTAGATACATCAGGGTAGGTGAGTGTAGTTCAGCTTTAATGCAAAACTTGGTTTGTAAACAGAAGGGTAGTAAAGTACACAAATTATTTCCAAAAATATCTATGAAAAGATAAATGAACAGTTCAGATTCACATTTTATGAATCTGAACTGTTCATTTCTCTTCTCCAAACTTTTTTGAAAATAGTGTTCATGGATCGTAACATTTTGTTCTTGAATATATTTTATGAGATAAAATCTAATTTTGATAAAATGTAGTTTTGTTTAGAGGTGTGATAAAATGACATTGTTTTTCAAATGGATTAAATCTAGGGTCGATAAAGGTGTTTTGTAAATGATTTTGTCAGATAAAATTTAGTGTTCATAAAATCTAATTTTGGCATTTTGCTAAAATCCGTTGAGAATGTTAAATTTTATCAAAACTAAGTTTCATGAGATAAAATCTATTGAAGAACAAGACCTAAATACTTTTGTCTCGTGGCTCATAAATTGTCTTTTTATAGTCTGGTCCGCATTTCAAGACAAAGTTCAATCCAAATAAACACAACACCAAATCAAAATTCAACACTCTCTCTCTCTCTCTCCTCTCTCATGGGTTGGTTCTGGTCCCTATTGATTCTCAGCCTTGTCGTCAACCTTCCCAACTCTCTATCCTCGTTCACCTCCGATCTCTTCGACACTTGGTGCAAACAACATGGAAAAACATACTCTTCAGACCAAGAAAAGCAGTACAGCTTCAAAGTATTCCAAGACAACTATGCCTTTGCTACCCACCACAATATCGTAGCTAATTCGTCTTATACCCTCTCGCTCAACGCCTTCGCCGATCTTACCCACCACGAGTTCAAGGCCTCTCGGTTGGGTCTTTCTTCTTCTAATCATTTGAAGGGATTCAATTTTAGGCCGTCAATTGAAGAGTCGAGTCGAGCTATGGAAATTCCTCCTTCGGTTGATTGGAGGAAGAGTGGAGCAGTTACGAGAGTTAAGGATCAGGGCAGTTGTGGTATGTGAGTATTTCTCTGAATCTTCAAACTTCTTGCCTTTTATGATCCAAACAAAATAAAAATAAAAATTTTCTTTGTTATTTACTTATTTAGTTGTTAATGTCTGTATGCATCATTCGATAGGATTTTTTTTTATAACCATATGTCCGGTTGCACCTCGTCTAATGGGCAGTTGTGGTATGTGAGTATTTCTCCAAACTTCTTTGTTTTTTTATGATCCAAACAAAAAGCAAGAAAAATTCTTTGGTATTTAGTTGTCAATGTTTGTATGCATCATTCGATAGGATTTGTTTTTTATATAACCGGATGTCCAGCTTGCGCGCACCTAGAATAATTCCAGAGCCAAGGTATCGATTGGTTATAACCCAGTGGCACAAAGTTTTGGGATGGTTGGCCTCCGTGGGATTTGTTCATACTCATTCGATAGGATTTGTTCATATTCATATGGAATTTATGTTTTGTAGCTCAAAAGATTGGCTATTTACTGGCTTTAAGATCGAGAGACACTTTGTTTTGAAGATTTAAAAAGTGACCACCACTTTCTATCGTGAGAAAGGGTGGGAAAAGAAAAGAAAAGAAAAAAGAGAATCCTATTACTTGTTTGGATAGCTTAAATAGGTGAGATATTACGAAAAAGGATGTGAATTGAAGGGAAAAGATGGCCAGATGGGGTTTGTTGATCCATTTTTGTTTGATGAGATTTGGTAAGAAACCATGTTCCTTTCTTTTTCTGTCCTTTTCCCTATAAAATCATTATATTCAAAGGGCATGTAACTATGTAAGTAACCACCTGATGAAATGGAACCGTACGATTTTTTTTTTTTTTTTTGTGTTTATGCAGTGGCTAGTATTTGTATCTTATAAATGAATCAAAACTCAAAAGGGGTTTGGAATGAACAATGATTAACGTTTCGTCCGTTAGATATAAATTAAAGACTATTGTGATACTAATCCAAATGAATGACATGATGCTGTAGCAGAAATGCAATTGGAGCTTACTTAAAGAAATACCCAGTTTGTTCTTCATGGGAAGAACCTTACTGTGACGCGTGAATTCTATGCATACGAGTAGGTGATGGTGACAGAGTGAGTACCTAGGCTCGAACTCACGACATGGCATATGACATCACAAGAGTGCCACCACCACTGATGAGTTCAGTTGACACCCTCAGTATATTAGGAGGAATTTGATTGAGATTATCTGCATTCCAGAGGTTAGTGAAAAACATTGGAGCTATCTGGCAAGTATTAGCTTGTAGATCAGTGTGCTTCGATGTGAGTCATAGATTTTCACAATCTATATACGAGGGAGTTGTCAATAGATGACATAATTTTTCTTCGGAAATGGTTTTGTTGTGTGAATTTTGACACAGATGCATCATGTAAATTAGGATATACTTACTTATTCATTGCCGATGGTTAGATCATACCCAAATGAAACGAGAGTTGTTCGTTCTTTTTTTTTTGGTGACAGAGAGAACATAAACGAGTCGCTAATGATCCCATGCCAGCTCAAAATGTTCTGATACCTTCTTATTTGAGTTCAGTTGATTCTCACAGTATATTAGGAGGAATTTGATTGAGATTATCTGTATTCCTGAGGTTAGTCAAAAACTATTGGAGCTATCTACCAAGTATTGGCTTGGAGATCAGTATGCTTCGATACGAGTCGTAGATCTTCACAATTTATTTACTTGGCAGTAGGCAACAGATGACATAATTTTTCCTTCACAAATGGTTTTGCTGTATGGATCTTGACACGGAAGCATCATGTAAATTAGGATACTTGTGTATTCATTGCCGATGGGATTCAATGTGTATCATTGTGACCAAAAGTTACCCAATTAGTTTATCGAAAAATACAACTGAAAATACTAATATTTAGTTTTTACTTCCCCATCCCAGTCGGTGACTTGCATTTTTTCACATGCTCATGCCATAGCCATCAGAATACCTATGCGAATGCGTTTCAATGTGCTGCTGCAGCAAATTTTTCCCCGGAGGTTAAGAGGAAATAACTGTTGTTCTATCATGTAGGTGCTTGTTGGGCATTTTCTGCAACAGGAGCAATGGAAGGTATCAATAAAATTGTAACTGGATCTCTTGTCAGCCTGTCTGAACAAGAGTTAATCGATTGTGATAGATCTTACAACAGTGGCTGTGATGGCGGGCTCATGGATTACGCATATCAATTTGTTGTAAAAAATCATGGGATTGATACCGAGGAAGATTACCCCTTGCAAGGTGGGGGAAAGTCATGTAATAAGGAAAAGGTAGAGACTTTGTACGATTTCCATTTCACTTCAAATTTGATACTAGAAAGAGTTCATTTCATTCACTACGGTGATAAAATTTCTTCCTCATCCTTTCTATTCTCAAGTTTCTGTCGATTTTTGATGCAGCTAAAACGACATGTTGTAACCATAGATAGTTATACAGATGTTCCCCCAAGTAATGAGCAAATCCTGCTACAAGCTGTGGCAACTCAACCTGTAAGCGTAGGGATATGTGGTAGCGAAAGAGCATTTCAACTGTATTCTAAGGTTCGAGTAGTTCCTCATTTTTCTTTCGAAGTCATTTTCTTTCTATTTTCGCCTCAATAAGGAGAGGATTCTTGAATTTTGTTATATCTGATACAGGGAATATTTAATGGCCCCTGCTCAACCTCTTTGGATCATGCCGTATTAATAGTGGGTTATGGTTCAGAAAATGGAGTTGATTACTGGATTGTAAAGAATTCATGGGGTACGCATTGGGGAATGGATGGTTATATTCACATGCTACGCAATGGTGGGAATTCTGAAGGAGTTTGTGGGATCAACATGCTAGCTTCGTATCCAGTTAAAACGAGTCCTAATCCACCACCTCCTCCTTCCCCTGCTCCTACAAAATGCGACATATTCACTAGCTGTTCACAAGGTGAAACCTGCTGTTGCACATCGCGATTTCTGGGTATTTGCTTTTCGTGGAAATGTTGCGAGTTGGATTCTGCAGTGTGTTGTAACGACCACCGTCACTGTTGCCCTCATGATTATCCAATTTGTGATACTAAAAGGAAGCAGTGCCTCAAGGTTTGTATTGAGTTCCTAATGTTTCCTTTCCTTGTTTGGTTCGAATTTTTTTGGATGCAGTATGAGGCTATGTGCATTTTAGGCAATGCTTGTTTTTTCGGCTAAATAAGGTTGATCTCAACTCAAAATTGAATCAATCTTGTCTATCAAACAGCGGTTGGCATGAATATCGTAGTTGTCGCACCATTTGAACAAGTCGATGTCATATATCATATATCTGTAAATATGTTCAAGAAAATAAAAAGTTCGCATGTTCTAGAGTTAGGGTTTTCAGCCATATTACCACTGACAGATTTCTGTCTGTTCTTGTATCGTTTTACCGCATTTAACAATGTATTGTGATATAATTGTAGCTATCTGGCAATGGCACGATGGCAAAAGGGCTTGAGAACAAAGGGTCTTACAATAGCTGGGGTTCCCTTCTCGAGGTTTTGAATCTGTAGACATGCTGATTTCTGCAACAGTGAGTATTTGTTTTGGCTTACAAAAAAGCAGGAGGATTCGCATGGAGGTATTTTGGATTCAATTTGCTGACACCTTTGATTAATAACCTTGATAAGAGTTCTACCATTATGTTGGTATGTAGTTTTTTTCCTTTTTTTCTGAAGAGAGTTGTTCTGTAGATTGGATATCCATGTTTTGTAGACAATAGTGCATAATAATCAGTTAACCGAATAAGTTTTTTCACTGCAGCAATGATTAGTGCCTTATATTTCCATTTTGAACTATGGACTGGTCCTTCATGTTTTTCTGCTTCAACCCTTGCCAGGAAAAACAAAGGGGGGTGATTGGGTGCCGGAAAAGTTTTCCCGAAAACATCCAAGGAAAGAGAAATAAATGAACGATTCAGATTCGCAATGATGAATCTGAACCGTTCATTTCTCTTTCCTGAACATTATCGGGGAAACTTTTCTTGTATCCTAACATCATAGAATCATAGATTTTGACTTCGATTGATATTCCTCCAGTGAAACAGGATCTAAGACCTAAGATTTTGAATACCAAAAGTAATGAACCAAGAATACCAAGCAGGAATAGTTAATAGACATGGATAGGACAATAACCATGGTTTCTGTTCTGTACAATGAAATGGAAGCTTGTACTCGGTCCCAAACACTGGGCAATGGAGTCTAGCCATAGATAACGAAGTTCAAACCATACTCACAACCTGCAAACTCCCAACTTTAAAAATTGTACAATTTTTATCAAGAAAAATTCGAACTTTTTTTATAAATAAGAAAAACTCATTGCATCTAGTGGACTAGCAGCAAACTACTAGGAGTATTGAATTTCTCCCAAGAAATGCATCATTTTTAAGTTTTCATTTTGTGGATCGGACAATTTTTTTGGGATGGAGATAGTACAATGGTTGATTCAAAAATCATGTTTGAGTTATGTTTTTAGTGGTTCTCAAATCAAAATCCCAAAGTTTCTATGCAGAGCTTATGCAGTCTATCAGTACATGGAAAACTGAAACACAGTCCATTTCCAACAAATGGGGCTAAAGCTTTCCCAGAGTTTGAGGAAAACTATATGTACTTCCAACTCTGAAGTTTTGCCTATTAGATTTGATAGGCCTTGCCGACCGTTTTCAAATGGCAACAAGTGTGGCGTCTGCAGCTGTTCCGGTGGTTGTCCTTCAGCCTACGATGGCAACGAGCTTCAATAGGTGCCGATCTGGTCCATCCACCTCCATCACGAGTGTGTCTAGTGGGTCTGATCTCGACACTGATTTCTTTCGGGGTTTTTTTGTGTTTTTTTTTTTGGCAATAGAGAGAAAAATTCATTATCTGTGAAATCGCCAATACAATACAGATTGCAGCCGGAAATAGGTAGACCTTAGCGAAGCTAAGCTGTCACGACAAAGCTTTGGTTGAAGTTGTAATCCTTTTTGTTTTAATATAATTTGAATGATCTTTCGCACTAACGAAAGGGAACCACCAAACACCACTAGTTAAGAGGGTTATGTTTAACAAACGGGAGAAACTACAATACACCTCACCTCTATTTGGGTGTATACCATATACACCTCCAAATGTTACGAGTTTTTAAAATAAAAGTAACGACGCGCACCCATATGTTACTCCTACTGTCTCTTTTTAAGTGTGTAACTTTATAAATCTAACTTATTAGTAAAAAATATCATCATTACTCTTTTTTGGTCAACTTTTACTTCCATTTTACACCTTTCAGGCTTTCACATCAATACCTCCACTTTCCAAAATTATCATCCACTTTACCCATTAACTTTTTAAAATGACAAAACAATAATTGTACAAACTTTGACACAAACTGTTCAGAACACGTACTTATTAAGAGCATCCCAAAATAGAATACTCAACTATTAAAAAGGGACGGAGGGATTATTAGTTTTAATGAATTTTAGTGAAAATGTTGTGAATTTTATTGTTGAAAGTTATGAGAAACAACTATAATGATTCCTAGTGAAAATATTATTAACCATATTGCTGAAAAGTTACAAACTTTTTAGTATAAAAGTTACGAGATGCACCAAAATGTTATGAATCTTTACGAGATAGCACAATTTGAATTACACGAGGTGTGTATTGTAGAGTTTTCGTTAACAAATATATTTCCTTTATTACAAATGGTAGAAGAAGAATAGAAGTATTTCAATTACATCAAACGGGGGATATAAGTCCACAATCATACTAAACCCAATCAATAGCCTATTAAGAGAACAAATAACTAACCACATAACTTTAGAGGAAGAAATAATCAAGCTTTACAGTTACTTTTAGCAAAGATTGACCCCATGACCTCATCTACAAAAGTGTACGAGGGTGGCCAATTGAGCTAACTCAGTCGATTGTTGTGTTGTCTATATCAAACATATGGTAGAAGCAAGGTGTTAGTAAATACCCGCCGCGTAAAGTGGAGAATAAAGGTTAGATTTGCACTGCCAATATTCTCCTATAACAATCTTTTGAATAGATTTTCAGAACAAGCTCGAGTGAGATGATTGAAGTTCTAAACTTCCAGCAAATAGAAAGAATTAAATACTCAGTACATTAAAATGTTTGTAAGAATCATATCCACTCAACGAATCAATGCCTAATGAGCCTACCTTTTGCACAGACAGGTTTCAACTAAAAACTAACGAAATTGGATCCTCTTCCGTCCTTAGTTTGGACTGGAAGGGATAGTCCAAATCTAGAAGTCATTTCCGCAATTAATCGTTTGGATTTGCTCAGGAACTCTTACCAGTAAGTGTCTATAAGCAAATCCGAACCATTGATTGCACCAATGTATCTAGGACTGTCCCATGTCGTCCAAAACTTGGTAAGAGTTTCTGAGCAAAATCGAAACCATGATTGCACCAATGTGTAGACCAACATTTGGACTTAAGAGAATCCGAACCCAAAACTAAAGCATGATTATTTGGTGATCTGACATGCATGGTGGCCAGGTAAACATATTATAGTACTAGTTGCCAACTCAAGTAGATGGTTCTCAACGTTAACTATACCATTATCCTTTTCTCCATGTACAGCCAAGTTTCCACTAAGGTATTTTTGGTATTCTTGTTTGTCTTCCCACTGTAATCATGGTATTTTCTCCTCACATACATAATAATGCAATGCAACACTAAAACTAGTATAAGATGTGATTGTGGTGACTTGAAAGTGAGTGAAATACTAGATTTTGAAATAGCACCAGCACCCTGTTCTTACTGCATTCTCCTAGTAACACATAATCCGAGTTATTCGAAACGAGTATGAGGCTATGAGCACACAACAAATTCGAAGAAGACAGAAAGCTATCACTTCGCACTCAGTCTAGGGCTGCAAAAGAGCCGAGTTTTGAAGTGTTCGACCTCAGCTCATTTAGTATAAAGGTGCTCGAGCTCGACTTGTTTACTAATGTTAACTAAACAACCCTCAACAAACGAGCCAAGTTACAACTAGCTTGAGCTCAACTCGTTTACAAACGAGCCAGGCTGAGCCTTAAGCTGGCCACGAATAGCTCGGTCCCTTTGCAGGCCACCCCCCGTATCTCACACACAACACGTTCGATATAACAGGGAACTAAAATTATGTAATCAAACCATATTTAAGCATCAAAATTTACAATTTCACCAATCATAATGTGAGAAATACACAAAGAGTAAGCAATAGAATACCTACCCTTTTTTCTCATTGTGCTCTATCTTCTTCACTCTATGTACTGCTCAAATCACCATAGACAGAGAACACAGCAACCTTCTCAACAACCATTCACTACGACGACGGAAACACGTCTTTAACAGCAGATGCAGCAGTCAAGTAATTCAAAGTATTCCTCAACGTCTCCTTCTCTCTCTTCAACCTCACCGCGGTATCCTCCAACTCAAGCAACGCCTGCTGCTCTCTCGGCGCCCCTTCGAACGTACTCCCCACGAAGAACGAAAACGGCGTCGGATACAAATTCCTCCTCAAATCCCCCACCTCCTTCTCCTTCTCCTTCTTCCCATTCAACCTATTCGAAAGCCTCATCACATCCTTCATGTACACCTCCACCTCGCTCGCCAACGCCTCCACGTCATCCCCTGTTCCGGGCCGGTCCTCCAACCACGTCACGTCGGCGACCAGGTAGGGTTTGGTGCGAACGAGTTTGGTCACCCGGAACCGTTCCTGGCCCTTGCAGATGAGGAAGAACCGGTCGTCGACGAGGCGCTCGTGCTTGACGATCTCGCCGACGCAGCCGACGTCGGCGGTGCCTGTGGTGGCGTCGGAGTAGACGACGCCGAATCGGAGGTCGGTGTGGAGGAGGGTGTGCATCATGATGCGGTAGCGGTACTCGAAGATTTGTAAGGGGAGGATTGCGCCGGGGAAGAGGACGAGGGGGAGGGGGAAGAGCGGGAGCTCCTCGACGGCGGCGGCGGCGTTTTTGGAGGAGGAGCAGCGGCGGAGGAAGGGACTAGGTTTTCGGTGGCGGCGTTTGGGGATAGGAGAGGGGGTAAAGGAGATGGATCTAGGGTTGGGGGATAGGGAATTATTGGGGGTAATGTAATTGGGGATTAAGTGGTGTTTGGGAGTGAGGGATGAAGAAGCTGGTGGAGAGGGGAGGAATTGGGGAAGAGCCATTTCTTGTAGCTTTTACAGTGGACTGAGTGAAGAGATTCTAGAGAGAGATTGTGGACATTGTGGAAAGAGAAGATGTCGATTGGAGGATTGCCATAAATAGTTACGAGAGCTCTCTCTCTCTCTCTCTCTCTCTCTCTCTGTATCTATAGATCAGTTCAAAGCCTGGTGTGGATAATGTGGAGAGAGAGAGAGTGTGTGTGTGTGGAGGGAAGTATTTGAGTGGTGGTGGTAGTTAGGTGTACACTGTACATACCTAGGGCCAAGGTGGGATCGTGCCAGACTCATACTACTCCGAGGAAAATTTTGGGTGCAAATAAAGTACCGTCACACGTAATGCTTGAGTATGTATTTCGGTTGTTCAAAAATATTTTGGAAAGTTCAGATTTCTTCATCTCTATCTCATTATATCTATATATATAATAACACTTTTGAACGTCCGAGATGCGCGTTGAGTACTGCCACGTGGTACCCAAGTTTTTCTCTACTACTATTACATACTAACGATTCGAGTTCGGCATGCGTGTCGTGCACCATCCTGGCCGTCCATTCGGCAATCCAATGGTCTCAATTTCATCTTGCGATGAACAGCTCGAATGTCGCATTATCGAGATGAAATCTGGCCCATTAAATCGTCAAATGGACGACCTGGATGATGCACCCATGCACGGCACACACGCCGCTCCCTAACCTAGCACTCATCAAAAATTGGTTTTATGGCCAATCGTAGTGCGATTCATTCTAAAGTTGATCCAATTAATAATCAGGTTTTATTTAATATTTTTAAACCCACCTTAATTAAAGTTTAATTTTACAAACTATTATGGCACCCACTATGAGCTCTCAAAATAGTTCATACGTGAGGCTTCTAATATTTACCAAGTCATTTGCTCAATTATGATCTTCAATGGGCTCTCCATACAAACTCTCAAAAGTGACTCCAAACGGGTCTAAAGTTTTTTAGTCTTTTTTGGTATGAAATTTTTGGGTCCCACACTTTTTTATATCTTTTTTTTTCACAAAATAGATAATGTGCTTGCTAGTCCATTAAGTGCACATGTCCTCTCTAAAATTAGCAAGCTCTAAGAGTAAAAAATAGACCCCACAAAGGCTTCTGTGTACAACTTATGATTCAATTTATGAACTATTTTTAGGGAGCTCATTGTGGATGCCCTTAGTTTTCTATAAAAAATAGTACCCTAAACATAAACTAATCCTATATTACTATTACAGTACAATTTATAATTCACAACCATAATAATTTTAGTAACTTTTAATATAATTATTAAAAATAGGCCAAAATGGAGTATGTATAATTAAAGTATCTTTCCAAAAAAACTATTATTTAACTAAAATGTTCAAAAGTAAAAACTCCGTATCCAACATCTGTGAAGTTGTAAGATGCTAAAAAACTTTTGTCTAGAATCTTAAGGAGAATTGATAAAATCACATTGGCCTTGTTCGTTTAGTAGTTTTAGTTTAGTTTAGTTTTGAAAAAAGGTGTAATGAGTGGAGAGAGAAAGATAGAGAAATGAGTGTAATGATTACAAAACAAAACTAAAACAAAACTAAAACTATGAAACGAATAAGGCCATTGTGTTCTCATTTATTAGATAAAATTACTTCAGTGCATGATATGAGTTTTAACTTTTAAGAATTGTTAATAAAATCATTGTTTAGCAAATGAGGAAGGATTTGATTTTATCATATAAGAAACAAGGCCATAATATGCTTTTAAAGAAAATGTGTTGTTATATAGATAGTTTGTTTCTTAATAGACATTTACATTTTTGATATATAATGCCTATCATTCTTAGTTTTTCTAGAGGCCAAGCCAAAATGAGCTTAAAAACTAGACTTAATGAAGTCTATGGGCTTAAATACATGCTCAAACTCTTGAAAAAATGGGCTATATTTGACAGAATAGTGGGCCTGTGTGTACACCTAGTGGTAGTCTCAAAAAATATTGGGTGGTTTTAGGCACCATCGCTACCATCAAAAAATTATTCAATTTTTTTTCATTGTAACGCGTGGTGGACAATGGGTCTGAAGCACTACGTTGCGGTACTCTCGAGGCCCTGAATGCATCAAGAGTGTGCTCTTTTTTTTAGAGGGGAGTTATGGTTTAGAGAGAATAAGTGGTCCTGAAAAACTATTCAATTCTTCTCTAGGTCATTTGGAGTGTGTTTTTTTAGGGTCCGGATCCTCTCCTGTAAAGACCTGTATTTTTATGCATTTTTTCAGAAATAACTTTTGGGAAATGTGAGGAAATAAAAATAAATTGAATTGGGCCAATGTGTTATTAGTAGATTGCATTTGGGTACATTTAAGACACATTAGAAATATGAGGGGGTGAAGGTGCAATTAGAGGTGTGTGTATCTACTTGTGAGGGGCTGATTTTTTGTTAAAAACACAAACCCCTCTCCCTCAAAATAGCCGGCATCCTCTTCTCTCTTCCCCTCTCCAAATTTTCTCCAACTCTCTTGTCAAATCCACCCTCCACACTCAAATACTACAAGATCCATTTACACATTCATCATCTACGCACATTTTGGAACCCGGGTTGCTTTGGAATCGCTCTGGGAGGTTTGATTTCGGTTCGGTTTGCAAGATCAAGCTAGGGTTTTCTCCTCCTACTCATTTGAAGCTTGTACATTGAGGTAGGGATCAAATTTCTACTCCTTCTAATGGTATATTGTTGACATGTTGCATTGTTCTTGGCTTGATTCACCCATCTTCTGATCAAATTTGAAAATCTCCATAGAAATGGGTTTGGTTTTTGATTAAGTTTGATTCCCGCATGTTTGGTTGTCAAATCCATGAATTGGTGGTTGATATGCCTTTGTTCCATGCTTACTTGATGTTTGAAACCCCAAAATTGACATGGGTTGGAACCCCCCCTTTATTTGTGAAAAGCTATCAAAAATATCATTTCATAGCAATTGGTGTCGATACTAATTTAGTGAGGTATCGATACCTTTTGTTCTATTCGCTGAAGGTGCATTGGTATCAATACCACCCTAGAGAGATATCGATACCTTTTCAAAAAAAATCCAGAATGCATTTCTTCGACCCCTGGTTGATTCGTTTGATCAAATACTTGATGTATCCCTACCGTACACCCTATGACTTGTCAAATCTCTCCTTTCTAGCCTATCTTGGAATGATTGATGATATGTCTTGACCTTTCAAAGTATGATGACGCATGCTAGTCTATGAGAAATGATAACCACGTAGTTTTTGAACGAAATGGATCACACGTATAGTTTGGACACACAAGGGATACATTGACGATGTAGACAGATAATGATAACTTGAATGAAATATATGTTAATGCACTAGGGCCACCATTCGGTGTGTCGCTAGGAAGGGTTCCACGAGGCCCGAAAGACTCAGACAAGGGTTCCACGAGGCCCAAAAGACTCGGAAGATAATTTCAATACCTTCAAGCTTAAAATTGATGAGTTAATGAGATTGACAGTTTCAAGTGAAAAAATGGTTGATACACGAAGACACAATCGAGTAGTTCACGGACACGCTGGGATACTTGCCATCATACGTGGGTCCTCTGTGGACATTTGGCTATATTTTTACCTTTGGACACTTGGTGGTCACTTGTTACATGTTTCGATCTTTCGTAGTATCCATTGGTCGTATCATACATGTTAGTCACTTTCATGTGCACATTTCATCCTCTATACCCTTAGCGTTAGTAGAAATGTTTTCCTGCTGGACTAGTGAGCTCACCCTATCAACTTTCATGATACACCACGAGGATCATGAAGTGGATGTTTGGCGTGTGTGTATGTTTTGAAGGCTCATGGAGAAGAGTTATTTTATCATCTTGGGAACTTTATCTTTTTGAAAGATGATCATGTAACTCTTATTTATTGAAATCTTTTGACAAACTTGGGAAATGATGTAATAACTTTATACACTTATCGCTTATGCGATTGGGGTACAGGTACCCTTTTTGAACTTTGATATGACTTTTCAAAAGTTATAAGCACGGTTTATGATCCATCCTACGTGGATTTTTATGTGTTTTGGGGTTATTAAAAATAGGGGCGTGACATCTCCAATCCAACATTTAGATTGGACATCACAATCCTTATTTACACTGTACATTGGAAAAAATAATGGTTCGGATTTTCTAATAAACTCTAACAGATAAGAGTTAATTAGCAAATTCGAACTATTAAGTGCAGATAGACAATGTAGATGAAGATTGTCTTCTCCCACTCAAAAGTTAGACAAGAGGGGATTCATTTCCCTTTTTTCAGAGGGGAGGGGTGGTTTAAAGAGAGTAAAAGTGGATATTGCGGAAAGATAGAGAAAAGGTTGGTGGTGGTGTGGATAATATGGAGAGAGGAAGGGGGAAGCCAGAAGAGAAGGATTTTGAGCGGCGGCGGTGGTCGTCAAGTAGAGGTCGGAATTATTTAGTGTTTTTGGAGCACGATCACATGATATTTCGATTTACTCTAACGCTATAATTCTTATAAGAATAATAACTAAGTGTGTGGATTGTACGTAAATATATGGTGCTGTAGACATTAGAGTACCACTTGGTTCTAGTACTTGTTTTTTTTATTTATTATTGCAACGGAAATGAACTCCAATTTACTTGTGATAAAGAGGAGGTAATTGATTGTCGCACTCCCCAAATCGAGAATATTTTGTCTATGGGAAGAAAATTTAGGTGGGGCTTGTTTAGCACGTGCTACTCCTTTGGGAAGAAAATTTCAACTCGATTGGTTGGGTGTTGTCTATGGGAACTGTCCCACGTTCACTCTTGAGTTCCCATTAATACTCCTAATAATTCGAAGTCCTTTGAGTTAAACGGGTTTTTTTATTATTATTATTATTATTTTCTGTCTATGATATTATTAATGAATGCCAAGACATCAAGAGGACCCTCCATCCCTTGACAAGGAGGGAGCCAATTCGGGGGGCTCGGTCCAACAACCATACTTCGTCCCAGTAGAACCTTTACTAGCTAGAGAATGAGCCACAAAATTGACAATTTGATAAGGAAAAAATTCTAATGCTCGAAACTCCTTTAAACACTCCGTGCACCCGAGTATTGACCACACTAGGAGACAAAATCTATATATGCTCGAAAACAGCACTGTTTCGACACTTCCAGACAACACGACTGCCGCGAGAGCGGAGCACCAGTCCCTGTTTCCCTTATTCTGCCATTGCATTTTAAAGGCATCCCAGAGTTTAACAAATGAATTAAATTGATCAGCATTACCAAAGTCAGGATGTAAAGAGGAAATGGGCCAAACCTGCTAAGCTCAAAAAACCTTTAGTCTCGATTAGTTGGATTTTTTAACGTTAGTTGGATTTTTTTTAAGAGTCCTAAGTTGAAGGAGCCGAATAGTATTTTTATTCAAATTTGATTTGAACGCTCGACGACCTTCAAATTTACGCGCTTGAAAGTTTCTTGTCCGAGGAGAACTTTTATTTAAATCTCCTTTATCTGAGGAGGTAACATTTGTGGTTTTAGTTTAATTTTTTACGGTGAGATTAAATATTCATCTACATATAATTTCACAAAGTGTGAGATGTATTTTTTTTATTTAAATCACTCTCAATTCCATGTGACAAATCATGCCATGAAATTATGTACCTCTTCACTATTACTATTTGGCTCATTAGTTAAATGGACCTTACAAAATAACTTGAATGTTTTGATAAAATAATTAATAATCTGCTCTACCAAATAAAATCCGAATATCTATTCAGCAAACGTGCACATGAAAGATATGTAAGTTATGTTAATTGATAGATCATTCTAGAATACCTTACACATGGAATTCATGCACTACTTTATGTCAATTGTTGGATCATTCTATGAACACAAGTTGATGGATCATTCTAGAATACTTTACACAAAATTGACCGGAGCTTCTTAGAGCATCTCCACTCTTGGACCAAACTTTTACTCAAATTTGAGGAAAATTTTGGTCAAAAACTTGATTTGATACCAACCCTTCCAATGGGAAACCACCATTTTTACCAAATTCTAGTTAAAATTTTGTCAAAAACAGTTTTTTTTTTCATTTTGGCTCCAAAACTTTCCCACCATTTTGTAAAAACAGTTTTTTTTTTTTCATTTGCCTCCAGTGAAAACAGTGAACAAATTTCTCATCTTCCTCACCTTCCTCATCTGCCGAAACAATGAAACAAGAGCAAATAGTACACTGATTTGAACAAAAAGAGGGGTTTCAAATTTGGTGAAGGATTTGGTGTTGAGCAAATTTGGTGAAAAATTTGAGCAAATTTGGTGTTGAGCAAATTTGGTGAAGGATTTGGTGAAGGAGTGGAGTGGGTTTTTGGGTGATTTTTACTCAAATTTAAATTTGGTGAAATATTTGGTCCAAGAGTGGAGATGAAAGCAAAATTACTACTACCAAAAGAAAGAATAAAGTTTTTTTTTTTCTTTAAGAAAGAAAAAAAGTCTTTTTATAATCCAAGTAAATCTAAAGTTTGATGTATACTTCAACGCAGAATAGTCATTCACTTCAATTCATACGTTTTCAAATGGTAATTGTTGATTTGTCGTACAATAACTATATATTTGTTCTATTGAAAGCTCATTTGATTATTATTGCCGACAATTCAATACGATAATAACACATGCTTGAAAATTCTATAAAGCGTGAAGATTAAAAAAAAAAAATGATGAAATTCAAAACGTAATGAATTGAGGGGATGTTCCACTAAGAAAAATCTAATTTAGTTTTAACCCAAAAATTATTCCCTTCCGCTAACCAAAAAAAACCCAACCAATTCCACTAACTTAAAAAAAAAAAACCAATTGGTATCATCAGCAGTTTTTTCCTAAAAATAAAGTTAGTGGTACAAGTTTGTTTTTTCCTAAAACTAAACATCTAAAAAACCAAAAAAATTAAAAACCAAAAAAACAAAGTTAGTTGAAACCCCCTAAATAGCCTAAATTCTTTTAGGATCAAACCATGTTGCATTCTGAATTTGAAATGCTACCCACAGATCCCATTCATATTATATCCCGAATTGCGATACAAGTCAAAGCGTGATGCATGACAAATTAAATATTCGTAGCAAGATTTTGAAATAGGGTTGTAATCGTCTTTTTTGTACTATAAAACGTGTCAAGTTAAGTATCGTGTATCGTAAGATACGTTAATCATAATCTATATTATAATGGAGAGCGGTTTTTGTCCCAATCACATTTTTTTTTATCCCAGTCATCATACTACTCTCTCCGTCCCTTTTTAAGTGATCCACTTGGAAAACATGTATTTTTGCGAACGTTTTAAAATGAACTTTCGTATAACGTTTTGAATTTTTTTTTTGCACCAAATTAAAGTACTCAATGAGCACTTTAATTTGGTATAAAACAAATTAAAAAATTATATATATAAATTTGTTTTTAGGGGTTTGAAATTGCTCGTATTCATGTATGGATCATTTAAAAAGGGACGGAGGGAGTATATTTTATTTCTCTCTGCCAACTCTCTCTCTCTCTCTCTCTCTCTCTCTCTCTCTCTCTCTCTCTCTCTCTCCCCCCCCCCCCCTTTTCAAAATTTAAACCACATTCATTCTCTCTCACTGCCTCCTCTCCTTCCCCCTCTCTAGAATTTGAAAGACCACAAAGAATGAGCACAGGCACAGGCACGGGCGTCGATTACTCAATCCGTGTCTTTAGTAATATACAATTAACAAGTATTATACCGAGTTTTTAAGTTACAAAACTTCAAATCTCTCAATTGAGGTTTATCAGATTGAAGTTTCCTGTTACCTTAGTCAATGACAAAAAAGAAGATCTCTTGTAATTTTCTCCCAAAATACGATCGAAGTATGGTTTTTCTTTTATTCAAACCCTACATCGAGGTTGAATATCTTTCAAATGGTTTAAATGTCGCTTAAACGACTTAGATTAATGTGTTTGAAGTTTCACTTCTTACAACAATGTTTGAATTTCTTTCATTAAGTAATCGTAGTTCGTAGGATACATACTGAATCGGAATACGCATATATAGCGTAGGATACACCATTGTATCGTCGGATTTCTATAGAAAAATAATATGGGATGGGATACGTATCCTGTATCGTAGGATTTTAATAACAATGATCCGTAGTATTGCCGAGGATCCAATCGATGAGATTACGTTTGATCAACTTTGAAATTGTATCCAAACAATTGATCAACTTTGAACTACTCTATACGAACGCTGTAAGAATTTTATCTACAAAGATTTTTAGCCGACAGAGAGCAAACTTTCTCCAAATTCTATAATGCATTCATTCACACCTACTTTTATGCAATGACCAAACGCCTCTCGTCACACCATGACCTAGCAAACTTTCCCTTGGCGGTCATAGGGCTTGTTTGATAACACAGATTCGCACTTAAAACTGAATCAATTAAGTAATAAGTCATTAAATAGGTTTGATAACCACATTTTATGTTACTTAACATATTAAGTGCCACTTAAAATGTAGGCCAAAAATTTGATAAAAATTAAGTAGCTTTGAGCTACTTAATTCTGGCTGAATTCCTATGTGCTTACAATCAACCATCACACCGCCACTGCCGCTGTCACCACCACCAGCACCACTACCACAACCACCACCACTGCCACGCCGCCACCACAACCACCACCATTGCACAACCGCCGCCGTCGCCATGCCGTTACCACCACAACCACCACCATTGCACCGCCGCCGCCGCCACCACTATCACTGTTACCCATATACCACCACCACTATTGCCATGCCACCGCCATCATTTCACCACCATCACTCCTCCTCCTCCTCCACCAACACCACCACCACCACTAGCATTCCACCCAGCCCACCACCACCACTACCACGCCATAACTATCACTCTACCACCACTACACCACCACCATTGCACCACTATTACTCTACTGCCACCACAACCCACCATCGTTCCACCACCACCATTACTCTACTGCCACCGCCACCTCGCCACCACCCTCACCACCTCCCAATCACCACTCCACCAATACCACAAATACATGATGACCATTAGTAAAATTAAGAGACAATTAGAACAAATATATATATTTTTTAATTTAGTGCTTAATATATTTTATTAAACAGCTTTTCAGCTTAAAAAATTCAGCATTCAGTTTTCAGTACTTAATTTTCAGCTTTCAGTTTTATCAAACAGCCCCATAGTGCAACACTTAATTCAGTACAATATTTTGTTCGAACACTTTGGAATCAAGGTGTGACTTGTTCAAATTAATTTTAGAGGTGGTTCCCACTAGTGCCGGCTCATTAGTTTTGGAGGCCTAAAACGGACTCATTAGGTGAGGCCCTTCATGAATTTTGCATAATAAGAATTTTTAACACATATTTGCATAAAAAATTATTACAAAATATTTATCATTGCACAAATTTAAACATATAGTCATCCAAAAATAAACAATCATACAATATATATGAGGCAAACATGTTTGGCGGCCTCTATTTTTTATATTTTTTAGGGGAGCCGAAGCGGTGACTTTATTGGCTTATGTCATGAGCCGACCCTGGCTCCCACCACGTCCCCGAGGTTCTGCTTTAAAACTATTTTTTAACGATCAATCATTCACCAGTATACTAACTTATCAGAGCCTATTAATGAAACAACATATTATTAAATTATCATGTCATGTCATGGTCGTATTCAAGTCTCTTCATCCTACGATATGTGGATTTCTCCTCTTCCTTGAATCCAATTAATAAAAAAGTCCGAAAGGGATTTGTTTCTTCCTTGTTAAGATAAAAGAAAAACAATTAATATTTGTGAACCGACCCCTTCTATTCGAGGAATTGAGGATAACGTTGAAACTAAGAGCCCGTTTGGATGAGGGATTTGGCCCCCCGGCTAAATCATCCTCCCCTCCTCATCCCGGACCCACACCATATCCAAGCTTTGGGAGCACCAAAACCCACCCCCGACTAAATCATCCGGCCACCCCTCATCCCCCTTCCCCCCGACTAAATAAAAGGAGGGGGGGAGGTGCTTATGTTTAGTCAGGGGCATCATCCATGGCTTTTTTTTTACCTCTCTACCCTCCCTAATCCCCAATTTCATACCCAAAAATTCCAAGTAAAACCAGATCTTGAACCAAAAAATAGGAGAAATTACCATCGGCCGGACCAATCGCTTCTTGTTGCCGCCAGTACATAGCTTCTTGTGGCTAGGGATGACCATCTCGGCCGACCCGCCCCTATCCAACCCGTCCCCTACCCATTCGGGGAGGGGATTCGGGGATTTTTTTGGGGATCGGGTCGGGGATGGGGATTATTTTTAAAAAAATTCGGGGATCGGGTAGGGGATGGTATTGTTAGTCCCCTACCCGATCCCCTCCCCGATCCCCGCCCCTCCCCGTTCCCCACCCTTTCCCGCATCCTCGTTTACATATATATATATATATATATATATATATATATATATATATTTTTTAAGAGGGGTTGTTGGAGACTTACTTAAACAAATTTATGTTTTTTGTTTGATGTTTGTTGAAACTGAGTTGTGTAATTGAAACTGTTGGAGACTTACTTAAACTGTTGAAACTGAGTTGTGTAATTGAAACTGTTGGAGACTTGCTTAAACTGTTGAAACTGAGTTGTGTAAGTGAAACTGTTAAAACTGTTGGAGACATGTTGAAACAAATTTATCTTGCATCCAGATTATAGCCGTAAATATGAAACCATTTTATGCATAGGCATTTGCAGTAGGCACATTCTTGAATTTTGGCCATTTTATGAAACCATTTTATGCATAGACTTGTTAAAACCATTCCTGTGTGTTGCAAATGCAAATTACATATTGATTTTAATGCGTAATGGGAACCAAATTGCACGGATGGAATGGAATTTTGGCCGAGGGAGTTGAATTTAATGGGTAATGGCATGGACTAGTGCATGAATTTTTGGATCCCCGATTCCCCTTGGGGATCCCCGTTCCCCGCATCGGGGCGGGGATGGAGGTTAAAATAAAATCCCCGGTGGGGATCGGGGAGGGGATGGGGATTGATATAGGTTTGGGGATCGGGGATGGAGGTAGTGGTATCCACCCCCTACCCTCCCCATGCCCATTCCTACTTGTGGCAGACATGGCACTTGAAGTGCTTCGCCGGAGCTGCTACGATGATGGTGAGGTGTCGGATTTTTTGGGTTCTTTTCGTTGCAGAGGCCAGAGAGAGAGATGTTGAAGAAGAAAAAGAAAAAGAGAGATGCTGGGGTAAACAAGTGGGCAAGTGGCCCAACCACTTGTCCTTATTAAAGCACCTAATAAAAGTAGCTAATAAAACTAACAAAGTAGCTAATAAAACTATTACAATGAAGTAGCTAATAAAATTATTTTTCGTTTATTAGAAAAATATATATACTTTTAATATTAAATATTCTTAATATATAAAAATATATTAAAATGAAGTATTATTACTTAATTGTTGAGAAATATAAAAGCATAATTAATTTTCATACTTATATAATTATTTAAATGCATAATCTAATATATACATTACCAAGGGTAAAAAAGTCTTTTGACATGATTTCACATTATCCACCCTCCTTATCCTCCATTTTTTATCCCTCATCCAAATCATGTACTATTTAATCCACATTTCTTAAATGTGGGTCCACCCTTCTTATTTAATCACCCCAACTATTTTATCCACCCTTGCTATTTAATCCCTTCAAAACTAATACATCATCCAAACGGGCTCTAATAAGTCGAAATTGCCCACGCCATTACCAACAAAGTTGACCCTAATTTTGTGGGCATACACGAGACACGAAAACAAAATTAATTAGGAGAATCTTTTATGAATGCCTTATTTTTGTGGTTTTTTAACTTTTATTAATATTTGGTCAAAATCTTTACTCCCTCCTTTCCACAATTATAGTTCACCACAAAAATTCGTGTTTTGTTTAATTTGTTAAGAAATAAATAAAATAATTATGTGCTGAAATTTTTGAATTTATGTTGAATTTCTTCACAGAAATTTAAAAATCTTACTTAATTCTTTTTAAATTGGTGCCGAAAAAAATTACCCATGAAAGTATTTTCATTTTTTAATTTGAAGTTACTGCTTTTCCCATGGTGGGCTATAATTTTGCGATGGAGGGATTCAAAGGACTAGCTTTATGTCGACTTGTTTTAGCGAGATGAATCACTAAAGTAAAATACAAAAATTGAACCAAATCTAAAAGGATTAAGAAAAAAAAAGTAAAAAAAGCAGAAAATATCTTCTTTGATTTTCTAGAAAACTTTGTTAGGAGTAGTTTTAAACATTTTTTTAATATAAAACATCTATTCAAGACGATTAAAAACGGAAAAAAAAAGTTACTAATATTTTTAGAAAAATAAGTATGTATCTAAACACACCATCAGACAATAAATTATGATAATCACAAACCACCACAAATTATGGTCCCCCAGTTTCGGCCATTGTCTCGTCCTACTAAATTGACTGCCACTTGGCATTGGAATCGGATACTCCGTGATAAAAATTTTGAATTGGAGGAGAGAGTCTAAATTTAGGGACCTGGGTGCCGGAGAGCACTCTCTGGAGAGCGGCCCTGGTGTGCGGCATTAGAGCCGTTGGATGTGTTTTCAATTGCTCGGATTTCACCTCGGCGCTCCAGCACCCCCTTTCCTGAATTTTGACCCGCTAATATTGACATTAATAGTTAGAATTTGCTTGAGGACTCTTTTCGGAAAGAGTTGACTCTTATGTGGAAGAGTCCCTGATCAAATCAGAACCACTGATTATCACAATATATTATTCAAATTTGAACTGTTTCCTTCCGAACCATGGACCCGAGAGGATCCGAACCCGTTGACATATGCCTACACGTCACGAGATGCCAACAACCAAAAAGGAAATTTGTTTCAAAACGCTTCTACTGGCATTCCCGTAATTACAGTCCAACTTCGACACAGTTTCGTCATTTGGCGCTCTAGGACTCGCTATAAATACAGGCTCGTCGTCTTCTCTCTCAAATCGTCAAAATCAAGTGCTTTTTGAATAGCATTCTTCGATCACTTATTCAGATATTCGATTTGAGATCACGAATCAGGGAACCAGAGAAGACATGGCTTCTTCAGAGGAGGGACAGGTGATTGGGTGCCACACCGTCGAAAAGTGGAACGAGCAGCTCCAGAAGGGCAACGACTCCAAGAAATTGGTACCAACTGATTTGTTGTTTTTCTTTCTATTGATTCCTTCTGTAATCTATAGCCATTTCTGTTTAGTTCGTTTCATCACTGGATTTGATTGATGCGTTCTTTTGAATTGCTGAATTGAATTTGGATGGTGTGAAAAAGAAAGAAGAAAAACCCTTTCACTTGATTGGATTTTTTAATTGATAAGTAAAATAGATGAGAAATGCTGAGAAACGATGAGAAATATTGAAAAGGATGAATCTTTCTATTTAGTTTTTGGCAAAATCTCGTCAGGTTTGATGAGATTTGATGAAAAACACTAGCCTTTCTTTTCTTATACTCTCTCACAAGTCACAAGCCGAAGGGTTAGGGTTTAGGTCCCAAAAAGAAATATTAATTTTCTGATTAACTTTAGGCTTGTGTTTTTGTTGTTGATTTCTTGTTCTTGTATTAAGTGACCAGGTCTGATTCTTTTGTGTATATAATTGCTAGTTTTATTTCATGCGATGTGGATGCGGATCCAGGGGTTTTGAGTTCGGTGTTCCGTTTTGGAGATTGATTTTGGCCTTTTTTCATGCACAATTTACTTTATTACTTTAGGGGGTGTTTTGCTGAGGGTTTTTAAGAGTGTTTTTAGAATAAATTGTTTTTTTCACGTTTTTTTGTGCAATGTAATGTGAGAATGACCTGTCTCAACTTTTGGAAAAAAAAAAAAAAACTGTTTTTTTGTTAGTGAAACACTCCCTTCTTAAGTAAATGGAATCCATTTTATTCATGCTCTGATTATTCCGGAATTGCCAATTTCCAAGCCCAAATTAGGTGAGGTTTTGAACAAAATACTGAAAGCATGAAACAACTGAGCAATCTACCTTGTTTGCTGTAAATGCTATTTTTGCTATTAATCCACAAGTTTTCAATTTGCTTCTTTATAGTGGACTATCTTTTAGAATAATAGGGTGAGTTTCCGAATGGATTTTATCAAAATCTGATAAAATCTTTATCAAGCCTTTGATTTTATCCATTCGTGGACAGAGTTGATAAAATCTTAGATTTTTGCATTAAAAAATCTAAGATTTTATCAACTCTCTGCACGAATGGATAAAATCAAGGCTTGATTTTATCAGATTTTGATAAAATCTAGATAAAATCCATTCGGAAACTCACCCTAAAGGTTTACAGCCAATCAGTTGTCATGGTTGAAATTGGTGACCGTTGAAATGGTATGAAGTTTAAACCTACCGGGCACTACTTTGTTACGGCTTGGGATTGCTACATCATCATTGTACGCAGGGGCAGAGCTTAAAATCTTAGCTAGTGGGGTCAAATCTATCCGATAAGACCATCTCCAA
The DNA here is from genome assembly GCA_963854785.1 of Vaccinium vitis-idaea. Taxonomy (NCBI): domain Eukaryota; kingdom Viridiplantae; phylum Streptophyta; class Magnoliopsida; order Ericales; family Ericaceae; genus Vaccinium; species Vaccinium vitis-idaea. Next base: position 33,889,140 of record OY978226.1, on the reverse strand, counting down.
CTATCTCTCTATGACTCCGGCGAAGTCAAGATGGTGAGCCAAACCTCCATTTCCGGCTACCAACAGCCTCGCCATCAGCCTCTCCAAGAAGATAATCGCTACAGTGACTCGCTTGGGTGGGCGAGTCACTGTAGCCCTCGCGTTCTCTCTCTCCTCGCCAGCCAAAACGCGGTCAATAAGCTGCATCTCCGGCGAAGACGATTCGTTCATCCTAAAATCGATTTGATACCAGAGGGATATACCCCTCGTCAAGACGATTCCACTGGTGCAAACCCCGTCGCCGGCGGAGTCCTGTAGTGGCCGCACGCGCCGGCCGAAGGAGGCGCGTGACGGCGAGTGAGATCTACTCTCGGCGCGTGTGATGCACGAGCCCGTGCGACGTAGAAGAAGATGACGCGTGTGAAGAAGATGACGCAAAAGAAGAAGATGATGACGCAGAAGAAGAACGCAGAAGAAGATGGCGATAGAGAAAATGAGGCTGCTGCATGCTCTTGCCCCTCTCTCCGTCAAATAGCCCCTTTTTCTTGCCAAAATGGAGATAGAGAAAATGAGACTGATGGAGATGCTCTAATCTCACATGATATGTTTTATCTATTTAATAATGAAGAAGATATTCTTTTTAAATATAGACTTGATATCTTTTGTATTCCTTGGTAGGCAAACCAGTTAGTTGTTGAAATGGTCTAAACTACTTGGGTGATGACGTGAACCCGGGGTCTGTAGGGCGGTTCCCTACAACGCACATCCGAACCGTCCATCTCCGCAATCGATAGTTCCGATCGCAAATGTATTCTTCCCCGTGGGAATATACTCACACCGGTCAACGTTCGATGCTTTGATACTTTTTTATTCTATCTCCTAGAAAATGCTGACAAACTTTTTTGATAGGTGGTGGTGGATTTCACAGCTTCATGGTGTGGACCGTGCCGTTTCATCGCCCCAATTCTAGCAGAGATGGCTAGGAAGATGCCTCATATCATGTTCCTCAAGGTGGATGTTGATGAATTGAAGGTAAATCATCTACCAAAGCCTTATTGGTGCCTTCGGTTCTTTTGCCAACCTGATACTGCTAGATTATGTTCGGATTGCAGAAATGACTAGTTAAATTTTTTTTTATCTTAGTTCTAACCTGAAACCAATATCTCTCTCTGCAGTCTGTCGCCGAGGACTGGGCCGTCGAGGCAATGCCAACTTTTGTGTTCATAAAAGAAGGGAAGTTGGTGGACAGGGTTGTGGGTGCAAAGAAAGATGAACTGCAGAGTGCTGTGGCAAAGCACGACACTCCTGTTGCTGTTTCTGCTACTGCTTGAGTGTTTCCGGTTTACTCTAAGCATGAATAAACATTGCACTGTATCTAGCTAGTGTTTTTGAACAGCATCTAAGTTTTAAATTGTAATCGACCTTCCAGCCCTTGGTTAAGTTTGAATGTTGCTTGTATGAAGCTGGATGTAGATTTATGGAACCTGTGTGTTTCTATTGGATTCTGCTGGTATAAAGCTTGTTGGTGATTGAAAAGTTTTAATGTTCATTTGGATTGGTTAAATATAAATCGATGGATTTCTATTTGATTGGGCTCCAATGCCCCTTTGGATCCGGCTAGGTAATCAGGTGGTCCAGTAGAAGGCAGAGAAGACGTCGTTAACGCCAATCTGGACGAGCCGCCGAGCAAGGTGCTAACCTAACCTAGGGTCCCGCTTGACGAACCAGAGTTTGTGGCTGGAGCTGTGGAGTTTGTGTTGGGTCTGGAAATGGGGGATTTTCTTGTTCACTGAGAAAGAGGGAGAGTCGACAGAGTTGCATAGTGGAGAAACCAAGACCGGCTTTGTTCGGTTTGGATTTTGAGGGATGGTTTTGGGGGTAATAAGTAGAGAGAGATATAAAGAAAATTTTATTGGGAACCGTGCTGGACGGGTCTTGAGACCCAAACCGAACAAGGTGTTCGTTTTGGGTTCAAGACCCAATTTTCTCAACTATTATCCAATAATTATCCCTATTTTTAAATATTATTCTCATTTTTCTATCTCTCTCTCTTCAATCATTAACCTCTATTTTTAAGTATTATTCTTATTTCTCCCTCCAATCATTACCAAAAATCAAAACCCAAAAGCCAAACCAAACGCAATCCAAAAGAAGTCGTAGACAAGTTGAACGCAACACAAGGAGGACTAATAAATCATCCGTATGTTTCTAGCCGATTAGGTTTTTTTTTTTGTGTGAAAAGGAGTCAATTCCATTCTTATAAGAGCCCGATGTATTATAGATTTCATCACATAATACATGATTGAACCAAAACTAACAAAATCTAGATGTGAGAACACACTAGTAGGCTAAATGGCACCACTGCCAAAGGCAAATCAACAACTAAGTTGTTGGGCAAAGAACTAGTCATCGATTTGGTAGTAGAGATCCCAAAGGATAACAGCTCAAATCCTAACACTTAGTACAAGATGAAATTGAAGAAGATACAATCTAAACACAAAACAAAAACCAAAAGATTATTGTGCTCACCGTCGACCTACCATATCGGTACAACACCAGATTGAAGAACAACCGGTAGAGAAAACAACTGGGAAAAAAAAAAACAGTAAAACCCTTCTTCGACCTCCTCCTTACTAGTCCACCACCATCAACCGCCGACCGCTGAGCCAGCCACCTGCCGTCTTCACCACGCCATTAGGTGAAAAATTAACTGCTGAAATCAAATAAAAGCAATGCAACAATAGTCTTCCACTTCTTTTGGCAAACCTGAATAAACTGCCTTTTATTTCCCCAATGCTTGAGTAGAAGACTTCCGAGGAAACTTCCATCATTCGTCCATTAGGTATGAGTGAATGTAGTACAAACCTAATTTACCTCAATCAACTCCTCTCTTAACTGAAATCAAGCCATAATGAAAAACTTGTACAATTCCAGCCTCTTGTATAACTGATTATACTCTTTGACTATCTCATTAGTACGAAGGTTGTATGACACCATCTCTCTATTGTTGCAATGGGATTTTTCTCTTGTGGCCTGGCCCAAAAGAGCTTGCCAAATTATGTTGCGCATGTTTACAGAAAAATTTAAGGGTGATTTTGAAATTCAAGCTTCCAAAAAGCAATTGTAAGTGTTTGTGTTTGTCTCATAGCAACAAAAATTTGAGATTTTGAAGATTTGGATAAACTGAAAACAACCTAAAATAAGATTCAGAAGTTGGATTTGTGCTTTTGGGGCACCCATTCACTTAAAGTAGGAACTGACTTAAGCCGGCTTAAGTAATGATATAGTATAAGAGATTGACATGTCTCGTAAAACATAACAAGTCAGTAAAAGTCAGTTTTGAGTTTAAGCCTATTTTTGAAAGCTGATTAACTATTTGTACCAAACATCACTAGCTATTGCAATAGTTTATCAAAAAATCTCAAATCTACAGTGAACACTTTTATTCTCTTTTACAACAATCAAAAACTTATTCATAATCTCACTCTATAGTGAACAAATTTATTCTCTTTTACTACAATCAAAATCCCATAGTATGAAGCACAATCTAAAATTATACATAATCTTAGTCTCTATGTCTAGAGCTATTGTTAACACCCCTTTAGCAGCTGAAAGAATGATTAAAACATGTACTAGTATTTTAACTCATCATTACACAAACTATTCCCCCAGCCCATTGCTCGAAAACTAAAACCGGAGCTCCACACCCTTCAAACCCTGCAATGTCGCGACCAGATCTCCTTTCACCGAATCATATGATCATAGTAATATCCCCTTGAAGTTGCCTATCTGCTTCACATCTCGCCGTAGCTTACAATCAAGTGTCATCACAGAGATACCTTCAGGATTCTTCTCCATTTACGGGCCTCGCTAACTACTTGTTCTTGTCACAATTGAGATCTTGGTCACATCCCCACCAAGTTCCTCAAAAATCACTAACAAATTTTGTGTTGGTTGCAACCAAGACCTTGGAACATGATACCTGATAAAACCCAACATTTGAAAAATAACTTGTCAGAGTGTCTGTTAAAAGCCCGAGTCAAGTGTTGCACGTTATTCTAAAAAATGTTACCATCTTTGAGTCGGTTCGCCACAACCGACTTGGCACTTGGGGGATCGGTACGATCCAGCATAACTGCACGTGCTACAGTTGCCATTGGCATTAACAGTCCAATATCTCCCTATGCTTTGTCCATTGATCCACGCTTGACCCTTTCCCATACTGAGCAAATCCAACGCTAATGGTCCGTCCCCTTCTGGCGCATCGAAATTAGCCTGTGAGTACCAAGCTAAACAATTTAGATTGTTGGACTAGTTTCTGTTAAAACTTACTAAATCCACTTTTCGTTTTCTTACCTTGTACCATGTCAAAGGATTCTGGCCTTGGGTAACTAAGGAACCCTGAAACCACTCAGCTGATGAGACTGAGCTTGGAGATGCCAAATTCATTGCCTCTCCTTGTAGGCCCACCTGTTTTGCAAGAGAGAGCACAAAAAGTTTTGGGTAGTGACTCAAACACACACACACACAACATCACAGGAAGAATCAAAGCAAACACACAGAGAAGGTACAACACAATGATTTTATGTGGCTCGGCACGAATGGCAAAGAATAGCACTATTATCTGACCTTGTAAGTCCATTTCTGCCATGATAAGTCTGTCCTTCCTTGGTCTAAACCATGCAGCGTCACTGGCCCAAGGATTCCCGCTTGCCATAATTCGTAGTGTAGCCCAATGTTCTTTAAAACCAAAAGAATGAATAGAAGAGGACAAAAGATCAACAAAAAACTTAGGCTAGAAAAGCAACTTGAATGCAGAGTCGTATGCAGAAACTAACCGGCAATCCAACTGCTATGCTGAGTAGTGCTATGCTATTTATTCCAGCATGCAGATTGACTGGTCCGGTAAATGTGAACAACATGTCCTCCCTGGTACCATAGGCTGAACCTGAAAACCATAACATAAACCAAACCAAGCTGAGCATTCTACATACAATTGGGGTTTTACACGAATACTTTCTCGATTCTACTATGACAGGGATCAAGATATTGTACATGTGACGGGTGAGAGATTAGACTTGCGTTGCGCAAATAAAATAACAAATACACTCCCAAAAACTTATTTTTTTGCTCGATGTGGGCTATCCAAACAGTACCTGAAAGCTGTCCATTTATGAAGACATGCGCAGCATGGCCTCTTGACACCATGGTCAAATTGGGCATCTGTCCTCTACTCAAGAATGACTCTGATGAACTGATATCAACACTGAAATGGAAAGCAAATCCGAAAGTTTAGAGCGTGTTGTGAAAGGGTTTATGTTGGATTATAGATCTTAAGTTTAAGCTGGAAACCCATTGAATTTTATCAGTAAGTCGATGTGGCTACAAATACAGTTAGCACTTCCCAAACCACCAGTAGGGTGGTTCTATAATTTTCCAACTCTCTTTTACAACAACAATCGAAGAACTAATGTGCCGGAATCAATGAAAATGGAACTGAAGATACATAATAGGGCATCACTTTGCAGACTGCAGACAGTTTAGATTTGAATTTCAAAATTCAGACCCCAAAGAAGATCTCCACTTACGCGAAAGAGGTTAGACTCACCTTGTCCTGTACCACAAATAATCGGTGCTATCTCTAGTGATATTTATCTGTTCGAGGAGTCCTATTGCTGTCAATGTGGAACTGTCCTCCAAGGAAAAAATGTCTTCATCAAAAGTCTCCCACGAGAGCAATATAGAGTTTGTAGGCAACATTTGTATTTGTGAAGCTTGAGCTCCAACCTTAGTGATCAGAAAATAATAATATGATCAACATCATTTTAAAGAAAGAAACAGAAGGAAGAATACAGGATGCTAGGTATAGTTTCGGAAACAGAAAGAAAGATTATTCCGTATCGCACTCAGTTGTGTGCAAAAGACAATTTCTGAAAATTTGAAAACGGTTCTTTTCAGTATTGCTTATGAAACGATTGAAACTAGTTCTCACGAACAATTCACCAAACAAGTTTGACATTCTTTCTGGAGAATAAACAAGAACCATAGAAATGGAATTATACCAAACTGGCACTATATTGTTAAAACTGATCGTAACATAGCCTTGTGGTTTTGAAGAAACAGAGGTACTTTAGAGTGAAAAAAAAGTGGTGCCCAATACATGAGCAGTAAACCTTACTTTTGCAGTGTTATAGACTTCATTGCTGCAATCCGGAAGGATGCTTATGGACCAAGGAGGCAACTTATAGCGCTTGTTGTTGAACAAAACGCTAGCAGCAGACTCGCTGTCGCTATTTGAGAGGAAAGCTGCACAGATTCCTTGTCCAGTGGAGAACACATGAGCCTGCAAAAGTATAGTTGCTGTGAAAATTGTCCCTTTTTTTTTGTTCGGCGTTGCTGTGATAATTGTTAGAGATGCAAGTTTATCATGGAAGCTGAAATTAGAAAAGGGCTGACCTGCTGGCCTTTTCCTAATGTAGTAACTGTAGGATCTGAAGAAACTAATGCCTGTTCGCATAGTTTAATAGCGCTATGGAGCTCTTTCAAATGGCTGTATTTAGGATCCCGGGCCAAACCTGCAAAAGACATATTGGTTTCTTACAACTTCAAAAGTTTTAGGGTGCATATGAGTTCATGGATGTGAAGCGGATGGATTCGGTATCATGTACACAACCATGATCTTCAAACCAATTTTTGTAGTTTAGGTCTACCTTTAATCCATGGATTCGGTATCATGTAATGACTCAATAGTGAGGAAATTTGGGGACAAGCATTCATGTTATATAGTGAAAATTTTCAACTTGGTAACCGAGGAATTTCCCTAGTCATTCTTAATTTACCACATGTTGATTGCTAAAATAAGCCGAGTCTCTCACCATATTCATCAATCGGAGCATCATAGTCATAACTAGTTGTAATGAAAGGGCCTCCAGCAGTTCGCCCAAAGTTTGTTCCTCCATGATACTATCAGAAGCAGTAAGAACAGGAACTCGATTCATCAATCTAAGTTGCAATGTTGCCTAGTGCATTGAAATGGATGAGTTGAAATAACAAACTAACCATGTAATAATTAACAAATGAGCCACCCCTCTGTATGAAACGAGCAACGGCAAATGCCAAGTCTTGAACTGGTCGCTGGAGAATCGTCCCGCCAAATTCCGTAAACCTTACCATTGCAGCCAAGAGGAATTAAGTTCTTTTTTTAGCCATATTTTCCTTTAGAAAGACGAATGGACAGAGTGAAGTACTTGAAGAATTGTTGGTAAAAGTAAATACTAACCAGCCAGTCCAAGCCTCAGTCCACATAGTAGGCTTGTAAGGTTTGTTTGGAGTAAAAGCGTCGCAATAAAAACCATTAAACGTATTTATCTGTCGACAATAAAGGAAAAGAAAAAGATTAAATTTTCTTTAGTTAGTTGAAGCTATACAAAGTTCATAAACTGAGGACGAATGGATTTGGATTTCCAAATTTAACAAATTTATGTTGACAATAGCAGGAAAAATATCTTCAGAATTAAATATTAGACAAGAAACAACAAGCTACCAGCTTAGTGATGCAGTAACCCAAGAAAAAAGTAAAGAAACAAAGGTGGAAAATACTACGTTTCATTCTCACCAAATCCCAGAATTTTTTTACGAGAATCAGAATTGTAAAAGTTTGTCACTTAATTTACAAACCAAACTTGAAAGAGTTCTCTTTCTCTTCATTTGTAATCATTCCACACCCAACTGCTAAAACGGAATGGTTTGCAACTCACCACGGGGTCAGGGGCATCAACTTCCTTGCACATCACCCATGGGACTCCGGTGTCCAGTCCAACGGCCATACTTGCTGACCAATTCATGTATGCTTCACCAGGAGCTCCAAGCAACTTGCTTAGTCCACCATACTCATTCTCAATCTAAACACACAAGATAAAAAGGCAATAATTCTGACAGTGTTTATCATGATTTGGAAAACATACCAGTCTTATCATCCAATTATTCTGACACTTTTTGGCCTTTTCACTTCGTACCAAAGCTAAAAAGATGATCATATATGCCAAGCAAATTTAGCAAAAGGATCTTTTAAAAACAAAAAACGGGTAAGAAAACTCATATACCTGAGCCAAAATGATGGGACCGCCCTGGGACTGGAACAGGTTTTGACTCTTCATCATTTCGACAATTTTCTGGGTGAACCCTTGCATTGCCGTCTGCAAATTATGAAGTTGAAGAATAAATGAAGAACTACAACATTATTATCTTTCCTAACAAATAGTCCAAACTTGAGTCTAGTTGCTGATAAGCGAATCAAGCTTCTCGATCCTTTTATAATCAAAACAAACCTAGCTTGAACATTTTTTTACAGCTTCTTAAGCTTGAAAGCAACCTACTACTCACCTCGTTTCGCCTATGAAGTTTAAAAAATTCAAGCTACTTCACTCGTGACTGGCTCGATTAAAGCCAGTTCAAGATCCACTCGCCAAATAAACAACCCAAGCTAAAGCATGCATTTGAAACTCGTTAAATTTTCAAATCAAGCCTCAACAATTCGCAGCTCAGCTTGTCCGACTCGTTTATCACCCTAATCTGAACCAACATTGCTTACCTCCTCCCCCAACCCAACAAAACACAAAGAAAGAAAAAGAAGTTTTTTTTTTTTTTGTTGTACTTGTTTCCATTTATGCTCATTTTCCTTTTTTGCCTCTGTGGTGTGTTATTTTCAGTTCTACAAATGAGCAGAAAATAAAATACAGTAAAAAACTAGGAAGTATGGATGGAGTGAGAAACCATGAAAGGCCCATTATCTGTTCTGAAGCTGATGCCAGGGACAAACTTCAACCATACAGGAAATCCTCTGCATATATAAAAAAAGGGGAAAATCATTAGAAGAAAAGATGAAGTACACAAAAACCCAACATTTTAATTTCTAACTTCAAAAGGGAAAAATGAAAACAATGAAAATAAAAAATAAAATAAAATAAGGTGTAGCAATTATAGAAAGAGAAGTAATTACCCAAAATTCCATTCTGCACAAACATAAGGCCCAATACGGAGATTTACATAGAGCCCAAGTTTCTGAGCCGTCTGTATGAACTGTACAAGATCGTATCTTCCTTCAAAGTTGTACTAAACAAATTAAATGCCAACAAATTAAAATGCTGTGAAATTAATGAAGTAAAACAGTGTAAAATCAAGACATTAAAGGAGAGAAAATGAAGATCTACTAAAAAAGAAACCCACATTGCCAGGTGAAGGTTCATGACCATTCCAGAACACATAGGTATCTATAACATCTATACCCCCATCTTTAGCCTTCTGCATGAGATCTTCCCACATCTGCAAAATACCCATTTCAAAAAATTACATAAAAACTGTATTTTTATGCTCAATACTAGCAAAAATGCCAAATAAAGTTGATTTGGGGGAATAGGAGTACGTCAGGGGTGCTTCTGGGGTAATGTATGGAGCCAGAGATGAGGATTCTTCTTTGACCATTGATGATGATAGCCTTGCTATCGTAGGTCACGCTGCACTGGATTAGCTCAGTTCCCAGTAACAGAGCTATGCTCAGAAAAAGGATGAATGGCTTGGAGACTGATGAGCTAGTCTCCATTCTCTCTCTCTCTCTCTCTCTCAATGTTAGGAAGGAGAAAGAGAAAGAAGGGAGGAATGCGTGGAGGAAGAGAGAGAAGCACTTGGAGAGCTGCTGCTACTTCTACTGCCACTTAACCATGTTGTTATTTTGGTTGCTTCTTCTCCCTATTGCAATCCACCGTATCATTTATTGTTAAAATTATGTGAGCTTTTTAGGTCCAGATTCTCTCCGGTCTAATATTAGATGAGATAGTCTTTACATTGTACATTTTTTTTCCCGGTCAGTGTTGATTAACAAATTCACTCTCATCGATTAGAGTTAAGTGGTATATTCGAACCATTGATTACGACAAAACGGGATAGATGAGATTTATCTTATGCAGTCCAAATATTAGACCGGAGAAATCCATTTCCGAGCTCAAAAGTGTAATGTACTAATTTTCTTTTTCTTGTTTTTGGAAAGGCAAGTGGAATGTACTATGGCATTGGTAGTGACTTTACAAAAAGTATAAATTTGAAATACAATTTAGAAAAAGGAAAAAAATAATGCAAAAAGTGATTTGGAAGTTTTGGAATTCGTGAGTGTACCAGCCCAAGAATATATAGTAAAGGAAAGTATTAGGAGCACAACTTATACAATTCTAAACTGGTCACATTTGTTTTTCAAGCCGTTCATGTATATAAATTTATGTGCATCGAACGACTTTATGTAATTTGTTTTTATCATAACCATGAACACTCGTATACACTCATATTGGTTATGATTTCATCCACAATGCACAAAAGAAGAGGTTTGATTAGAGGCAAGAAATTTAGAAAGATGCTCAAGTAGCATGGCAATGCAATGTGTGCCAACTACCTAAATAAAGTGAGTGAGTAAATATTTTGTGCACTTTATACGTGTTTCCAGCATAAACTGGTATGAAAATTACCGAAGTAGTGTTGAATTGCAGCGAAGTGCCATAAAGTCAAAAGATAGAGCTTTAAAGCTGGAGGGTGATTTTTGAAACTTTTCAAAATTCTGTTTAATTTGGTCTTTCGAGCACTACTGTTTTCAACCCAAGGTGAATTTTCTCGTTTTTAGCACTAATTGAAATAATGTTACAATGTACTCAAATATTTTGATAGGATATTTTTTGAACTTAGTATCACATATTTTGATTGAAGTTTAAAACTTGTGATTTTTTCAGGTGTATCAACAAGTGGATGAAGGTTTTTCTGACCTTAGGAAATCAACAAAATGAAACCTGTCTTACACTCGGCGCCGTTCCACTAAGATAATTTTTGGGTTTTTTGGACTTTTTTTTTTTTACTTGTTACGTTTTTTAATACAAGTCATTCTCTTTACACATATATTACATAAAAAGGAAAAAAGCAAAATTAGTGTAATACAATTGTGCGACTCTTCTAAACTCCACATCCATCTAATTATTCGGAAAATACGAAACGAACAGCGTTGAACTAGACGAACTGAATTATTCAAGCTCAGTTTAAAGATTTAACAAGTTTCAAGATATATTTAGACTTTAGGGGGTGTTCCGCTAAGGGTGTTTTTCGAATAAACTGATTTTTCACAATTTTTTATGTGATGTATTTTGAGAGAATGACTTGTCTTGGTTTTGGGAAAAAACTATTTTTTGTTAGTGGAACACCCCTAGTTGTTTATCATCGATCTCAAGTGAGGTATTGTTTCACTAACGTGGTTTTTTTTTTTTGTCTTTTTACGCTTTTCGAAACAAGTCATTTTCCTCACGTACATCATCTGAAAAAACTAAGAAAATCAAGTTAGTGAAACAAAGCCTGAGTTTTATGCTAGTTAATCACGAGCTTAAGCTGTTGAGCTCGAGTAACTTAAAACTCGTCTAGCATAGAAATAGGAACCCGGCACCAGCACCCCTTCCTAGAAGTAAATGGAACAAGTTTTGAATTTTGATAGAAACGGATCTAAGAAAACGTGATTTGGTTTATCCCATTATAAAAAACCTCTTTATTGTCGGTTGATTCGGTATTTGTTTTTTATTGTTAGTTTTTCTTACATAATTGACCAAATAATAAAAAATAAAAAATAAAAAAAAGATTTGTTCACATAAAATTAAAGCCTTTCCGTTTCTGCAGTGCCGAGCATTATATTTCCTCTATGATTGGGAGGAATCTGGACGTAGTTGGCCTCGTGGGGTGCCCATGTCTTGTAAAGAATCGGCACTGCATATGGCCAAAATGTTTTGTTGGATTGGCCACATGATTCACATCTAGGGTAAGGATCCAATGGATTCCACCATCTTTCAACTACTGTGGACCCTTTTCGGACTAAAACTACATATCTTTCATTTTTTTTTTTTTGACGCCAAAAAGTGGGAAGGCGACCAACGTAGTAACCCCTCATGGGAGTGACCATTGATGTTCCCGACCCGCTGTGGAACGTCCGGTTGAACCATAGGATATGTCCGAATAGGATATGTCGTCACCATAGCACCACCTAGGCGACTAGTTGGCCAAAGGCCCTCCACGCAAATCCACACAAGTCCCAGCAATGGCATGGAAGGGATTCGAACCTAGGAGGTCTACCGAATTTCGATAGTGTAATTTCATAATATTCTGCTTGATTCTTTTTTTATTTTCTTTCGCAGAATTCCGCAAGGTCACTTTGAGTTCATCCTTTTCTTTGTAACCACCTATATATCGGGGAACCCTATAATGAAAAGTAAATAATCTACCATCAGCCCAATGGGCGAACAGTAAGGTGCATAGAAGGTCTGTAATGTAACAGTGAAAACTCTTCCATGTAAGAGTGTGTCTTATCGTCAGCCCTGTGGACTGACGATAGAAGGTCTGTAATGAAAATAAGAAAAGTGTCCTAAATAAGTCCCAAATTTTCACCTTGTTTTGTCCTGTGAAATCCCGGCGGATTAAAACCTCTCTGCAGTTGAAAATAATGAAAATTTTAAATTGCCAAAATACCCAATTAATGCTATGTTACTACGGATGCACACATAGACCCCTAAAAAAGTTAACAAGAATCACATTGTGTGTCGTATGGTTTTGGCAATATTTTTCTCTTTTTTTCTATCGTTAGGAGTGTTCGGGCTAGAATACATATGTCATGTGATGTAAACTCTCTCTAAAACTAAGATATTGGGGTCAAAGAGCTGAACACTAAACACAATGCATGGGCCAGTACATATTGTTCTCTGAAAGCAAACCTGGACAGTGGTCCTCTGAGGGAAGTAGCAAATCTCAGATCTCATTATTGAACAATGCAGTCAAAATCCCAGACTTTCAAGTACTCAGAAGTAATGAAGACGAAACTTCGAAGTATCTTCATCACTTCATGAATTATTAAATTAAATTTTCAGTTAAAAAAAAAAAAACTATTGAATTTATTCTCACCCTTCCCCTTTCATTTAAGGGCAGTGTCCTAAAATTTAGAGCTGTATGATTTCAAGACATTTCTGGAAAACTCTCTTTTATACTAGTAATTTATTTCCAATGATTACTGCGCCACATTACTCCCAGAAAATACGGCAAAAAATCCCACTTCCCCACTATGTAAATTAAAGAAAGTTGTACTTGTTATGTTTTTTCTATAACAGCAATGTCAAGTACTCTAAAAAGTTAATCGGTAAATGTTACACGATAGTGAAATCAGTGGTTAAGATAAACTTTCGTGAATTTGAACTATTAATTTCACTTTGGAGTAATATTTTCGGAATAACTTTTCAGGGTTATTAGCATTTTCCTTTTCTGTAGTTTGGATAGAGTTTGCACGTTTGAATTCTCACTCTCCTTACCTTACCATTTAGGCTGTCAAAGCCTTAATTAATTTTGGGTGAGTTTTCACGATGGTATCTTCGGTATTTTTGGATTTTAAATTGTCAAATCAAAACTAATTTGACAATTTGTAGTCCAAGAATACTGAAAACACGGTAATTAAAACTCAAATGCCAAAATAACACCAAACAGTAGTGGACACATGATTTCAAATTTAGCAAAATTTGTGAGAACCACTCTTCATTAATTTTACGAACAAAATCTAAAAATGTACTAAAAATAGCAAGAAAATTGAGAGAGTGCAGGGGCCAAACACCCCTTTGCACCCATTATGTCCGCCCCTGACCAATGCAATAACGTACATTGCTAGTACTCCCTTCGTCCCAATTTAATAGTCTCTCGTTCTATTCTAACCGGATAAAAAACTACTTATAACTTGAAATCGGTAATGAATTTCATATTCAATATAGATCTTGTTTGATAGATCTCAATTAATTCTATAAGACAATATTTTCAAAATCACGTAAAGCAATGTAAATTACGAGATATAATCAATTGATAAGTGACACGAACTCCCAAAAGGGACTATTAAATTGGGACGGAGGGATTATTTTTTTACTTGCTCTTTGCCTTTTTATGTGAGGTGGATAAAATACAGGGGAAAAAAAAAGTGCTAAAATCATTTTTGAATTTATTTTGCTGGCCTTGGGGGTGTCAATATCGCATCACCACTTCTCTACATGCGTGGTTCCAGCAAAGATACGGTAGCAATGACATGACCTCACCATTTTCCATTGCTCCGTCCCTGTGGTCAATTCAACAATCAACACACATGGACATTGACAATTCTATTACTATTACGGAATATTAATTTATTTTATCTGAAAAAAACTAATGAACACCCTTTAAAACCTGGGGCTTTTTGGAATGAAAGATACTCCTAAAAATATTGAGGTAAAAAAATTTCATATTATCACTGTTGAAGTAGGCCAGATTTTAGGCCTCGGATTAATGGGATCAATTCGGATCGTGTTAGGATGAGCGTGACATAGATGGACTCGGCTCAGTTGGGATGAATCGTCTCAATGGTATCAATACCAGATAGTACTGTACTATTTTTTATTTTTTTCTATGTTATGCTAAAATTATTTCATGTTGGAGAATAACACTTGTATGATAAATCTGAAACTGTACCCGGTATCTCATCAGGACCTGTAGTACCGTATCAGTAGGAAAACCGACAGGGGTGTCTCTACATAGATTGTAGGATTGTCACTTTTAAAAAATTTGTCGTGTTGAACACCCTACCCAATAAAATATAAACAACAAACGTTTGAACACCCAATTCAAAAATATTGAACATCCAAATCAAAAAGAGACCACAAAATATCCGAAGGCTCAACCCAATTAAAGACATGACAAAATCTCAAAATAAAATAGAGGAAAAGACGCAAAGAGCAAAAGGGGGAGAATAGGTACAATTCTCATTGCTCACCGTGAATGAGGAAAAGACGCATATCTATTCAGACTTCTGAATCCTAACCCCTCACTCTCTCGCCTCCCTGGCTCCTTTCACACTTCACAAATCACCTGTAAGCAAGTCAATCCGTGTTGCGAAACGCTACTTGTCTGACTTTTTTGAGGTGGACTTAATGAAATTGGATATTCAACTCCAAAGTTTTTATTGTAGATGTGAGATTCGATGAAAATTTTCCATAGCACAAAGGGATTAGTGATCTTGCAGCAAAGTTAATGGAGATAAATAAGTACATGTCATATATAGATTGATCTATTTGTTTGTGACATTGGTGTTGACTATTCTTGTCGCCACTGCAACAGTAGTCGAAAGATGTTTTTTAGCAATGAAGTATGTAGAGAGCAATCTGCGCAATCGAATGAGAGATCAGTGGATGAACGATTGCTTGGTTACTTAAATTAAGAAAAATGTATTTGATACCGTTGATAATGAGGCTATTATGCAATGGTTTCAAAATATGAAAACTTGTCAAGGGAATTACAATATCCTGTACTTTGTTGTTTTGGGATTGGGGGTGACACTGTTTACTGTTAATATTAAGAATTTTTTTTTATTATAGATTTGAGAATCTATAAAGAATTTATTGATAACTTCGTACATAAGTTAGGCTTGCATGCCGGACTAGTTCCTTTGAATGTAAGTTTTTTATGTCTGTAGGTTAACATTATAAATTGCAACAGCTCGCCTCTGGTTAAATAGTTCTGTTTGGTCCACTATATGGGAACGGGGTGTTGGAAAGCACCCTGGAGAGCAGTATCAAATTCGCCGGATGTATTTTTAATGGCTCAGATTTCATCTCGGCAATAGATGACTTGGAGATTTTTGTGTTCTTGGTGTCCATAGACTAGTGGTATGAGGACAATATTTTGTCATCTCATAGGAATAATATCCGTACCACTTCTCACTTTTTACAAGATAAATATATGTGATGTACATTTAATCTAATTCATAAAATAATTAATCAAATGCTAGCAGATATCTAATTTAAGTGGATATAGATATTTCACTGCGATGTTTATATCTTGTCAAAAAATAGACTCATAATGTCTGAAATGATTTGCCATCATAACTACATCATGAGGCCAATGAATTCATAATCAAAACAAAAAAGTTAGCTCTTTTGTTTATTTTGGCCATGCATATATACGACATTACACACATTAGAGCATCCTTATGTGGCTATCTACTTTAACTCAAAAGTTAAAGTAGATAGCCAAACCCCCAAAATAAGCCAAAATCAGGCTCACCAAATGGTTGATCAAATTGGTTAAGCTTCTAACTTTGCGACAGTACCGCACCAAATTTACTGTGGTACTGTTCACTCATCAGGACACTATTCACACACTGTTCATTTTTTTAATATTACTTTTGGGGAATAGGAGTATAAATAAAGAATAGTTAATGCAGTAAAGTTAGAATAGAAAATCTGATTATGTGAACATTCGTAAAAGTGGCTTGCTAAATTGTAAAAGGTGGTTTTGAAGTTAAATTTGGTGTTTCTGATAAGGATGCTCTTAGAATGTTAAATAAGAAGTACGACCGAGCATTGGATTTTTCTTTATGAGCTAGAGAAAATCGATTAATCTAATTGTGGTGAAAAGATAAATTGGGCAACGAATTTAATCAACAATTGACCTAGTGGTTAAAGCTTGAAATTTAAGTGTTCCATCCTAAAATCTCAATTTCGAATCCTAAGAGCTATCAAAACCTTAGAGACCAGACCATACTCTGTCGCAACTTTAATAGGGCTCTTCAATAGAGGACGGTGGAATTGAGTCTCAGAAAGTAGTCGAGATGCGTAAAAATTGGCCCGTTATTTAGTTATTGCAAGCGTAAACAATCACACACACAATATAGAATACGAAATAGTTAAAAGATTAACACAAGAATTTACGTGGTTCCCTAAAACCGGATACCTCTAAGAGAGTGAGAGTGAGTCTTTGTTATTTGATTAAGTCGTCCATGGTTTTATAATAGAGAGTATTTATACACGCCTAATCTATTCCAACCCGCTTCTCTTGTTCCGCTCCGCTCCGCATCTAGCCTTGTCTAGAATTTCTTGGTACCTCTTCATATGAACCACAAGTTTTAACAGTTATTAAAAAAACGAATTTAATTAGCTAGTAAGATTTTAATACTCAAATTATAATAGTATTTGATAATCTTATGTGTGTATTAGATACTCCACATGTGTTGTAATGATGGCCATTACCCATTAGTACTATTTACTGCTGCTACTAGTAGTATAAGTAGACTAGCAAACGGCCCGCCGTTAACACGCCGTTTGTTCCTCTCTGACTTTTAGAGCAAATTGGGTAAAGGTGAGTTTGCAGAGAACTCCGTGTTCTTTCCGTTTACGTCGGTAGCACCCCGTCCATTTCTCCCATGCAGATTGCCAAGCTGGATCTTCTTCATCATCTCTCGAACTTTTCACATACAACGTATTTACAGCTCACATCCCATTCAGCAAAAGCCCCTAGATGTCAACCATCACGTGTCTCTCCATTAAATGATCAAATTAGCTCTTCCATGGTTTGGCTTTGTGAAATCTCATTCGATTCGGAGCCTATTTGGGGATCCGGGATCCTCGTAGCGCTCCCTCCGTGTTACGGGAGTATAGCGCCAATCTCAACCTTCCATCTTAATTAATGGTTCGAATTTAAAATAAAACTCTTCATGATAACTCTTTCCCGGAAGAATTTTATTTTAAATATCGATTATTGAAGATATTTTTGGACAATTGGGATGAGCGCTACATCCTGTAGCGTGGAGCAGGCGCCACAGGGACTTCGGATTCCATATTTGGATACCTCCTTTTCACCTTTGGTTTTTTCATTTTTGGGTTTTTGGCAACCCAAAGCCAAAACTCATTCCCAATATGAATTCTCAGTTTTTTGTAATAGAGAGCAAAAAACAAAAATAAGGGGAGATGAGTTTTTTGACTTCTATTTTTTTTTTCTTTTCACATTTTGTCAATATAAAAGATCCACAGAATGACTCACCCATGGTAACCTTGTTTCTCAATTAGTTTTTACTTAATTAAGGAGCGTTTGGCAACATTTTTTTTTCCTGTTTTTTGTTTTTGTTTTCAATTTTTTTTCAAAACTAAAAACAATAATGTTTTTGGTAATTTATTTATGTTTTGTGTTTATTAAAAACGTTTTCAAAATTTCTGAAAATTTTCAAAACACAAAAAAGGTGATTTGCCTTGTTTTTAAAACAGGCTCGTTTAAATTTTATTATTATTACCAAACATGTTTTTCTTATTATTTATAAACAATAAACATGTTTCTAAAAAACGTTACCAAACACTCTGTCTCTTGAATTTCTTTTATATATCAAATGAACGCATAAAATAAAATGAGTACTACTTTTCGTTTTCCTTCACTTCACTGTTATTTTATCAGGAATAGATTTTCAGCCCGAGGATTAAAATAAAAGATACTCCTACTAAAACTAGTAGTCAACAGAGTTCTTTAAGATAATTTCTTAACACAATTGGGGTTGAATGTTTCGTTGGAGTACTTCCTGGTAAAGGTTAGGTCAAATTGATTTTTAATAAGACTCAAATCTGTCAAAACCAAATAAAATAGGAGTAATACAGTATTACGAGCATATTTTTTTTTAACTCAGTGGTCCCATTTAATTTGCTCTTTTCATTACAATTAACCCCATATTCCGACCCGACGCATGTGATATGGAGAGCCTCCAAGCCACAACCCGGATCCTCAGCTTGAGAGACGCTGCTACAATAAAGTGATAAACATGCCATGGCTAATGCATATTACGAGCTATATACTAGTGCACTTCCAATTGAATAAGAGATTCACAAGGAAGGTGGCTGATGGGTATTTAGTTTTTACGGAAAGATAGACGCGGAAACAAGCTTGGAAACGGAGCTGTGGGCGGTCTACAGAGGCTTAACCATTATATATACTTCAAAAGAGCATGTCGAAGGTGGCTATTGAATCGGACTCAAGCATGGCGGTGCTATTTGATTAGTGAGGGTACCCCAGGGAACCACCCGCAAAGTAATATCAGTAAGTCTGGGTGCCCTGAAAGGGGACCTAGAATTGACCCCGAAAGTGTAGATCAACGGCTTTGGGCCATTGATTTTTAAATTCTGGGTAAATTCTGAGTGTGTTTTCTGTGTATGTAGCAGTGCTGAAGTAATAGTATCACTAATGCTAAAGCTCTCCTAACAAGAACCGAGTCTTCTCTAAACCATATTTTCAGAGGTGGAAATGAATGTGCAGACCAACTTGCAAAGATGGGTGCTGAACAAGAGGAGGATTCGGTTGTGACTGAGGATATGCTTCTCTCGTGTTATAGGATTTAGTTTTATGATATTTCCGAAGAATAAAAAAAAAAAAAAAAATTCAATGCTTCTAAGTTTCTTATCTTTCACCCTTTTATCTCTCCTGAGATGAAGCCAATATTTATATGAAGGCTAGGAATTACACGAGGAGGTAAACCTAGCTAAGATTTCACCCATTGACATGAACGTTTGAATTTTTAAGTTTTCCTTACGAAATTTAAGCATCAATAAATTGAAGTTGCTCCCCTTACAATTAAACAGCTACCCTAGTGGAAACAAAATGGAAAAGGGTTGAATATGCGTTGGCAATGTTTGTTACGCTCCAAATCGGGATGAGTTAATATGCATCGACTATGTGGTTATCACGTACGGTTCACGCTACTTTTCATATTAATGCTAGGAGAATGATAAAACTAGTCTCCTTCAAATTGTTCGTACTAGTATTTATTTTTATTTTATTTTAATCTTTTAGTCTTTCATATGGAGGTGAGCAAAATATGAAATTTTCCATGCTGTACAAAATTATTTACTTTTAGTGTAGTGTTTTTATTTTATTTTATTTTATTTTTGAGGTTTGAGCGTTCTAAAAGTGTGGGGAATCAAACCCATTAATAAAGCTTGAAACTTAGGTCAAAAGTCAATAAAGATGTCCGGACCACATTATTATTTTTTACTTTTTTTACTCTCATCATCAATATGAACAAATTCCATTTCATGAAATTATTGAGAATTATATGTTTGAACTTTGAACTCATTATGTTTACTTAGGGATTAAGTTATCAATTCTCAAGTTTCTTTGGCATTTTTATGACTGCTTAGAAAGAAGTGGAGCTTTTTAAAATGACTTTTTGATGTTTTTTTTTTGGGCTTACGTTAACTGATTTTTTTTTTTTTGGGACTACAATAAAGAAGACAAACAAGTGAGCTTGTTGGTGTTAAAAAATTCAAAAATTAATAATAATAAAAAATCCTAGACAACCTAAACAAAGCCTTTATTTTTTAAATTTCTTAAGTACTATGTATCCGTGTAAGATAATAGATTTACTTCCACTGATAAAAAAAAAAAAAAAAAGACTCCCATGTCAATTTTGCTTAAGGTGCAAGACAAATTAGAAAAGTGGCATGGGCCATCAGCTGGATCATTTGCAAGGTTACTTTATAGGATCATGTTCTGGCCCGTACATGTGATGGACCTCTCTAATTAATCGAAGAGGTGGGGAGAATACTACTATCCCTCTCTCCGATCTCTGAATCTATATTCAATCCTTGTCTCTACTCTGAATTTTTTTCTACTCTATCTCCATTCCTGTTGTAAACGGAGACGAGAATCCCCGTGAAGAATCGGCGATCGAAACCTAAAACAAAATCTTTTATTTTTCCACACAATTACGTGACAAAATTCAATAGTAAGGCATCCAATCTCTTAGCATGCATTTTTCACCAAATTAATCATCCTATAGCAACTAAAAAGTCCAAACCCAAAGAAATAACTAATTATAATCCAAAATCAAACATAGTTTTGAACCTCCAAGTTTCTTCTTAAATGATCCGAAACTAGTCTTCTTACACAAAAAAAATATAAAAAAAAATCCAAATGTAAGAAAAGAAAGTAATAACAACATTAGGCATCAACAAGCATCCTTTTATTTCTTTGCTCAAAAAACTCCAGTTTTGTTTGGCCTTTTGATGACTCTGCTAGAAAGAAGTGGAGCTTTTCAAAATGAACTTTTTGATGCTTCTTTCTGGCTTACGTTAGGTGATTTTTTTTTTGGGACTAAAATAAAGAAGAAGTAGAAATGACAATAAGGCAGGGATGAAACGGATTTCACTCATCCCATCTTCGATCATCACATGCAACCCCTTTTCATTTTCGTCTCGCTTTCTAATACTCCCTCCGTCCCTTTTTAAGTGATCCCACTTGAGAAACATGTATTTTTGCGAACGTTTACAAATGTACTTTCCTATATCTTTTTAAATCTTTTTTTGCACCAAATTAAAGTACTCAATGAGCACTTTAATTTGGTATAAAACAAATTAAAAAGTTATATAGAGAAATATGTTTTTTAGGGGTTTGAAATTACACGTATTCCCATATGAATCACTTAAAAAGGGACGAAAGGAGTAATTACTATCTCACTTCCAACAAAATTGTCTTGACCAGGGGTGGACATAAGGGGGTGCAAGCGGGGTCCGGGTCCCCGCTCACCCCCCAATTATCCCAAATTTTCTACTATATTTAAAGTTTTATTTGTAAAAATTATGAAAAAAAGTCCCCTAAAAATAGTTTTATTGATATATAAGGATGATATGTCATGTTAATTTCTGAATATATATAATTTGGTCCCCGCGATAGGAATCATGCGTCTGCCACTGGTCTCAACCCTATGACCTAACTAGTCGAGCTGGAGCCTTCGACAAAGGCTGAACCCCGAACCAAACCACGAGGATTTCACTGATCTCATCTCCGATCCTCACACGTGCATCCAGGGGTGGTCCCAAGGGGCAAGGGGTGAAGGGGGCCTGGGCCTTGCACAACTCCAATTATCCTCACGTATTAGACTAATTTTCAGGCTAATTAAGAAAAATTCTATGAGATTGGCTCCTGCAAGTTCCTTGAGTGAAAAAGATTTCTTAAATTTTCTCTTTGTGTGAAGTAAAATTCCTAAAATTTCAAAAAATCAACATTTTTTAGGTTGCGTGTATACAATTAAATGGTAGCTACGCACATGCGTACTATATCGTATCTTCTTGGGACCTCGCAAGTAGTGATATATATTTGTAATATATCTATTTTATTATGACTATGAAAATACTAGTGATTCGGGTCTTACTAGACACAAATCCTGCGTGCGCCACTCTATGTAACCCTTTTCTTTTTCGTCTAGCTTTTTCTAAGGAGTACTTGTTAACGAATATCAATCACATACACAATATAAAATACGAAAATAGTAAAAGAATCGACACAGGATTTTACGTGGTTCCCCAAAACCGGGTACCTCCACAGGAGTGAGTTTGTTATTTGATAAAAGTTGTACATGGTTTTTACAATAGAGAATATTTATAAAACCCTACTCTGTTCCAAATTATTGGGCCTTGCGGCCCAGCCACACAGATGAATCCGTGATGGGCATCTGTCATTTTTTAGAAATTTTCGGTACCTCTCCATATGAACTACAAATTTTAACAATACTATCTCGCTCCAAAAAAGATTGTCAGGGTCCAGCGACCTAACCGAACTGGTTGAACCGCAAACCTTTAGCTAACATGACCCAAGTCAAATAGGACTCTCACAAGCCCAACAGAACCGAGAAAATTTTGGGTGCAAATGGGGTACCACGTGGTACCCTTGCATAGCATCCGAGCCGTTCAAAAATGCAACGGACGGCTCGGATTGAAAGTGCCGGACGGATTTAAAAAAAAAAGCAAAAAAAAAAAGGAAAAATGAGTTTCAATCCAAGCCGTCCGTTGCATTTTTGGACGGCTCGGATGCTGTGCAAGGTACCACGTGTACCCTACTCTATTTGCACCCAAATTTTTTTCGCAAAGAAGGGACGGCTCAGAGAAGCCATTGTCTAAAGCGGGTCCAACGTAAGACACGACATCTGGACCAAATTGATAAAGTCTTGCACTAAAGCCATTGCTATCAATTTAACTTCATAATCTTATTGGTTAGTGATTTAGGAGCGTTCGCCGAGATTTAAGTTGCTTGGTATCTATACTGGTATTATACTAAAAGAGGGACAATGAAAGACATCCGTAACTGTTTGATGGAATGCGCAAGAGAAATTTGTATGCTTGGTTGGCGTGTTCAAGAGATCAGAGGTGGAGGGAAAGATGAACCGAGGGGAGATGAGCCCGATCGACCATCCTACCAAGTTTCAAATTATTATTATTATTTTTGGGTAAATACCAAGTTTCAAATTTTTCTTCAAACTGTAGCTGATTTTTTTCAGAAACTTTAAATTGAGTATAACTTTGCCCGCCCAACATTAGTTTGAATTATCCATCACCCACCCTACCAAAAGTTTTGGGTAACATAATGTTATCTTTGGTTATACTCACATTTTTTGTAATACTATTTTGCTTCTTAAAATGGATAGAGATGTACAGGATTATATGCAGGTATAATTGTAAACTATCATATCTTACTACTAGAATATGTTGATGGAAGGTACATATGATCATCTTTTTGTAATATTTTTACACTTGGCGCATTTGCGCCTTTTACGTGTTATAAATTGTTTTCTACTGTTTGAAATCTGCTTCCGTCCTGCATCCAATTCCTGCGGGTGGGTCCCACGATTGCTGTTGTCCATATATCATCCCGAGTAACGCGCCACGTGCCCGAGTGTAGTTATCCTCTTACAGGAACTTTTCTAATCACTGGTGGTGGGAGATGGGGTTGAATCTGATGATTTTCTTTTGGTAAAAGATTTTGCTGACTTGTGGGAATTGTGTGGATTTTGAAACTTGGTAGTTAATGCATTAGATAGTGTTTCGGTCTGTATGAGAAACAAAACCCGTGTTTCAAATTTGATTTTGGCTGTTTACGCCGTATGTGGGAGGTTGACTTGAGCCAAGAGGTTTTTGGAGAAAATGGAGGTGAAGAAGGTCAAGGTTTCTTGGAATTCAATTTGCAGTAACTTGGTATTAGTCGATGGTGAGATACAAGAGCCTCGGCGGCATTGAAACCAGTTTGGATACTAGGAACATATTGATAATAGTTTATAATGTTGGAGCGAAATCAACAATGGAAAGTTAATGGAGTGGTGAAAATATCAGGCGGCTGGCTGTATGTCAATAAAGCTGAATGTGTTGTCATGTTCATGAGCTGAGGTGACGTTGTTTTTTTTGGGTGGGAGGAGCTGAGTGTCTGCAACTCTGCATACTTCACGCTTAAACTCTTCTTTGTCTTTACATTCGAGAACATTCTTTATTTCTTTATCCTCATAGAGCATAGATGCATGGAATTCTAGAAAGAAAAAGGGTACATGGAGATATTCTTGTTTTCTGGATCCAATTCTCTTCCTCTCAATCCATACCCTCCATAGTGGAACCCCGAATTTGCTTCTGGAAACTGTTTCCAGGAGACAGAACCATTCACGCACCTTTCTTCTTGTTGATAAATTCTTCGTTTATGTTCCCAAGCAACTTGATACATTAGCACTGATCAATCTCTCGCACGTTGATTCTGCACCTCTCTATCTTTCTTCGACTACTATTCAGACAAAGGTGATACCAGGTTTGCGGTTAAATAATCACTTGCTCGCTATACGTATCCTATTTGGTTATTTGATCAACTACTGAAGATCTAAGGCGGGTTCTACCAGACAGAGTATGGAGGAATATGGAAAGAACAACATGTCAGTTGGGCTTTGGGGTGGTCCAGATGGAGCTCGTTGGGACGATGGGGTTTACTCAGGAGTAAGGCAACTGGTGGTTTCTCATGGAGCTGGAATTGATTCCATTCGGATTGAGTATGATGATAAAGGGATCTCAGTGTGGTCAGACAAGCATGGTGGCAGTGGAGGCCTTAAAACTGACAAGGTAAGTTTTCTATGCACTTTGATGACTTACTATTTCTTTTTCTTTTTCGTTTTTTTGTTCTGTTCCTCTTGATAATGTAACTAATAGTGGCTTGAACATGATTAGCGTTGAGTTTGTATTAACGTCTGATTTTTGAGTAGTTATTCAAAAAACTTTGTCTAAGATGGATTCCATTTCATGATCGATATCTTTGAGGTCAAGCTCGAGTACCCAGATGAGTTTCTAACTTCAGTTCAGGGACACTATGGTAGCATAAGCGAATGGGGGCCAGTTTTTGTCCGCTCGCTTACTTTTGAAAGCAACAAAAGAACATATGGACCATATGGTATTGAACATGGGACATATTTCTCATTTCCAACGATTGGGGGCAAGATTGTCGGATTCCATGGCAACTGTGGTTGGTACCTAGACGCAATTGGAGCTTATCTTGAGCCTATGGGTCATAAACCAAACCCATCAAAGTCTTTGGTTCAGTCTCATTACTATGCTAATGGGACTGAGAAATATAGTTACTCGGTGGTACAAGGAAGTCTTGGCAATAGCTATGATGTAGTTCTTGCTTTTAAACAGAAGAACACATACAGCTCTCATTCACCAACTGATCTCTCAAGACAGATTTCCAGTTCACGAGAGTTCAGTGATACAGAATCAAAGGTAAAAAAAATTTCAACAATTTTTGTTGTTGTTATTTTTCTACTTCATTTAAAGCTCTGCTGCAAAAGATGTGTGTTGATAAAATAGTTCCATTTCAGATGTTTAGTCTACGTAACAGTATTGAGAGATTCCCTCCAAAAGCTGAAAAACGGGTTGCATCATACGGAGCCTGGGGGGGTACCGGAGGCACTGAGTTTGACGATGGAGTCTATACAGGTGTTAGACAGGTTCATGTATCGCGTAACGTGGGTATTGTTTCGATAAGAGTTTTGTATGACAAAAATGGTGAAGTTGTATGGGGAAACAAAAATGGAGGGACTGGGGGATTTAAATCTGATAAGGTAAATCAAGCTCTCTTTCTCCTTTAATAATTTATCAATAGAACTCCATTACCTGATTTGTATTGTTGAAGTATGATTCTTTTTCTTTTCCTTTACTGCAGATAATCTTTGATTATCCCTTCGAAATCTTGACACATATAACAGGCTTCTATGGACCTACCATGATTATGGGACCTATTGTGATTAAGTCTCTCACTTTCCATACTACCAAGACGAAATATGGACCATTTGGGGAAGAACAAGGTCAGCAATTTTCCACCTACTTGAAAGAAGGGAGTATTGTTGGATTCCATGGGAGGAGAGGCATGTTTCTTGATGCCATTGGTGTTCATGTGTTAGAAGGGAAAGTAAGCCCGCCGATGCGCCCGCCATACAATTCGTCGAATCGGGGTGAATTAGTGACTACGCCAATTCGCCCTCCATTTAGTTCCTCAAGTCAGGATGAAGTGTCTGCTACAGAGGTTGAAAAGCCACACTGGACAAATAAATTACCACTAGCAAGGCGAGGACCAATCGATGAGGTAATACTACAGTTTTAAATAGCAGTATCAGGAGACGTAGTAGTCACGGTTTTAGTGTATAGATAGCGGGCGTATCGAACGACACGTAGTCACGGTCGTGAATTTTTTAAAATCATTAGCAACATGAATAAAGCTGAAAAATTGAAAAGAAAGGCTACTACTATGTTTTCCGTTGCCATCTCGGCTGTCTTGGCCTGAACCGGCTGATACACTAATACATACCGGGAACCGGCCGCGACACGGTACGCGATTTTCAGTCCCGCTGCTATACCGGTGAGTATCCGTACCGGAACCTCTAAAGTCCGATACGAACTGGCCGAGATGGTGCTGCATAATGACCTTAAAACATTCAAAAACATGCAAGGGATACATTAAAGGGGCTCTCTGCTGCATGCATAAAGTATTCATATCGACACTCGAATAAGGGTATCGGATCTGAAATGTTTATTTGGACATTACCCTAACAAGCATGTTTTGAAGTTCGAATTTTCCATGAAATATGCATTTAACTCCTCACTTGACTACAGATCATTTAATTTTCTCAGGTAGCGTACAGAGTAGTGAAAGAACCTGCTCTGGGTGAGACAGGACCGTGGGGTGGCGATGGAGGGAGGCCATGGGATGATGGAGTGTTCTCAGGCATCAAGCAAATATACTTGACGAGAAAGGAAGCCATTTGCTCGATACAAATCGAGTATGACCGAAACGGGCAATCTGTTTGGTCGATAAAGCACGGAGGTGATGGTGACGGTAATCCAATTGTGGTAATCATTTTGATTACTCTTTCCTTTTTTTATCGCCGTCCATAAACAATCATTCTTAGTTTCTCGTACGCTAAACAAATGTTCTTTTGTTCATAGATAAAGTTGGATCATCCCCATGAAGTGCTTACTTGCATAAGTGGATTTTATGGTCCCATCAATGGAGATTATGGAGCAAAAGTTGTGAAGTCTTTGACATTTACTACAAGTAGAAGGAAATGTGGCCCTTACGGCGAGGAGATGGGAATGTTTTTCACTTCTATCACGACGGAGGGGAAGGTGGTCGGCTTCCCTGGCAGGAGTGGCATGTACTTGAATGCCATTGGAGTCCACATGCAACACTGGTTAGGTAATGACAAGCCATCGAAGTCGTCTTCCCTCATGAAAATTTTCCGTTGATCGACGTTTTAGCTGAAATAAGAAGATGGCATGTTTGTATTCAGGAACCATAGAGATATCTTACTGATTTTGTATTGAATCCAGCATCCGGATAATATATAGATCATTTGTAATACTCAAACTCAACAGTCATGGTATATGTAAATTTATTAAATTAACCATTATTAATTATATTTTATTTTTCTGCATTGCTGTATCCTTGGATGTTACTTCTTACTGCATTGGTGTTAAGCAGAGTAGTTTTTGGACTTTTGGAGGAGATAAAGGCGTACTTTAGTGTGGAGGTTTTTTTTTTAATTTTTTTTTAAGGATCTGATTCTGTTTCTTCAAAATTCTCTACACCATGGTGGAGCTAGAATCAGCTTCTTCTCTACGTACACACGTAAAAGGATTCACGCGAAAAAATAAAGTTGATTAGACATTAGTAGCTATATGATCCGCTCTCATTTTTCTTGATCACAAATCCAATATTAAGAGTATATTGTCCCTACTTTGAAGAAAAGCCACTTGATTAGGCAACTATTGGTAATTTGGTATATGATCACATTTTTTAGTATGTAAACTAGTTAGATCACGAACTCCATCTAGGGGTGCACAAACACAAGGCCGGTTGGGTCAGGTTCGGGCTGGGCTTATACTAGATAATAAAGAGATTTGTTCATTCCCAAGCCCGACCTATTTATAATTGGGCTTTATTTAATATGCCCAAGCTTGGCCCAATTAGAATTTTAATTTCCTAAACTCGTCCAAACAAGCCCATTTATTTTTCTAAAGCATGGTTCACCAACATAAATTAATCAACCATAATAATCACAATAATAATTCATAGCCGTAATAATATGCTTAAAGTTCTAAGTTCTCCTCAAAATATAAAAAAATAGACCCATAAATTAAAGTGCTCTAAAAGATGGAACTCTAACATGTAAAAATGTCTCTCGAGTATTTCTCCTATAAATTAACACTTCTTCACAGCAGATCTTGTAGAGCACAATAAAAATAAAAGGAATAAAAAACTATGAGTTATTATTGTAAGATAGTAGTTTAAGGGGGGAAAAAAACCTTTAAAGTTTTCTTAACAAATTGCTATGACTTCAAAGATATTCTCTACGTAGGTAATACCTAGCATTCATCTTCATCAATGTCAATTTCATCAAGATAAACAAACACTAAGCAGCTAGGTTCCAGCGATAACATATTCATATAGTTCTAAAATAAAATTATTATTTAAATCGAGCCGGGCCGGGTTGGGTCTTAAAGGAATTTCTCAAGTCCGGGCCAATTAGTAAACGGGTTTAAAATCTCAACCTAGCCCAGCCCTATGGACCTAAATACTTTTCCTAAACTTTAAAAAAACCGGGCTAGGTTGGACGGGTTGGACTGGGCACTTGTGTGTGATACTAGAATGGTTTATCCAACAACGTTCAAGTGAGTAGACAAGTCATATTTGTGGGGCCTGTTGCCCACGTTAGTTGTTTGGTTCTGTTTTGTTGGAAAAATTGAAAATATAACAAAGCAACAAAAGTATTGTACAGCCCCTTGCCTTATGCTTTTATTAGCATTACTAACCCGTGATACCCACACTATTGAAAAAAAAAAAAAAAATACTCCCTCGACCCCAAAACGATAGTCCATTTTAAAAAAAATTTACACTACGCCAACTTGTTGCATTTACAATTTTAGGGGGTTTCCCACAAAAAAACCCCGTACAATAGGATATAGCAGAGGGAGAGACACACATAGGGAAGCCAAGACTCTGGCCCTCTCCTTTGACTCTAGCCATCTTCTTCAACCACGCCAACGTGCACGCTGTAGCGGGTACATCCATACTTCAACAGGGTTTGAAAGGTCCCCGGTGATTCCAAAGAGATGATCTGTCATACCTCACCGTAAAACTACCACAAACTACAGAAATTGTCAATTTTTTTTGGTAGCTAAAATTTTTTTGTTCTCCAATTTTTTTTTAAGTGTTCACCACAGGCTTCTTTTTTGTTTAGTGGTGAGGGGAGAAAGAAATATAGATAAAGAGAGGGTTGGTGGTTAAAAATGCCTCAAGTTAATCTATGCACAATGCACCTAGCATTTCCCTTCGTATTAATTACCACTTCACAACGTCATCTCTAGCCAGATAACTTTTGGGCAGGGGGTGCCCAGAGGTTATTCCTCTCAAACCCTTCATAGCCGGATAAGTTTTGAAGGGGGGGAAAAGTAATCTGGAAACACTTTTGCCATTCCAAACAGTGGATATGGAATGGGACCCACCTTTATTCAGGGGTGAAAAGAAATCCGGAAGGCTAATCTCCCATCCAAACGAGGCCTGAGCTTCTTTCCTTGAAATTACACAAGCCACAATTTTACTCCTTTCTTAAACTGTACAACAACTTTAGTCACTTTCTTTTTATTTTATTTTATTTAGTACAATTTTCCTTATTCGTGTAAGTTGTAACAGTCTTGCGAATTAATTTCTAGTAGTATTCCACTCAACTATCCAATTCATTTCTCACCGGCATCAGTTCGGAATCGGGGCTATAGTGAGTAAATTCACTACATCTCTATAGTGAGCAATCACGATCGTCCATTTGTATATCAACGGTCTGAATCATCGTACATTAAAGATAAGCTTCTTACATGTAAGATAATTGCATTTAATCAGGACCATTGATTATCGAAAGAACGGATGTGATTGCTCACTACAAAATATTAGTTTCGACCATAATTTTATACTTGTTAGATTCGTCTCGTCTCGGCAAATCCATAAACCACGAAAACTTGACGCAAAACTAAATGCAAAGAAAATTTGAATAAAGACAACGAAAAAACCAAAAAACCAATTCTGTGTTTTTTTTTTGTTGTCAAAATAGACTCCAACTGGAAGAAGAAAATGGAAAGAGAAAGCATAAGAATGCGACCCCTTTGGAATCAATTTCAATTTTCTTCTTCACTCCAATGGGTTTGTAAAATGGCTATAGCTATTAGCCCACTTTCAGCACCCAAAAGTGGTTAAAAAGTGGGTAGCTAAGAGCAAGTGCACCAATGGCTAGTTATATTATCTAGTAAACAGTGTACATTTTAGGTTTAGCTAGTGGCTTTTCTTTTCCAAGCCACACCAATGCTAGGCATTTTACCAATTACATATTAAAAAATTACTTTCCTAAAATTGGAGCCCAAGTGACCAACGACATTTTTGCTTCCTGATGAACTTGGAGCCCCAACGGTAACCTGCAAATATAGAAAAGGAAGACCACGTCCACACCCATGGGCAACAGCAATGGTAACCTTGGCACCCAATCAATATAAAGGCCATTGTCTTCTTCAACAAATCCTTCAAATTTTGTTTCTCTTCTACATTTGAAATAACAGTTTACACTTGTCCAATTTATTCCTTCACTTCTTCACTTTCAATTTATGGCGCCCAATCGTGTACTCGATATGATCATGAACGATTCAGATTTTTCCGAGTCTGATGAGGAGGAGTTAGAAATATTAGAAACAATTGCTAGGTATGAAGAAGAAGAGAATGAGGTCAGGGGCTCAAGCTCAAGCTGTGGTCTTAGTGAAGGTCGCAACATAGTCAAACGTGATATTCTTGGTGGCCAAAAAAACTCTTTGCCGACTATTTTTTAGAAACGCCAGTTTATGGTCCACACTTCTTTCGAATCAATCGTGAGGTACGAGCATATGACCCATACTTCATCCAAAAAAGAAATTGTGCAGGAAAGCTTGGTTTGTCGTCTCTTCAAAAAATGACCGTCGCATTGAGAATGCTAGCTTATGGTGCACCGGCTGATTCTGTGGATGAGTACATGAGGATTGAAGCAAGCACTGCAATAAAGAGCGTAAATCATTTTGTTAAAGCAATAATTGCAATTTACTCTGAAGAGTACTTGAGATCACCCAACGAAGGCGACATTGCTAGGTTGCTAGTGGTTGGCGAAATGCGTGGATTTCCGGGGATGTTGGGGAGCCTTGATTGTATGCATTGGAAATGGAAGAATTGCCCAACCACATGGAAAGGTATGTCTACTGGCCACGTTCATAAACCAACAATTATTTTAGAGGTTGTGGCATCATATGATCTATGGATATGGCATGCATTTTTCGGGTTGCCTGGGTCTCATAATGATATTAATGTGCTAGAAAGGTCTCCATTATTTGCTAAGCTTGCTCAAGGACGTGCACCTCCGGTCAATTACAACATCAATGGTAATGACTATACTATGGGATACTATATGACTGATGGTATATATCCGCAGTGGGCTACATTTGTGAAAACAATTCCCGAACCACGAGAAATTAAGAAAAAACATTTTGCTCGATGCCAAGAATCTGCAAGAAAGGATGTAGAACGTGCATTTGGAGTTCTTCAAGCACGATTTGCAATTGTTCGAGGACCGGGAAGGATTTGGGGTCGCCAAACACTTAAAAATATCATAACAGCTTGCATAATACTACACAACATGATCATTGAGGATGAACAGGATGATAATAATATTGGAGTGGTAGATATCAACTATGATCCATTGAACCATATTCCTCCAGTACAAGTATCACACGAGACAACTATTGAACTTAGGGAATTCATCCAACACCATCATCGCATAAGAGATAGGGGTGTTCATTCGCAACTCCAAATAGACTTAATTGAGCATCAATGGCAAATCTACAGTCAATCATAAGAAGAACTAGTTTGAACATCTACCTCTGTATCTGTTAAGCTCTGTTGATGAATCTGCCACTACTGTCTGCTGTATTTGCTGTTGTGTACATCTACCTGTGCACTATATCTGCACTGCTCATGGCACATTAATTTTCTGATGTAATTGTTGTACCTGTTGTCTGCTGCAAATCATTGTTGCATATGTTAAGCTCGGTTGTGTTTGGTTGTTCCAAATAGTCATTGTTGTACCTACTAGCTGTTAAGCTCTGCTACTATGTTAAACTTGGTTTCCTGGTCCATTTTTTAGCTGATATTACAGATTTGTTGTTATGTTAGTAT
This sequence comes from Vaccinium vitis-idaea, assembly GCA_963854785.1. Taxonomy (NCBI): domain Eukaryota; kingdom Viridiplantae; phylum Streptophyta; class Magnoliopsida; order Ericales; family Ericaceae; genus Vaccinium; species Vaccinium vitis-idaea. Next base: position 33,856,743 of record OY978226.1, on the reverse strand, counting down.
GATCCATTTTGGTTGTATGTATTTATGCATCATCCCTGTTGTTATGGACGCCTAGGTAGTGGGGGTTGTCCCTACCAAACATGACAATCAGATTTCTATATCCGAGCAGTCTTTATCTCCAATTGAAGCCCCACTTTCTTAATGCGAATTTTCTCTTCCTCTTGAGCATATGTTTTTTCAAGCATCTCCAATTTCTTGTTAACCAACTTGTTTCTGCTTTCTGTTATCTTTTCCAATGCCCCGGAAATCTGAGTTGAACTTTGGATCTCGTGTTCTTTCGTTTGAAATTCTTCTTTTCGGCTTTGATACCCGTTGGTCGTTCCAAGTCCACAAAATTATCAGTCGAAACATTGTCGTCCTCCAGATTTATCGCATTTAGAGTAGGACACGGTGCCACCCCATTCTTGGTTGTTTCGATTGACTCTTTTTTTCACACTCCAAGAACCACTTTGGTTGATTCTTCAATGTAGTCCAACAATGTTCGAATTGGAATGATGAACCCTTGTTCAATTTTTGATACATCTCTCTTGCCTCGCAAAGCTTAAAAACAAAATACAACAATGCAGTAATATATAAAAAAAAACCCAGATATAAAGTCAAAAACAATAAAACTAATACCTTATCTTTGTTGTTTGAGCCACTTCGATTCCTTGATTCAATTTGGGCATAGCAGCCACAAAACTTATTTGTGGCTCCTTGAATCGTTGACCACCGATTCATTAAGGAAACTTCCGTGCGATTCGACTCATAGGGCTTGGTCTCGTTAAAGAATTCCTTCACTCTTGCCCAAAATGCAGTTTTTTTTTGGTCAGTACCTTGCACTGGATCCATGCTAATATTAAGCCATGCTGACACAAGAAGTTTGTCCTCTTCTATACTAAAATTCGCCCCGCGTTGTTGCTTCTTAGAAACTGGTCCCACATAAGCGGGGGACTGAGTTTCTTGGCTATGTACTTGATTGTCTAGCTCGAAACATTGTGATTCCATGAGATATTGTTCCTCGAAGTTTGAACCTAATTGCATAAGATTGCTGAAGTACCCATAGTTCTGTGAATCCATCTCTACAACACCATTACATCTTATTAATATCCAAAGGTTCTACAATTAAAAGAAAAGACACAAAGCACAAGGATTGATTGTCAAAACAGTAACAATTAATCAATGGTTTTAGTGGAAGAGTTGCTAATATCTTGCTGCCAAAATTGAATTTCACAGCATCATTATGATTCCATAATGATGTTCAGATTATGGATGTTCAAAACATTCCTGGTATGGATGTTCAGATTATGATTCCATTTAGCACATAGTGGAAATTGCAACTACTAAATTATACAAGGAAATTCTAAGCAAGCAGGGCATTGCAAGTTCTGTCAAAATTATGATCATGATTTGCCTACCGTGTGTGCCTGTTCGAATATTGTACACCGATGAAAATGACGCTTGGTAAACACCTTAGAAAAAAAGATTTTGTGCCCTTATGGTAAAGTCACTAAAAAGAAACGAGACAAACTCATTGTTTGTTTGGAACAAATTGCGAAGTCTTGTGGAGTGCAAGCAAAGGGTTAAAAACTACGAAATACTAACCAAATACTGATCACTACATCCAAAATATGCAAAATAAGAGAAGCACTAGTTGTTCTATGTATAGAAGAATACAAAAATGAAGAACAAGAAACCAAGAATGTTTTCTATCTATTCCTTTCTGATTTTCGATCCTTACAATTGCAGACCCCTTTTTTGAGTTATATAGGGACAGCTCATCCCAATACAGTTGTAATAGAAATGGCTCTCCACTACTCTAACAAAGTGAAATGGCTCTCCACTACTCTAACAAAGTGAAATCTCACTCAACTGAATACACTTTGAAAATTCACTCGATTTGTAAATTTCACTACAAGATGGAGTACAAAACAACAAAAAATTACACTAGAGCCCCACTAATGGGTTTGCCTTACAGACATGTTGATCAAACATGGAATTGATATTTCCAATGTCACTCAGTAAATTCATCGAACAATTGGTGAGCTGTTTTCTCCACCAATTTTGTTCACAAACATGACTCCCAACAAAATCCCCAATTTTATCCAGGGAAAGAAGTACCAGATATTTATGCCCAAGGATTAAAGAAAAAATTGTTCCCACTCATCTATTTGAAATCTCTTACTTGAGTAGTTCGGTTCATATAGAGTTTCAAGTTGTTTCTCTACATATTGTGAAGCCCATCCCTAAACAATAATCATGGATTCCTTGTGCCACTGATTTCTCTATTAAACAGAAGCAAGAAACAAGAAAACGTTTTTGGGATTCATACCTGTTGCTAGTATAGCGTTGTGGAACAGACAAGGTCTAAGAGATGAATTACACGATGTGGAAACTTTGAGAAATACCAGAGATGGCGTGTAGTGAGAGATAAGGGGAAGAAGCGCAGGAGAACAATAATAAACAATTGGATTGCTTGTGAACAGTACCTTAGCAAGAGAAGCGAGGTACTGTAGCCGGACGAAGAATACCTACAGGTTTAGAGAGGCTGGTGCAGGAGAGTTCTCTCATATTGGCTAGCAAAAATACCTAAAATGCTTCTTTAGCTCTTCTAGTGCACTTGCTCTAAGTGCTAAATTTTGCCACCCCTCTCAAGTGGTGGATTCTAAAATAGAACCAGAAGATTTCATCAAATTTTAATTAACTTTTCATTCACCTCATTTTATTAATTTCTCATTCTCAATTCAACAACTATTCAACTAATTCTGTCCCAAACATATTTCCAATTCGCACGGCTATTTTTTTTTTGTTAGTAAAATGTTTTTTATTTATTTAATTTTCAACTTGCGTCCAAAAATTTATTGATAATAGCCGTAAAGACTACCACACTTTACCCCCTTTATCTTCCTCCTTTCTATCATCAGCCTGGTAAATCCAGGAAAGAGAGCACCGACCGCTCTCTCTCTCTCTCGATCAAAACGCGCTCTCTCTCTCTCTCAAAATCTACACACTCTCTGTATCTCGATCTACACGAAGAACTAAAAAAAGAACGATCGATCTAACCCAAAAACCCTTTCTCTGTCTCGATCAAATCTCCCCCCTTTCTCTATCAAACCCCATCTCTCTCTCGATTTCTCGATCAAACCCTGTGAAAAAGCATAAACTATCAAAGATTTGCAGCAGTTCCGGTGACTTTGTGCAGATTCTGGCGGCTTCGTGTAGATTCCGGCGACACTCCGGCTTAGTCAGGTACCTCTGACCGTTCACTTTCTGGTATTGGCAATTGAATATGCTGAGGTTGCAAATATGGCTATAGTCATTTGGGGTGCCAAATATCCAACCCCATATCCAACTTTGTCATTTTCCATCCCCTTTTTCATCCGCATTGGAGCTTGGAGTTCTATCCTGGGATGGAAAATGGCTACACAACTCCTTTTCCAACCTCCATCGGACCTGCTCTTATATGATCGTCAGTCATCACTACTTTCTTTTCTGTGATCATCACTCAGTACTCACTCACTAACCAGAGAAAGCTTCAAATTTTCTTCTCTCTCATCACTCACGAAACCCAGTTTTCGAAATGGCAGATAACGCCGGCGGCCGCTGCGGAGGGTTTAACCGGAACTGTTGCATCTTCATGATAATCACCGCATGTTTCTTAGTCGCCACCGTTCTCTATTGTCTAAGCTCAAACTCAATCACACCCTCAAGAACAAAACTCAAAATTTCACAAAAACCACCCCCAACGCCGCAATCTTCTTCGATCTCAATCTCCAATCTCCACAACGAGAACGATGACAAGAGAATTTACTACGACGCCCTTACGCTCACCCTTTACCATGCCCCAAATCTCACAACCGCTGTTGGTTCTGGTACTTAATCCGGGTTTTTACCAGGGGCATTCGGTGAATACTCACCTTCTAGTAGAGGCGCATGAGCTGGCGTTGACAGAGGCGGTTTGGAATGGGTCAGGGGCAGTTTTCCGGGTGGAATTGGACATGACAGTCAAGTTCAAGATAATGTGGTGGAAGACTAAAAGGCATCATTTGATCATCAGCGCGCTAATGTCGAGGTGAATGGTTCCGGTCGAAAAGTCGAGAAGAGAAGAAGGCATTAGGCTAATGTCTGCCGCACCGGAGGAGCGTGGGTGTTATCCTCTGATGCGGCAGACGTCAGCCTAATTCCCTTCTTCTCGACTTTTCGACCGAAGCCATTCATCTTGACGTCAGCGGTGACGGACGGCCAAATGATGCCTCTTGCTCTTCCACCACACTATCTTGAACCTGACTGCCATCTCCAGTTTCACTCGGAAAACCGCCTCCGACCCATTCCAAACCGCTTCCGTCAACGCCAGCTCACGCGCTTCCACTGGAAGGTGCATATCCGTTGAATGCCCTTGGTAAAAACCCGGATAAGTATCAGAACCAACAGGGGTTGTGAGATTCGGGGGTTGGTAAAGGGTGAGAGTAAGTGCATCGTAGTAAATTCCCTTATCATCGTTCTCGTTGTGGAGATTGGGGTCGAAGAAGATTGCGGTGTTGGTGGTGTTTGTGAAATTTTGAGATTTGTTCGCGAGTGCGTGAATTGATAAGTCTTCGATGGAGCAAATTGGGTTTGAGCATCATTTGGCTGTCGGTGCAGACGTTGAGGTAAATGGCTTCGGTCGGAAAATCGAGAAGAACGGCATTAGGCTCACGTCTGCCGCACGGAGGAGTGTGGGTCTTATCCTGCGAGGTTGATAATCACTACAATTACTTTGGTGCTTACTAGTATTTAAAATTTGTACTAATTACTGTTGTTCTCTATTTCTTAATGTCGCCTTAATATGGAGTATCTGCTTATGTCTAATTCTTAAAATCCTTTCAATTTCATGGCTGCTCTGTCTTTCTTAATTGTTTTATGAGATATTGAGATAAGAACAACTTTTGTTTGTGGACGTCTATGATATGAACCGATCAAGAAAGTTTTCCAATGGACTTTTTCTTTTTCTTTTTCCTTAAAAAAATGTGGGTACAGATCATGCACAAATGGGTGTGGAGTGCCTCCGTACCCCGCACACTCATCTGTGCAGATTGTGCATTAATGGGTGTTGAGCGCCTCTGAACCCCACAAACCCATCTGTTCATAGATAATTGAACTATGAGTATCAATGAGAAATGCACCGATGGTGCACAGTTCGGTGTGTGGGTACGACTTTGGGACTTCACACAAATGATCCGAGTAAAATGTGGCTTCGTATTTTTTAAGGGGCAAGTATGAGTAAGATAATTATTTTCCCAACCAATCGTTTGTATACCAGCCCACATTAAACATTACTTCGATTTTTGTTCTTTTTTTTGTTGAATCATTTGGAAATCATTTTCAGTGCTTACCATAGATTATAGAGGTTTTTAAGTATGTGTTCTTTTTACTTTGGGTAAGAGCACAATCATATATACCACCATATATATAACCAAACACAACACAAAAAATCATAGCTCAGGGATAAACCTATCCCTCGCTATGCCTGCTAACACATAGGCCTCGCAGACGATAACCTTTCTTAACCTTACAAATATGAATATCAAAAAAACAAATGTAACATAAAAGACCTCTTTCTTTTTTATTTTATCAAATATGCCTGCTGACACATGGACCTCTTTCTTCTTCTTCTTCTTCTTCTTCTTTATCTCAGGGTACGATTAGCGGGGGAGGAGTTAGGAGTTAGAAGTGTTAGATGTAAACCCGGCTCGAATGCGTGGGAATATAAGAGAGGCTCAGAGGCATCAACTATACTCGACTCAAGTAAGGGGCCGTTTGGATGGGGCATATCTCCCCCGTATAAGCTTTCACCCCCTCTTAACAGGAGGGTCCCACCCATATCCCCCGTTTGGCAAATGAAACCAGCTCTGGGATAACTTTCAACCCCTTGAAATCTAATTCCTCGCAGAGGGCCTTCTCCCTGATAATTTTTGGGCTCCCTCTCCCCTCCCCAAAAGTTATCCGGCTGTAGAGGGGAGGGTTTTTGTCGATTTTACCCCTTGTTATCCCCTTTACGAAGCCGCTCGGTGCCATCTCTGTTGCGCAAACCCATCATCGAAGACAAGGGTTTTGGTGGCGATTTCACTTGAACACTCAGGTATGGTTGAAAATCGACCAAGATCTCTGTGTGTGTGTACTGCGTTCGTAATTTCGAACTAGGGTTTGCAATTTTTTTCCGATTTTTGAAGTGTTGTGTGCACTTTACATATTCAATCTAGGGTTTTTTTTGGGCTGCAACTAGTTGAACTTTGGGAGAGTTGTTCTCCAGTCCAGTATAGCAATTTGCTAAGGTCACGGGTCCACTCCATAGATCCCTAACATATACAGTCCACACGCGCATCCAAAAGACACAAAATACCCCTGCCTATATAAATTAAATCTTGAGCCATGAACATCATTCTTCTCTCTCGCTCTTTCTCCATCGTCACTCTCGCCTCCTCTCTCGATCGTGAAATCTGCGAACCTCTGGCGAACACCACCACCTTAAACTCCGGCAGAAACGATCAAATCATGACCTAACCACGTCATCGTCGTCGTCATTTCTGGTTAAAATCAAGTGGTCTGACCATTTTCTGCAACTCCGGCGACGGACGATCTCTGTTCGAGTGCAAAACTGTTCAGATCTCTGTGTGTGTTTGAGAGAGAAATCATGGCGTCATCATTATTTCTACCTACTCTCCGGCGATCAACGGCTCCATCAATTTTCGGGTTTCTGTAAGAGATTCCTTCAGATCTCGTCGAAAAAGCTCCGGCCGACATCGAGGTTGCTAAAGTGAACCGTAGCTCCGGCGATTCAGAAGATCCTATGTCAAAATTCGGGACTGCCATTGTTAGAGAGAGAGAGAGAAGAAAGGAAGATGTGGTCATCGCAAAAGATGGGGACGGAAAGAGAAATAGAGAGAATAAAGAAATGAGAGAAGAAACTGGTGGGGTCAAGAAGCACATGGGTAATTTTACTAGCTACCCTTGCATTTAGAAAAAGGAGTGTGAGTACAGCTGTACTCATCACAAATGGCAATGTGCCTTGCAAATGATGTAAAAAATCTGGTGCAAAGTGGGACCATGGTCCTTTCCCTTGGACATTACACGCAAATGATGTTTGGGAGCAAAAGTAGAGGCCACAGCCTTTCGGTGGGGCCAATTTTTTTGCCAAAATCAACTTTGCAGTAGCCTTTTAGTCCAATTTTTCAAAATCAACTTGCATCTGCGAGTCTAGATAACCACCTCTTTTGAGTCCAGATAATCACCTCTATTTTGAAAAAAGTGGTTTTTTTGTTTTATTCAACTTTTAGTAAAATTTCTAGTAAAATTTTTATGTTAAAAGCAAAGGGTTTGTGCTACAACCTTGTAGTGCTTGGGTGGTTGAGGACTTGATCCCAAGTAAGTTTTTTTAACAAAAATATGCCCAGATAACCACATCGTATGAGTAAAGATAACCACCTCTTGCGAATCAAGATAACCACATCTTGTGTGTCCAGATAACCACCTCTTGCGATTTCAGCTATGGTTATCTGCGCCGACGACTTTTCCGGCGAAGTCCAATTTTCCGGCGACTTTTCCGGCACCGGCGAAATTTTCCGGCTCCGGTAACTTTCCGGCGAACTTTCCGGCAGACTTCCGGCGCCGACGCCTTCCGGCGAAGGTATATTATATATTAAATTTAATGTAAGGGTACATTTGTCTAGTAAAAAAATAGAATGGACCTAAGAGAATAAAAAAAGTGGTTTGGTGGATTAGAGTTGTTATGAAAACATTAGATGGACTAGAGGTGTTATAAAAAGCTATAATGGACCCTATAACAATTCTTTATTGAACTTTTTGTATTGAATACTGTACTCGTGATTTCAATCTACGGTTTGTAGTTTTTTTTTCTCGGTATTTTGTGGTGTTTGTGTACTTAGAAAAGTGAGAAGGTGTGGTTTTTATGCTATAATCTCTCTTTCATATTTAGCTAGCTAGCACAACATTTTTTAAATGGAATTGTTAAACCTCAGGCTCACTGAGGAATTAATGCAAGATGCTGAAATTACTTCATGTTGGAATTGGATAATTTGGATTTCTAATTACTGATCATTCATAATACATGAAGGGAGTGGAAATTATAGGCTAAAAAGGATGTTTATGTGTGTTGAAAACTCATGTCTCAAAGTAATGGTGCCAATCTTTGGACAAGGTCTTTCCTGCTGCTGCAACTTTCACTTGTGTCTGGTTCTTTGGTTTTTGGTCTTAGTGTTTGTCTCATTCTCTTGTGTTGGACGTCTACTGGTAGTGCATCCCATGGTTATATCGTGTCCTGTTATGTTGAGTCTTGTGGTCTTGGTCACAAGTTTGGCTTCAAGTTTGTGGTTTAATGCAATATGAGTTTGTATTGGATGCTGCTGAATTTCTTATCTGGAGAGCAGTAGTTTTATGCAAGGAGAGAGTTTTTGTTTCAACCTTCACTCCATCTACATTATCACCTACTATGTCCAAGTTTCACTTCATCTCTCTGCTGGTGCCAAATGAGAGAGGCAAAAGTCTTTCAAGCTTTCAATAATTTTCTGATCTGGGAACGACAACTTCATCTCAGTCCAATTTGGACTTTTGCCGTATCCTGAGTTGGCTCAATTCTCATGCTCATGTCCAAGTTATGGCTTCATTCTGAGAAATTTTAGCCATCAATGATCAGCCTTTCTCCTATGGAGTGCAGCTACCTCTTTGGGATGATTCTATGATTACCAAGTTCTGCAAGATCGACTTCCGAGCCTCTTTGGGTACTGAGTGTCCAATGATCAGCTGTCGCTTTGCTGGTATTGGTGAGGCTAGTTGATTGGCCAACTAATTGTTATGTTGTATCTGAACTATTTTAGCTAGTTCATGTTATGCTCCCTTTATTATGTTGTATCTGAACTATTTTAGTTAATGAAATTCCTTTTTCGCCGTGCAAAAAAAAAAAAAAAAAGAAGCGCTATCAGATTATGCATGTTTATTTCATATTGGTGATCCTGCTGCTGCTATTCTATGCTACTGCTCTTGTACTCAGAGAACAAATGGAGTTTCTTTTGTGTATTTAGAGAACAAAATGGAGTTGATTTTTTCCCCATGTTGAATGTGGGTCTGCTCCAACAACTAAGTCCTCCTTTTATGCTTTGATAAGTGTTGTATGTAACATGAACTTGCTTCACACTTGCTTTGCCATTTCTTCCTTCATTCATTTGTTACATGTACCCTTTTTTTCATTTTCTGTGCTAGTGCTGCTGCTTTTTTTGAGGCTACATTAGGATTTTGATAATGCCATTGTACCCCCTTTTTTTGTTGGATAGGCCAATAAGTAAAAACCAAGTCATATTTTATTCCTCTGCATCCATACCAAGTACTATTATTTAATCCTCTTTTATAAATATCACATCAATGTGGGTCAACTCTTCAAAGAGAATACCCCTCTATAACTTATCCCTCTACAATTAATCATCCATTGGGGCCCGAAGATCTTCAAAGATTAACATTTTTGACAACGATGATGAGACAGAGGTAGGCCCACAACCCGTCTACATGAAAGAAAAGTTGAATATTTGAACTTGAGAGAAGCAAATGTTTATCCGAGACCTCAGGACCTATTGGTCCAATATTCAACAGCCCAATATTCAACGAGATTGGGCTTGCTTGGCTGGCTTTGGAGTCCATATCTGGTGTTGTCATCTAAAAGGGCTCAGGGATTTCAGGCCCACATCTCATATTCATTTCATTTGGAAATCATGTAAAGTATACAATAATATTAGTCTGCCCGAACTTAAGGGTATCCAGATCAAAAAAAAAAAAAAAAAAAGAAGATAGACTTAAGGGTACGTTCAAAAAAAAAGAAAAAAGAAAAAAAGAAATTCTAAAGGATCGAACTAAACGTAGAAATGGAGTCAAAAATTGAGAATAAAGAAAACAACAATACGTGTGGTTCGGCTTGAAAAGAGTTACTTTTTTCTACTTATTGAAAAAAAAAGGTCACTTTTTCCCTTTTTATTATTATTATTATTTTTTTATCTTACTTGTCTATCTAGTTTCACACCACTACTACTACTACTACTACTACTAATAATAATAATGGAACGAATGAAAAAATGAACGCCGGTGTCATGAAGCTTGGGATATTTTGTTATAGTGTATATTGGCCAAGAAAGTCGCAATTTGGTATCAGGATATTAGTGCCAAATCAAGTAGAAATCAAGTCGATTGGATATCGGTATCACATTATCATAACTCGTTTGTTACGAAGTTTATTCTTAACACCAGGATCCGGAATTTTGGATTCCGTCCAAACTTTTGGCCCAGGAAATCAAAAATTAGGTACCATAATATCTTAGCAAACTCTTTAATAAGTTACTAAATTAATGTTCCAGCGACAAAACATAGTAATATTAAACTTAGCTAGCTAGGAATGCAACACTTAATGATTTCAAACCTAAGACGACACATATTTATTTTGGACATTTATAAATATTCTACCCACTTTTATGTGTAAAACTTCACTATTATAAAATCTAACACCAAAATCTTGAATGTTGGGATTGATTCCAAGATATTGCTCCAAATAAAAAGAAATTAGGTACCGCGATATCTTGCATGGCAATTAAGTAGGATTTAGCCGATCGGACATCAAAATCATATTAATTCATTTGATTTTTCTAGACAATAATTATCCGATCACGTCGATACCTTGGACTTAAATTTTTGCACGGACAATACAATCTCGAGCCGTTCAAATAAACGACCTGAACTACTGATGCATGGAGCCCAAGATGAATCACTTCTATTTTTACTGACAATGGACGTGTTGTGACCCAAGTCACATCAGACAACTATTTAGAATGCCAAGAATGACAAAATTGCAACGGGGATGGAGCTGTTCGGGGACAGGATGGGTGCTGGGCCGATCACGGCAGTCCGTGGTTGGCCATAGACGGCTCAGATCTGTTCGGCAGTTGACAAGATGTGATCTGAGCCGTCTATGACCGACCATGGACGGCCGTGATTGGTCCAGCACCCATGCTGTTCCCGAAGTAACAACACCCACCCTGAGTCCGTCAAAATCAACGCAAGATCTCGAATTTCGGAATTCAATACAAAATGTGGTCCAGGAAATCGAAAATTAGGTACCATGATATCTTGGCAATCAATTTACTAAATGGAACTAAAGCGACAACACACAATGTTAATAAATAGAAGGGGGAAAACCTAGCTAGGTACGTATATGGGTTGGTGAGCCAAAAACCCTAGCTATCAACAACCCTAAACGTACCAAACAAGATTTATTTGCCGATTTTCAGAAGATCACGTACATTTTGTAGGTAACCTTTTGATTTTCAAGCCTAAAAAAGAATCTCAAGTTATTTATTTAGCATGGATTAGTTGAATATAGAGGAAAAAGACAAATGAATTATAGGTTCCCTATAAATTAAACAAATCTTTAGAAGGCTATCTCTAAAAGATCTTCATTAAATTAAACAAATCTTTATGGCTGTGGAAAGATTGAGCCCCCGTAAACGTTGCTGTCACCACTTTTCACTTTGAAACCGTATTGGCATGCAAAAAGATAATACAAGTAAAATCTAACATGAGTATCATATGAAACGCAATAACGCACAGCCGATTCTAGAGAAATGGGATAAAGTATAGAGACAGCCAGGAACCATGAGAATGAGCTATTAGCCTATATTAAGGATCAAGGATCATGCCCCATTGCCCGAGTAATTATTTAGTGGTGATCACCGCTGCGTGATGCTACAACATCTTTTTCATCACAAATTCACGTATAGTCAATACACTTATTCCGGGAGCGCTTAAATTTGTGGTGGAAAAAAGCATTTTTCCTATTACCCATCATGGGGGTCCCTCATTCTCGTTCATGATGTAGAGATGGAACCTAACATCGTCCTGTAACTGTAACAAATGCTTCTAAATGGGCCAAGATATGCTGATAGATTTTACTCTCCTTGTGGTCCAGGCTTTTTGTTGGAGATCACGACATTACACATTCAAATTCATACCCATGACATTTCATTTACTAGTGTTCATTAGCTCTTTAGAATTTGTAGAATAGATGTATGTTATTAACACAACAATACGCACATTAATATACACAATATTCTCATATGTTCTCGTTTCATTGAATGCTGAATGAGATGCTAGTTGATTTACAAAAATCAATAAGAAAATGTCACATCATTGTGTCGTGCATATAAATTATGTTGCAAAATTTTGAGTTAGAGACTTTTCCTACATGCGATACAATGCTATTTTTTGAGAAATTTTATACAAAATCTTCTACTAGAATTACAAGTTAGTGATATTTTCGTAATTTAAAGTTGGTTGGTTCGTAGTTTGGAATTCAACTTCACTATGGTCTTCCCCCAGGAGAAGAGACAACCTGCCCTTTGGCACCAATCACAGATCCAACTTCAATGATTTCATATATTGTTCTTTCACATAGATGCCGATATATAGATCAAAACTAAAATTTATAATTTGATAATCCTTTGATGACCGAATTTCTTGTTTTAAAATGATAAACCCATAAAGAAAAAATAAGTTTAATTCATCTATTTTAAAGATTTCTACCATATTGTGTGTCTATGCCAAAGTAGTGTAAAGGAGAAACATGAATATTTGGGTAAGTTGTTCTCTATGTATACACTGTTGTCGATTTCATAAGCAACAAGACTTTACTTTTATGTCACAACATTGAACAATTTGTACCCTTTTGCTTAGCTCATAGTATGTCACTTCCATGCAACTTGCACAAGATGACTTAATCCTAGTTGCTGGACCATCCTCAGAATTAGTTAGGGGATTGGCTTCACTAGGGTACTGTTTGATACTTTTTGTAAATTGACGGATGTGCCATTTGGAAAGAGATGATCGTGAAATTATGACATGACACCAAATTGACTTCTGAAATAGACCATCGACTCCTTGGCCTTCTTTCATTTTTCTAATTTTCTGTTCTCTCATCAATAATTAATAGCACTGTATTTCAGGGTTGAGATTGGTTTGTTTTTTCTCATTTGCCTTGTAGTGGGTTTGATGTGTTGTAGAGGGAGGCCTCAAGCGGTGTGGTACTATGATAGCCCAGTATTAGGCACCATGTACTCCCATTAATGCATTTGAGTCGGGATTGCTGAACTTTTCTACAAGGATCAAATCTCATTAACTACAACTAATAATATTGAAGAGAGGCCTCAATGGGATGTCTGAGTGTGTACGTTTGGACATGTATAAGTTTAGAGTAAGGGATTGAGCTACCAACGTGGCAATTTATGTCAACTATTTACATGACGGTAGAGCATATTTAACCTTACGGATGAAATCCGAGCCGTTGATTACGCGATCAGCAACTCAGACTTTGGTTTGGGTGTTTGACTTTGGAAGTTGGGTACATGTGGATTGAGAGATTTGGGAGATTTGGGTTTTATTCTTGGATTGTCTTGTTCTTCTGGCTTGACTACGAATTTCTTGTTATTTGTATTTGCATATTACCATTTTCAATTTGAAGAGAGGCCGAATCTTTGCTGGAAACGGAGAAGATAATTAAACTTACGTTGGTCATTCAAAAAGAATTTGAATGGGTGTGACTCTATATAATAGCATTGCATATTGTTTGTGAAGATGTGACCCTTACATTTGAACTAAGAGATGTGAATATTGAGATTACACCAATTAGTGTATCTTTTTAAAGTGTCACCATCTTTTGTATGTGAAGGTGTGTGACCTTTGGATTAAAAAAAAGTTGTGATCATTGAATTCATGTCAAGGGATGTGTTCGTTCGGTTCAATCTAAGGGATGGACGTGACTTTTGATGAATTAAGCCAAATATTCTTTGACCATTGAATACTTTCAAACAAGATCTAAGAGAATATTTCAAATATTTGTGCATGTAAAGGAAAAAATAGACTGTCCTTACGCTTTTGTTTAAATTGCTGGATAAATGTGTACTGATTTTTTCCTTTAAGATTGCTCTCGTGAAATGTGTAATTTTTTTTTTTTTGAACCGGAAGACATTCTCATTAAAGATCAAGAATCTCATAAAAATCAGAGATACAAAGTGAAGAAAGGGGGAGTGGGGGGTTGGAGACCCAACTAACTGGAATGGTTCCTCTTAAGGAAGTTGGAGGCCACCCAGTGAGCTACTCGATTACAGTTTCTAGGAGTCCAGTTAAAGGACCACAAATGAGAGAAAGATAAGGCACTGATGTCCTTGTAAACAGTGGCCCAACTCCATGGTGGGACATTTTCAGTAATTGCCATCTTGCTATCACTTTCAATAATAGCTTGAGAAGTGTTGTTGGCCTGAAGGAGGGTGGCAGCTAGTCGAATGGCCAGAGCTTCACCTTGGAGAACTGAGGAGATATGAGTGAAATGCGTAAATTTGCTGCGATTAATTTTGATCGAAGTCCTGATTGCATTAGTTGCTTATGCATGAATATTAGTACACTTGAAGTGTGGGAAATAGATACAGTAAAACTTGAATGGTATTCAATTTGACATATCACGACTAACATTTGTGGCCATATGAATAGTCATTATTTTGTGTACTGAATCTGAATATTCGGATTGTGATTAATTTGAGTTTGCAAATGGTTTATGAAACCAAAGACAGAAATTAAAAATGTGAAAATGCTAGTTCCTCGTAACTTCAGTATTTAATTGTTACTTGAACAACTATATATAGTAATATAGGCCCATGCATACAATTTCAGAAGTAATTATTACGAAATTAGCTTTACTTGGTATGGTTTGGTATCCCAATATCTGAAAGGGAACATAGAATGCATGTTGCAGTTAGCATAAAATCGGAAAAAAAAATTCAATTAAATAGTTGCTTGATATTGGGTGAGTTACTCAATGTGGGGTTGTTTCATGTAGATGTGTCCTGAAACACAAGAGATGAATTGTGGAAATTATTTTGCTAAATTCTGAATTGATTTTAGAATTGTGGGGGAAACAATATGTATAATCTCCACAGAGTTAAACTATTTATTGCACTATTGGAGACGTCCAATTATATTTGAAGAAAGCATTTGTGATATGAGTACCCAATCTAAAGTTTTAGAATCTAATGGTGGATTTAATTTTGCAATTGGAGTGCTAACAAAGATTTGGAAATCCTAAAAAAAATGTGTATAATAAAGTCTATAGCAGAGCCCAACTCGTTATAGTAGACAACTAGAAAAGAAATTGAGTTGATATTTCTTAGAGGATGTTTCAATGTGGTCCAATTCAGTGCCAAAAGTTATGATATGATGGACATCAGTAGTTGAAATGGCATTGAGAATCATTTAGAACGGTAAGTCTAATCATGTTTGTTGTAGACAAGTTATGTACCGTAAAAAAATTGTTCTCACTTAAGAATGAAATGTCAAAGGGAAAAATATTACGGATCCGCGTTAACCAAGGATTTTTGACTAGGGAAGAAATGATCATCGAAGGGAATGAGATTAAAGCCTACTATTTAAAAGTCTCTATAACGACAATCCAACCTAACTCACTGGAGATCCTAAGATCTAGGTTCAACGGGACAACCGAGTTGTATGAGACTTAGGAGTATCACTAAGGAGATATCTCTCCATCTCATTTCTATGGTGAAACAGTAATGCCATCAGCAGTTTAGGTTAAATTTTAACTTTTAATGATTCTTATACCTAGGTAAATCCAAGTAGGGTATAGCATGATACTTTTAATAAGAGATCATCTATATAATGTGAATCCAAGTAGGATAGAGCATGATACTCTTAATAAGAGATCAACTATGTGAATGTGAAATGGGCTGGTTCTATGAAAATTTTAAGGCTGAATTCTTGAAAAACAGTCTTTGAAACCAGTAGTGTTCCAGGGCCAAAATGGGCACAGCCGTAAGAACCAACTGTATTCTGGAAGATACTATGTGAATTCTAATGTCTTGGTTTACACAAAACGTTGAGCAGTTCAATGCATCACGTCCACTGATTAGCAAGTAAATTCGATAGTCTTTCACAAGGAAAAGTTCAAAACCAAAAGCTACCTCATATGCATGAAATTTCCACTCGTACTCTCTCTGTTGTTTGCATGTTTTTGCATTGGTTATCGAGTCAATTTCATTCACGTGGGGGATTGTTGGAATAATATTTTGGATATAATATTTTATTTAAAGTGAATGAAAATTAATTTGATTTGGAGTTGTATCTTTTCATTGACACTTGTTCAGTGTGGACGAACGCGTCCTTTCGTGAACAGATGCGTCTCTTTTCCCTGGTGATTATTCGTAGAGTCATCAGTTAGCCTATATATATATGGCATCCTTCATTTATTTTAAAAAGTGGATTTCGATATGATTTTGTAGAGTCTAGAGTTGTTTCATATAGTAGCTGTCAGATTAGAGTGAATTATTTGCATAGAGTAGCTGTCAGATTCATGTATGGATAACAAATAGTGAACCAATTAAATGACCATGCCCCATTGCCCATATGGGCATGGCTGTGGAGTTTTCCTCATTTCCCCATCTTGATGTAGAGATTGATCATAACATCTCCTGGCCTGTTAATGTTGAAAGATTTTATTCCTGTGGCCTACCCTTTTGGTTACAGAACAACAGTGCACATTCCAAGTAGTACCTTGGTGGGGATGGGGCCTGATGTGTGCCCAAGGCACAGCAGAGTGGTTGTGCCCACAAAACGGGCGCTGTTCTGAGTAAAAAAGAAATAATCTGAACTATTTACCACGTAGATCTTGACGTGTGAAACACACACCTATAAAAAAAATTAAGTTTATTGGATATCTGTAACTCAGTTAACTGACCCATTTTTGGACAGTTATATATGTCCGAAAAATTACACCTAGCTCGGAGAAATGTGGTTTGCTCACTTTGCCACCGGTTTCTAATTGCCACATGTTTATTCTACACATCATCCTCTACATTTTTGGACAGTGGACGGTGCCCGTTTTATGGGCACAACAAGCCACCCCTTCCCCCAATTAGCCCCCTCGTGACTTGTCAATTACTAGGGTTCATTAGCTCTTAAGAATTCTCAATTTTTCAAGCTAAGTCACAAAAATTGAGAAATACAAACAACAAATTTGAATGATTCACCATAGTCATGAGATTATCATACAACGATGCCTGTGGTAAAATATTATCTTCCTGTACCAAAATCTTTGTACTACAATGCTAGGACAATGACATGTCTAAAAATTTTTCAAGGTCCTAATTTGTTATGATCGATTCATCGATCCTATAGTACTTGAAGATACCGATGGTAATTTGTGTGGGTGCCAGTATATTAATTGGGGTAGGAACATTAAAATTTGGGTACATAATTCTGTATACATTGTTCTATGATTTCACAACAATGAAAAGTTTGCACGGTTCGAAACGCCTTAGCTACTATATATCAACTCATTTGGGGCAAATTCATACAGAGCCTTTACTCTGGTTTTCGATGGAGCCTCCCCTAGTAGATGTTGGGATTAGTCTTCTAAAATTAGTAGAGGTGCACGCAAGTTGGTCTGAACAACTAGTTATAAAACAAAATGAAACAATTTGCACCCTTTGCTAACCTTATGGTTTAACTTCTACGCAAGTTGCACAAAGGGACTTTGTCCTAGTTGATGGATCATTGTCCATCAAAATTTGGGACTTTGTCCTATGTCTGATCCTTTTTTAAAAATTGACAGACGAGTCATATGGAAAGTGATGATCATTAAAATGAGACCACACCCCAAATTGACTTCTGAAAAATAGACCTTAGAATTCTTGGCCTTCTCTCATTTTTCGAAGTTTCAATTCTCAATAATTTTCTAACTATGTTCGCACCCTCAATAATGGCACAGTACGATGGCTGGGTCGGTGCATGGTTGTCTGTTAATTTGGATTGAGGGTGCCAACATAGTTAAAATATTATCCTCTCTAATTTGGCTTCACTTTCTCCCTTTTAATCTCTGTGTTACCATCATATAGAGAGAAAACATAAATTCACTTTGATCACTTCACATTTCTAAAAAAAATTCCAAAAAGATTCTTTTCCTATCTCTCATCTCTCCAATCATTATTCTCATTTCTCTCTCTATCTCTCTCCAATTATTACATCTCTCTCTAATTATTATTTTTTTCAAAAACTCATCCAAACACTATCTCAAAAATATTTCTCAAAATTTTTTTCTCAAAACTCTCAACCAAACACAGCAAATGCTTTTTGCTGATAAAAAGAAAGCGTGGGTGCTTTGTGCCTTTTTATTTATTTATTTTTGTAAGTAGTAAGCTTCAATTTTTACTTGGTCTCTTTAATTCTGTATTTGAATCAAGGATAAAAAAATATATAATTGCACGAAAACTTTACTTCATCATCGTTCCACTTTTTTCTTCACAAATCGCTTAAAAGTCACAAATTCATAATACTCCTTCCGTTTCAAAATAACGGTCACTTTTGAGGAGTCGTGTCACTCAAACAATTGCGTATATTTCACAATTTATAACATCTTTTATAATTTCAAAAATTTTGTTTAATAAAACTAATTGAGATCTATCTAATAAGAAGATATAAACAAATTTTGGGAGATTCTAAATAAGGAAAGGTGACCAGCAATTTGAAACGGAGGGAGTAGAAAAATAAAACCTAAGCTTTTCTCTAGGGGACTTCCTGCATCCATCTTAGATGTTCTATGGCATATTAGAAAAATAAAGAAATTATAACGCTGTAACAAAAATTTATGTACAAAATTTCATTATAAGTGATTTTCCTTTCAAGATAACCCATCATTACAATAATTTCAAAAATGTCACTGTTATCTTATACATGGTCACTTTCCTTTGAACAAATCATAAAATGGTTAATAAATGGGCTGGATGCAAAATAATTGCAGTGAGAGAAATATTCCTAGGGCCTGTTCACATGATATAAGCTAATTTTATCGACGAGTCCAATTGGGTCACTTGTTTCCAAGTTTAATTAAAGGCCAAATGGCAAACAAACAAACAAACAGGGATTTAAATGCAACTTTCCATGAGTAACATCAGGGTGCCAACTTGATTGGGAAGCCAATTGTTTTATTGTAAAGCCACCATGCATGTCTTAAGTCTGCTTATTTGTTAATAAACTCTAGTTTGATGACCAATGAATTCCTTTTTACCATGGAAATAATTTGTCATGAGTAATACTTATCAATATCTTCTCCACATAGTGCATGAATTATTGACAAGATTAGACATAGATTTTATGGGTACAATGCAGATTACTTTTGAAAATGACAAATTCATTTCCTCATGTTTCGGTTAAAACTTCACCGGATCTTATTTTGGATGTTTAAGGACGAGTTTCCCATTTCCTAAAACTCTTAAACACTGACTTAAACGCGGATTTCGAGACGGATTATTCTCCTCACATACATCAACTACTTTTAAGAGTTTTAGCATTTTCAGCTAAAAATGGGAAACTCACTCTAAACATATAAATTACCAGACGAGTTACACTTTTGTTAGATTACCACGCTCACAAAATTTGAGATATAGTAATAATAGAACCTAATATAAAGATATGATAGTATATTAAGGCCTTTCCACTAAAGAGATTTTTGGACCTTTTTTTTACTTTTCACACTTTTCAAGACAGGTTTATCTCCTATTATTGGTCCGACAAGTTAAATGCTGCACGTTTGGACTCCTAATATCGAATTGCATGACCCCTTGAAATTATGAGAAGATCCTACTTTGAACACCAGGTGAAACTAAAATCCAAAATTTCCCCAAAATGAACAAGGAAATGGAATTGAGAAGGAAATCCTAAATTTCTATAGGAAGGTACTGACATTCGCATCCATTTATTCAGTGATTATCTTCTCAACTTATACTGGCTAATCCTACTTTTTGTGTATAATGATCATGTGGTCCATGAATTTAAAAGTTTATGCAAAATTTCCCCAAAATGATCAAAGAAAAGGAAGAGGGAAGGGAATCCTAAATTTCTATATTTGCTCAAAGGTACGTGGGAAATGTTTTTAATTTCTTATTTGTATGGAATTGCGTATCAAGTGGGGATCTCACTTTATGTTTAATGATCATGTGGTCCATGAATTTAAACTTTTCCATGGATTATTAATGTCAAGTTTTGCAATCTTTACACAATAATTTTGGGTGAGTTAGGTTGCCTTTCATCATTTGCACTATTATTCATTTATCAAGCATTCTATTTTGTATGTGCAAATTATTTGGTCCTTCCAATGATTGCACTCCCACAACTGAGTTGAGTAAATTATTTGGTCTTAAAATTAAGACAATAGTAGCACATGAGTTAGGTATACATCTATACAGTTTTTTTTTTCTTTTTTGAACGACAATATTATTTAACATATAGAGAAACTCAACAAAGGGAAGGCCTTGTATATTTGCTTACCTCTTCTATATTTCAAGCTGATTTAGAAAAAAAAAAGAAAAAAAAAAAAAGAAGAGTCGGGAGAAGGAGAGAGAGAAATCTAACCAAAGGTTAAATGAAGAAAAAAAGTAACAAAAGAAAAAAGTCATAAATAGCAGTCATCCGATAGTCTCGGCCTCACCGCAGTCATCGATTAGGTAGAGAACCACAAGACATATATACATGATCAACTTTGGGTAAATACTACTCCACACATCACAATAAATATGCCTATTTCCTTGTCAAGCACTACCTAAAAAGGGTTTTGAAAGAACAGAAAAAGGATAAAGGAAGAAGCTATTGCATTTTTTGAAGAGGCCGAACACATCTTTATAGAATTGCATGTGCATGCATGCATGGTAGATACGTTAATGCAAAGGTAAAAAAGAAAGTGAGGATTAAAATATTACTTAACCATAACAACGTACGTAAACACAGATCTGTAAAGCAATGCAACCAAGCAAAACTTCAGTCTTTTCCTTCTCATTTTCCAAGTACCTTCATCAAATGTTTTTCTTTTTGAATTTCTTTTTCCAAAGCTATCCATTTTTTATTGGTGGATAGAAGAATCAAATCTATGGAATAATTGGTGTCAGAGTAAAATAATTATAAAAAAAAAAAAAAAAACAGTGACTGATTCTCCCTCTTGAACCAACACAAAAAGCAGATCTAAATTCTATCTGATCCCTCCATGTCTGTTAAAGTATCGGCTATGTAGGTCCACACCTTTTAAGAGAAGAAGGGGTACAGTCGGACAGAGAGATTTGTTATTTTGTTATATAAAAGATGAGTGCATGAAAGGGCCGGGATTGATTTTTGCACACAAAAATTATTATCTGCACTTTAAAAATATTATCCGAAAATCAACTACATGTAGAGATTGATTTCTGCACTCCATTTTTGGAGTGCAAATAATAATTTGTAGAGCTCTGAAATTACCACCCTTTATCATATCTCATAAGTGTTGGTGTGATTTGTATTGGGCATTCCCCAAGATTGGTCTTTGGAAACAAAGGGAGTACTATTTGCAATATAGTTCATAACATGAATCTAATATTGTATTTATAACATTTATAGGCTATGATTTTTTTTTTTCTTTCTTGATGGTACTAATATTTTGGTTAGCTTAATGGTCAAGGCATGGAAGGTTTGCTCCATTATAAAGTTTTAGGTTCAAAACCTACAAGGTGCATCAACTCTTATGGAGTGATTAGTCTATATAGATCTTTGGCTTGGATTTAAATGATCCCTACCGGTAGACGTTGGGATTTATAATGAGATTTTTTTTTAAACCAAAATGCAAAACTACCTCTAAGACTTATTACCAAATTATGTCTTCATTGTACTATGATTTAGAAACTGCATTATGTAAGAATGCATTTTTCAATTCAGCTTCCAAACAGTCAGACTCCGTTTATACAAAATTCATAATTCAATAATGAAGCTCCCGAATAGGCTCTAAATAAAATCGTTCAAGAGTACCTGTGTGTTGTATCATAAATGGCGATAATAGCACAAGAAGAGTACTTCCGAAGGTTAAAATATACTCCTACTAGAAATTAAAAAAAAAAAAAAAAAATTGTAATAAATCTTCTGCAATCATTGATTTCAGATTTGCTCTTATCCACAACGTCATATTACTCCTCAATAATACATGACTCATATATATATTGTCCACTTGTAAGAAAAAACTGACAGAAAAACTGGTAATATGAATATCTCATTCAAAATCTCATATATATATATATATATAAGACGGAAATCAATTTTTTAATTCCAAGCGATCATTTTTCCGACACTACTCCCCAAAAAAGACAGCATGCTGTCCTCTGGACTCCCAATAAGAAAACATAGTACATTACACACACACACACAGGACTCCCATTATGTCAGATAACGTACACGAAATGTATGTTTAATTGTCAAAGCTTATGATTTAGAGGTTAATTTGTTCCCTTGTATGTCTCAGGTTCTCCTACGTGATATCAATTCTTATGGGCTGGTATAGACGTGGTTTCGCTATGGTTTTAAATGGTCTCCAATTGCAGATGACGAGATTGGTTCCTCAAAAGTTGATTATTAGTTTAAGTCTGAGTAATTTGACCCGATCACCAAGAGATATCGGGAACAAATCTACACTATGTACTCTGTGTTATTGTCCCCACTCGCATACTATCAGCTCCTATAAGTTAATTTCGTTCCGTTAATGAACGTTAGGAGTAATTACCAAATTAATCAATTAATAGATCTGTATACCGAGTTATAAATAAAATTTAATATATGCTATTATTGCATGATTAGGAAACCATAGTTAGGCTGCAATATTTAATTAACTGAGTCTAAGATTCCCACATGAGTATTAATTAATTATCACCCTTCTCAATAACCTTTCTTTTTATAACATCTTTAAAGGGAAAAAGGATGGCTTTTTTTTTATTTTTTTATTTTATCAAAGTAACCAAAAAATATATATCTGGCTGAGTACTTCCGCCGTCAGAAAAGCAAAAATGTTTGTTTAGATTTTGGGGCAACTTTCGCGTAATGAGATAGTGAATCTTATGTTGTTTCCGACATATTATTTATAAAGGTAAAAGAAATAGAATATAATCAGCACAAAATCTTATCTTACATAATAAACTGTTGAATGGTACGTTACGATACTGTCGCCTAAAACACCAGATTTCGAAAATGACTTTGGACAAAAACGTGTCGCACACCGTGAAAAAAAAAAAAAAAAAAAACGTGTCGCACAGAGATTTATTAATATAGTTTTTGTCAAAGGCGTGGTCTTCAAGTTAAAAAAAAAAAAAAAGGTTGATTACTTCTCATTGGAAGCGATATGATGGTCAAATAATTTACTACTTACCTTTGACAAGTAGGAGTAGATATTATGGATACAAAATTGTAAAGAGAAGTTTCATAGCAATTTGAAATATAAGTAAAGCAATATTAGCGTGAAAGGTTTTAAATATTAGACGTTGCGTAACGTAACAGTTGTCGTCACACAGAAGCGACACAGGAATCAAAGTCGAATGGAGACTGAATTATGAAAGAAATCTTTTTCTTGATCAGCTATTATGAAAAAAATCTTGGTTCGATGACTTTTTTAATACTAAATCCAGTCATTCGAGTTTTTGTGGAACGGTTTTGACAAACTAAAAAATTAATCTCAAGTACTATTGTTATCATATCGTTCGACGGATGGAATTAATATCATTATTGAACGCTATCATTCATCTTAATTTAGTGTTCTTGAAATAATTTTTTTTCTTGTTTTTTAATTATTTTTGAATTTTTATAATTTTTTTGTAAGAATATCTATCTAAAATATGCAAAATACACACCGAAATAGGTCCGCCGCTATTGTCACGTAACGATTTTACAGCTTTCCGATATCGTTACGCTTACGGCCTTCCAATACCATTACACTCCAATATATCGACGACTAAAAAAATCGCAAAAAGAGCCATACAAATTCGTAAAGGGGGTTAAACTAATATTAAACGTAGACAAGTTTAATGGAGTACTTGTTTTGACGAGCTAGGCGTAAAATAATTGAAGTTCATAAACATAATAAGCAAATTAAACAAATAAGTTAAGATTAGCATATACTCTTTCAATTCTATTTCTAGGTAACCTAATAAAAAGAAAAATTGGATACATAAACAGACATAAAATATATTGTATGGGGAACTTAGTATTGAAAGATACAGTAGATAAGATTGTCAAGCGTATACGAGAGCCAGGAGAGAGATATCTCCGTGTTGTGCTCACTTTACCAGTTTTACCATATGAACGTACAGTACTGCTTCCTAGTCAAATTACTTAGGCAATTGAGGGATGTAACGCTAAGTCACACGATGTGCGTACACGTCTGTAAAGGAAAGCACGGAATCGTTTTTCAAACCACTACAAACTGTCAGAGCTAGCGGGGATTAAACATGCAAATGTAGAACGAGGATTGAAAGTGGAAACGGAGATTCTATTGAAAAATTATGTAATTAAGATCTACTGTTGGCATTTTTTTTCAATTGTATTTAATGATGAGTTTCTGCTTTATTAGCACATTTGGGGGCTATTCTGTCATAATTAGAAAAATAATTAGTGATGGGGACAAATTCTGTTTCCTTTTTTTTTTTTTTTCTTGTTTTTATTACCCAAGTAGACTTTGCATCATGTATGCGTTTGGCTTAGAAATTTTACTGCTTATTATAAACAAAAGGAAAATGGTATATCGATGCCTCTGTTTGTATGTTTGTCACATTATGAAATTGTCTAGAAAAAGGTCATGGATTTTGATGACTCAAGATTAATGTTATTAAATATGATGTAAAATATTATGAATTTAAGGTGATTCAAGATACTGCACTCCATGCATTCGGTATGCACCCAAAAAACGGAACTAATAACGGGGCAAGGTGGCACATGCCACTTCCACCCCCGGGTAAAAAAAAGTTTTATTTTTTTGCAATGTAAAAACGGTGTTATTTTTCGGAACACGCGTATGTTATGTTTGGGTATTAAGCATGTTGATAGGTAATTAATCAATGAAAATGAGTAATTTTTTGATATTATGTATGCTAGCTGAAGAATGACTAACATATAAAATGTCAAAATGACTATATTTTCGGGTATTATAAAAAAGTAGTAACCTTTAGGACACTTTGTTTCTATTCATACTAATTATTCCATCCACCTTGTAAAGATAGACCACTAAAAAAAAAAAAAAACCTTCCAATTTTTAGATAAAAAAAATAAAGCACTTCTGTGCATAAATATTTCTTGATGCCAAATTAAAAAACTAACTGAGATTTTTATCAAAAAAACTGCACGTTGCTCTATGATAGATTATATCTTTGTGGACAAAGGGAGGGAGAACGTTGATTTTTTTTGGATGCCACATCCGAATTGAAATCCTGGCTATGTCACAGTGTACTACTGTAGCATTTCCAAAAAATTAAAGAAGACTTTACTGACTTAGATTGTGAAATCGTATAAAACACTCCGTTAACTCATTAAAAAGTAAAGTAAAGAGAGTAAGCTCCGACAAGATAATTATTTATCTTTGAGAGAAGAAAACATTGATTAAACGGATTAAGGACGCTAGAGTCACCCAAAATTCAAAAAGCAGAAAGGCAAGGTGCCAACCAAATTACAAGAAAAAAGGAAAAAAACACTCCAACGTAAAACCCAAACACCACGAAACCTTACTGTCCTTTCAGTTTACAGTTGTTCATACTTCATAGAATCATACAGACACTGACTACTAATTTAGGGCTACTCTGGTGTATTGATTGGAGTGTCTGAAACATAAAATTTGTGAAGAAAATTTAGGAAACTTACCAACCACAATGAAAAAGACAATAGGTGCATGTGTTTCACAGAACTCGCTTATTCCTAAAATTGATTGATTGCGCTTTACGTGACAGATCATTCTTTCACACTACATCAACTTAAAAAATCACCATCAGTCAGTTCCACTGAATTATTGCCAATAAATCAATTTGTGGAACACTATCTAAATGATTTAAAATTTCAACCTCACTTCATCATACATATATAATGATGCATGCATGCCGCCGGTGCCTTCTTCTGCTTGTGATTCATATTTCATGACAAGTCTCCTTCCTGGAAAATATGAAGCTTTCTCCTTCTGGGAGACGTATGAAGCTTAATTTCTTTGACCTCATGGCTACCAAACAAAGCACATATTCGTCATGGAAAATAACATTGAAAAATGTACATCCAGCACATGGACTCAGGGGCCTGTTGTGGATTCTACACTCTGGGGCACGGTACGCTGTTGTGCCTTCATTTCGGGTAACATCTCGAGCTCAAAAACATGATCTCAACTGTTCAAATTGTAGAATTCGATGCGTACAATATTTCCATACAAAAAACAAGTCAATAGACATCGGTAGCTTGCATATCGAATCATATAAACTAGCTGTTTATGTCTGAAATTGTATTTTTTGTTTATTTACTAAAGAAAAACGTGATTAGTTCACTAAGTTGCTATTGCTTGATTGACTTGGTTTTTTTGGTTTAGTTTTTGCGGGCCTATTGTATGCGTCAAGTTTTAAAAGTGAATGAATCGAATCATGTTTTCAAACTCGGGACGCGATCCGAACTGAAGAAGCCTTGGGGCACAAAAGGGCCCTGAGTCCCCAGCACATACAGTTGAATATCTGATACAGATCTAACTTTTCTATAAGTAAACATCCCATTAAATTCATCTCTCTACCTTGAATTGTACATTTCTTAGAAAAGAACATATGCCTTCAAAGTCTTTCCGGCAAGCCAAAAATTAAGAATGCTTGGCCCCTACTTGACTTTAGTCTATGTTAATAGTGGCGGCTCAAAAGTTTTGGAGGCCCGAAACAAAATTTATAAATGGGGCTTATGTATATTTTGCATACAAAAGTTCATTGATGAATCGTTTTCTGGCGTGCTCGGTCTGTACACCTGCAAAGGAGAACTTGACACCGGTGTGGTGCCTTCCAACACCTCTCTGATGGCTAAGTAAGTACTCCCTCCGTCCCTTTTTAAGTGATCCATACGGGAATACGTGCAATTTCAAACCCCTAAAAAACATATTTCTCTATATAACTTTTTAATTTGTTTTATACCAAATTAACGTGCTCATTGAGTACTTTAATTTGGTGCAAAAAAATTTTAAAAACGATATGCAAAAGTACATTTTTAAACGTCGGCAAAAATACACGTTTCCCAAGTGGATCACTTAAAAAGGGACAGAGGGAGTATATTTGTGGAGAATAGTAAAGTACTCCCTCCGTTCCATTCCATTGGTCCCCTACGAAATTACGTGCAATTTTCAAACTAAAAAATAATGTACTTATGAACATAATTTGTTCATCAATATGGATCTTGTTTAATAGATCTCATTGTGAACTTTTAAACAGTGCGGAAAAAATCCAAAAATTATTTTATAGATGCGTTATTTTTTAGTTTGAAAATTGCACGTAGTTTCGTAGGGGACCAATATTATGGAACAGAGGGAGTATGACCCAAGCAATGAAGTGCAGGAGTTCAATTGCCGATCCTCGTTGTGTGAGGATTGTTTATGCAGGCGATTTGGGAGGTAGAGTCCCTTTAAGACTATAGTGTAGGATCGTCGGGTGTTGATATGGATGACACTTATAGAGTCCAATGATCGGACCTCCTACCTTGTTGGAGGGGGAGACCTGATCATGGTTGGACCGTTTGTGGTTGCGTGGGAGAGTCCCAGTGCCTAGATACATTGCTTTGGATATGGATTTGGAGATTCATAGTTATCTAGATTGTTTAGAGACGACACGCCGAGCATACCAGTCGAGGTCGAGAAGACTACTTAGCCGAGCTGAACAACCCTGGTCGGTTAGCACTTATCATTGATCAACACATAGTCTTCATAAAAAATAATTACAAAGATTTAGCGATTGATCATCACAAAATTTAAAATCTAACATATAGTTTTTCAAAAAACAAACAACCATACAACACTTTAAATCTATCATTTGAACATTAATCTTCTTGGACTTTTCACTGCAAAAGTACTAAAGTTTAGAAGTGGGCATATTCTCATTTGTAGCAGGCTTAAACAAAAGAGGGATTTAGCGGCCAGTCCAAAAAATTGACCCAATGCACCACGAGGTACAGCCCATCCCCAAAAAACACACGTACGGATGTCGGCAGAATTTTTACCCAAGTTAACCCCAAATTTCGCGCGAACTCCATAGCTCTTTTTCTCCTTCACGAACCCCACTGTTTCTCCATCCTTGCTCCAAATCCACTGACAACCTCAACTTTCTCTCCTCCAAACTCCGTCCCTCGTCTTCACCGCTGGGGTGGGCAGAGCAACATGAATGGCGACCTCCACTGAGATCTTCCCCAACTCAAATGTATTTCTCCTTCGCGAACTCCACTGATTCAAGGACCAAAATGAACTGCAACAAAGTGCTACCTTCAAATCGATCTTCCCCAACTCGGATGTATTTTATGAGGTGAAATTACTGCGAATTTTTAACTAGGGTCAAATCTCATAAACTCTCGTAAGAACAAGGGAGATGTGGACCATGGAATTATTAAAAATGGAAGTTTTAAAATAGTGAGGACCATTTTTTGGGATTTGGAATACACCCCGTAATGATCTCAATTGTAAGCCTTCTATAATCTTTATTTCAGATTAGAACCGTACAATCTGTCGGGAATATTGAGTAGATCACTCATGTAAAAAATCAAATTAATTGAATAGCGGTAGTCATATGGTCGGATATAATTTATATGGGTAGCCAATATCATTTTGAGAATACATTGTAAGACAAATTTGTCTCAATTGTGCGTCTTTCAATCTCCGATAATCATAATTTTTTGTATTCATAATGTGCTCAACATTCTTGAAAAAATAAACAGTTCCGATCCTAAAAGAAAATTTCAGAGAACCCACAAATAAAGTCACTATGAGAATGTGGTAACTTGAGTCACTAGGGAACCCGAAGTCCCATTTGTTGTATACTCCGTAGTTGGTTTACTAATACAATTATTCTACTCTTGATAGACAAATTAGGCTTATTTGTTGATCTCTTCAACGCTGTATTAAGGACGGTGGTTAAGAAATAAACAACACAATCTAATCTAATCCTAGATTCCCAATTCGTATTCCGTGGTATACATTATTGCATTCGACTCATATATTATCCTACGGTTGAATGTGTCTGAGTTAGCTTATGCATATCTTAACTAATTTTCTTGCCGGTATGGTGAAAAACTGACATAAAATGTTAAAAGTAGAAGATTCACGAGTAATTTTCTTTCTTATGACCAGACCATCAAGAGTCGAATCATAATTAATTGTGTGAAGAGCTAATCCGTGGATACGTTTATTTAACAGTAACATATATATATAACAATGTCATTATGAATCCATGATTAGTTGTATGATCGCTTCGACGCCTGGTTGATGATAAAACAGTAAAATACGTTTAGAGAGAGAGAGAGAGAGAGAGAGAAGAGAGGGAGAGAATCTTTATTGGTTGGAAGAAGGCTAGGCTTTTGGCGCAGTCTCACGTGAACTTACGCTACCTCGTGTGCCCCACATAGATCCTCCGTATCCTCAAGTGGGTCCCCATCTCCCCACTTCTCACTCACTGTTCCTCTCCACACGTGTCTTTCATGGCCTCTCGCACGTGACTCACCACCTCCACTTCGTGAAAGTCTTTAATGAAACAGTGACATCACGTGGCGCGCCGACGTGGGGTCACAATTTTACTCACACGTAACCGTGTGTGCACCGCGTGCCCACTCATAGGTAACCGTGTGTGCACTGCATGGGGCTTGAGGCCGAGTTGCCCACTCATAGGTGTGTGCATCACGTGTTTAGCCACACGGTGACACCACATGGCGTGCCGACGTAGTGACACGGTTCCACTCATAGGTAACCGTGTTTGCACCGCGTGCCCTCTCATAGGTAACCGTGTGGGGCCCGAGGCCGAGCTTGTCCACTCATAGGTAACCGTGCGTGCACCATGTGTTTGGCCACACGGTGACATCGCATGGTGTGCAGACGTAGTGACACGGTTCCACTTATAAATAACCGTGTGTGCACTGTGTGCCTACTCATAGGTAACAGTGTGTGCACCGCGTGGGGCCTGAGGCCGAGCTGCCCACTCATAGGTAACCGTGTGCCGACCTCATGAGTGGAACCGTGACAGCAGATCAGCGCGCCACGTGGTGTCGCCTTTACACCATATTCCCCCTCCTTCACTTTGTCCTATAAATTCAGGACCTGTATCTCATATCCTAGACACGAAAACACAGAATACAGAGAGAGAGAGTCTCAACAACTTTATTTAGAGAGAGAAAATCAAGATTTCAGAGAGAGAGAGAGAGAGAGAGAGAGATACAAGAAACCCATATTTCAGTCCATATTTGATTTCCTCGTTACCCAACACTTATCTGAGAACGTGATGAAAAGCTGAGATAGAGAGAGATAGAATCTGTGCATGTTGCGTAGTAAATCTTTAAAGCGCAATCCGGCTTACGTTATCTCCACGACTCCCCACGCTGCTGCCACCAGATTTTGTTCCCTTCCCCTCCGCCGGTGTGTGCACTTTCCCTTATCCTTCACCTCCATCTCCTTCCTCTATAAAATCCCCCCACACAAAAACCACACCGAATCTAAAAAGATTACGAAAATCATGGCTAGTAAGTTTCTTTTAACGTTTGCTATATGCCGATTAATCGTGGCCGTCGGGTTGACCTTGAACCCGACGGACCTGCCACGACTCGGGATCGACGGTCGTTTGACCGTCGATCCTTCTCACATCAAGGAGGTTTCTGGAGATTTCGGAGGGATGCACCGAGCAGAGCCGTTGGCGGTTCTCCACCCGGCTACCGCCGTGGACGTCGCTCGGCTTGTTCGAGCTGCTTACGAGTCGGCTGACGGGTTCGCGGTCTCGGCTAGAGGTCACGGGCATTCAATTAACGGGCAGTCTCAAACATCCAATGGGGTGGTGATTGACATGAGCGGCGGCGGCGGCGGCGGCGGTTCTAGGGGCTTGCGGCTTAAGCCGGCTGGGCCGAGGGTTTTTGAGAAGGAGAGGTACGTGGACGTGTGGGGCGGGGAGTTATGGATAGATGTGTTGAGGCACACGCTAGAGTATGGACTCGCACCCAAGTCGTGGACTGATTACTTGTACCTTTCGGTGGGTGGTACCTTGTCAAATGCTGGAATTAGTGGCCAAGCTTTTAATCATGGCCCTCAGATTGGCAATGTGCATGAGGTTGATGTTGTCACAGGTTTGTTCATCACCTTCCTATTACCTAAATTTTAATTTTTTTGGGGTTTTTTTATAACTCGTTATCCGGGCTAGTTTGCGGGTACCTCGACTAATTTCGGAGTCTTGAACGTAGTGACCGGATGGCTGCCCCAAAGTTTGGGGTCTTTGAGTTCTGTGGGATTCGAACATGCAGAACTTACCAATATCATGAAAACAATGTTTGTTTATTTTTCTGATAAGGTTTGTTTGACTAAACAGGGAAGGGTGACCTCATGACATGTTCAGAGGAACAAAACGAAGAACTCTTCCATGCTGTTCTTGGTGGGCTGGGGCAATTTGGGATAATTACTAGAGCTAGAATTGCCCTTGAGCCTGCTCCCAAAATGGTAAATCTTCTTAATTACTCCAATCTGAAACTGTTCAGAATCATCGATCCCAATTTGTTTCTCTAAGTTGATCGAAGAATTTATCTTATAAAGAGTAATATAATCATTGAGTTTTACAAAATCTTTAATAACGCGTAGCTGGGGTTAAACCAGGTCAAATACTTTATTTTATGAAATGGACGGTTTTTAGCTTTTGAAGATGACCTCCAAGACCCAATTTATATTAAACTTGTCACCTCAATTCAAGATAAAGGGGTAAAAAGAAGAATTTCATAAGTATTTCTTCATTGACTATTCCAAAATGGACAAATAATTTAAGGCATTAAAAAAAATGAAAAAGTGATTAGATAATACACAGTATTATTTGAAAGTCCAAAGTATTAAATGAGTTTCTGAATAATAATACAGTACAAAAATACTCCAATTTGATTTGGAATTGGCTGTAGGGTGGACCTGTGGAGGAGAAAATTTTGGGTGCGTGTAGGGCAGGGTACACGTGGTACCCCATTTGCACCCAAAATTTTCTCCCTGTGGAGACGTGTTAATGCTACAAATACGTTTTTTGTTTTTTGGTCATACTATATATATCAACGGGAGTCCGGGAAAATTAATGTCTTAACAACCAAAGAATTTTCATAGACTCGAATCCAAACCTCCCAGCAATACGATGCTAAGAGTCAAGTCTTTTTGTCTCTTCGCGTACAAGTTAATGACACATGAAAAAAAAAAAAAAAAGCAAGAAAGGAGCATGACAAAAAGAGTGGGGATCAACTGGGGTCCATTTGAGCTTTTTAACGCCATTTTTCCTATTCAAACTGCTGTTCCAAAGCTGGCAATGTTGTTGACATCTACTCCCTCCGTCCGGATTTGTTGGTCCGTTTTGGGGATTCCAACTTTTTTTCCATTACTTTTTGTCCACTACTTTTTGTGTAACTTTTCCATATTTTAGCCTTTAACTTTTGAAAATGGACAAACATTTTCGGACTTGAAAAAGTATGTTTGTGGACCAACAAATCCGGACAGAGGGAGTACTACATTTTTCCCCCTCCTTAACATGTCTCTATCTCGATCTCTTTTCCCTTTTCTGTTTCTCATAAAAAAAAAAAAATTAATTTTTTTAAATTATTCTACAGGTAAGATGGATCCGAGTGTTATATTCGAATTTCTCGGAATTTACCCACGACCAAGAATTCCTCATCTCCCTCCACGGCAAACCGGCCTCCGAAAAATTCGACTATGTGGAGGGTTTTGTTATAGTGGATGAAGGACTGATAAACAACTGGAGGTCATCGTTTTTCTCTCCTAGTAACCCGGTCAAGATCTCCTCTCTTGGTGGTGCTAATGGTGGTGTCTTGTATTGCTTGGAAATCGTCAAGAACTACGACGAATCGAGCGCCGGTACTCTCGATGAGGTATTCATACTCGCAAATACTTTCTATAACCTAAAAACGATGATACAAAAAGATTTTCCCTCGTTCTTTTTTTTAGTGAACTAACTTCATGGGACGGGACATGAGGGAGGGTTACATGCATATCAGGTAGTAAGTATATTTAGACCTTTGGATAGGCAAAATCACATGTGAAATGGGGAACAGTCACATTTGAATATCGTACATGACCAAACCACATGTATAATGTGCTCATCAGGTGATGAATATTGTGACCAGTGGAACATAATAACTCAAACCATAAACATTGTTCAAATTAGGTGGGATTTTTTCTAGAAAAATCTTTTTAGGCGGCTAACTAATGACACTTAATTTCCTGTCAATCAAACTGTCGCCCATGGTGTGTGCCTTATAATTGCAAGCTGTGATTCCAATATTATTTCTGTTTGTCCGTTTGTTGCAGCTTGTTGGACCATGTTATTTATTTTGTAGTACTCCATGCTAGTATTTTATTACTTCCATTTCGTTCGGTGGAGTTCATACATTTAGTCTTGATTTCCAAATAAACGTGTGGTAAATAAGGGTGTCCGCCATTGAAGGGCAACGTGATGGTGCTCTAATACCACCAAAGAAATTGAGAAAACATGTGAAGAGTTAGTCTTAAGATTTTTTTTTTTATAACCGGATGTCGGGGCCAGCTTTTTCCCACCTTGACTAATTCCGGGGCCTTGGAGGTAACAACCGGGCATAATTCCTAGTGGCCCCAAGAGTTCTGTTGGCAAGGGGAATCGAACCTGATACTTTAGGTGGCCGGAGCAAATCACTAAGTCTCAAGGCTACTTTTTACTTTGCCAACCCGTTGGTGTTGTAGTTAGTCTTAAGATAACTGTTGGGTAATTGAAAGTTTCACCAGTTTTGTGGAGCAAAGCATGATTTTATATTCATAAATTAGGAGTTTAATCTTTTGCTTTTACAGACCATAAGAATTGAAGTCATTTTCTTCTTTATTAAGTTGCTGTCAAACACATCAGAACTCTTACTTCTCAATAGTTTATAATTTCTTCTCGAGGGTTAGTCCACTAATTCCACTGCCATCTCTGTCAAATTATCTTCTAGTAGCTTGGAACAAATCAAGAAACTATTTTCCAGTGGACATGAAAAAACAATAAGGGTTTGTCCTCTTTGATGTTGCATGTATATATGTTCGAATGACATGGAGGCCAAACATTCTAAAACTTGGGGCTACTGGAGGGTTTTCCCGGCCGTTATCTTCAGGGCCCCGAAATTAATCAAGATGCGCAGAAATTGGTCCAGACGTCCAGTTGCAAAAATAAAAGAAGCTATTTTCGGAATTTTGTGATTAGTTAACGTATCATTACTAACTTTAGTACTTGTAGATAGATTAAATGATTGTGATTACTCTTTCACTATCATGTTATCTTATGATAATGCAAGTGATTAATATATATTATTGGAAGATACACAAGAAAACATAAGAGATCTTATGTGATCTATTATTCCATCTGATCCTCTTATTAAACACAAACTTTTAGCATTATTTTAATTTGACACTTACCTAAGCCATCTACCCCTACAATTATTTCTTGCTAATAATGTTGCTTGGGTTTGCTTACTTTGTTTCGAAGTAATGTTAGATTAAGGTCATATTCTTGACTAAAAAAACTGCTTCAGGTGCTGCTTTTTGTACTTTGGATAATTTTTTAGAAAGCACTTTTGTTTTAGAGAATTGATTTCTGCACTCTCCCTTTTGCGTTGTGGTTAATATATATATTGATGTGAATTTATTTTTTTAATGAAAGAGTTTTTCTAATTCTCAATTGAATTTTGCACAGGAAGTAGAGGCTCTGATGCAAAAATTGAAATTTATACCAGCGTCGGTGTTCAAAACCGACGTGCCTTATGTCAATTTCTTGGACCGGGTTCACACGGCCGAGTTGAAGCTCCGGTCCAAGGGCCTCTGGGATGTGCCACACCCTTGGCTGAACCTTTTTGTACCCAAATCCAGAATTGCCGAGTTCGATAAGGGGGTGTTCAAGGGTATTTTGGGCAAAAAGACTAGTGGGCCTATTCTCATCTACCCAATGAACAAAAACAAGTAAGCTTTTGAACGATGTTGCACACACTTTTTCGCAATTTATATGATGACATGGTTGACACAACATGATCACAACTTTGCATAAGTTATTAATTGGGATGTTCAAGGGTATTTTGGGGCTTTTCACTAGTTCTGATGCATTCTAACGTAAAATATTTTATTCATATACATCAACTAAAAAATCCAAATAAAAGAAACGACTTGACTTTTGTCTATATCTTAAATCTTAAGACAAATAAATTAAGAAAAACAGCACTTTTAGTGTGCCGAGGCAGCATGTGGCAATGTTTGAATACAACCAACAGCCCAGTACACAGTTTACCGTTTTTAACACGAGTTATAAAGATAATTGATTTATATAACGAGAATGACTTGTCTCGAAATTCATATTTAATACTTTTAGCATTTTTACCAAATATGAAAAAACTGCCCCAAAATAAACCTTGTGTTACGTAGTACGAGCTAAAGAAACATAGTCGTTAGTACAGGTAATGAGGTAAAGAGGGCCCTCTTGATTCCTCCCAACACCATCAAATCCCAACAACCATGACCACTCACTGAAATACTCCACAAACTCAGGCATGCGTCCAAATAACACCACCCGAAAATGATTTCTTCAATTGTTCTTTTGTCTTTACATGGATTACGAGCCCGATCAAGAAACTGTCTTTTTTTTGTTTCACGAGACAACTCATTCTCACAATACATGACCGTTTGTAAAAGGGGCTCATTCTAATAAATGTTCCACAAAATCAAGTAAACACTATTCTTAGATTTAAGTAAACATTGAGTTGTATGCTTATGAGGTTGTATCATGTATGTGCAGGTGGGATGAGAGGAGTTCAGCGGTAACGCCCGACGAGGAAGTGTTTTACTTGGTGGCACTGCTAAGGTCGGCGTTGGATACCGGCGATGAGACGCAAACGCTAGAGTACTTGAGCAATCAGAACCGTCAAATTTTGAGGTTCTGTAACGAGGCCGGGATCAACCTCAAACAGTACTTGCCCCACTACACCACCCAATCAGAGTGGATGGACCACTTTGGGCCGGACAAATGGGCCCTCTTCCAGCAAAGGAAATTGGAGTTTGACCCGAAGCGCATCTTGGCCACCGGCCAGCGCATTTTCAGTCCTTCTTTTGCTGCTTCCACCACGGCGGCTTCGTCGTGGTGATATAAAAAGAATTGTGAAATTAGGCTAGGAGTTACTATTAATTTGTAAATATGGAAAGAGGGAAAATAGATTATTTGCTTTGGTTATGAAATCATTGAAATGTGGTTAATTTGAAAATTTTAGAAAGATAGGGGGAGTTTTTGTATGGTGGACCCAATTTTAAAGTGTTTTGGGTCTGGTTGGACTCAATTGTTGATGCAGCCCGCGAATCCGACCGTCCGAGTTTTGCCTTTCAAATCATGCCCCCTCTCAACCCCAACAATTAGTATTTTCTTTCAGTTTTGTCTTGTCCTCTAGTTTTGTTTTCGGTGTTTTTAGTCTAATTATTCAATGCTCCCGGACGCTCAAACAACATACATTGTTTGTAGATGTCATTTTGATTTTAACTTCTCTAACATAATCATCGCTCGAGATCATGAATCTTGAATTTGTCTTAATAATGGT
This sequence comes from Vaccinium vitis-idaea, assembly GCA_963854785.1. Lineage (NCBI taxonomy): Eukaryota > Viridiplantae > Streptophyta > Magnoliopsida > Ericales > Ericaceae > Vaccinium > Vaccinium vitis-idaea. The sequence goes on along the minus strand of OY978226.1, from coordinate 33,820,053 downwards.
GCGACAACAGCATATGCTAATAGTAGAACATGAATCTTGAATTTGTCTTAATAATGGTGCGACAACAGGATATGCTAATAGTACAATCTAAATCTAGAAAAGGACGCATATGCTAATAGTGGCACATGAATCTTGAATTTGTCTTAATAATGGCGCGACAACAAGATATGCTAATAGTACAATCTAAATCGAGAATAGGACAACACCATATGGCATCTTATGGTGAGACATACATCAACAATGTATTATGGTGAAGTGTTGTGTCCCTAGCATTATTGCAAGAGGTTTAATTAACTTCTAAACTTCAGAGCTGTTTGTGAGCTTGTTAACGATTCTCTGCTTGGTACACATTCTGTGAACTAAAGAGAATAAGGGATGCATATATTATTGGAAAATGCTAGTCTAATTATTCAATGCTCCCGGACGCTCAAACAACATACATTGTTTGTAGATGTCATTTTGATTTTAACTTCTCTAACATAATCATCGCTCGAGATCATGAATCTTGAATTTGTCTTAATAATGGTGCGACAACAGCATATGCTAATAGTAGAGCATGAATCTTGAATTTGTCTTAATAATGGCGCGACAACAGGATATGCTAATAGTACAATCTAAATCTAGAAAAGGACGCATATGCTAATAGTGGCACATGAATCTTGAATTTGTCTTAATAATGGCGCGACAACAAGATATGCTAATAGTACAATCTAAATCGAGAATAGGACAACACCATATGGCATCTTATGGTGAGACATACATCAACAATGTATTATGGTGAAGTGTTGTGTCCCTAGCATTATTGCAAGAGGTTTAATTAACTTCTAAACTTCAGAGCTGTTTGTGAGCTTGTTAACGATTCTCTGCTTGGTACACATTCTGTGAACTAAAGGGAATAAGGGATGCATATATTATTGGAAAATGCTAATCTCAACCCATAGGGTGGAGGATAATATGTTGAAAGTGCATCAATATCAGATAAAAATGTATTAATATCTATAAAAATATATTGATATCCGTAAAATATTTATTGATATCCGAACTTGTTTGTATTATATGTCTATTAACCTTTAATTAATGGGTGAAAATTAACCAGACCTATAAACTTAACTAAACATAGTCTTGCTATAAAGAACCCATGCTATTACATTGCTAACTAGAGATAAACCAACCAACCACACTGGCTTGATTTTCCTAATTTTACCCTTCACTGAAATAGCATGTGTTAGTTTGGTTGAAATTGTTTTGGGGTTTTTAGTGCCTATTTAATCTTTGATTAGATTTTACCGGGTTACGTAATTGTCCTTAATAGACTTTTATGGTTTCCCGTTTGTGTCCTTTTGAGTTGTATTTTTTCCACTTGTCTGAGGGGTAGGGTTGCAAATCAACCAACATCGGCTTGGCTTGGCTCGTCTCATAATAGACCTAAGCTCGAGCTCGAATAAGCTCGTCTAGTTAACGAGCTCGGCAAAACTCAGCTCAGCTCTTTAAGTAAATTACCTTGGCTCGGCTCATTTTACATGCTTAGCCGGAGAATCTCAGGACCCAAAAGATGATACCGAAGTTTACCTAGACGAGGCCGATCTTTGGGACTCTATGATTGAACTAAAAATGTTAAAAGCAAAGGAAAAGAAGAAGAATCGGTAAAGTCCAGGAGAAATCAGAAGTTTGCAGAAGCTATATAACGTCATCCATGACGACAGCTACAGTAAATATTTTGTAAAAACGTCATCAGTGACGTCATCTACAGTAACTGCTACAGTAGTGCGTAGTGTCTATAAAAAGCTGTAACCTGCCCACTCGAAGGAAGATTTCTAGTACCTCTCTCTCTCTCCTAGTGTTTCATCCCTTTCTCCATCCCTCTCCCTCTCTCATCCCCTACTTGTAAAAACCTTCTTATTTTCCATCAATAAAGATCAGTGTCATCCAGTAAGTTACTCTGTCTTTATCAAGCGGAGATCGAGCACAATTTTTGACTCGTTTACTAAACAAGCTGAGCTTGAGCTCTACAAAGCTTGGCTCGGGCTTGTTTACACTCCTATTGAGGGGCATTTGGGTCACTTTGGGTTGCACCTTATACGTCTTTTTCCCAGCATTAGCTAGCTGTTAATGTGTTGCATCCCAAACAGAACAGCAGTGACATCAGAACATTACCTCTTTCACATCCCTTCTCTCTTACCATTAATCTCGCTCATGAAGCTTCTCTCACGAACATTTACCTCTTTCACGCTGTATGCTTATGAGGTTATCTTACAGTGTATTTTCCAAATAGCATTGGCCATCCATATAAATGGTATCCAACCATTTATCTAATTAATTTGATTTTTTACATGAATGATCTACTCAACATTCACAACAAATTGTATGGTTCCGATCCCAAATAAAGATTATAGATGGCCCACAATTGAGATTACTATGGGAATGTAGTGACTGTTGGGATTTATCAAAATAAAATAGGTTTTTTAGTTTGGGGTTTTATGAAAATATTCCTTGTGACCTGAGAAAGCTTCTAAAAGAGTTTTGGGTTGTTGGTTACTTGAAAGGGTGCGACCTTTGGTGAAAAGGTGCATCCTTTGTTGAAAGGGTGCGACTCTTGGTGAAAGGGTGCGTCCCTTGGTGAAAGGGTGCGTCGCTTAATGAAATGGTGTACCCCCCTGCGAAAACGTGCGTTTGAGTCTATAAATAGAACCCTAGGTACAATCATTTTGCATAGATTCATAATGCCATTACTCCACCAAAATACTTTCTAGTGGCTGTCTTGTTTTGTTACACCGCTACTCTACAGAAACGGTGTTAACAAATCCTTGGTTCATTTGATCACAAATTCGACTCGGTATTCTATCTGTCCTTCGTTTGTGTGGACGCAAACAGAAGATCATTGAATTGATCGGACTTCGTTGTATCATCAAACAGATTCGCTATCAACCTGGTGCACACCAAACGGTGGGGGCGAATACTGTTTTCGGAAAGCGACACAGTAACGTGCCTCAAAGCAAGTTTCTACAAGTTCCATCATCAAGGCGTTCAGATTTCTCGAAGACTGCCGGATTCGCACCAACAGTGACTTTAGGTCACTACGGGTATCTCAAATCTCGAATATAGTGGCTTGGGTCATTACTGGTACCCCAAATCCATCGTGAAGTGCCCATTATCCTGCTGTTAAGGCTGGTGTACCTCGGAATTCTCCGCAGAGAGCATGTAAACCCAATTTTCAGAGCTGACCCGTCCAGTCCGAGTAGTTGTTGGCACTTGTTTTTCACTTTGGTTGTTGGAGTCTGGAGTTCATCCAACTCCTTTTTCGGATTTTAGGTAGCACTTGATTGTCCCCTAGTATGTGTTGACCGGACTCAGGGTCCTGCTGTGTGCCTCATGCCTCATTCTGTGCCCTCGTTTCGGGCTGCATCCCGAACTTGAAAACATGATCCGAAGCATGTTTGCTTTGTAAAACTCGATGCGTACAATATCCTCTTGAAAAAAATCGAGTCAATCACACATAGGTAACTTAGTTGACTAATCATGTTTTTCTTTGGTAAATGAACAACAAATACAATTTTGAAAATGCACTAGTTTATTTGATTCGATTAGTGAGAAGCTAAAGATGTCCGATTGACTTTATTTTTCAAGAAGTTATCGTAAGCTTCGAGTTCTACCAAGTGAACAATTCGGATCATGTCAAGTTCAAGACGCAACCTAAAATGAAGGCAAAGCAGTCCTGGCCCACCACAATGAGACTTTTAATCGCATAGTAGAATTTCACGAATACATAAAACGATTTTCCAGATGATGAAAGGCTGGCTAACTTTGCCCAAATTCATGTCAAGAGGACAAAACATTCCATGGAACGATTAAATTCATGGACCACCTAAGTGCTGTAATGAACTGTATTTTGGGAAAAAGAAAGGTGAGCCCCCTATTTGAAAGAGGAATTTGGAATTCCGTGCACACAAGAAATGATTTCCTCTCTGAGAAAGCAACAACATGATGGAAAGGAAAGTTAAAAACATGATCAGTGTACCATAATTGGAGAGAAAAATCAAATTTTCAGCTGAGTTTGGCCGACACATTATCACGTTTTCCCCTTCTCCTTTTCTAATTTTGAGTGTTTGGGTGATAAAATCCAAAACCCATTCCCTCAAAACCGATTCTCAAATTTTCACATTCCTGGCAGAGAGCAAATAGAGCTCCGGAGCTTTTTTTTCGTTTCTACTTCTGATTCTAATTTTCGCCTCAAATTCTACTCTCCCACTCTACCCCTTGTTTTTTGGAGCCTCATTTTCAGCTTTTCATTTTTTACTTTTTGGCTTTTTGACTTTTTGGATTATGGTCAGAATGCATTTTGGATTTGGTATGAGTGTTTGAGAGAAATGTGTATAACACATTTTAAAACAAGAGTAGTGTTTGGGAGATATGTGCAGAATACATTCTGTGGGTCTTTTTGTTAATCAAAATAGAAAAAGTGAAAATGAGAAGTCAAAAAGCTCCTCTCAACTTATTTTTCACTTCTGCTCTAGATTGTGCATTTTGCAAAACTCACTCTCAGAGAATGAGTTCTGGGCATTTCTCCCAAATAGCCAAAATGGAAAAATGAGAATGGAAAAATTGGAAAAATTGACTCCCAAACAGGCTCGTAGTATTTAGTACATCAAGGATAGAGGGTGTTTGGGAGCCATTTTTTCACTTTTAATTTTCACATTTTTTAGTTTTGGATGTTTGGGGGACTTGGGCCAAAATGACTTCTCCTAAAATGAGTTTTCCATTTTAGACTTTAGAGAGGAGAAGTGAAAAAGAGGTGGTGAAGAGCTTTTCCACTTCTCATTTTCACTTTTCTCATTTTCATTTACAAAAATACCCACAAAATGTATTTTGGACATATCTCTCAAACACTACTCCTGTTACAATATGCATTCTGCACATTTCTCCCAAACACTTCTACCAAATTCAAAATACATTCTGACCATAACCTAAAAAGTCAAAAAGTTGAAAATGAAAAGCAGAAAATGAGTCTCCCAAACACCCCTGAGAATGTTATTTTTACCCTTACTGTGGAAATTTTGTAATTTCCTTCCCCCTCTTCGAATTATTTATTCATGTCAGGTAAAATTTGTTCAATTATAGAGTTCTGCTACAAAACAGTAGATTATAGTAATTGTAAGTATGCTAACCAAAAACAAAATATTACGAGCTTGACGTCCCACGTCAACTAAGTGTGGGTTTGACCTAGTGTATATAAGCTCTTGGACATCTTCTCCTTGTAGGCCGGTTTCCTGCGTTGAGTTATACCCATTGGTTTGGTGTCATTTGATATTAGAGCTAACCATCACGTTGCAATTCGACTCGAGGTTTTCCCTACGATTTGTGGGACTGGAGTTCAGTATATCATGGATAGGCCCACAATTTACTGGATCGGAGTTGGCATTTTCGGGGAATTTGGTCACTGGAATGCGTTCAAAATCAGAAGCATGTAGATACTAATGGGCCTTAAAGGAGAAAATTTTGGGTGCAAATAGGGTACGGTACATGTGGTACCCCATTTGCACCCAAAATTTTCTCGCCTTAACGACCCAATAAGACAAAACCGAACTGGATCCAGAAAAAGATGGACCAGCCTTAGCAAGTTGAACTTCCAGGCCCAGTCTAGCCCACCAAAAATACCACATGCACATACTCAAACGAGACCAAATAATCTTATAATGGAGGTTTTTTTGTTTTTTTAATCCGCAGGACCATACATTTTCTCATGGATGAATACTCGCATACGCCAACGAGATCCTAGCTCAGTGGCATGGCCCAATGCTTCCTTTAACGGTGGTCATAATTCAACCCCGTTATCAGCATGCCAGCATGTGGTGTTGTTAGATTATGTTAGTTGAGAGTTTTTGCTTGTACACAAAAAAAAAAAAAGAATACTCGCATAATGTGGGACGAGGAAATAAAGAAATTGAAAGTTTGAGTAAGCATGGCATTAGGTCCCTTTTTTAGACAATCCAATGCAATGCAGAGCTATTGTGGGGTCGGAGGTGCACCCAGTTTTTTTTTTTTTTTTTATCTCTAAGAATAATTTGCATAATTTTATTAGATAATTGGAAAAAAATTACTATAAAATCTCAACCGTTATTATTAAATAGTAAGAAGAATCTTCATTTTGAGTACATTAAAATATGGTGAATGATATCATGTGGTGACGATACTCAAGGGCGATTGCAATGTACAAGCAGAGGTGTCAAACGAACCCACTCAAAAAAAAAAAATTGAAAAAATTACTAAGTATAATTTTTTTTTTTTTGGGACCAACCACTACATGACACCACTTAAAAAAAACTCTTGACCCCATACATATACAAACCAAATGTTTTCTTCCACATGATTCCTGAACCAAAAAAGTAAAAACAGTGACCTATAAAGTTACTCCTACTTTAAAAGCTATGAGAAAGCTTTTTAACTCTTGCCCCAAGTCTTCCATCTGAAAGGCTTTTCTTCACCAAATAGGAACCTTACAGGATTGAAAGCGAGAGGGAGAGGAAGACGATTTTCTCAAATCGGTGCTTCCGAGTTTCTTAAATCGATTTATCAAGCAAATCCCACTCTATTCATTTACAAGATTAAGGATAGGAGGAGTAAAGAATGATATTGTAAGGTAATTTCTTCTTATTTTTAGTTTTCATTTGAGGGTTTAAGGTGCATAAATTATAGGTTTTATTAACTGATTTGCTTTCTTTAAGTATCTCAATAGTTTGGTTTTTTTTGTTTTACTTAACCAGTGTAGGTCAAGGAGCAAATGATGTTTTGGGGGTTTCATCATCTATAAGCAAATACTGAACATTGTGAACCAAATATTTGGTACCATTTTTCTATCCTTTCTTTTGTTTTCATTGACAAAACTCGTCAATGGTTGTTGTAAAAATTCATGTACTTGCTTTTTGTTTGAACGGTCGTAATTGAAAGTACTCTTTTGGTTAACATTTGGGAAATGTAGATTCATTTGCTTATGTAGTAGATTATACTAATTGCAGTCAGATAATTTTTTTGAATGACACCACTAATCAAATTTCTTAGAGTCGCCACTGACGATACTATCTATTGTTGAATGATACTATTATTATCAATACTTAACATTAGTTCTTCAAGTTATCAGAAGTGTTCTGTAAAATCTCAAATGACCGGATGTAATCTCGAAAAAATCATCATACCAAAATATATTTCTTTTTTCAGCTTCGTTTGACCTTTGACTTCAATTCTTGGCTCTGCCACTAATCCAATTGAAAGTTTCATGAACTTTTCCGTGATAAGAGTCATTTATGTAATTGTGATAGTTAGCAAGGCGAGGGTTATTACGAAAGCAATGTATGAAGTATGAACATACAACGACTAAAGTCATTGTTTCTGATTGAGAAATAGGAAAGCAAATTAGCATCGTTCATGAAAGTGATGTACAATTAATTAAATCCTCATTGTCCGCCATCCTGCTGCCTGTCTGTCAGTATGATTGTGACAGGAAATTAGGAAAAAAGAACCAGAAGAAGCCATGAACAAAATTAGGAGAAATTAGAAAGCAAAAAAAAAACCAGGAGGTTAAATATGGTGGAAGAAGAGAAGTAGAATAAAACCGAAAATAAACCAGTTTATTGGATTAATTTTTCCTTTATTCAAAAAAATTAATTTTGGCCATAATTTTATACTTTTTAGATTTCTCTCATCAAGACAAATCAATAATCCACGAAAACTTGACGCAAAACTAACGAACGTAATTTTTTTTGAATAAAAACTAAATGAATAAACTAAAAAACTGATTTTAAACTTGTTGGTATAAACAAACAAAAAAAACTGATTTAAATAGTCTGGATTGGTATGAATTAGTGAATGACAGAGTCAAGACTACGGGCATCCATAGTAGGCTAGCAAAAAATTGCTCTTAACTTGTATCCTAAGGTGTACACATAAGCATCATTGGGGTCCACTTTTCACTCCTCAAGATTGTTAAATTTGGAGAGGATGTGTGCACTCAATGGACTAGCAATATCATATTAAAAAATAATTAAAGACTTTGGCCCCACTTAGAGTTAGCTAGAAGGCTACCTAAATTTAACTATTGTGCTAGGAGCCAATTTTAGGAACCACCCTTAGGAGCTTGTATGGGAAGTCCATTGAAGGCAATACTTGAGGACATGACTAGGTAAATGTTAGGAGCCAAGCTTGTGAGCCATTTTGAGAACCCACTGTGGATGCCCTAATAAAATGGATAGTTAGCAGAGGTTGAAATGGTAAAGCATAATAAATGGATGGGAACTAATAATGTCAAAACCATTTTTGTTCATTCCAAAACCCATTCTGTTCATACCAAAACTCTTTTATTGCACGACTTAATTGCCCTCCACTACACCACTTGCTTTACAAGAATGCCCCTTGAAATCGCATAGGATATTTCATCATTCATTTTAAAAGTGGGGGGCAATTAAGTCATGCAATGAAAAAAATCTAGCATGAATAAAATAGATTTTGGCAGGAACAAAAATGATTTTGGCTTTATCAGTCCCTAAATGGATAGCTTTAACATTTGTCAATATATATGACCATTAATTTGTAAACATTAGACTGACATTTGAGATTAAAGAAACAAGAGATAAGGAAAGAAAACAAAAAAACAGAAAGGTAATGAGAATACGAATGTAATGAGAATACGATCAGTCTGAAAGATCGATCTCAATAATTATAGAAGAAGTAATTTTATAAATGTTGTGTTCAACATTTTGTTTATTTTATTCAAAGCTCTTTATCATTTGTCTTAATTTTATCGGGAAATTGTCCTAAGATCCAACCGAATAAGCCCAATAAGGCTTTAGCCCAGCCTAAGTTTCCTTAACTTGAGAACGACATGCGGATCAAAAAAGAAACTTGAGGAGGACATTAGTTTGTTCTTTTTGGAGTCTAAAGTCCTCACGAAGACAAAAATACCCCGTTCGGGCGTTCCCTGGCCCGCCCTCTCACTAATTCTCTCCCTGTTCGAGCGGAAATTGGGGAACATGTGATACTGATCACCTACCACTACCCTATTGGAAAATGGTTCTTCAATTCCATTGGTGTGAATGAGTATTATAGTGGGTTGTGGTCGAAAAAAGCTAAAGGGACCGACGGTGGGGTACCGACGGGCACACGGGGTACACTCTGGGGTCCACATGGATGATCTGAGTCGTTCAATAATTTTTAAAACAAATTGAATGGGCTTGTGAAAAATCAGCTTAATCTAGTATGTGTAGATGGTTGATCCAATCTTATATTTATTCATTCAGATTACAAGATCTAAAATTATTGAATGGCTCGAATCACCCGTGCGAGACTCGGAGTGGGCTTGCGTGCCCGTCGGAACCTATATAGTAGCGTTGGGTTATGGTTCCCTCTTTTTTTTTTAACAGGTTCCTTATTTTAATTGAATGCAATATTTTTTGTGATAAATGGTACTCCATTTGTCCCATTTTAAATGCTCCATCCAAAAAGTCGTGTCATTTTGATATTTTTTTTTAAAAAAAGTACAGAGTATTATCTCATGTTTTATCTTTTGAATTGTTTTTGTATATACAGTACTATTTTTAGAGAAAACCCAAATGTTGTCCAGACCCAAATCTTATCTTGGTGATCGTTACTTTTGGTGGTCTTTCTTTTTGACCGACTCCTATTCCTCTTCTATTGATCAGAAGCATCCAGCAACGTCACGCCGGAAGAGATGCTTGCGTCTGCTCAGCCTGATTAGTGGGAATCTAAGATTGCAATCCTCAACAACAACCTATTCTCAGTCATTCACTAGACTTGAATCTATCCTCAACAAGCTTTTTCATGGAGAATTCCATTCTCGTTATGATCGATCCATGTCCTACCGTAGTGCCCGGAGAACCAGGCTTAGTTCTCGGGCATACTCTTTCAGGGCGGGGCTTGTTGAGATACCGTTACCTCCACCTTGTTTGGTTGGGGTTTTGAGAACCCGGTTTTCAGAACCTTTTTTTAAATATTTTCCAAGTTGTCTCCAAAAATTTGGTGGGTCCCCTCATAAAAAATAAAACAAAACACATTTCAATTATGGGTCCCACTCTTTCCCCGGTTTCTATTCCTCTAGCAGATGTGCCCTAACAACTACAATTGGGTTTTGGTACTTCTTTTTTTTTACTTTTCTGACATTTCTCATTTTGCTAACATCACCGGGAGCCATGTTTGGGAAACTGATCAGGGTTTTCACAAAACCGGTCTCCAAACCACTTTTTAAGAACCCAAACAAACATGGCCCTCATGTTTTGTTTTTAGGTGAGAAAGCGTTATCTTTTGTTAAAATTTATGGATATGGAGACTGTTTTAGATGACATACCATTATCTCAGGCTTTATTTTTGTAGAAACTGAGACTGTTTCAGTTGAGATAGCTTTATCTCTTACTTTATTTTGTAGATAAATTATAATTGAGATACCGTTATCTCATCCTTTTCTCTTTTTTTAGAAACATTTCCGTTGAGATAGCGTTATCTCTTTATTTTTGTAGATATAGAGATTGTTTTACCATAGATACAATTATCTTGCTCTATTTTTTAATATATGGAGACTGTACAAGCTAAGATATCGTTATCTCTTGCATAGTTTTTGTAGATACATATTTTTTGGCTGAGATAACATTATCTCTTGCATTGTTTTTGTAGATACATATTTTTTGGCTGAGATAACATTATCTCTTGCATTGTTTTTGTAGATATAGACTGTTTTTAGTTGAGATATTATTATCTCTTCTAGTGTTTTTGTAAGTACACAATTTTTTGACAGAGATACCGTTATATCTTGCATTGTTTTATGATACAAACTGTTTTTAACTGAGATACCGTTATCTCGTGCTTTGTTTTTGTGGAAACAGATATTGTTTCAAATAAGATAGTGTTATCTCTAGCTTTATTTTTGTAGATACAAATACAATTTTATCTAAAATACCATTAGACTATTTCAGTTGAGATAGCAATATCTATTTTTTTTTGCTGAGATACCATTATCTCTTACACTGTTTTTGTATATACATACTATTTTTGGCTGAGATATCATTATCTCTTGCATTGTTTTTTTATACACATATTGTTTTGGCTGGGATACCGATATCTCTTGCATTGTTTTTGTAAATACAAATTGTTTTTAACTGAGATATATTTATCTCATGCTTTGTCTTTGCTTGCGACCTTAGATTGTGTCGTAGAGAGTGTCGCCCCAAGCGTAGGGCTAGGTATCGCATAGCATAATAACCGGTAAGACCGGGTCGAATCCACAGGGACCGAACGCACCCGGCGTGAGAGTTGTCTTGCGAATGATGGTTTTAGCCTTAAAGCGGCAAACTTGGCTTTGTGATTTGTTGGTGGATTCACTTAACTTCGTGAATGACACGGAATACGAAAAGACTAAATTAACAAAGGTAAAGCCTAGGGGTTCATAACGATCACAACCAAAGCTAACCAAATCCTCACGCTCAGTAACCGACTCGAGCCACCGTTAGGTGCACCCGAGCAAATGGTTTAGAAACTAAACCATCGCCTAGAAAAATGCGTTCCACAAAGAATAGGATTCTTGTGTCATTTAGACAAACATTTGAGTCGCCCTATCCCTAAGCATCGCACGTACCAAGTGGTCAAGCCCCGGGCGACGTGCGATCAAAGGGGTTTACAGACCCTAATTTTGATTCGTAAAAGTGAATCCCAATTCATTGCTCGACAAAAGTTGAAAGCCTTTTTTAAATTGCGCGAGGAACTGGATTAACCTTGGTCATGGGGAGTCAATCACCCCATGACCCTACCTAATTGACTACTCACTCATTAGGCAAAGACTAATTAATTTAATTAAGGAAGTTATAAACATGACCAATAACTTTGAAAAGTGATTTTTAACGATGATAACAAACTTGGCAACAACTTTAAACCTTAGAGAAATAACAAACAACCAATAAAAACTAGAGTTTAAGAAGGATTTAGCTAGGAAATGAAGAACAAGATTTAACCGATAAAAACACAAATAAACTAGATTTATATAGAGAGAATGATTGTAGCTACAACAATAAACCTTGACAAATTAACTAGAAATGAAAACTTACTTGAGAAATCTAGAGAGAGAAAGCTTCAAAATCCTCCAATGGAGGAGCTAAACTAAAACTAAAAATGAAAGAGTAAGTGTGGGAGAAGGAGAGAGGAGAGAGCCCAATATAGTCTTCCCTTTCTCTCTCTACATAATATCTAATAAAGCACACACATTAAACAAAAGTTTCCATAAAAGGAAAGTGCAAAAAGAGCTCAAAAAATGATGGCCGGAGGTATTTGGATCGATCCACACCACATCTGGATCGATCCAGATTCGTCTGTTCGGGCAGATTTTTGAGCCAAATTCGCGGGCACGCTCCGGCTTCGTCCGAACTCGGAATGAGGCGATTCTTGAACCGTTGGAAAGCTCTATGAGTCTACTTTCAAACCCAATTGACCTCATCTTCATAGCATTTGTATCTTGAGAGAAATGAGCATTTTTCTATCGGTTGGTCAGATTTTCTCAAGGCTCATCACTCTAGATTTCTTGTTCCTTTGTTCCGGGCCTTCCTTGAACCTTCCAAAGCTCCTTGAATCGACTTCTAAGCTTCGGCTATTGTCCTCCTTGGCATTGCGGGACCTTGGGTACTTTCGGATACAACCGGGGATTATTTGGAGCTTTGAACACGCCTTTTAGCTCCGATTTTTTGAAACTCATCAAAAACACAACTCGCGCAAAATCAATCGTATAAAGGCACAAATGCACGTGTGTGTGATTACAACGAGCGAGATAAGCCCATATATATACAGCATTGAGGGCTTATCAGTCTTGAAACAAATATTGTTTGAAGTGAGATAGTGTTATCTCTTATTTTATTTTTGTGGATACAAAAACAATTTTAGCTGAAATACTGTTATCTCATACTTTTTTTTTTTATCAAAACAAATGAAAAAGATTTTGCATGTGAAAAAGTTTCTCTCAACATAAAACCAAGGTTTTAAATAATGATTTTGTGACACGTAACGGTAATGATTTTTGGTGTAACAGTTACGGTAGTATAGAAAGTTACGTAACGTCGTGATTTTGCTAAAATCATTAAACCCCTATAAATTTCAATGGTATACATTAAATTTCATTTACTTATTTTAACACATTTTTAGCCATTATTAGACAACCAATAATACATTTTATTCATTTTACGGTTTATACAAATTAAAATCTAGATTAAATCTTAAAAATGCTAGTACATCAGATAATTACAAAAAAGAAAGAAGAAGAAATAGCTACTCCTGTCCACCCACCTTTGACCTCCTCAATTAGGAGTAATTTACACGCTAGCACAACCTCACTGCCAAAGTGTGAAAATCCTCTTTTTCCCCTTGGAACTTGTTTTTCTTTCTCATTTGTACTTTGACTTTTCAACTTCTTCAAAGGAGATAAAAAAGAAAGACTGAGAAAAGAAGAGCTCCTAGACTCATTCTCTGATTTGGATCGTCAATATCGAAGGCAAATCTTCAATTTTAAAAACACGGGCCAAACCCAAAACCACTTGACCTTCGACAATAAAATTGCAACGGAAATAACAAAGCTTCTGGGTCTCAGCTCCGACAACGAATTCCATCAAGCAAATTGCGCAGTCGGAGGACTTACCGGTGTATTGGACGGTGCAAGTGAGCTTCGGAATAGAAATAAGGATTTTCTTCTTCAGCCGGTCAGCCCATTGTTCGCTGGCTATGGAGGAGATGAACGACTGGTAGCTTAGCTCTTTCTCAGATCCGACAATGCCAGGAGCAGGGAGGATGACTACAAAATCAGAATCGAGTACGGTGAGGTTCGACGATGAGTTGACCGACTTGATTCCTTTATGGACGAGTTGCACTACCTTTTCGTGTTGAGGATAATTTTGGAATGTAGGGGCATCAAAAGATCTCCGGTGTTGAGAACAATTTTGATGGACTAATTGTACTTCAACCCTTATATAGTGTCCTGTTCGCCAAAGCTCCCTAATTTTATAACATGGATATATATATATATATATATATATATATATATATATATATATATTGTAGTAATACCATTATACAATTTCAAGGTCTCCTTTAAAGTTGTCACTATAATGATCTTAGGTCAGCCCTGATTATGTCATTATGCTTCAAGAACCACCCAATAGTTTTGGGCCCACCTAAATATAAGCCGGATTGCTATCGAAATTTGATCATCCAATTAAAATTTGGGATTTATAAATGGCTTAATTACATCTTGTCCTATAAATCATTATACTTTTTTCAAATTACTTCTAAACTAGAAAACCTTACACTTTGACTACTTTTTTTTGGGGTAAATTTTAACACTTGACTACCCCCCTTTTTTCAACTGCAAAAGGGTGGGAATTGGGAGCATTACCATAGGGGTTTTCGACCCATTGTGGAACGTCCAATTTGAGCCATAGTTACTATTCAAAAAGGCGAGTCCATCACCACAACACCACTTAGGTATTAAATGGACAAAGGGCCATCCACGCTAGTCTCGTAGTTGGCGGGACTTGAACCTGGGCGGATCATATACAGGAGGGAGGGAGCACTTAAGCCCATTCACCTTTTCTGCCTACGCTACCATCTTTGGTGGTAACATTTGACTACCCTAAACATTACTTTTTGGGCTTGTTTGTTTGAGGGATAAGGGAGGGAGGCGAAGAAGCAATGAGCTGTTTGTTAGGGGGATAAGTGTCACGCCCTGGACTCGTCCCTGAAGGTCACAAGCGTAACAAAGTGCCGGTAACACAGTCACCAAGGCCAAAACATAAACAAAAATCATCCAAAAGTGATGATTAAGAAGGGACATGATAACTAGCAGCAGAAACATAACTTGTATTATACATCCAAAAGGGGTCACAAGTGCCAACCCTAAATCTCAACGTAGATTATCCAACAAAGCTTGTGTTTAACATTACCGAGATATAAACCACACCAAATATTTACAAGTTCTATAATCCATAAGTACATGCTTATAAAGCCCAAAACACTAGTACAACCCAAAATGAAGACTAGAGCAGCGCCATGTCTACATAGGTCCTCTACCACCAAGCATGCCCACAAAAAGTACTATCAACATGCTTGCAACCTAGCGTTGTTGTAGTTAGCGTCGCCCCAAGCGTAGGGCTAGGTCGTCGAAAGCATAGTAACCCGGCAAGACCGGTGTGGACGCACCTCTGGAGGATATCTCGAATCGATTCGGAGTCGCCACCTGGGTTTTAGCAGATTGTCCCCGAGGAACCGAACTCGATTGACTCATGCCTCATTCAATGGATAAGGATTATTGGCCCGTCGTCACCATACTATCTTAGGTTCGAGAGCTCAGTTACGAGAGGGGAAGGGTTTTGCGGCACCCTCCTCGCCCGGTTCGAAGACCGGTCTCTACTTGACTTTTGTGGGATTGTAACGAATGTATGCAACTCAACTTTGAACAAATACGGGAAATGAGGGATGGGAAGCCAAATAATGATGATAAGCATAACAATGAGCTACGGTGTATGCTTGTGCTCCGTGAATCTACATGAATGACGATGATATGCAAGTATGAACAAACAAGAGCATCAAACAGCAAGTAACAATGTTAGAATATACAGAATGATAGCAAAGTAATCAGAAATGACACCACAAACCAACGCAAGACTAAACTAATCTGATCCACTGCCAAGGGTTAGAGCGCTCAACCTGTGGGTTTGAGCGCTCAAACTCCTGGCCACTCATACATGCTTATGGTGCTTCTGATGATTCTGATTGGATGAAAACATGTTTTAATCACCATCGTTTATTCAAAGACAACATTTGAATCACTAAACAAAATGGCATAATCATATAATCATGGGTTTAAAACTCATTCATGGACCAAAATGGGGCAAACAGTATAGAAGGGGTGGAGAATCGATGCTTTGAAACTTTGCAGAATACTCAAAATGCCAAGAATGAGTTGAAATGAGAGAAAGATTTGATTGGACCAAAAGGCAGTTTGAGCGCTCAAAGGGGTACATTGAGCGCTCAAACCATCTCCTGGATTTGAGTGTCTCTGCTCCATTCTGCCCTTATTTGGACCACAAACCAGTTCAACATGATATATGATGATGCATAATGTATAGAAATTTCACCCAGCATAGGTAAAATAAACTTGAGGTGTCTACATGAATGGAGAATGAACATTGGACCACACATAAGCATGATTAGAGTGAGAGAGAGAAGAGATCAGGTTGGCTTAGCCAAACATCAATGCACAGACACTTCGAAATAAGGTTGGCTTAGCCAAACATCAACACACACATCAACACACACACACACTTCGTGAATTGGTTGGCTTAGCCAAACATCAACACACACACACACTACATGAACTGAAAACAGAATACATAACTGAAATAAACAAGATTCAAATGCCAAAATCAAACAAGGTTTGAGTGCTCATAGTGTTATCATTGAGCGCTCAAGCCCCATTCAAGGGTTGTGAGTTTCTGTGATTTCTTTGATGTTGGTGTGAGCTTAAAACCTTCTGATCATTGTTTAAAGGAGTGAAACACACTGTCTTTTTCATAGAATGGGATCATCCATGGTTTGATGATGATGAAACGTCATTTTTATGGCCTTTAGGTTCATTGATCAATGATCAAAGACAAAATAAACTGACTTGAGAGTTGTTGAACCAACAAATAGCCATAATAATGATGTTACAAAGTTAAGAGATGATCAGAAACCACAAAGCAGGAAGAGGTGCTCAAACGGCTTGAGCGCTCATAGTGATGGCTTTGAGCGCTCAAGCTGTTTGAAGCTGGGGTTTTCAAAAATGGTTTTCTTGGATGTTTAAGACCTGGTGAGTCCATTAGAGGTATAGAGGACCTCCATGAACCCACTGGTCTCCCTCAGTAGTACCAACCCGTAATTTTTACATGGTTTTCTACCTTTTGATCTTGATTTGGGGCTTGAACTTGGGATTTTGGTGGATGATTAGATTGTGGCTATGTTTACAAGTGTAATGTGGGTTGTTTTGGACAGATTATGATGGGTGTAGGTTGGCTTGAGCTGATTTTGAGTAGATGATGGTGTATTCTAGTGTGAGGTTTTGATAATCAAGTGGGTTTTATGGATGGAAGAGGATGAAGCTTGAAGTAGTGGATCAAATGGGTTGATTTTTGCTGAAAATATGGTTTAAGAGAGGGTGAGCAATAGCTTGGAGCTGGTGAGAGTGTCTAACCTCTGCAAATGATGTAGAGGGGTGGTTTTTATAGAGAGAAATTGGGGAAAAAAAATGGGTTTTGTTGAAATGGGGGGGGGGGGGGGGGGGCTAATGGACAATATAGGCTCACCCTGGGGTCTATTAGTTGCACGCGAGCAACAAAAAAACGGTTGGGTGACAGCCATTCAGTTGGAATCTCATCATTAGATGCTCTGCCACCGATAGACTGGACAGGGCTTGAGCGCTCAAACCCCTTTGAGCACAATGGTTGGTTTTGGTTTATTTTGGTATTTTGAAGGGTATTTTGGTCATTTGGGTTGGTTTAGGTCACTTGGGAATGGTTTGGGGCAAGTTCAAGCCTTCTTCTTAACCTTAAGGTATTCACGGGTGGTTTTCTCATCATCGGGAGTGCATGTCAAGTATCCCGGGTCAAAATCGGGGTGTCTACAACCGGGGTCGATTTCCACAGGGACCAAATGTACCCGGCATGAGATTGACTTACGATGAGATTTTTGGTGTTAAGACGGCCAACTTTTGGTGTGGTTTGATTGGTGGAATTCTCTCTCTACCTCTAAATGACTGGAATTTGAAGTTTTGCTAATTTAAACTAAAGGCAAAGTCAAGGGATTCAAAACACCCATAACTTGAATTAAATTGCTCCTCTCAAGATTACTCGGTTAAGCCACGTAGTCAAACATGCTTAACCGGAAGATTTAACATTTTAGCACAATTGGATTCTAGAAAATGGGTTTGATCAAGAGTAGGGTTCATTGAGGCATTTTTACAAACACTTAGAATGCCATGGCTCTAAGCATCATGTGTGGCAAGTAGTCAAGCCCTTGCCTACGCAAGATCAAAGAGATTAACAAGACTAAATTTTGATACATAAAATTGAACCTTAACTCTTAAACAAACAACTTTAATGCTCATTTTGAGAGAAGAACAAAATAACCCAAGTCATGGGGTGCTAATCACCCCATGACCAAGCCTTGCTACACTACTCACACATAATCAAAGAAGAGATGAGCATACTACGTAGAAATGCCAAGAAAACGTGAACCATAATGAAAACGGAAATAAACTAGAGATTTGAATAGATAAGAAGAGTGCTTATAACTTTAATGAAGGTCGTAGCCTTGGTTCTTGAAGATTAACGCCTAATTTCTAGAGAGAAGGTAGAGAAAATGGGTGGGGAAGAAGAAGGGAGGTAGAGAGAGAAGGTGAAAGTGTAAGATAACCTAATAATCTGATTTTGGGTGGCTTTTATAGCCCAAAAAATGTGTACAAAAGGTCCAAAATGCCCCTAAGATAAAAGCAAAGTCAGGCAAAAAATCTGCTAAAAAGTGCAGCGGCTACCGGTAGCAATATGGGTATTGCTACTGGTAGCAACCTAAAATCTAAGTTTTTGATTCCTGGCTATTGGTAGCTGTATAACCTTGTTTCTGGTAGCAACTGGGTCTTTTCTTTTCTTCTTTCGCTTGGTTTTTTCTTTGTCCTTGGGCTTCCCAAATCTCATTCGATGCTTCATTCCTTGACCCTCGGGACTCGGTGGCGGAGTGCCACGTGACCTTGGGTACTCGGGTACCCCTTTGACTATCCATGGCGTTGAAACACGCCTTATTCTCGAGTTTCTCCTGAAACTGTCAAAATACACCCATGCACAACATCAATCATATAAAAGCCATATTATGCATGCGTGTGTGGCAAAAACGAGAGAGATAAGCCCCTTTATTTACACTATTGGGGACTTATCACAACACACCCGACTACTCCTCGTCGTCTGAAAGGTGAAAAAACGTCATAAGCTAAAGCTTGTATGAGAAATCGATACATAGTTCACACGCTTTTCATGGACATATTTGAGAGAACACGTTAATTAAGCAAAGCACAAATTCATCCAAATGATTCATATCTTTCCAAATCCAATTTATAATGCACATCCTAGTAACAAATCAAATCATACCACCAGGCATCCCCGGTGTGGATAGGCTTAGACGTCTATGCATATTCCGTATCAAACACATCAACCTTGCTAGCCTTTTAGCATTGTCCCCAAGCAAGCTGGGACGTCAGGGATGTCATTAATAGATACAAAATATAGCCATCTTTCATTTAATATCCATGGAGTACAATTCATTAAAAAAACATGTGAAATAATGGAACATTTGCATAAAAGTACAAAATCACACGTTAAACCATGTAAATTATGTATTGGTTACTCACCTCGGTCCACTCACCTCGGTCCTCATGCAAACTTGGACCTCCTATATTAATTAAAATGACGAAAACATGATTAGGAGATACCAAATGAGTGAATGCATGCCTAATATGAAGTCCTAGAAGTATGCAAGATCAACCGTGAAGTTTGGAAAAAGTTGCTGAAAATGCACAAAGATATCGGTACCTAAAAAAAGTGGATACCGGTATTAACCGAACAGAAGGTAGATTTGGGTTAGATACCGGTATCTGCAAAACGGGGATACTGGTATTAACTAGAAATTTTCAGAAAATTTAGCTTCGATCTTTCTACGACTTCTAGCCCCAAATTTCATCGAAAACACCTCAAATCAACTCTAAAACTTGGAAAACTCATGCCTAAACATTGATATAGCATATATTACTCTAAAGATCAAGAAATCATGATTCCAAACAAGATCAAAACACCCAAATCCAAGGATTCTAACTTGAATCCTCGAGTTCTAGCAAAACCCAACCAAAACTCAACCCAACTAGAATTTATACTACTAGATACAAGTGATTCAACAATAAGACATGAAGTTCATGATAAAAAAATATGTAAACTTACCTAATAAAGCTTCAATCCATGTTCCACTAACGTGTTTTTTGGTTTTTTAGACCTTCAGTTGTAGTTTAAATCTACAACTTGTTCCACTAAAGTGTTTTTGCTTTTTGGTTTATTGTAAAGGGTAGTTGGTTTTTTGGTTTATTGTAAAGGATAGTGGAATAGAGTGATTTTAGAGTTAAAACAAAACCAATTTTTTGGGGAGTTTTTTGTTAGTGGAATATAATGGTTTTTGAGTTAAAACAAAACCAATTTTTTTTAGTGGAACATGGCCTTAACAAAGTCCTCTTCTTGATTTTTCTTCTTTTTTTCTCTCTTTCTCTTCTTTTTCTTTCTTCTCTACGTTTTCTCTCTCTCTCTCTCTCTCTCTCTCTCTCTCTCTCTCTCTCTCTCTCTCTCTCTCTCTCTCAACATTAAAAATCATATAAGGGGATGAGGATAACACTTAAGCTCTATTATTGGCCTTACAAGAGGTAAATGCTTGTGTGTGTGTATGTGTCCCTTGTGTGTGTGTGTGTGTGTGCCCACCAATCATTTAAAGACACATGCAAATAAAACAACCAATTAACACATAATGAAATTAAAGCCATAAATTAAAATCTAGGGTATTACAATGAGGGGGGATGAGGTTTTGTAAGATGAGGGTGGATAAGAAATGGAATTTTATATGAGAGGATTAATCAAGAAGGAGGATTAGCTTATAGTAGGTTTGAGTTGTAGTTGACATAGATAAGAGTGGGGGATAAGAGTTGATAATGTGAGAAATTATTTTCTTGTCCTCATTAAATCATTGGATTGTGAATATAAAATGATTTGAAGGGTAATTTGATCTTTTTACCTACACGAATAAGTTAATCCTAAGAGTGATGGGTGGTGTTAGCTAATAGTACCCTTTAGCAGGGATAAGCTCTCCCTTCCTTTATTTCCTAACAAATACTACCTCCTTACTTCCCTTCTTCTCTCCCTTACCACGAAACTTTATCTGTCTAGCGAATGGGTTAAAAGTTTCTAAAACTTTAACCATTTCTTCTCTTTTTTTTTGAACTGGTTTAACCATCTCTTCTTGATCGTAGGTTTTATAGCTTATGGGTAATTTTAAAAAGCACGATAGTGTAAGGGGGAATATGTAATTAAGCTTTTATAACCCGGAAGACCATCTTCTTCGCAGGTCCAATCTCTCTCTCTCACCTCATCTTCATCCAAGCAGCCATGTCCGGCACCTCCACCCCTCCTCGCAAGGTCCTCTCTCTCTCTCTGTATATTTATTTATATTTATGATATATGCAAAGGGGAAATTGACCTTTAATTGGTCATGCGGTAAAACTGATTCTTGTCTGGGTTTTCCAGGCTCTGAGCAAGATCGCCTCTAATCGAATCCAGAAGGAGCTTGTGGACTGGCAGGTTAATCCTCCACACGGGTTCAAACACAAAGTCACTGACAATCTCCAAAGGTTTCTCACTTCAATATTTTTATTGCTCTTCAATTTGTGAGTTTTTTTTTTTAAAATTTTTTGCAATACCCTATAATTTATTTATCATTTTTTTGTGTAAAGATGGGTAATTGAAGTGAACGGTGCACCGGGAACTTTGTACACGAACGAAACGTACCAGCTTCAGGTCGATTTCCCTGAGCATTACCCTATGGAAGCCCCACAGGTGAATGCATTATGCATATGAAGTTATCTTATTTTTCTGTGATTATTGCCTTGTGTTTGGTTGCTGGGAAACAACAGGACAAAACATGAGAAAGTTTTTTAAAATAGAATTTCTACTGCCTTTTCTCCTGGAAGATTAGAAGGAAAGCATAATTAACTTGTACTTAAGGTATCTAGCACTCTTGAATGAAGGTTTTTCTTTTAGGGTTCTGTTATTATAAAATATGTATTTCTTATCCAATTCTTGACTTGCATTTTTGTTGGAGCAGAGTTATTTAGGTTCTTTGCTTGAATGTGTTACACAAGAAGATTACGCCTTATAATCGGTTCCTTTGTTTTTGTTGGACAGGTTATTTTTGTTCCTCCGGCTCCACTTCACCCGCACATCTATAGCAATGGCCATATTTGTTTAGGTTTGTTCATCTTGTGTCTCTTCAGTTAGTGGAAGATTGATTGCATGCTTTCCTCTTTGTTAAAAATGATGAGACTAAGTGGATAGTTCATTGGGTCAGTGCGAATGTAATTGCTGACTTTGAGAAGCTATGCCTTCGAAATAAGATGGGTCACTTGCTGTTCTTCAAGTGCTCTAGACTTCCCTCTTTGTTAAATAATGAGACCAAGTGGATAGTTAATTGGGTTTGTGTGAATGCAATTGCTGACTTTCCGTTGGAGTAGCTATACCTACGGAATAAGATGGGACACTTGCTGTGCCTCAAATGCTCCAGGCCGTTCATCCTAAGCATTCCATATGTGGCCGTGGCCATGGTTTTGTGTCATGCCTTGAGCCACGATCTCACAATCACATGGCTTGTGTATTAGCTCTTAGCAGATAACGATTAACTGAGATGGTGTGGAAATCCCTGAAGGCCATCAGTACGTGGCTTACATGTGCTGTAAGGATGGGGCATTGTTCTGGCTTCACAATGCCCTTTTGAGTAATTGCTTGGCTTAACCACCTATCATAGAGTTGGCGTTCTTAGTACTGGACATCGTGCGCTATTATGTAGATTATATTAGGTTCAGTTTGTTGCTTAGAAAATTGTTAATTATCATTAGGTTGGTCGCTTATAGTTGTCATCAACGTCGTTATGGGGAAGTGTTTGATCTGGCTCTCCTTTGGACCTCCGCTTCGGATCTAGATGGAGCAACGCCTTCCTCATCCTAAGCCTGCAAGAGAGAACACCATTAGTGCCTACCGGCCGCTGTCGGCCAGAGGGCACTCCGATGCCTAAGTTAGCCTCAATCAGAGGAGAGGAGGAATACAAAGCTCAAGAGTGAGTAGTAGCGGCATACCTCTCTAGGGTTTAAAACCATCCTTTATATAGATGGACTTGACTTAGGCCCTAAGTAAGCTCGTGATAGGCACATGCCTTAACCGCTTCTAGAAGTGACGTCATGGATGATGCATCTAGGGCCACGTGACCGAACTGAAACTCCAATTTGTACGCGGACTATGTGTATCTACTCGAGTCGGACCTCATTATTCAACTCAGCTCGGCTCCGCCAACAACCATGTTCGGCTCCAGGTGGTCAACATGCCAACATGTACATTCGGCCCCGATTTATTACATTCGGCCCCGGGCTCGGCCAACATGTACGTTCGGCCCCGAGTTACTACGTGTACGTTCAGCCCCGGCTCGGCCAACATGTGCATCAGCCTTGAGTTACTACGTTTGGCCCCAGGTTAGGCTATCATATACGTTCAGCCCCGGGCTCGGCCAACTTGTCAGATTCAGCCCACTACAGCCCCGTAATGTGATAATGGTGTTATCTGCTACTTTAATAGCAGTGAAGAGGAATTGAATTATTGTGAATGGATCTCCTTGAAATGAAAGTTATGGCTTTTCCTCTGTGGACTTGCTGCACATTGTTCTCAGCTTGCAACCAGCAAGATGGCTTTTCGGCGCATTCCTCGGTAGACTTTTACATGTTCTTTCGTCCGGTTGAAGATTGAGGTCAGTGGGCTACTAGACTTTTAAGAGTTTGGCGGAAGTGTGCAACCACTTAGGCTGCACGTACCAATTTGTATAAGGCGCAACTCATTCTTGAAATTTCATGCGTTTCAGTGGGTACTGCATCCATTTTTGGGGTATTCATCTCGTACTTGAAGGCAACCACTGTATTAGGTAGTCTTACAACTTTTTGAAAACTCTGCCATGACTCCAGCGTGTCCAACCTTAAGAACAGAGTACAAATTCGGACACCGTTTTGTTGAGTCGGAGTTGGTACATAAGCCCATCAAACGTGTCCGAGCTTCAATAGGCCGGATTAGTAGGTTTCCATAATGCCCTTTGTGGATTTATAACCACACCCACCATAGGTAACAACCAAGATCTTCGACTTAGCTCCAAAAGGTAATTCACCCATTCCTTCCCCCACCTTTAAAGGACAAGGAGGGCCGAAGATGTCAAAAGGGAGACAAAATCCCAACTAAATCATAAGACAGGAACTTCCGTCTATGTCATTACACAAGCTACCCATTCCATCGTTGAGTATATCCGCAGAGCTATAGTTTGAATTCCTGAGTATCTTAAATCTGCATGCTCAGCACTTGAGAGGCTGCGTGGTCCACCTTCAATTTGAATTTTTGCTGACTACAAGTGCTCCTTTAGAGGTGCGTAGTTCAACACTGAGTCGCTCTATTGAGTAATGTATTGCTTATTGGTAAACAGGGAAACTCGGTCTCGTTCCTGGGTCATTAGATCCGAGGGCATGGTATGGCTTTGTTCTTGGTGTTGTTTAATTGGCCCAGCCTCGACTCTCCCTAGTTAAGAACTTTCAATCTAGCATACCAGCAGCCTGTGCCACCCCTTTCCTTAATTGAGAGATACAGGGAGTAGTAAATCTGTGCTAGAGTCCAGTTCCAATTGTAAAATGTAAATCGAACTTGGGTTTAGTATGGTTATAAGCAAGTTTCTGCCCCATCTGAGCCAACTATGAGGTTCTGAACGAAATACATATACAACTTCTGGTCAACCTCAAGGGTTGTGCAGGATAAACACCATAGAATTTCTAGGCGGAACAGTTTGCATTTCAATGTGATGTAGTTTGCTAGTATAAGAGTAACATATACGGATATACCTATTTCTTCACTCTGATCATGTGAAGAATTAATTTTGTGTTTGGACACATGATTGAGGTGATGGAGATTAATGAGGTATAGAGGAGAACAACATCCCGAAGAGAGAGAGTAAGAGATAGCAAGAATGTCAAAGGGAAGACAAGGAGATCATGTATGAGGATAAACGGATATATGTGTTGGGGTATGTGAGAATAGGAATGAAGACAGAATAGAAGAAACAAGAGAGAGGAGAAAAGGTCAACCATCTGAGAAGAGAAAGGGATTAAACATGAACACTATCCTGACGAACTAGACGAGGTGAGAAGGCGAACGAGACGTTGGAGCATCTCCAGGAGCACCGGCAGTTGAGACATTTGGAGGTTCTGCGAGCAAAACCGCTCAAAACACAAACACAGCTGCCTCGCCTTCTTCCTCAGCATTATCCCATTTGCTACAGTGAGTCGCCCACCCAGAGAGTAACTACTGTAGCCCTCGTCTCTCTCTCTCTCTCTCTCTCTCTCTCTCTCTCTCTCTCCCCTCCGTTTGCTACAGTGATGCGCTTGAATCTTTTGGTTTAAGGTAGTGGTGTTCCTAATTTTCTCCTCCGTTTTCTAACCGTGGGTTGCAATTGTTGAGAAATACAATTCAGAAGGGGAAAGATTGATTGGGTTTGGTTTTGGGAAAATCGAAACAAACTTGGGTTTGGTTTAGGAAAAAACCGTTGGAGTTATCCGGTGGTTTGAGTTTGGTTTTTGATTGCTTTGTAAATGAATTTTCTTTGTTTTAGTCCACTAATTTGAACCCTAAGAAACCCTAGTTAGTTAGGTTTGTAAACCCTAATTTTTTTAAATGCCTAGGCTGTTGGGACTTCCATATTTTTAGTGGCTAGGTATAGTAGAAAATGGCATTTTTCCTACAAAATGCCTGGGAACTGCTGGAGATGCTCTTATGTGTGTGCAACCCATGTGTAACATCGACAGTAATTATACACGTGCAGTTAACTTGGTACTCTTTGTGTGTGTACTTTCCAGCTACCCATCTTTTCCTCCGTAGTATCTAGTTATTGAACCATGAATTTGAATCTTACATTTGGAAACTTTTTTGGCGGCACAATGACATTTAGTAATTAAATATTGAAGTGATAACAGAATGTACATGATACTATAACTTTAATATTGGAGGGGTAAGATTGGAGGTAAACCTAAACTTGGGCATGGTTCGTAGTTGTGGCTGTTCTCAGACTTGAACCTGCATTCTAATGCTTGGTCCTAGCTTCTGCCGTAACGTCAAGCATTGGCCCTTATAAGAAGAAATATTGAAGTGAAAAGAAATTGAGGCCTGATTTTCTGGGAGAAGACTTTGCCTTGCTGTTTTAAATGAATGCCCTGTATTGAAGCTTGGGCAATTTGAGTATAAAGGCACGAGTTGCTCTACATTTGACGATTTAGGCTCTGATTGATTTACCTTTCCTGTACCTCCATTAAAAAATATCTACTCGGACCCTACATTGGATGTGTGTTAACAAATGGATTTCAACCCTCCTTCGAAAATAACGATGCTGTACAAGCATTAATAAGTTGTGAAGTGGGAGATGTGGAAAAGAGACGTAGTTTGTAGTTTACTTGTTTAAACTTATACCTTGAGGTGCGTCAACCACATGGTGTTTCCATAGATGTTGAGCATAGTGGTGCTCATCTATCCTCGCCATCCTGATATAGGACAATACATTCCTTTGAATCTTGCGTACGAAAGATAATGATTTCTCGGTATTAACTTTAAATTCATCATATCACCATTAGCAATAGCCCCATTAAATAATCATTCATAATCTATTCTATGTAATATATAAAGGGGCTACCCCATTTTGTGTTAACAAAAAAAGCAGCTGTGTCACAGGAGTGTTTTCCATTTTATCCCTCAAAAATTAAGTTTTTACTATCTTCTCAATATTAACGTCCATTTTAACTCCATCAGTCGGGTCAAAGAAGTGGAGGAAAAAAAGAAAGAAAAGAAGCGACTATTGCTTCATGCCTTCACCCCACGTTCAACTATCCACATTCCAAATTTTTACCCCATGTTCAATCTTCTCTCATTTGGTATCCTTCACTGATCTCCCATTTGGTTTCCTTCAGATCTAATCAACATGTGATATTATTTACTTTACCACTAGTTTTTAACCTCATGTAGTTCTTGAAACTCGACTTGCATGTGCCCAACCTCTAGTTGATCTTTAGGGCATTATTTAAAAAATTATACTTACTCCAGTGCATTCATTTTTGGCATTAGTAAACTAATTCCAACTATGCTTCTACAGATATTTTGTATGATTCATGGTCCCCGGCCATGACTGTTAGTTCAATCTGTATCAGCATTCTCTCCATGTTGTCAAGCTCCACTTCCAAGGTGTGTTTTCCAATCGCTTCAGTTTAGTGCTTTGTTACACATGCACGTGGATAATTGTTAAATTAGACGCATTATTCTCAATTGGCCTCTATCACTGTTGCAGCAACGTCCACAGGACAATGATCGCTATGTCAAGAACTGTAGAAATGGAAGATCTCCAAAGGAGACAAGATGGTGGTTCCACGACGACAAAGTATAGCAATAAGACACCACATTATATGTGTTGTTTGGGTCGATAAAGGGTGTAAATTTGCTTTCCTTTTCAAAAGGAGGACCAGGACTAACGAAAAACGATTTCCATTTCCATTTTCCTGACTGACAATGGTTGGGGGAGCAAAACCAATCATTTGAAAGCAGCTATTGCTGTTACGCGACTGTGCTCGCTGTACTTGTAAATTATTATTGGATGAATGTATGAGACCAAAGAAGGCTAGTGATTGATGCATTGGATATGTATATATCATTTTCTTGTTCAATTTGTGATATATGGTGGAGAAGGCTATTGCTACATCTCATGCTTGCTTTTTTTCTTTTCCAGGACTTGCATTTCTGAGAACCAGTTAAAAATTACAGGTCTTTCCTACATATCTGATGATTATTCACCAGATTTTATTTCGTTGAAGGCCGATAGTATGTTGGAACCTTAATCCTCTCAATTTCCTGTGATGCTATGCTGAAATTTTAGTTTGTTATAATTGCTGTGTGATTAAGTTTGATACTTAAAACTACAATTGGATGTCAAGGTGAACTAGACCACGGTATGATACAACTGGTTTAACCAGTTGGTGTTTTCAAATTGAAAGAGGATTTTTTCCGTATGACTCTGTATTCTGCCCACTTGATTGGCTAATCCGGGGATCATTCCCACTGTTCACTGGGTGGTTTGGGGGTATCAATCAAAGCCAGGGCATAGTTCCGTATACAGTAATCCAACCCAGGAAGAGGGGGTTGAATTCGACAACTCCTTGAGGTTCCGGCTACGAGATGACTATCACTGATAAGCCTTCGAGGTGATAGAGTGGCAGCAGTTGGAAGGGTGTTGAGAGAGAGCTCATGCTACTTGTTTGCAGGTTCGAACACGATATTTGTGGAATTCTGGCTTTAGCAGCTGTGTTATGCTCGCTCCGAGATGGGTTACAACTGGGTACGGAACACAACTTGACCGCTTAGAAGTTGCGGTGGATGCAGCAAACATAATCCAGGTGCTACCCGCCCGGCAGGGATCGAACAAGGGATCCTTGACCAAGGGATAGATAAGCATGAATAGGTGCGACCGCCCTCCCCAAGTTTTAAAATAATTCTGTTATTATAATAGATTTTCTCCACAATATTGGAAATTACGGAAGTTGAGCCGTCTAAGTTTAATATGCCTGTTACGCATTTTAATAGTATTGTCTAGCCGTTTAATATTAAAATCTTGTGCGTGTCCTTGCCGTTCGGCATAACTTTCGGCATCATTGAATAATATCTGATTACAGGTTCTTCTTGGAGAAGTTTTAATAACCGAACTCTACCAGTCGCATCGTACCATATCTGTCGAAATAACACATCATTGTGCTCTACATCTAACATTAGTAGTTTGGCCTCATTCTATACTTGGGTGAAATTTGGTGTCTCTGTTCTTTTTTTCTGTCACTCCTACCAACTTTCAAAATATATTGGCTGCCGCTAGAGAGAGAAACTATTAGACACAGGGAGAGGGAATGTATGTTACAACTAGAAACTATGCTTTAAATTGGGGTTTAAGGGGAGGGTTTAGGTCTACCAACTAGTGGTTAGCATTTTGAAACTCCAAGCCTCAAGCAAACAACATCAACAAACAATGCCAACCAACAGGGCAGCAACCACCTTAACCGAGAGAGACAGAGACATATACATATATATACAAATACACATGCACATATATAAAAAAAGTGTATATATACAGTTTTATCAAAAGTTGCTCGGATCAAACCCTTCCCGGTTATCTTTTTTATGATTCCTCATGTGGACCCTTAAAAATACGTACATTTTAAACACATTGAACGATTCGGATAATCAAAATTCGATCGGGAGATGGGAGGTGTGGACGTAAGACTATGTCAGGGAGTCCTGATAGGATCCTGACTATATATATATATATATATATATAGAGAGAGAGAGAGAGAGAGAGAGAAAGAGAGAGAGAGAGTTGGGTTCTGAAAAGAACTTTCCAGGGACACATTTTTGTTGATTTGGGGAGGGCATTGTACTCTTGTCCCCACGTGTGAAAGGTGGAATGATTGAGATAGGAATATACCCAATTGAATAGTTCAAGAAAATAAAATAAGGTGTGGTAGTTAATTATGCACTTCCTTTATTAGTACTCTATTTGAGTTTTCTATGATTTTTATTGTTAGCTGTTGTCCTCTTTAATACTATGATAAGGAGGAGGGTGCTGTTATTGGGATTTCTTGAAAATGGTTTTTGTCTCCGTTTTGGGAAGTACTGGGGTTTTATATGATTGAGCCCTCAACTCAAGTCCCTCTCTCTCTGCTCCTCATCAGAGGAAAAAACCGTACTTTTCCTGGGTTTTTCAGGTAACTTTCCATACATCTCCTTTCTTGATTATGACTCATGCCTGATAGAGTTTCCTAATCTTTATTTTGTCTCTTCCCGGCTTTCAAAATATATATGACATAACTACATGATTCTGCTTGTGAGGGTAATGGTATAAATTCTTACTGCTTGACTGTGAGACCGTAACGCAAGTAACCCAGTGTTAAATTCCATTAGAAAAGGAAATGAAAGCGGAATTTATCCGATCCTATCACATGTTACAATCTTTTTCTTGTTTTTGTTTTTCGTCGAGGTGTCGAGTAGTCAACCTTTGCCTGTCTTATGTGTGTTTTGGGCTTTGATGCTAGAACTTGATGATGATGGTAACCGTGATTGAAAGAGACAAAGATAAACAGGAGAAATGAATTTTTCTCTGTTGGTTTTGAGGTCTATGTCAATTATGGGACTTCATTGGTTTTCTTCTTGTTCTGGTCTGGGGATTTTGATGATTTCCTTTTCTTTTTTCTCTTTCTTGTTCAGTCTTCAGTCTTAATCTAATTGCTGTACATAATATAACGTTCTGGTTCAAGTTTTTGAGTATCAAGCATAAGCTAAATGAGAAACACACAATGATCAAAAGAGACCCGTTTGATGCTCCTGCTTTCATAGAGCCCCTAACTAGCAGACGGTGAGATTGGTCCTCAAATTAGTTGGTCAACCGAGATATCAAGAAAAGAAAAAAAGAAAAAGAGAAAAGAAGAGACCCATTTGACAAATTGTTCCAATGAAACATTTTAGTGGACTGTAACTGGTATTATAGCTACTTGGACAGTTTTGAGGTTTTTTTTATAGCAGTTTTTCATATTGACACTAAAAAGTGAGTATTTTCCTTGAATTTAAGAGCAAAATCGCATGAATTGGCTTTACAGCCGCAAAAGAGACCTACTCCAAACAAATGCTAACCAAATTAGACCATTCTCTGAAATATTCTGATACAAAATTCTCAAGTCAATATTGGTCAATGACCTTTTTATCTGCTATCATCAGCTCCAAAAAGAGGTGTTCATTTTATGTTGATAGGCTTTTATGATGGTTTGGTTTGTTAACTCCTTTTCAACTGCAGATTCTGAGGCAGCAAAGAAAAAAACAAGATGGCTGCTTATTACCCAGGTTTAAGCAATCAAAGAGACATCTTGCCAGTTCCATATCTAAGGGACCATAAACTAGATCCTGGTCCTGAACAACCCTATCCACAATCCAATCTCATGTACATGAACCAATACACATCTGCTGCATCCTTTCCTGAACTCTTCTCCGGGGGTTCCCCCTCCCTTTATGATCCATCAGCCCGAGACGAATTGGAATTCATGCCACCAGCAAGTGAAAGAACGGCGGGCCAAGCTATAGATGGTGAACAAAATTTAAGATGTCAAGAATTATCTCTCAGCCTCGGGACACAGTTACCCTCTGGCGTTCACGTGCCTTCATTCAGTTATCAATATGCAGACTCAGATAATTCATACAATACAATCAAGTTTGGGGATTTGACTAGCCCTTACGGCGCTATGGGCTCGAATGACATGCATTTTAGTCAGCATCTATGTGAGCCATCAGGTGGCGGTGTTGGCCCTAATTGTAACTCCAAGTATCTCAAGGCAGCTCAGCAATTGCTCAATGAAGTGGTTAATGTTCAAGCTGCTATGAAACAGTTCGAGACGAACAAACACAACGACTCTTTTGACACAAAGACGAACCCGAATGATCCACACGTGCCAACGACCAACCGCTCTTCTGAAATCTCACCATCAGAACGACAGGATATGCAAAACAAGCTTTCAAAACTCTTGTCCATGTCGGATGAGGTAAGCCTAGTAATTCTGTTACACGTCTTTGGTTTGTATGCATTTGTTACGTAGGTGATTATTTTTTTTTTGATCGGCAAAGATGTTACGTAGGTGATTATTAAAAAGGACTCCATATCCTTCTAATTATAGTGCATGCCTTGAACATCTTTCTGGCTTAGTTTCCACTTCTTTAAGGCCATATTTCGGCTATGTTACATGGATCCTTCATTTTGACTTAAGTATCCATGTTGATGTGTCCGACACGCGTATTCATTTTGGACACTCGGATCCTCTAATGTCATGATATTTGTAGAAAAAGAATATCAAATTTGCTAAAAAAGCGGTATTTCTAGTCTTTCACATGGACATGAAATAGCAAAAGCATATTTTTCTTAATTCTTTTTTATTTAAATACATTTTAAAACACAATTAACGATACATAATAAAAACAAAGGATGCAATACATACTACAAATAAGTGTTCACGGCGTGTCCCCGTATCCACACCCAATTAGGAGACGCATATCCCAATAAGATTTAAGATTAGGAAGGTCCGAGGCTTAGACTCGCACCCGAGTCCATGTAACATAGTATTTCAGTTGCCTTCACTGAATTCTATATGAGAAAATCCTATGCTGTTATAATCTTTGAGGCTGCCTTTTGGCCTTGATTTGCTTTGTTGAACTAGAATAATTCATGGGGTCCTTTTGTCTAGTTTGTTTGAGAAATGTGTACTTCTTGTAGGTAGATACAAGATACAGACAATATTACAATCAGATGCAGATGTTGGTGTCATCTTTCGAAATGGTATCCGGGCATGGTGCTGCTAAACCCTACACAATACTTGCCCTCAAAACAATCTCCCGTCACTTTCGCAGTTTGCATGATGCAATCAACGGTCAGATTAAAGTGATCCAAGAAAAATTAGGGGATCATGATTCTGCTCCGAGGGGATTGCCTCGACTCCGCTTTGTGGAACAGAAGCTAAGGCAACAGAAGCAGTTTGGTGTTATGAGACACTCCTGGAGACCACAAAGAGGGCTTCCAGAAAGTTCCGTTTCTATTCTTCGTGCTTGGCTGTTTGAGCATTTCCTTCATCCGTATGTTCTCGAAATGCCTTTTTTCCTACAGTTTCACTTGGTAATTACTGAAAATATTTCCATGCAGTTATTTCTAATCTTGTTGTTTCAACAGTTACCCGAAGGAGTCAGAGAAAGTTACGCTTGCAAAGAAAACAGGACTGAGCAGAAGACAGGTAGAGAGAGAGGGAGCATGACTACGTTCATGTTCATTACCCTGCAATACTATTTGTCATTTTGACAGTGTTTGGTTTGCTGGAACACTTTTGGGTAGGAATGAAATGGTTATTACTTGGCCTTCCAAGTGGAATCGCTATTTGCCTGAATTGGCGAACAAGGATTCCAATCATAATAGTTTATCTGAACGATCATTCATCCGAGTGAATCAAACACTGTCAGTTTATCTGTCACCAATAACTTGACAGACACTTAGGTGGGCATGTTGTAGTGTTTCATGCCTCTGTTTTTTTTTTTTGCGTGCTCATTCGTCTCATGTTTGTATAATCAGGTTGCAAACTGGTTTATAAATGCACGGGTGCGTCTGTGGAAACCCATGGTAGAGGAGATGTACAAAGAAGAATTCAGTGAGGTGGACTTTAAATCTTCACCTGAACTTTTACCCACAACGGATAAGTCATGGCCACCGGAGGATATGGGGGAAGAATTGCGAGATTTTGTGATATGAGAAGTGCTTTCTATGCTATTTTGTGAACGATTATACAATCTTCTGGTGAGGAGGAGAAGTCTTGGTAGGATAGCAAGAAAATAAAAGGCAGGTTATGAAGAAAGGAGAAATGTAGATATGGATGTTGACATGGGTCCAATACCATCTGTAGACTGTTACAAAGCAGCAAGTTTGAAAAGATTGGTATAGATACAATAGGTATACGTCTCACTAATTTTCGTCGAATAATGAATTTGTATACTTAAAAATTTGTGAGATTGATGTATGATCTCTTTTGAAATAGTTCTTTGTACAAGATTATGGTCATTCATTGCTTACCCATATGATAATATGCAATATGTGTAACTTTTTTGTTTTCCGCTTTTTATTTCTGATTCCACCATTTTGTTGCTTTCCCACTTTTATATAACTGGGTTTAATGCATTTTTTGTGGCTCGGTTTGAAAATTATTGGCTGTGTTTGGTTAGATAGTTTAGTTTAGTTTTAATTTTGATGATGTCAGCAGGTGTAATGAGTGAAGAGAGATAGAGAGAGAAATGAGGAAAATGATGATATCATCAAAACTAAAACTAAAACTAAATTGGAAAACGAACAGGGCCATTGTCATCTTCTTTACTTTTTTAAACTACTGCTAAGATTCTCCCATTTCGACAAATATAACCGAATGCCGTTGAGAGAGACAGAGAGTTTCTGAGAAAGAGTCTTTCTTTTCTTTGAATGATGGCATTTGGAGTGTCTATTCCCTAAAAGTGAGGTCGATTGATAGGCTTATGATTTCTCCATTTTCTACTCTTTGAAGCTCGAGCAAAAGGCCACTTTTTCCACCCATCAGTCTTGTGGGTGACTTTGATGATTCTTCTTCAAATGACACATAAACGCATCAATATAATTTTTTTTGGTTCATGCATGTGTAATGTAATTTCTGAATTCGATTGAGGTATTTTTATTTTTTTGACTCTCTGTCTTGAAAAAGGACAAGTATTGGATTTTGCTCAAAAAATTAAGAAGACAACCCTAAAGATGAGGGACCCAGCTTTTATAAAATACATCCGTCCACAAATGTTGTGCCGTCTTTCCTTTTTCGGCTTTCCCAAGGTACAGGGCCAAATTGGTACTTCTCGAAACAGGAGTATCAATGGGAAGTAAATTTTAATTTCTAGTGTAAGGGGTTGTTTGATAAAATTGAAAACTTAGAACTTATTAAAACTGAAAATTAAGTACTGAAAAGTGAATGCTAAATTTATTAAGCTAATAAGCTGTTTGATATGTATTGAATCCTAAGCACTGAAATAAATAAGTTGTTTGATCTGTATAAGGAACTGAAATATTAAATTCAATAATTTTCTTGCTTTGCCTTTTATATATTCATACTAGAATGCATAAATGGAAAAAAAACCCGTACATTAATCAAAATAATAAAAATATGCAGAATATTGGCAAGATGGTGGTATAGCGGTGGTGGTATTAAATTCACAATTTTTTTTATTTTGCATTTCATATATTCATGCTGATAAAAAAATAAAAAAATCCATATTTATCAAAACAATAAAAATATATAGGATATTGTCAAGATGGCGGTGGTTGTGATTGTGGAGTGGTGGTGTTAGTGGTGGTGGTGTGGCGGTGGTGGTGATGGAGTGGCGGGCAGTGTTGGTGAGAGTGACGGTTATGGTGGTGTCAGTGCTGGTGGGAGTGGTAGTTGTGGTGGGAGTGGCGGATTGGTGGTAATATAGTGGTGGCAGTGGTGGTAGGAGTGGCAGAGTGGTGGTGTGAAGGGTTGTGGTAGAGGAAAAAAACTGTTGAATGAAACCACTCATAAATTCAGTCAAAATTAAATAGCTCGAATCTACTTAATTTTTTCAATATTTTAGATTACATTTTAAGAGACACTTAATATTCTAAGTAATGTAAAATGTGGTTATCAAACCTACTTAATTACTTATTGCTTAATTCATTTAGTTTTAAGTGTTGAATACATTTACATCTATTTTATTTTTTGATTGCTTCTTGAGGAGACTAATCAAGGAAATAATAATTTTAACAAAAAAAATTAAAAATTCTCAACTTGACGTATTTTGGGCAATAATTTTTTTTTTTTAAATTTGTCAAAATGGTTGTCAGTTGTGACTGTTTAGTTGTCATGGTCGAGTAGAGATGGTGACTTCCCCATATCTGATGGATACCCCGCCCCGCCCCTGCCCATATGGAGGTGGAGATAACCCAGAATTTTTCCCAATAGTAGCGGGTATGGTAGGATATGAAGAAAACCCGCTAGGGTATGGAGCGAGTATAATTTTGTAATCTCCATCTCCAAATACCCGTACCCGCCTCATACCCTCCCCGTACCCAGTTATACATACTACATATACCATATAATATATGTTCATATAAATAGAAACATACGTATAAATCTTGAGTATAGTTATTTATGTAAACAATTACCTTTTTAATTATCAAATCTTATCAATTACTACATATCCTAGACTACTTAATATTCAAAAACATCAATTAAGATTATATTTTTTAAATATAAATATCAATTTATTTCATTCTTCACTTATTTATTTATTTATTTGTTGGGTATGGGTATGTTCGGAGAAACCTCAATCTCCTTCGGGAGGTGGGTTTGATTTTTCATCTAATATCCCCAATGGGGATGGGGGCAGAGATGGTAAAAGATCCTTCAACCGGAGATCGGATATGAAATAGGATCCCCCGATCCATACCATACCCGTTGCCATCCCTATGGTCGAGCTTTAAAAAAGTACAAAAATCACTAACGGCAAAAAAAATAAAAATAAAAATAAATAAGTGAGAAGTTTATAAACGCTCAGCAGGGATTTTGTGACTGTTCCCACTGCCTCGTCCACCCTTCGTCATTTCCTCTCACCGCCTTACCACAACAACGCATGGATGCCGCCCAAATAGGAAGCGTAGGCCTAATGCAACTGCTGTGGGCCCTAATACTATTGGCTGCCCAAACGGCCACCGTCGTTATTTGCGGCTCCATGGCAAGCGTCTGCTCTCAGGCCACCTATACATATGTGACGCGGCCATCTACGGCACCACTTTTCTCGTCAGCCAGCCTACCTGCCGTGAGCTACGCCGACGGATACGCATACAAGCAGCGCCTGGAATCATTCTTAAATTCAGGTATATTATTCTTTTCATCTATTACATGCTACAACTAATTCCATATCTCTGTACTGAAATTCCCTAAACTTCACCTATTGGGTTCTCAAAACCATCGAGGTGGAAAGAACCAACATTTCTACGCCTCCTTTATTTGCAATTGTTTCCTGATTTCCTGATTCCGTTTATGATGGTATGTAAGGTGTTTGACAAAATGTCTAAGTGAATTTCTGCCTTGCTTTTGAATGCTTTACCGGTCTTTAGAGATCTTATATTCTGGAAAGCATTAGGCGGTAGATAATGTGTTTGATTAAATGCTCAGCTGAATCTCACCTGTAGATGAACTTCCCGTGGTTGTTACGAGTTTGGACTGTCGAATCAGAAATCGAACCCGAGGAAAGGAGTGATTCTGGGGTATAATTGTCGAAGGAGGGAGGAAAATAGGCACAAGTCGATAGTGCGTATGGATGCTATTGATGATTCTTTGCTTAACGTGATTCAC